>CM062804.1:1029244287-1030444287 GCA_031772625.1 Pinus tabuliformis | reverse complement strand
GGCCAATGACCTCACTGGCCAAACTGCTATTTTTAGACATGTTATTTTTAGCAGGTCTATTTTTAGCACATTCTAAATTTATCATTTCTTGTTGCACACTTTTCAACAGTTTCATATTCGATAGTGAACACATAGCAAAAATCTCATCCTCAAGGGTGCACTTTAAAATAAAGTAGACACTAGCTCTTTCAGAAAAATGAACCACGACATGCAATCCTTCAGCCCCCTTTAAAATAGTAGGGCAAGACAAATAAAAAGGCGCAATTTCATCCCCCAACCATCAATTTCTAACAGCTACATTCATGGAAAATGAGCCCAACTTTCTCTAGAAGTGGAGCCCACTAGAATATGTGCACTCTCAAAACCAGCATTCACAAGCCAAGACAAAGTAACAGGGTCCAAGGTCTAGATTTTGAACCTAAGCTCTAATACCACGTGTAAGATCTCGTCCTAGGGTCTTCTACCATATCTATATTCTCTAAATTTAAATGCAATAAGAAGCAATAATTTATTTTCTTATAAGACATTTAAAGGATGAAAATTTACCATTTAAATTATAATTCCTACAATTTTAATAGTGAACATTTCATTTCAAACACTTACATGAGTAATCTATGCATAGAGGAATACATGTACCTGTTAACACTCAGGTTGTTCCCTTTGACTCCAAAGGGAATACGGCCGAGGTAACCACTAACCAATATTTTAGCCATAGGTCCTAGCCTACCTGCAACCAGAGAGGGCTCTCTCTTTCTGATTTAGCTTTGTTTTGGTGTAATTTTAGGCTAGTTATGATGCACAAGATTTTGTTTTGAATTTGTTGGGATGATGATTTCAGTCAGAACTGGTATGTTTTTTTTGAATAATCTAGGCCATTAGGCATGGAGTCGATGATGGTGTACTGCTGGAAATGCTTCTTGAGAAAAAAGGTTATGCTACAGAGCCAGACAGGCATCCATGGAACAATTCTTCAAATCTGTAATATGATGGCATGAAATCAGGGAATGAAAGGCAACTAAGGATCTTTCACTATACTGATAGAGGGAAAAAGTGGGAACATTATCTAGGAGCATTTAAGAATTCCTGTATAACATCCATAATGATAGAATGAATACAAACATGAGCAGTTAAGAATTCATGTTTATGATTAATTCTGAAGAAAACACAGTTAACAACAGAGATTGAGCAGAGGGTGCATTCAAACAAGTCCTCAGCTATTATTTTTCTCTTTTGCTAAGTTAATGAAACATATATTTGAGTTAAACAAACATAGAAAGACAAAACATGGTTTAGAATAACTTATTGCTCCATCAAACAACACAGGAATTCTGTAGCAGAACGCAGATCATCACTTTGACATCAAACAGTGCAGAGATCATGAACTTTCCCAGCCATTTGTATTAGATAGTCTGAAAATTTACAAGACAGTGTCTCAGAGAGAAAATCACCAACCCCAAATACGTTCTGTGGGGAGGTATATATACAAAAATAAGATACAAAATATCTAGCTGATGAGTTAATAGCTCATAACTTCTATGCCAACTCTTGAGGAATTATAGCTGAAAGAGTAAATGCTGCAGTAAATATTTAATGCATTAGCTGTCCATTTGTCAGAGAGTTTTGACTTTTGTGACCAACTGAGTCGGCTGGGGCTGCGCTGTCTAAAATCTGTGTTTTTTCCTTTTTGGGCTTGCTATCCCAGTATTTTGTTGAGTCACTATTCTCACCCGCTCTGCCTGTTGTCTCCATGCTGTATTCAATTCCGTTGACCTGAGGCTGACCAAAAAGAGATAGAACCGAGATTATTTTGGCAAAATTTGCAGCATTGCTTGCCACCAATCTTCTTTAGGCAGTTGGTGTCTTCGTATTTTTATTAAAGTCTCATTTGCCTCTTTGTATCTGTAAAAATTGGGTGGGACCTCAAACAAGTGATTAATTCCATGTTCAATGTAAAATAAATTTTCCAGCTTATCATAGAGGCTCTGCCCTGATGGAGGTCCTTTTTCTTCTGAGGTACTTGTGGATGCTGTGATCTGATTTGAAATGAAATTAGTCATCCTGGTGGCATACTGCTCACGGGTCAGCAGTCTTCCAGCGTTGGTCAATAGGCTGGGCAATCCTTTACCTTGTAATGCTCCCATCCTCAGCTTGTAATCATCTACCTCTGCCTGCATTTCCTGACATTTTCTCTCCAAACTTTGCACAAAATTTCTAAGGGTCAGCACCTTTTTTGCTGTTAAAACAGTCTCTGTTCTGTTACTGATGTCTAGGGCTGCCAACTCCTCTTTAGTGTGAGTGTTCAGGAAGTGTATCATCCTGCTAGCCTGCTCAGGCATATTTCCTAGTGCTGCTCTGGCCTTTTGGCTTTCAATTTGGGCTTGGCCTATTAATTCGATCTGCTCATGCACAGTTTGGATTGATTTCCACAGTCTAGTGATAGAGTGGTCAATCCTGGTGCACAAAATCTTCTTTATTTCAGACAGAGTCTTTTCTAAATTCAGCTCCTTCTCCAGGGCCTTTATTCTGTCCTTCAAAGCCTTAATTTCTCTGGTCTATTCAGCCACTGTCATTTTGGATTTATCATATTTTGCTTCTAGCTCAGCCAATTTTTCTTTGGCCTGTTTAATCTCTGTTGCCTGAAGCTCTAGCTCCTTGACAGCTTTTGTCAATTCATCCATGCTTATGCTAGTCTCAGGAGCTATTGTTGTTGCCGCTGCAGCATCTGTAGTTGTTGTAGTTGTTGTAGTAATAGGAGGGGTCACTGCTGCTTGTGTAGCTGCAGCAGTAGTTGGGGCAGTTTGAGGTGGCTGGGAGGTCGACTCTCCCTGCTTGTCTTGCAGTGCTCTCTCCAATTCTCCCTCCATTTGAACTATTCTCTGGTTCATTTGCATTAGCAGGTCCAATGTATCCTCAGCTTCTTTCTCTTTCACCAGCTCTCCCGTTTGTGGGTGCATAGTCGAGGAGAGCCTCATTTGCTTTTTCAGGGCAGCAATATCATCCTCCTTTTTCTTCATTAGGGCCTTGATAGCTTTGGGATTCTTAGGATCATGCCCCAGGTCCACAATAATGTCCTCCAATGTTTTAATTCTATTTTCTTTGGCTGTGGAGGACATTCTTTCTAAATCAAGCTGAGTATTTGTGTTCCTTAGAGATTCCTTTAACTCATGGGCCAGTGTGGCCTTATCTACAAGTGTGGCATAGACCATTTCCACTGTTTGCTTATGTAATTCTATTTGATCCATGGGGTGAATGTCATTTGCCATAACCTCTAACTTTGTCCTGACATAATCTGCAGCTGACTAAGGCTGCTAAACCTTGGGTTTAAAATGGCTGAGAATCATTTTTTCTTCTTTGATGTCATATGCTGCCATCAACCTTTCCTGCTTGGCAGGTGTTGCTTTAAGAAATTGGTCATATAACTGTACTCTTAACAGTTCATTTTGTGCCTTAATTTCTTTAAAGGTGTCCTTGATGCTAGCTGGCCTCTTGCTTTGTTGTGTGGAGGAGGACACCTCCATGCCATCCTCTCTATCTTGCTCTTGTTGGAAAGAGCTTGTAGCTGTTTGTTGACTGTCTTCTCTATCTTTCCTTGGACTTCCAAGGATTTCTTCACTGATTTCCTCCACAATTGGAGAATCAACCTTTTGCCTCTTGGCTTCAGGCTGCTGAGTGGACCCACTAGCAGGTGTGGAGTCATCTCGGTCTCGTTTCCTGCCTCTTTCCTCATGGGCAGGAGTCTGTAAGGCAGGCACTGTTGGTGCTTCTGTTTGTTGTAGAGGAGCCTGTACTTGAGGTTGCTCCATTGAAGAGGCAGGCTATTCTGTAATCACTTCTTTCTCTGCATCCATTATCTCCTTCCCTTTTGCTGTACCTGTTGCTGATGTAGATGGTCCCTGGGCGGCTTGTGTGGCTGCAGCAGCGGATGTGCCTTCTCCAATTTGATGTGGCAACTTGAATGTTACCTGCTGCAAAGAATCCAAGTCAAGAGTTTTTTCTAAATCCTTGACATTTTTCTCCATTATTTCCTCTTGAGTCAATTCCTCAACTAATGTGCCTTGCAACCACTCATCTTGGTTGGCATATTGTTCAATTTGTGGATATTTACAATGGTCATAACCTAGCAGCCTGTATTTAACTCTTCTGGCACTGATAAAACCTTCCGGGTCATAAGGGACCCACCAGAAGCTCCTCTTTAACTTATATTTGTCCCTGAGAATTTGATCAGCATCTTGCCAACCTTCTTTCTTGTTCATAATGAAGGGGCCTAGATGGTCTTTGAATTTGAGGTGAGCTTTCTTTTTGGCACTATGAAAATGGGTAAGATCAGAACTAATGAGTTGCCTATAGTATTCCAAGGCAAATAGTCTCATTGGTACATACCTTGGAAGCCTGTAAGGACAGAGCTCACAGCCATAGATTCTAATGACAGTGTGATTTTGATATAGGTACCAATCACCTATTTTATAACTCTTGGACAGCTGCAAGGTATTTTGTATCTCAAATGACAATCTAGGAGGAGGGGATTTCATCAGGAGGCAAGAGACTGGGTATACAAATTGGTCAATAAACTCACAGTAAGAAAATGGAGAGTTTTGAACTTCATGGAAAACTGATGACCAAAAGATGACAGACCTCTTTTCACCCCTAGAATCCAATTTCTTGATGGGGCATTGGAAGCTTTCAGACTGGTAATACATGAATAAGTGGTAGATATATGATGAATATTTGAATACTCCCTCCCTATCCACTTTCAATAGCTGATCATGTATTTTATTGGCTATGAACTTGGCATAGTTATACTTGTAAGCAGGGGGTTGTCCTGGACTATATGCAGCTAATAACACCAACATTGTTTCATCAATGTGCTCACTTGTTTTAAAACCCAGCACATAAGAGATCATATCAACTAGTAGTTTGCCCACCTCATTGAAATGGACATATAAGAAAGGAGGTGGCCATGTAGGCTGGCGGTCTGCCCTCATGAATGTCTTGGTAATTTTTTCAATGTCAGAACTGGAGAGTTTGGAGCCTGCATCCAGCAAATAGTTCATGGAAAAGGGAAATAATAGCTGAGTCTACTTGAAGTTGAGCATTTGGTTGATGGAGTCAGGAGTAATATGGAAAAGTATGCTCCTAGATGGAGACTTAACAGCTCTCTGAGTTGGCTCATAGTTCTTGGCACATAAGAGGATGATCTCAGGGAAAATATTGACAGATGGGAGGAAGTAATAAGGCAAATTGGACTCCCATATACCATACATGTCACAGTTGCTTTGATAGCTGTTTCTCAACTGGCAGAAGGTCTGCAAGTGATTTTTGTCACCAACTAGATCTTGAATAAGGTAATCTCTATCAGCAAGAGGCATGGCTTCAAGTTCTTTGTTTGGTGGATTCATAGGAGTGACACTAAGAGCTGATGGAGTAGCCATTATAGAACTTTTCAGATGTTATTTTAGAGTGAAGTTTTTTAATATAAACAGACTGAGGATAACTGCTTCTGAGGATTTGTAGAGGGGTGGCAGAATGAGTTCAGCTGAACCAAAAGTCTTCAATATTTGTGGCTGTGGTGAAAAGAACAAACTTTGCAGAGTTTGATTTAAGCTTTGGTTTCTTTTTAGCAAATTCTCTGAATTTAGAGATTGTGAGGGCCAAATGCAGAGGGGAAAGGGATTATCACAGCTCACTGCACTGAGGTTTTGTAGTGAAACGCGGCAAAAGGGAACAATGCCGAGCAGGTATAAAATTATATCGGGAATTCAAGCTCGAAAATGGATTTTGGCACGGTGAAATCGTGAATGGACCGTGGTTCTCTTAAACAGGGGGTGTATCAGTGAATTTAGGCCAAATTTATGAGGGACAGAACCATTAACTTAGGAGATTGCAGGTAATTGAGTGAAAAAATTCGAGAAAATGGGAAGAACAGGGGCGAACAGATGGAATTCGGCAAATACCTGGTTTAGCTAGCGCCGAGGGTGGTTGAGCTGATTGAATGGCGAGTACTGACGTCGAATTTGCAGGTGGCGGCGTTCGAATTGTTCAAATTTGAAATCTGGAGGTAATATGGCGTGAACAACAAAACGGCGCTCTCCAAACTTTCTAATGAAAATGACCGAAAACGGTCACTTTGCGCGTTTTTAATAAAAAAATTGGCACATATGCGCTTTTGGCGCTTTCCCGCGATGACGTCAGCATGACGTCATCGGCGGGTCCCGGGTACGGCCGGGTGACGTGGACGCTGACTCGGATGACGACGTGGCGGGACACGGTGGCACAACGTGGACGCGGGCGGACAAAGTGGCGAGTGACGTGGGGCAGCGGCGGAGACAGGGTGGTGACGTCATGGCTGACGTGATTGCTGACGTGATGGGACGGATGGTGGTATCCGGTTTCCCCGCACCACCTTTGAGCAGAGGCGGTTTTGGGGGAGGGGCCTCCGAACACCCTGGGCGGTCGACACGTGGCGGGGGTACGACAGGGAAACGGCCCATCCCCCGAACGTCAACCCCAGCGTGTTGTGGGTTGAAAACACCCGCCCACCTTTGGATCTGGCGCGGCGGGGAACGGACGGCTGGCGGGGCGTTTTGGAGCGGCGTGCAGCTTTGGCACGAGTCCCTCCCGTATCTTAAATAATATTGCGTTACGGTGGGTTGAAACTTTGGTTTAGGTGGGTTTTGTGGGTTGGGTTAGTGCGGGGTAATATAGCTTAATGTTTTAATTTAAAACATTTGAACATTAAACGTTGGGATTTGACTGCGGGGGCAAAATTGCAAGGTTTAGATGGGTGGGGGTTTAGGCATAGGTTATTAATCCTAACCAGAGGTTAGATTAATTCCGCGGTTAGGATGCGGAGGGGTTGATAATAGCCCCAAATGGACTAATATCTCCCATAACTATGTTACCTAGCTATAATGCTAGGGGGTGGGATAGTTAATATGTTTTTTGGGAATTTTATATAGTTTTTTGTAGAAATTAGGGGTGGGGATGTAACTAGGGAGCTATATAATAGAGTTAGGAGTTAATATGGGTATGTGAGTTGAAGTGTGAGGGAGAGGTTAAGCTTGTGAACCGCAAACTTAGATACAAAAAATGGATGGAATATGAAATGAGGGTTTTACACAAGAAATGTGGCTTCTTTTTATTGAAGAAGGTCAAAACTTGACATGATTTTCTCAAGGGGGAAATGCAAGTAGGATTGTTTAGGCAGATCCTAAAGTCCTCAAGGGGATATTAGTAAGAAACTTTTTAAGGGGAGTGAGGGGAGTTAGACATGCTTCGATAGTTCTGCCATTTAGACCATTGCTCTGACCCTTCTCTTATTGATGAAATAAGATATGATTTTCAATACCTCAGGTGATCAGACCTTGCTTCTGCAACCTCAAACTACCTACCCAGCCTGATACACCTAACATTTTTTCTTCTTTTGAATGGGTGCACTTAACCTTTCAAACCCTGATAATCCTCTTTTCTTTTGACTGCCCTCCTATCTAAATCTACCCTTATGTCTTCCAAGGGCCCAGATTAAGAAGTTGGGCTCCTTCATTTCTCTATCTAGCTACTCATCTGCCAAGCTTGAACTGTTTGGACAGATATTCATTCTCTAGTCTAGAACAAGCAATTTAAAACATGGCATGGTCCAGTTTGAACTGTTGGGCCATCCAGCAAGCTAGCAGTGGAATTTTGGTTAGCCACTTTCCTGGTCTTTCTTTGGGGTTCATTTCAATTATTTTTTCTGACCAATTCATTTTCTTGCCTTTTGATCATTCTTTTAATGCATACCCTCTTTACATTTTTTAACTCTCTTTTCTTTTCACAAAATATGGAACCTTTGTAGCATCAAAGATGAACATTTTTGGCACTTCCACTGTCAATCATGAAAAATGAAACCTATTGGTATAGGAGACTAATAGTGGCTCCACTTGGGGATGGCTTTTCCAAATGAAAAGCCAAGAGCTGCAAGTCAAATCGCCTTATTTTTCCATTCTTGCTGCAGTCTGAATTTTCCTTCTGTTAGAGACCATTGATCTGAATCCTTGTAACTTGTATGAAGTACCCTTTGAACTGATTTGCTGTGAAATTACAGCTCTGTTTTTACTGGTTTCTTTGAGTATTCATCACCACCTTCATAGCTCCCAAGTGTTTTCTCTTTCTTTCCACTGATAGAATCAAAACATATATCAAAAAATGGTGCAGTACCCTAATCTTCCTCAAAATCTGCTTCACTTGGTCCTTTATCTATCCGCTGTAAATGAAAATGCTGGAAATACAAATATTTATGTACAATATATAGTTGTGTTGTGTTTCATCAAAGGGGGTCAAAATAATGTTTGAGCATCCTCCCATTGACTGGGCCTTCCTCAGTATTTGAGCCATCCAAACTCTTCAGAAAATAGGTGTTATTACCTTGTACAACATAAATGACATAAGGTCCCTTCCACAAGAAATCGAACTTGCCATGTTTTCCTTTGTCCTCTCTCTTGGAATCCCATCTCAACACTTTGCTTCCTATGAAGAAATATTCAGCTTTGGTTCTTTTGTCAAACATTCTTTTGAGATTCTCTTGCAATACTTGGGTTCTATGATACACTTCCTCTCTTGTTTGTTGTAAGTGAATTGTCTGATTGATCCTTCTTTGAATATCATTAGGCTCAGCTTGTATTTCTTGCAGCAACTTGATTACAGGGATCCCTAAAGATGAAGGGAATCTTGCCTCCATTCCATAAACTAGTTCATATGGGCTTGTGCCAATGGATCTTTTGGTGGTCAATCTGTCTGCCCATAGTGCATTTACTAACTTTTTATGCCAATTCTTTTTGTTCTCCTCCAAGACCTTTTTGATGATGTTGATGAGGCTTTTGTTGGAAGACTCAGCTAGGCCATTGCCTTGAGGATAATAGGCTGTGGAATGGCCCAAGGTCATATGGTATTTATGGCAAAAGTTGATCATTTTTTTGGATTTGAAAGCAGGAGCATTGTCTGTAATAATTTTATCTGGATAGCCAAACCTGGACAAGATGTTGGTTTCTAAAAATTGCATAATAATGGAGTCATTGGCTTGCCTACAAGGGATGGCCTCTATCCATTTGGTAAAGTAATCTGTAGCAGTCAAAATCCACCTATGCTGGCCAGAGGATGAAGGGTGGATTTCACCAATGAAGTCTAAACCCCATTGCTGGAATGGTCTCTCAGTTGAAACAGGTTTGAGTGGTAAAGGTAACAGCTTTCTCTTGCCTTCGAAAATTTGGCATTTGTGACAAGACATTACAAAATTTTTCACATCAGTAAACAAGGATGGCCAATAAAATCCGGCCCTTAGGATTTTATCAGCTGTGGATTTCCAGTATAAGTGTCCTCCACAGTCACCTGCATGAAATTCCTTGAGGACATTGTCAGTTTCATCCAATGTTAGGCAATTAAGTAAAATTCCTTCATGATTTCTCCAAAACAAAACATTGTCTATGATACAAAACTTTGATGCTTTCATTTTCAAGAACCTTTTCTTAGTTCTGGACAACCCTGGAGGAGCTTGCAGGTTTAACAATACAAAACATATATCAGCATACCAGGGAGATTGCAAAAAGGCTTGATTGATCTGTGGAGTCGCCATCTCCTCTTCATTGTCCAGTTCATTAATATCAAGGGCTTGGAAATTGGTTTCAGTCATTAGTTTGGCTAGCCCTTGTCCTTTTATCAGTTTCGTAGGCTTGATTTCAATGTCATATTCTAAGATATTGGCAATCCATTTGCCCCTTTTGCCTTCAATTCCTTCTTGGGTTAAAATGTCCTTAACCACTGCATTTGGGACATAGGCAATCACATGAGAGTATAAAATATAGATTCTGAAGTCTTTGATGGCCTTTACCAAGGCATAGGCTTGCTTTTCCATAATCTGATATTTTAAGGGAGCATCTCTAAGGGCTTTGCTAAAAAATGCAATGGGTTTTTCACACCCTTGGTCATCTTTTTGTAATAGGACAGTAGCATTTGTATGCTCAAATGCGAAAGAAAAAATTATGAAATCCCTATCAAACCTAGGACTTGTGAGGACTGGTGTGTTTGTCAATGCTCTTTTGATATCCTCAAAGGCTTGTTTAGCTTCCATGGTCCATTTGACCTTAGAATCCTTCTTCAACATATTGTTTAACAATATTATGAGCTCAGCCAAATTAGGAATGAATCTTCTCAAGAAGTTGATATTTCCTAAGAAGCCTTGTAGTTCTTTGATGTTTCTCGGATGAGGCACTTGAAGGATAGCTTGAATTTTGTCCGGGTCGATTCTAATGCCATATTTTGAGATTATATGACCTAGGAGCTTGCCTTCCTCTAGGCCAAAGAGTGATTTCTTTGGATTCAAAGATATGCCATATTTTCTGCAAATTAGGAAAACCTGCCTCAAATGTTCTAAGTGTTCTTGATCTAATTTTGAAAAGGCAATAAGATCATCAAGGTAGACTACTAGGAAATCATGGACTTCTTTGGCAAAGGCTATGTCCATTGCTCTTTGGAAAGTGGCCCCTGCATTCTTAAGCCTAAAAGGCATTTTGACATATTTAAAATTTCCCCAAGGTGTTGTAAAGGCAGTTTTGTCTTGATCATCCGGGTGGACTAAAATCTGATTGAATCCAAATAATCCATCTAATAATGAGATCCTAGAGGCTCCCACTACCCTTTGTAGGATATGATCCATTTTTGGTAAGGGGTAATGGTCTTTGAGAGAGACTTTGTTCAAATTCCTTAAGTCAACACATAGTCTAATCTCTCCCGTCTTCTTCCTAGTAGGCACTAGGTTTGAAATCCACTCTGAGAACCTGATTGGAGCAATGATTCCTGCTTCATACATACGTTTAACTTCTTTTTCAATGAGAGGAAGGAGCACAGGATTCACTCTCCTAAGCTTTTGTTTAAAAGTTTTTTGGTTCTCTTTCAAAGGTATATTGTGTTGGATAACTGAGGTATCATAGGACTTGAGGTCCTCATAACTCCAGGCAAAGATATCTTGGAACTCTTTGAACAATTCAATGTATTTCAACTTCTGATCAGCTGGTAATGCCTTGGATAGTTTTACCATTTTGGGATTTTCTGTGGTTCCAATGTTACAGTCTTCAATTTCAGCATTTAGTGGTTGCATTTTTGGTTTCCTTGAGATATCATTTGAATCAAACAAATCCTCCAAAGGGGTCAAACCTATGGGCAGAAAATTGTCTTTTAGATCAATTACTTCGGCTTCTGTCTAAGCTATTTCATCAAAATTTGTTTGCTTCAGCTCCTGTACATTTTCATTATTAAAGGTAGTAGGATGCAAAACTAGATTCGTTGTTTCAGCTGATATATTCTGCGTATTGTGTATGCCTGTTGTTGATCGTCCATAGTGCTAGTATCAATGTTCATGCCGGAAAATTCTTCCTTTAAAGTGAGGAAGTTATTTATCTGTGTGTCACTTTCAAAGACTTGCCAATTTTTGATGTCATCCGGGACTGCAGGTCTATGTTTGCTTTCAGCAGTGAAACTGTGGTTGGGTTTAAAAGGTAGCTTGCAAGTGCAGGCAAAGGTTGCCAAGCTATGAGCATGTAAATTGAGCTTTCTGGAAATTTTAGTTAACTGAGATTTTGATAAGGTTCGAGTATTTGAATAGCTGCTCCTTTATAAGCCCTTAACCTAAGATCACTTGTGATAAAGTTTCCCTTCATCTGCTGTATGATCAGATCTGAATCCCCTAGAATTGAAACTTTGGTTGCACCTAGATTTTTGATGAGTTTGAGACCTAACAAAAGGGCTTCGTACTCGGCCATATTGTTTGTGCATTGAAAGTTTAACCTATATGCATGGCCTTCAGCCCGGTCATTCTGCATATTGTGAATCCAGACCCCTGCCCCTGCTCCCAACTTGTTTACAGAGCCATCAAATTCTAAATACCATAAGGTTTCATGGTCAAGGTTTGCATTGAGACTTTTAAAAAGTTGGACCATGGGCAGATTGGTTTCTTGCAAGTCATTTGATGTGGATATCTCCTTTGTTGTATCAATTATATCAAAAGTTTTTTGATCTTGAGAAGCAAATTGTTCATTCAACCCCTATGTTTGTGCTGCCACTAGTAGTTTGGGATTAGCTTTGGTACACATGTCAGCATTATACAAAATGAATGAATCCATGTCGGAATGTATTGAATAGATGGGGAAGTTTTGGGGCTTTTCTTGACTACTCACCACATATTTCATTAATGTTTCACAGTATAACCTCTTTGGCTGTCCAAAGACTGAAATGGTGGCATAGGACATGTCTAGTTGCAAAGATCCTTGGAGTTTGGCCCCCCAAGATCTGGATAAAAGCATACCGTACTTGGGTGG
Organism: Pinus tabuliformis; assembly: GCA_031772625.1. NCBI lineage: Eukaryota > Viridiplantae > Streptophyta > Pinopsida > Pinales > Pinaceae > Pinus > Pinus tabuliformis. Next base: position 1,030,431,946 of record CM062804.1, on the reverse strand, counting down.
AATGTCAGCTACCACCACGTCCATCAAAATTGTTTTGGTTGGGTATTGGACCAGGGAAACACACAAATCTTTAATTAGGCCTAGACACCTGACTTGGCTTGAATCAAATGAGAACAAATATTTATATGGTCTTGTGATATCTAGGTCTAGTTTTTCCATTACAGATTTGGGCATTAAGTTGTGTGAGGCCCCGGAATCAAACATTGCATTGTGTAACACCTTGTCATGAATGTTTAAACTGACATAGAAGGGTGGAACCCCTCCATTTGCTGTCTTTCCGTTCACCTCAGGACCAAACAGTAATTCAGGTTGATCATCTAGAACATTTACAGCATCCCTATTGTCTGATATTTGGAGTGACCTATTAATTTGTTGTCTATACACTTGATGTTTGGCCAATTCAGAAAGAGGAACAGCTATCTTCAGCTTACTTATTTTTGTTTCCAAGTTGAAGGGTTTTTCCATTTGAGTTTAGCATTAAGTGCAGCAGATTTTTCCTTTTCAGTAACCCTTTCTTCATGATTGGTATGATTTTGAATGGAATCAGTCCTAAATCTATTTTCAGGAATGCTGTTTGAACTTGCTTTTGAGGGGAGGGATGGCTAGTTTCCCGAGGGCTGTACATCTGATATATCATCCACAGTGATTTCTCTTGGATGTGGGTCTGTTTTATTAGAGGATTCTGGAAGAACAGTTTTATCTTTTGTCTTTTTTGGTTGTTTATCTTCCTTTGGTTTGATAGGTTCAGGCACATCTATGGTCCTGCTCCTTAGTTTATACTGTTTATGTACCTCATAAACCGTTGCATCATAGCCTTCCCTAAAGTCAAATGACTCTCCTGATTTGGTTTGAAATTGATTGCAATTATGGGCCTCTTGATCTTCTTGTGTTAGAAAGACCTGATGTTCGTTGTCCAAACCCATTAAGTTGATGTGAGGGTCCTCGGTCGGTTCACTAGATGTTGAGGCCTCAGCATAATTTTCTTGAAAAGGAGGTCTAATGTTCTGGTCGGGATCAGCCCTTCCAACATTTGGATTTTGATTCTTTCTAAAATTTGGGTTTCTAGCAGTACTTGGTTGACCTTCCCATGATGATTTTCTCTCTATGGTTTCTACCCTGTCCCCAAGTCTGTCCATGCCTTTGATGATTGCATCTAGCTTTTGTTCAAATGCTGAAGGTTCTTCCTTAAAAGTAGTTCTTCTCTCAGCTCTTGCCCTATTTCTTTTAGCAATAAGGTTTGCCTCTACACTAACAGCTATGTTTTGCATGTCTGCCAAGGTTAGAGGGGCTCTTTCCCTCAGTTGATATGCCATGTCAGAATCAAATCCATCAGGGAATTTGATTAAGGCTAAATCAGGTGGAGGTCTAAGGTTTTGAGGGATGGCATTGTAAACATTGTTGAATCTTGCACAATAATCTAGGACAGTTTCTTGTGGGCCTCTTCTTATGCTGTCATACTCAGATAAGATATGCAGTGGGTCTTTTTTCTTTTCCCATCTGTTTAGGAAGGATTGGTAAAGAGCACCCAGATCAGCTATGGAATTTACAGCAAGTGCTCTGAACCAAGTTCTTACTTCACCTGTTAAACTTTGGACAAAAATTTTCATTCTCACATCATCATCGTCTATTTCATAATTTTCAAAGTAGTCTTGCATTTTCTTGGTATGCTGTAAGGCAGTATATGTGCCGGTACCATCAAAATAAGTGATCTTACTTTGGTAGTCCTGAGGCATAGCCCCAGGATTACCAGGTAGCTGTAAAGGGGCATAACGATTTTCCATATTTACAGGGATAAATGGGACAACAGGAAGGAAGGGAACAGCTGGAACAACAGGGATAACAACGACAGTTTGTGCAGTGGATGGAGGTGTGAAGAAGGAGAAGAAGGAGTTATGTGAGGACGAACTGATGGTTTAGCGGGGTTGGGATATAACTTTGTTGAACTGCTTCAGGGCTAGAATCAGAAAGATCTTCTTGTTCCTCTTGCTTCCTAAGAATTTGCAGGATTAAATTAGGATTGTCAAAAACAGCTGGAGGATCTGGGTCAGGATTTGACCTGGTATACCTAGTTTTCTTCTTAGGAGCCAGCTTCCGAATTTGTTTTTGGTATTTTTGGGAATGTTTTTGGAATTAACAAGGAACTGCTGAAATTTTTGGAACAACTATCTAGAGTTTAAAACTAGCATGGAGTTTGACTGAAGCAGCTTTTATTTACTCCTGTAAATGCAAAGCAAGAATAGTTTCAAAGGCTTTCTGGCTGACATTTAGGCTTCATCTGTAGTTTTAAAGAATAGACAGCAATTGAAAAATTCATTCTGGTCCCCAGCGGAGTCGCCAATTATGTTAACACTCAGGTTGTTCCCTTTGACTCCAAAGGGAATATGGCCGAGGTAACCACTAACCAATATTTTAGCCATAGGTCCTAGCCTACCTGCAACTAGAGAGGGCTCTCTCTTTCTGATTTAGCTTTGTTTTGGTGTAATTTTAGGCTAGTTATGATGCACAGGATTTTGTTTTGAATTTGTTGGGATGATGATTTCAGTCAGAACTGGTATGTTTTTTCAGAATAATCTAGGCCATTGGGCATGGAGTCGATGATGGTGTACTGCTGGAAATGTTTCTTGAGAAAAAAGGTTATGCTACAGAGCCAGACAGGCATCCATGGAACAATTCTTCAAATCTGTAATATGATGGCATGAAATCAGGGAATGAAAGGCAGCTAAGGATCTTTCACTATATTGATAGAGGGAAAAAGTGGGAACATTATCTAGGAGCATTTAAGAATTCCTGTATAACATCCATAATGATAGAATGAATACAAACATGAGCAGTTAAGAATTCATGTTTATGATTAATTCTGAAGAAAACACAGTTAACAACAGAGATTGAGCAGAGGGTGCATTCAAACAAGTCCTCAGCTATTCTTTTTCTCTTTTGCTAAGTTAATGAAACATATATTTGAATTAAACAAACATAGAAAGACAAAACATGGTTTAGAATAACTTATTGCTCCATCAAACAACACAGGAATTCTGTAGCAGAACGCAGATCATCACTTTGACATCAAACAGTGCAGAGATCATGAACTTTCCCAGCCATTTGTATTAGATAGTCTGAAAATTTACAAGACAGTGTCTCAGAGAGAAAATCACCAACCCCAAATACGTTCTGTGGGGAGGTATATATACAAAAATAAGATACAAAATATCTAGCTGATGAGTTAATAGCTCATAACTTCTATGCCAACCCTTGAGGAATTATAGCTGAAAGAGTAAATGTTGCAGTAAATATTTAATGCATTAGCTATCCATTTGTCAGAGAGTTTTGACTTTTGTGACCAACTGAGTCGGCTGGGGCTGCGCTGTCTAAAATCTGTGTTTTTTCCTTTTTGGGCTTGCTGTCCCAGTATTTTGCTGAGTCACTATTCTCACCCGCTCTGCCTATTGTCTCCATGCTGTATTCAATTCTGTTGACCTGAGGCTGACCAAAAAGAGATAGAACTGAGATTATTTTGGCAAAATTTGCAGCATTGCTTGCCACCAATCTTCTTTAGGCAGTTGGTGTCTTCGTATTTTTATTAAAGTCTCATCTGCCTCTGTGTATCTGTAAAAATTGGGTGGGACCTCAAACAAGTGATTAATTTCATGTTCAATGTAAAATAAATTTTCCAGCTTATCATAGAGGCTCTGCCCTGATGGAGGTCCTGCTTCTTCTGAGGTACTTGTGGATGTTGTGATCTGATTTGAAATGAAATTAGTCATCCTGGTGGCATACTGCTCACGGGTCAGCAGTCTTCCAGCGCCGGTCAATAGGCTGGGCAATCCTTTACCTTGCAATGCTCCCATCCTCAGCTTGTAATCATCTACCTCTGCCTGCATTTCCTGACATTTTCTCTCCAAACTTTGCACAAAATTTCTAAGGGTCAACACCTTTTTTGCTGTTAAAACAGTCTATGTTCTGTTACTGATGTCTAGGGCTGCCAACTCCTCTTTAGTGTGAGTGTTCAGGAAGTGTATCATCCTGCTAGCCTGCTCAGGCATATTTCCTAGTGCTGCTCTGGCCTTTTGGCTTTCAATTTGGGCTTGGCCTATTAATTCGATCTGCTCATGCACAGTTCGGATTGATTTCCACTGTCTAGTGATAGAGTGGTCAATCCTGGTCCACAAAATCTTCTTTATTTCAGACAGAGTCTTTTATAAATTCAACTTCTTCTCCAAGGCCTTTATTCTGTCCTTCAGGGCCTTAATTTCTCTAGTCTGTTCAGCCACTGTCATTTTGGATTTATCATATTTTGCTTCTAGCTCAGCCAATTTTTCTTTGGCCTGTTTAATCTCTGTTGCCTGAAGCTCTAGCTCCTTGACAGCTTTTGTCAATTCATCCATGCTTATGCTAGACTCAGGAGCTGTTGTTGTTGCCACTGTAGCATCTGTAGTTGTTGTAGTTGTTGTAGTAATAGGAGGGGTCACTGCTGCTTGTGTAGCTGCAGCAGTAGTTGGGGCAGTTTGAGGTGGCTGGGAGGTCGACTCTCCCTGCTTGTCTTGCAGTGCTCTCTCCAATTCTCCCTCCATTTGAACTATTCTCTGGTTCATTTGCATTAGCAGGTCCAATGTATCCTCAGCTTCTTTCTCTTTCACCAGCTCTCCCGTTTGTGGGTGCATAGTCGAGGAGAGCCTCATTTGCTTTTTCAGAGCAGCAATATCATCCTCCTTTTTCTTCATTAGGGCCTTGATAGCTTTGGGATTCTTAGGATCATGCCCCAGGTCCACAATAATGTCCTCCAATGTTTTAATTCTGTTGTCTTTGGCTGTGGAGGACATTCTTTCTAAATCAAGCTGAGTATTTGTGTTCCTCAGAGATTCCTTTAACTCATGGGCCAGTGTGGCCTTGTCTACAAGTGTGGCATAGACCATTTCCCCTGTTTGCTTATGTAATTCTATTTGATCCATGGGGTGAATGTCCTTTGCCATAACCTCTAACTTTGTCCTGACATAATCTGCAGCTGACTGAGGCTGCTGAACCTTGGGTTTAAAATGGCTGAGAATCATTTTTTCTTCTTTGATGTCATATGTTGCCATCAACCTTTCCTGCTTGGCAGGTGTTGCTTTAAGAAATTGGTCATATAACTGTACTCTTAACAGTTCATTTTGTGCCTTAATTTCTTTAAAGGTGGCCTTGATGCTAGCTGGCCTCTTGCTTTGCTGTGTGGAGGAGGACACCTCCATGCCATGCTGTCTATCTTGCTCTTGTTGGAAAGAGCTTGTAGCTGTTTGTTGACTGTCTTCTCTATCTTTCCTTGGACTTCCAAGGATTTCTTCACTGACTTCCTCCACAATTGGAGAATCAACCTTTTGCCTCTTGGCTTCGGGCTGCTGAGTGGACCCACTAGCAGGTGTGGAGTCATCTCGGTCTCGTTTCCTGCCTATTTCCTCATGGGCAGGAGTCTTTAAGGCAGGCATTGTTGGTGCTTCTGTTTGTTGTAGAGGAGCCTGTACGTGAGGTTGCTCCATTGAAGAGGCAGGTTGTTCTGTAATCACTTCTTTCTCTGCATCCATTATCTCCTTCCCTTTTGTTGTACCTGTTGCTGATGTAGATGGTCCCTGGGCAGCTTGTGTGGCTGCAGCAGCGGATGTGCCTTCTCCAATTTGAGTTGGCAACTTGAATGTTACCTACTGCAAAGAATCCAAGTCAAGAGTTTTTTCTAAATCCTTGACATTTTTTTCCATTATTTCCTCTTGAGTCAATTCCTCAACTAATGTGCCTTGCAACCACTCATCTTGGTTGGCATATTGTTCAATTTTTAGATATTTACAATGGTCATAACCTAGCAGCCTGTATTTAACTCTTCTGGCACTGATAAAACCTTCCGGGTCATATGGGACCCACCAGAAGCTCCTCTTTAACTTATATTTGTCCCTGAGAATTTGATCAGCATCTTGCCAACCTTCTTTCTTGTTCATAATGAAGGGGCCTAGATGGTCTTTGAATTTGAGGTGAGCTTTCTTTTTGGCACTATGAAAATGGTTAAGATCAAAACTAATGAGTTGCCTATAGTATTCCAAGGCAAACAGTCTCATTGGTACATACCTTGGAAGCCTGTAAGGACAGAGCTCACAGCCATAGATTCTAATGACAATGTGATTTTGATATAGGTACCAATCACCTATTTTATAACTCTTGGACAGCTGCAAGGTCTTTTGTATCTCAAATGACAATCTGGGAGGAGGGGATCTCATCAAGAGGCAAGAGACTGGGTATACAAATTGGTCAATAAACTCATAATAAGAAAATGGAGAGTTTTGAACTTCATGGAAAACTGATGACCAAAAGATGACAGACCTCTTTTCACCCCTAGAATCCAATTTCTTGATGGGGCATTGGAAGCTTTCAGACTGGTAATACATGAATAAGTGGTAGATATATGATGAATATTTGAATACTCCCTCCCTATCCACTTTCAATAGTTGATCATGTATTTTATTGGCTATGAACTTGGCATAGTTATACTTGTAAGCAGGGGGTTGTCCTGGACTATATGCAGCTAATAACACCAACACTGTTTCATCAATGTGCTCACTTGTTTTAAAACCCAGCACATAAGAGATCATATCAACTAGTAGTTTGCCCACCTCATTGAAATGGACATATAAGAAAGGAGGTGGCCCTGTAGGCTGGCGGTCTGCCCTCATGAATGTCTTGGTAATTTTTTCAATGTCAGAACTGGAGAGTTTGGAGCCTGCATCCAGCAAATAGTTCATGGAAAAGGGAAATAACAGCTGAGTCTGCTTGAAGTTGAGCATTTGGTTGATGGAGTCAGGAGTAATATGGAAAAGTATGCTCCCAGATGGAGACTTAACAGCTCTCTGAGTTGGCTCATAGTTCTCAGCACATAAGCGGATGATCTTAGGAAAAATATTGACAGATGGGAGAAAGTAATAAGGCAAATTGGACTCCCATATACCATACATGTCACAGTTGCTTTGATAACTGTTTCTCAACTGGAAGAAGGTCTGCAAGTGATTTCTGTCACCAACTAGATCTTGAATAAGGTAATCTCTATCAGCAAGAGGCATGGCTTCAAGTTCTTTGTTTGGTGGATTCATAGGAGTGACACTAAGAGCTGATGGAATAGCCATTATAGAACTTTTCAGATGTTAACTTTAGAGTGAAGTTTTTGAATATAAACAGACTGAGGATAACTGCTTGTGAGGATTTGTAGAGGGGTGGCAGAATGAGTTCAGCTGAACCAAAAGTCTTCAATATTTGTGGCTGTGGTCAAAAGAACAAACTTTGCAGAGTTTGATTTAAGCTTTGGTTTCTTTTTAGCAAATTTTCTGAATTTAGAGATTGTGAGGGCCAATTGCAGAGGGGAAAGGGATTATCATAGCTCACTGCACTGAGGTTTTGTAGTTAAAACGCGACAAAGGGGAACAATGCCGAGCAGATATAAAATTATATCGGGAATTCAAGCTCGAAAATGGATTTTGGCACGGTGAAATCGTGAATGGACCGTGGTTCTCTTAAACAGGGGGTGTATCTGTGAATTTAGGCCAAATTTATGAGGGACAGAACCATTAACTTAGGAGATTGCAGGTAATTGAGTGAACAAATTCGAGAAAACGGGAAGAACAGGGGCAAACAGATGGAATTCGGCAAATACCTAGTTTAGCTAGCGCCGAGGGTGGTTGAGCTGATTGAATGGAGAGTACTGATGTCGAATTTGCAGGTGGCGGCGTTCGAATTGTTCAAATTTGAAATCTGGAGGTAATATGGCGTGAACAGCAAAACGGCGCTCTCCAAACTTTGCAATGAAAATGACCGAAAACGGTCACTTTGCGCGTTTTTAATAAAAAAATTGGCACATATGCGCTTTTGGCGCTTTCCCGCGATGACGTCAGCATGATGTCATCGGCGGGTCCCAGGTACGGCTGGGTGACGTGGACGCTGACTCGGATGACGACGTGGCGAGACACGGTGGTACAACGTGGACGCGGGCGGACAAAGTGGCGAGTGACGTGGGGCAGCGGCGGAGACAGGGTGGTGACGTCATGGCTGACATGATTGCTGACGTGATGGGACGGATGGTGGTATCTGGTTTCCCTGCACCACCTTTGAGCAGAGGCGGTTTTGGGGGAGGGGCCTCCGAACACCCTGGGCAGTCGACACGTGGCGGGGGTACGACAGGGAAACGGCCCATCCCCCGAACATTAACCCCAGCGTGTTGTGGGTTGAAAACACCCGCCCACCGTTGGATCTGACGCGGCGGGGAACGGACGGCTGGCGGGGCACTTTGGAGCGGCGTGCAGCTTTGGCACGGGTCCCTCCCGTATCTTAAATAATATTGCGTTGCGGTGGGTTGAAACTTTGGTTTAGGTGGGTTTTGTGGGTTGGGTTAGTGCGGGGTAATATAGCTTAATGTTTTAATTTAAAACATTTTAACATTAAACGTTGGGATTTGACTGCGGGGGCAAAATTGCAAGGTTTAGATGGGTGGGGGTTTAGGCATAGGTTATTAATCCTAACCAGAGGTTAGATTAATTTCGGGGTTAGGACGCGGAGGGGTTGATAATAGCCCCAAATGGACTAATATCTCCCATAACTATGTTACCTAGCTATAATGCTAGGGGGTGGGATAGTTAATATGTTTTTTGGGAATTTTATATAGTTTTTTGTAGAAAATAGGGGTGGGGATGTAACTAGGGAGCTATATAATAGAGTTAGGAGTTAATATGGGTATGTGAGGTGAAGTGTGAGGGAGAGGTTAAGCTTGTGAACTGCAAACTTAGATACAAAAAATGGATGGAATATGAAATGAGGGTTTTACACAAGAAATGTGGCTTCTTTTTATTGAAGAAGGTCAAAACTTGACATGATTTTCTCAAGGGGGAAATGCAAGTAGGACTGTTTAGGCAGATCCTAAAGTCCTCAAGGGGATATTAGTAAGAAACTTTTTAAGGGGAGTGAGGGGAGTTAGACATGCTTTGATAGTTCTGCCATTTAGACCATTGCTCTGACCCTTCTCTTATTGATGAAATAAGATATGATTTTCAATACCTTAGGTGATCAGACCTTGTTTCTGCAACCTCAAACTACCTACCCAGCCTAATACACCTAACATTTTTTTTTCTTTTGAATGGGTGCACTTAACCTTGCAAACCCTGATAATCCTCTTTTCTTTTGACTGCCCTCCTATCTAAATCTACCCTTATGTCTTCCAAGGGCCCAGATTAAGCAGTTGGGCTCCTTCATTTCTCTATCTAGCTACTCATCTGCCAAGCTTGAATTGTTTGGACAGATATTCATTCTCTAGTCTAGAACAAGCAATTTAAAACATGGCATGGTCCAGTTTGAACTGTTGGGCCATCCAGCAAGCTAGCAGTGGCATTTTGGTTAGCCACTTTCCTGGTCTTTCTTTGGGGTTCATTTCAATTATTTTTTCTGACCAATTCATTTTCTTGCCTTTTGATCATTCTTTTAAGGCATACCCTCTTTACATTTTTTAACTCTCTTTTCTTTTCACAAAATATGGAACCTTTGTAGCATCAAAGATGAACATTTTTGGCACTTCCACTGTCAATCATGAAAAATGAAACCTATTGGTATAGGAGACTAACAATACCCATGGCCGGATGGAGATGCCCTTGAGTTGTTGCTCTTGCTGGAACGCTCCTCTTGACTACCGACTGGATTTACCTCCCAGCGAACTAGGAAGTAATTTCTAGCCCATGAAACCTCCATAGGTTCCCTAGTCCTTTGAGCCCAAGTCCAACCAGATGTAGTGTGTGTGTCCAAGACCAGCATAAACAATACTCCCTTCCTCTCTCTCCAACAATTCCTCAAGAATCACAGCCAACCAAAACCAAAAGCAAGACCCAACATTCCCCTGTTTCTCCCTTCCTCTCTCTCCAACAATTCCTCAAGAATCACAGCCAACCAAAACCAAAAACAAGACCCAACATCCCCCCCTTTCTCCCTTCCTCCTTCCCCTTTTATGCCCCTCCTCTCTTCTCCACCTCAACCACCTCTCATTAATGTCATAACTTCTCCCTCATCCTTACAGTTGACTTCCCTTCTCCCAAGTAAATTTGAGAGTACATTTGGGAATGTGATATGAATATAAAATTGGATAATTAATTGGAAAGGACCATGTCTTCTCCTAAGTAAATGTTGAGGGTACATTTGAGAATGTGATATGAATATAAAATTGGGTGATTAATTGGAGAGGACCATGTCTTCTCCCAAGTAAATGTTGACAGTACATTTGGGAATGTGATATGAATATAAAATTGGGTAATTAATTGGAGAGGACCATGTATTCTCCCAAGTAAATGTTGAGAGTACATTTGGGAATGTGATATGAATATAAAATTGGGTAATTAATTGGAGAGGACCATGTCTTCTCCCAAGTAAGTGTGAGAGGACATTTGGGAATGTGACATGAACATTTAAATTGGAATAATGGAAGGAGACCATATCCTATCCAAGATTAAATTTGAAAAGACAAGTTTTGAATAATAACAATAATAAAATTTACAGTTTCCCAAATGAAGGTATTCACCAATATTTCTCAATATTTTCAGGTAATGTAAACATTAATAAAATTTGCATGATAAGATTAAGTGGGGCATTACACTGGTAGTCTTATGTCGAAACGAATACTATCCTACCTCCACCCCAAAATAATACACAACACGTGGGCCTAAATAGTTCCATACCTGCCTGCCCCAAACACATAACATTACACACAGGGCCCAAATAGTTGCATACCTGCCTGTCCCAATCACATAACATACACATGTACACATGGCACAATACAATATATACACATATACAACACAACATGTACACATGGCACAATATAACATGTACAAAACATTGTAACCAACTTCAAGCTTGTAGTCTCATATCATTGGGAATCTAAAGACTATAACGTCTCCACCCGTATAAATTAGGAATCCAAAGGATGCAAGGCCTCCACCCAAACTAGGAATCCATAGGACCCTAATCCTTCACCTAAACATTGTCTTTTTTTACCATGTTTTCCCACGTGCACCCACATCCCAATTTTTGGGTCTATGGTCCCTTCATTGTTCTTGCTTGTCCTAACATGCCACAAGTCACACTGCTCTTTATCTGTTGATATATCTTTCAACATTCCTTTTTCATAATTTAAACATGGGCGCAATATAATAATCATATCCACATGATATTAAAATCATAATCAACATTCCCTCCTAGTCAATGGATTCCTCATTCATCCAAGAATCTCATTGTATAAATTCGTTATGTTATAATAACAATCCATTCATATAGTCATCAACTAAATTTTAAACCATCATTATTTCACAATAATGGTCCCTGACAAAACCTGTAAGTCACCATGGAATTTTTATATGTATATTCACTAGCATGATCACGTATGCAATACATAATTACATGTGTAATTAAGGTTAACATTAAGAGGACTTCCTTTCTGTCATTTTCATGGCTGCCATATCATTGTGCATTACCCCACGGACTGAACTAGACCACTTGGTTCTCATATTCTAGAGAAATGCTCCAACATACACCAACAATGGTCTTTCTTGACCCATCTCCCAAGCCCAACCTTTCTATTTTTTGTTCATGCTCTTTAATTATTCACAGGGCCCCCTTCAGGTAATATTTATGTTGGTTCTTTGTAGCTCTTCTACTAGATCCCCATGGATTTCCTTCCACTCCCAACAAGTTTTCCCCGGGCCCCAAGCATGACATTCAAAGGAAAAATTTTGAAAAGGAAAGCGAGGACAACCAATACAAAAAGGTAAATCAACAACAATTAAAAAAATAAATCAAAAGAATAGCATGGCCATGTGCACATGAATAGTCAAAATGGAAATCAAACATAAAATCAATCGAATAACAAGCAACATAAAATATCTAACCACAACAACCCAATCCCCATGAGTCTCAATGTTCCTAATGGTTCACGAATAAAAGCTCAGGTTGTGCCTTCTTCAAGATTTCCTGGCAACACTTTTAAACTTGTAATTCCCCTCCAATTTGTCCCAGGAGGAGTCTTTTAATACTTATCAAAGAGTATTGAGGGAGATCCCCCACTTATTCCCTCTATTCCAACATTAAACTTTGATGTCTCAATTTCTTGAGAGGTCTTGCAATCCACTCTCTTCTTGTTGTACCAATCTCTTTAAGCATTGTCACTTTCATTCAATTGTTAATATTATCAATGCAAAATACATATTAGTTGATGCCCTATCATGCTATACCAAGCATGTTTTCCTCTAACTACACACATATCTCAATTCATTCATTAGTCACATGTCTCAAAATCCAGGACAGTATGCATATTTTATAACTTTTTGTAAAACAATAGATTTTTCATGCATATGAGCATATTAGTTCATGTATAATCATGCCTTTACAAGATTAAAATTCATACTTCTACCCAAAATTATCAAAATTAATTACAACCAACCTCTTTACCGAGACCCTTATTATCATATGCTAAAATCAACCTTTAAAATTAAAAAAATGTTAGCGCTCATTAGCTTCATTCAGTGTCTTTAACGAGAGCATCATCACTAAAAAAAGAAAAAAAAATCCACAAGAAACCATAGAAGTATTTGTATATTCAGCCTCTGTATCCAAGGCTAGCAACAACAAATCATCTACAATCTCAAAGGGGTAAGTTAGGAAACCACATGTATCTATCATACTTATAATTTTTCACATTTAAAAAATGCATCATAGGACCTACATACAATATTAAGTTAACACATACCCATTCATTACATTGTTACACCCAACATTCACTTTGCACATGTAAACAATCAATATACAAGCCATGATCATAGTGTTATAACTAACACCTACAATAAGCATTTATCAAACCACTTGACTCTCTAATAGAGTCACAAAATACCATGTCTTCATTTCTTTTGTGATAGATCCCATCTAGTCCAAGTGTTGAACCTGGAAGCTCTGATACCACTATGTAACATACCCCCTACTATCCCTAGCCCCTACTAAGGGTATAAGGAGGTAGTTACTCTAATGACTCAACCTACAAGGTTCAATTATGGAAATGGGGTCTAATTTTTTTCAAATTTTTCAACTTCGTCAAAAATTAAAATGGATGACATTGTTGCGTCCATCTCGTCGAGACCTTTCCAACGATATACAATTTTCCTCAACCTGATTCTCGGATCAAAAGATATGGCCATTAAAGGTTCAACCTATTAGGTCTCGCCAAACCATTCGACCTGCCACATGACACCCAAATTCCTACCCAAATCATGGTTCACAAGGTAGCTGACAAGCCATTCATGACTCGCGTCACTTTATGCCTTTTTTTTGGCTTGCAGACATATGTATATGATATAATATAAGGGTTAACCCCTTCAAACCATACATATATATCATGTGGGCCCCCTAGGCCACCTCAACTACTAGTCATTGCACTTCAACCAATGGCGTGGGGTCGTGCCTCCACCGTGCAACTCTCCTCCTGAATGTTAGGTTTGCCTTTACTTTCCATCGCACACGTGTGGGCTCCTCCACCACAACCACATCACCTCGTGGATTGACTCTCAACGTGATTGCACTCAACTCTAAAAGAAATCACTAGAGAGAAGGTGTTGAGGTGACATTAGCATCCCTTTCCACCAGGGTGACATCACCCTCCATGTGGCTCTGATGCAGGAGCATCCAGCACTCTTAATTAAATGAAGAATCCAAAGCGGAGCAAGGAGGACGTGGACCATCAGAGCAAAACAGGGGACATTTCTGTTAAAATAGAGCTAGTTTGATGGACTTAATTAAATGTAATTTTCCATATATATCCATATAGCGAGCTGTAGAGAGAATTAAGGGTTGTTGAGATATTTGCGAGAGGAAATCATGGAAGGATTTGATCAGATCCTTCTCGTCATCTGATCCAAAGGTTTCCTTATATATTATGAGCCTGCGTGTTCAATAGGAGATAGAGAGATAGAGAGTGACAAATAGAATTTGTGTAAACCAGAGTGGTCAAAATGTAATCGAAGGGAGCTTGTTCCTAAGGCTAAAATGCCTTAGATCTGTAATCATATCATGTATAATATAAAGTGTGTTCGGTGTTGATATTGTGTGCGCTGTGTGTATATTTCATAGATAGTCTGAATGTTTCTGTGTTGTAGGTTTGATCGACCATCGATCACTGTAGGATCGATGGCGATCCAAAGATATCGATTAACTGTTTATATGAATGTCATGTGTGAAATGGAATGTGGAAGATCCGTGTTAAAACACAGAAATCCATCAATAGAAGGAGATCAAGTCCAAGAGGAGGTTGGAGAAACGATGCACAACATCCGTTGGATTTGGAAGATCAACGGCGTAGAAGACAAGATCATCGGTAATCGCATGGTGAAAGAGTGCGGAAGATAATCGGTGAAGAGCAGGTTTTAAATAGTGGAAGTGGTATTTCGAGCGGCCTCAAACCCGTAAGTGGTATTGAAGGGTGAGCACCCGATTCCACTCATCAAGTGACACGTAGCAGCGAGGAGGAGAGAGGAGACCATTTTATCGGGTGGTTGATCCTCATGCTTCTTGTCTACCCGAAATCATCGTGGATCATTGGATCCGCGAAGTATAGATCAACAGTGGAGGATCTGTCGAGCAAGTTTGTTGATCGGTTGAATCAACAACCATCAGATTGAAGGTCAGGATCGACGGTTGCAATCTAATCGTTGATCACAAATCGGAGAGGCAAGCGTAGTGGATAGTGGGAATTGTGATATTGCCGATAAGCCGATGAAGCCGATCGAATATCGGAGATAATGAAGGACAGCGGGAAGGTGATGGACCGGATGTGCGGACCCGACGATTTATGAACGCAATTTCATTCTTGTTGAGATCCGGCTTAAGTGTTCGGGTCGGGTTTTCCGTGTTTTTCCTGTGTTCCCTTTGTATTCTGATATGTTGTATGGTCCCGGTTTAAAAGCTTAAGGCTTTAATAACGCTTCTGATAGGTTTGTGGGCCATAACCCACAGTTCTCAAGATTGGAATTTATAAAGAAAGGGGAAATTGGTATACCTCAAAATCTCCTTTCATCATTTGAAATATCTCAACAACTCTTAATTCTCTCTACAACTCGCTATATGTATATATATGACAAATTACGTTTAATTAAGTCCATAAAACTAGCTCTATTTTAACAGAAATGTCCCATGTTTTGCTCCGATGGTCCACATCCTCCTTGCTCCGCTTTGGATTCTTCGTTTAATTAAGAGTGTCGGATGCTCCTGCATCAGGCTCCCCTTCGGATGTGACACATGTCACCCATTTATCGGCCACTTGGACCCAAAAAATACCTAGATTTGATTGACAGGTGTCCTACTTTATACTCGCCATGGGGCCCTGAGGCCACATCATCTTCCACACTAGTAGTGTGTCTGATTTGAAATTGGTTTTGGTGAATTCTTCCTCTTTTCCGAAATCAAATAAAACAAAATTAGGACCATGCCGATGATTTGAAGGGTTAAAATTGGTCTTGAAATAACAAGTTTTTCCAATGTCTCTTCAAGTCATGAATTAGTCTCCATATGTAACTTAACATAATGAACATAACAACATATAATCCATGTAGACATAATGAAGAGCATAACAAAAGGTTTGCTAACAAATTTCACCCCTCCTAGGCTACATCTCTGTGCTTGTCAGCATGACTAGACCACTCATATATTCAGTATCATATGAAGTACATAAACATTTTCTGTAGGTAAAAATGTGGCTATTACCTTAACAAGGTAATGTTCTCCTACAAAGAACTCTCACAAACAACAACAACTCAAAGCATCTCCTACAAAGATGACATACTCCAACTGAAATGAGCTAAAAAGAGCATGTGAACACTTCAATTCCACATTGAAGCACATAAACAAAACTTCATGTTGAGAGAAGTTAAACCTGAGCTAAACCCTGCAAGTTACAGTTGTTGTAATAGACTTCTGAAGATGAGAATACCCCTACAAGGTCTTCTCCATGCCCAAATACCTTCCAGAACTGCTTCCAAACCCTAATTGATCCATACACCTTTAGTCTCAAACTTGCAAAAATAATTTGTAGATGTGCTCAAATTAGAAATTAGAGGTTACCAATGGATTCAGAACATCCAAAAACCCCTAAGTGCACTCTTTCTGAGCTCAATTTGGTCAAAAACTCAAAAAGATATGAGCTCCTAAGCTCTCCCATGAACTTGATTGTTAATCATCCTACAAATCCGCTCTGAAATTCGCTAACTGAGGGAAAAATTCACCCTTTGTCGGTGCATTTTGTTGGATGATTAAATTTCCCAATAACCCTATAAGTCTGAAAATTATGGCCATATGGGCCACATAGGGCCAAGGGCTGGGACTTAATGCTCGCCCCCGCCGGTTAAGCCCTTAATTCTCGGGAACGTGGTCATATGGGGGTGTCAAGTGTCCAAGGATCGGGCCAATGGCCCATCCTAACTATCAGAGCCCCCGTTCCACTGGCACGTGGTTTGCCCCCATTCCTCTGGTGCATGGTCCTATGACATCATACAACCCCGAGGTTGGCCCCCACTTTGTAGCACCAAACTCTCTGCGCCAAGGGTTATATGGTGGTTCATGGAACCTTGGTCTAAGGCTAGGCCCGAGCCCTCGGCTCCTCTCCGCCTACGGTTCTGTGGGTGGTAAGGTGACCAGGGGCCAGGGCTTAGCCTCGGCCCCTCCCTCCATTGGCGCATTTGTAAACTTTGTATATGGTTTTAATCCATATGATAATAAGAACCACCTTGCAGTCTAGTGGTAAGGCTTTGTGTTGCAAACTTGGAGGTCACGAGTTCGATTCCTGTGGAGGCCAGTTCGGCCATGAACCAAAATTTTGCACAAATACTAGGATGTCACGAGGCAACCTCCCATTAGGCCACGTGGCTCCCATTCATAGGTCAACTTCACAATTTCAACCACCAATCAAATGCACCCAAAAATTAACAAACCGGAACCTGCCAATTGTCAGTCTGTCATTGGGTCGTACCCTGCAGAGTCACCATGTTGACTCAGTAGTATGGAATCCCAGTCAACTGCCCTGCTTAAATTTTAGTTGTTTTGCCAAATGGTCAACACGCAATAACTTGAGCATATGATGTCGAATTGAAGTGAAACGAACGTCATTGGATTCAGAACGATGAGAACTTCGATTTGGCATTGGTTTCAATAATATCTTGGAACTTTAATTTTTGAGCTTAAAATTGGTCACCTAGAACTCAAAAACACCCAAAACTCAATCCAAAAATGCAAAATTTTCAATTGGTGCCCTTCAAGTGCCAATAAAGGTAATTCACCTATCTTCTTTGTGAAGAACTGTTATCCTAGAAAGAATTGAGCAACCATTTTTTTTTATTGTTATTGCAGGAACAAAACACTGATGAGTGAAATCTAAACATTCTCTTTAATCTCATCTTTACACAACTCAAAAACACTTCATATTAAAGTTAAATTGTTGATGACAAAATTGACTCCATCTTGGAATTCATAAGCAAAATAAACTTTCTTTAACGTCTTTAAACTGAGTTTGTACATTAAAAGTACATTGCTACAAAATTTTCCATGATATAATTGGCCTTGCCTACAAAACATAGTTATCTTATACAATCTTGAAAACAAATATTTTGTTCACACAAGTTTCAAATCAAATACTTGTATTAGTGAACATATGACAACTTGTAGACAACTTTGAACGACAATCTTTTACATTCACAAAAGTCCTTAAACATGTGGACTATAACGAGCCAATACATACATCAATGAAAAACATCTACTTGTTGAACATAGTGACAATGATTGTTCACTTTACAAAAGTACTTAAACAAGTAATGACGACAAGTAATTAAAAAAAATTACAAAAAAACTTTACAATAAGTCTACCCAAACTTTGCCTCTCCTGAGCTTATGGGTTCTCTTCCTTCATCCTCTTTGTATTGAAGGTCGCTTAGGATTGTTGAGATTCATGTTTTCCATCACTTGTTTCCCTTGCATTATGTAGCATAATCTCTTTACTTTCTTTGAATGAAGCTCTGGATGTAACTTCCAACATCGTTCAGTGTCATGTCCATGCACCTTGCAATGAGTATAGAAGAACTTCCTCTTGTTTGTTGATATAGAAGTTCTCTCAAGTGAAAAAAATTCATTATGCTTGATGCCTAAAATTTGGTTCATTATTTTAACCATTATCATACGTTGCTCACATATAGAAAATGGTCAATTTCATTGAAAAATGTACAACGGTACTTATTCCATAAGTATTCAAAATTTCCATGCATTGGAAAACACTCTTCGGAATTATACATGTCTTTAGAGATGTAGCTTCAACAGTTATTACAAGGTGGTGACATCTCATTCTCATATGGTTAATGTATCTCAAGTCGTTTGGAGCATTCTCTGAACTCCCTTCGGCCATATTCCAACCCCATATACTTCGGTCTCTCCTCAACCATAATTGGATTGGTAATACCTTGTCCATTTATGGCAAGGACTCCACCTTCATATCCCATCTTGGAAAGCAACTTCATACTTATGCCTTTGGTATGTTTCTCAAATGTTGCAAAAAGAGTTGTTATGAATATAAATGGAAGGAGTGGTACTTGAGATTCTAATTACCTCCTTAAATGTGTCATTCATCTTTTCAGCTTTTGATGATGACGATGATGGCCAACTTATAGATGACTCTAACTGCCCACTCTTATCCACTGGAATATGGTGTGCCTCTTGAAGATGTTTGAGAAATGCACATGGAACATCTTCCACATATGGTCCAAAACTACTATTTGAACCATGACCTCATACTGGCTTCATTCTGTAGGTTTCTCTTGCTGGTACAGGAGTAGAACATTCTGCAACTTGCTTATCAAGCACTTGTTGCAATACAAAGCACATGTGTCTCTTCTCCTCTTCAGTTATCTCTAACATCATTTTCAATTCTATGTTCTTCATCCAAAGAGCCAAATTCTGCTCCTCTAGCTCTTGAAGACTCTTTTTGTTGTCCATTCTTGCAACTTGATCAACTGGTGCTCTGATACCAAACTGGAGTGAAATTGGATTAGGTGAATTCTTCCTCTTTTCCAAAATCAAATAAAACAAAATTAGGACCGTGTCGACGCTTTGCAAGGTTAAAATGGGTGTTGAAACAACAAGTTTTTCCAATGTCTCTTTAAGTCATGAATTAGTCTTCATATGTAACTTAATATAATGAACATAACAACATATAATCCATGCATGCATAATGAAGATCATAACAAAAGGTTTGACGTAGTTCAACCCTCCTAGGCTACATCTCTGGGCTTTTCAACATGACTAGACCACTCATATATTCAGTATCAAATGAAGTACATAAACATTTGCTGCAGGTAAACATGTGGTTATTACCCCTACAAGGTAATGTTCTCCTACAAAGAACTCTCACAAACAGCAGCAACTCAAAGCATCTCCTACAAAGATGACATACTCCAACTAAAATGAGCTAAAAAGAGCATGTGAACACTTCAATTCCACATTGAAGCACATAAACAAAACTTCATGTTAAGAGAAGTTGAACCTGAGCTGAACCCTGCAAGTTATAGCTACTGCAGTAGACTTCTGAAGATGAGAATACCCCTACAAGGTCTTCTCCATGCCCAAATACCTTCCAGAATTGCTTCCAAACCCTGATTGATCCATACACCTTTATTTTCAAAACTGCAAAAACTACTTTGTAGATGTGCTCAAAATAGAAATTAAAGGTTACCAATGGATTTATAACATTAAAAAACCCCTAAGTGCACTCTTTCTGAGCTCAATTTGGTCAAAAACTCCAAACGATATGAGCTCCTAAGCTCTCCCATTAACTTGACTATTAATCGTCCTACAAATTTGACCTTTTGTCTATCGATCCTACAAATCCGCCGCGAAATTCGCTCAATGAGCAACAAATTTTCCCTCCGCCGGTGCATTCTGTTGAATAATTAAAGTGCCTAATGATCCCATAAGTCTAAAAATTATGGCCATATGGGCCACATAGGGCCGAGGGCTAGGCCTTAACGTCTACCCCTACCAGTTAAGCCCTTAAATATCAGGAACGTGGTCATATGGGGTGCCAAGTGCCCAAGGGTCAGGCCAACAACTCGCCCTAACCATCAGAGCCCTCGTTTCGTTGGTGCATGTTCTTGTGGCGACATACGACCCCAGGGCTGGCCCCCACTTTATATCACCTTCCTCCCAGCTCCAAACTCTTTGTGCCAAGGGTTATATGGTGGCTCATGGAACCTTGGGCTAGGTCTAGGCCTAAGCCATCAGCTCCTCTCCGCCTGTGGTTCTATTGGTGGTAAGGTGACCGGGGACCAGTGCTTAGCCCCGACCCCTCCCTCCATTGGCGCATTTGTAAACTATGTATATGATTTTAATCCATATGATAATAAGAACCATCTTGCGGTCTAGTGGTAGGGCTCTGTGTTACGAACTTGGAGGTCATGAGTTTGATTCCTATGGAGGCTAGTTCATCCATGAACCAAAAATTTGCACTAATATCGAGATGCCACGTGGCAACCTCCCATTGGGTCACATGGCTCCCATTCATAGGCCCACTTCACAATTGCAACCACAAATCAAATTCACCCAAAAATCAACGAAATAGAACCTGCCAAGTCTCAGCGTGTCATTGAGTCATACCCTACACACTCACCCTGCTAACTCAATAGTATGGAATACCAATAAGTTGCCCATTTAACTGCCCTACTCAAATTTTAGTTATTTTTCCAAACAGTCAGCACACGATAACTTGAGCATACAGTGTAGGATTGAAGTGAAACGAATGTCATTGGATTCAGAATAACAAGCACTTTGATTTGGCAGTGGTTTCAAGAATTTTTGGGCACTTACATTTTTGAGCTTAAAATTGATCACTTGATCAGTGTCCCACCAGTGCTCTACTACTGGGGGAAAATACATTTTCACGTTGTAAAATATTATATGGGGTCCTTTGCCAGTTTTTCGAATGTCATGCAACTAGCCCCACTACGCCACATTGTCCTGACGCTTAAATATCAGGAGTTCTATCACGACCTCGCTTTGTAACCTCTAGGGAATTTTCATCGAGTTCCATACATCGATGGGGAGAGTATACCCAATTCAACGATTGGGATCATATTAGGAGGCCCCCACTATGCCATGTGTTCCCAACATCTAAACCTGGTGGGGTTCAGTGTGCCACCACTTGACTTCTCCAAAGTAATTATTTCGGGATGGAAAATTTCCCATCATTCGATGGCTTTTTCTCTCATCTACTGTTGAGACCTCCTTCTACCAAGACTTTAGTTGTTGCACTAGCTCATTAGGTTAACATGGTTTAAACCTTTCCTCCCTAAGGTCCCTTGCTCCAGATCTTAAGGATTTCAGTCCCCATGCTTCGTTAATTGTAAATGTATATATATAAATATATAAGGCCCTTTACCAAGGCTCTAGGCACGTGGTTGAATTCATATATGTATATATATTGTATACATAAACCCCTCTAGGCTATCCCTCCTAAGCTCTCACATTTATTTTTCATATAGAATAAGACATGGGCTCCATCATAGCTCCTGGCACAAAATATTAGCACCTACCCCTCTTGAGCTTTAACAACGGCATGGCCCTACCCATTCAACACACACACATATAGGATTGGGCTAAGGCCTTGGAAAGCTCATGAAGTATAGCATGGATATATATATATATATATATCCCAAGCTTAGCATTGATAAAATAAGGCTTGATAGCCAATCCAATAGTTACATAATAAATAAGAAAAAGATTTTTCCATCCATTTATACTTATGCTCATTGGGCTAATTTCAAGCTCATAATAGTTCATAAACCTACAAGCCTCCTAGGTTGATAATAAACATATAACCAGGTCATGCAACACCTACGGATTCATTCATTTAGCCAAGAATCATACAAGAATTCCAAAATCCTTAAGCATGCAGTAAATCGTATTCCACATTATATCAATAGCATTAGACAAGTGCATTGAATCAATACAAAGACAAGCTTTAAGTCATCACATAAAACATATGCTTATCTACGAGTATTTATCTGAGCATCAAATGTGAATCATACAAGAATTCCAAAATCCTTAAGCATGCAGTTAATCGTATTCCACACTATATCAATAGCATTAGACAAGTGCATTGAATCAATACAAAGACAAGCTTTAAGTCATCACATAAAACATATGCTTATCTACGAGTATTTATCTGAGCATCAAATGTGCATCACTACACAGTTAATATTTTATGGATTAAACACAAAGATGCAAGTATGGTTTACATCCTTCTAGATCACATAGAAATATAGTGCAACATTCATGACCATAAGTTATCAATCATGCCACTATTTCCATTCTAAAACCTATTAGAATATCACAATCAATTTGCATGGTAAGTTACATTTTACATATTCAAAGGCGTGATTTTTTATAAAGCACAATAAACACAAGAATCACTTGCACATATTAACCAAGAAAATACTTATATGGTATTATGAATTGGGAAACTCATATTGGGACTTCAACTCTCCACCAAACCTTAGACACACTGCAACCAAACCTTTCTTGCAGTAATCACCCCCGAGCTAAATTCCAGAGCTTGAGGATGAGTGCTTAAGGGATTAAACAAATTTTTCCAACTAGAACATGAACTCCAGAGGACCATCCACCTCCACCCTTCAACTACTTCATTAAGAATAGTGACTCTACCATTGCAGGTTGAAGCAAGGAATCCAGAGGCTCACCTCCACCCAAAACCGAAAGGTCTATCACATCCATTATCAACAATTCGTTCACATAGTGATCCACCCAATCATGGGAGTCTAGAACCCACTATAAAAATAAGAAAAAAAGTAGAGGGGGCTAAAGAACTCTCCTTACTAACAGTATAAGGAACAAGCCTCCACCCAAGATGTCAAGGGAGTAAAAAGACTATTTTCCTCACTTGATGGATTTTCTCACCACCTCTCAATGCTTAACCGAATTTTTACTCTGCTCTTTTCCTTCTGGTAGGAACATAGAACTATATGCTCCTTTCATCCTATGTTATGCCTTATTTCTTCCTCTATAATGAAATTACTTCCTTCTCTATCATCTTCCTCATAGTTTATTTTCTTGTTATTTTCCAACAATGTTTTCCTTCCTTATTCATTTCTCTTTGTATCCCCCAAATGTGGTTAGAAAATACCCTCTCTTTGTAGGCCTTTCCACTATCATGCTGCAATCGTTTGATTGTGTGGGAAAAAACTCCTATTTCCCATTTTGCCAGCTCGATCATAGTTGTTTTGTCTTCACATGGTGATGGGGATGCTTTTGTGCCAACTCTCCCTTCCACTTCTTATTTTTTGACATTAGGTTGTCAGTCTTACCTATGCAGCCCATTCTACCTCTTAATTTTTGTCCTTTCTTCCTTGTGAATTTATCGAATGTAGGCATAGTTCCTCTTCCCTCTTGTCTAGCTCCATTGACTAATATGGTCAATCCAATTAAAAACATACTTTCTAACCATTCATGGTTGCAATAAAACAAGTCAAGTTTCCTTCCAATCCCAAGAAACCTCCTTCTTTAAACTCTGAAATTTGTGTCCTAATTCTTAGGCCTTTTAATTTATAATCAAAATATAGGAGATATTTACAATGGAGGGGAATTAGCTTGGGGTTGTCACATATGGTCGTTTGTAGCACTTGGAAAGAGCTTTGCTCAGGGATCGATAACTCCATAACTTTTGCCTCCTAATTTTCAACAAACTTGTAGACATTAAAGGACCTCTCAAGTAAGAGAAGTTCCTAATTTGAAATTTCATTAGCTTTTTTATTCCATTTCGATGTGAGTGAAAGATAGCCACTAGAAATATTGGAAAAAGAGAATGTTCTGCAATAGGTAGTTTAGACCAACATTTTCTACCACATAATTTTTGCTTGCCCAATTAATGACCAACTTCAAATCCCTTATAATATGAATTTTTTGAACATCCATTTTTTATCTAGGAGCATATCTTCCCAAATAATCTTGTAATTCAAGCCTTAAGGAGGCCAAAGTCTTTTAAGAAGATGAGCTCCTCGTAACTATGTAGGTAAGCTTCTTGAAAATATATTTGTCAAATATCTTTATATTTTGGTAAATTTGTCAAACTAGTAAGCGGAAACTGTGGAGTTAGTTAAATCATCTCCATATATTATGTAAGACCTCAAGGCATGTAAATGTCAAAGTAGATAAGGATTTTTATTTTGGGTAAATAGTTATAGGTTTTATCGAATTTGTTTGGATCTTTAATGATCTATAAGCATCAATTTCCTTGTTTAGATTTGTAATCTTGTGGGCATGAGAAAGGGGAGGCCAACTCTTATGAAGTACTTACATTCAAAAATCCGCAAAACCCTAGAAGCAAGTTTGTAGGATCACGAGACAAGTTCCACGATGATCAAAGGTTTTGGGTTCCAGATGGCTCTAGTGCGAATGGTAAAACCATAGAATCGCAATGGAAACCTAGGGACAACAAGAGCTAACAGTCAAAATGGCAACGGCGGTTTCAATGACCGGCGACTTTCGGGCACCTCACAGACTTGGATGGGGCTAACAATTTTGGGCGTAGGTGAGGCTGGACAACAAGATGTGGAAGGGAAACAGACCGACCGAAGGACTGTTTAGAATATTCACTGGGCCCGGGTATTTTCAGAAACAGGCAGAACTTTTCTATGCACGGTTCATTGGAACAACAACAATAGTAACAAACGTCATTTTCATGGAGGAAGAGCTGGTTGACTACTCATCAAACTCGATGGATACAACACCAATTTGGACAGTTGATCCACCTCAACATCTAGCCAGGAAAACACCGGAGAACCCCCATGTACCGGATGTCCAGGTCGGGGCATTTATATCTGATATGGAGGATGAAGTGGCCACCCTCAATGACCTAGGGTTTGTTCAACCGACCCCTGTAGTGACTTCAGAGTTCCTATACAATTTACAGGATGAACAACCTCAACCGGTACTAAAAATACCTTCTCCTTCTGAGCTGCAGTATTGGGAATATGAACAACATGTGCAACACACATCTGGTCCTAGAGAAACATCTGTGGTAGCAGGGGGTTTACTTGGTCATGAAGCAGTCACATTTGGCATAGAAAATCTAGGGCTCAACATACCAGACATCCCAGGGGCCGACCCAAGGGTTACTCGCCCCCAGCACCCGGTTCGCACTTCTAGATGTTTTGAAGGTATATCACAACAAATACCAACACAAGAGGAAACCAAGGTATCGGACTCTGATGATAACCAACCAGAGGTGCCTGAACATACCCTGGAAAATCACCCACAGAGGACGGGCAGGAAAAAATCCAAGTGCACTAAGGTGCGGGAATGTGGGCGACTGCTTGTTTTTGGAGAAGGCATAAGTATGGCACAGGCTGCGGACAATGAAATCACGGTGATAGTTGGTCGATTCAGAGGCCGAAACTATTCCTTGTCTAGGTTAAAACGATGGACTGTGGAGATTTGGGGCCACATCCTGAATCAACTGTCGGTCATCCTTACTATGATGCATGGATGGTTCGCCCTCATCTTCGCAAGACCTGACCAGGAAAATTGGGTATTGTCCAAATACTGGCACATAGAAATGACTCTGGTACTACTTAAGTGATGGACGCCACTTTTCGACCCTGAAAAAGAAAAATTGGGGGCGGGACCAATATGGGTACGACTACTAGGTCTACCTCTACAATTTTGGTTGGAGGATGTATTCAGGTGCATTGGGGATGATCTGGGGATATATCTAGACCACGATAGATCATACATTGAATCCGGCAGCATTGCCATTGCCAGAATTCTGGTACATTTGGATACCAGAGAAGGGCTAGTAGAAAGTCTCTACTTGCAATACAGGGAGCTCATTAGATGGCAGATCCTAGACTATGAGGGGTACCATTCTAGTGCAGGCATTTCCATGAAGTCAGTCACTTGTATAAAGACTTCCCGTTGATCACCAATGTGCACATCGAGTCCCCAAGAAGACATACGACAACAAGAAAACGGACACAATTGGATATTGGATCGACTCCTACACAAAATACATCAACCAAAACCCCCTGAGGCGACGGAGAGAGACTAGGAAGACTCCTCAACAAGCGGATGCTCAGACTCCTGATGCACGGGTCACTCGATCTCACTCCTCTGGCACTAGTCCAATTTTGGGTACTCTCATATCCTCTCCTCCCATATCTTGTAATGTTTTGAATTCTGAATATGCCAATTTATCAATTGTTGCATCAGGTTTGGGTTTATCTGCATGCAATTTGAATCCCATCACATGTCCTATTACACCCCCCCCCACTATCCTGGCTACTGATCCTACCACAATTGAGGGTATGCGCTCATTACATACTGAATGGGATGAATCACGGGCAATAGCTCACAACATAGATACAATCTTCGATCCCTT
Source organism: Pinus tabuliformis (assembly GCA_031772625.1). Lineage (NCBI taxonomy): Eukaryota > Viridiplantae > Streptophyta > Pinopsida > Pinales > Pinaceae > Pinus > Pinus tabuliformis. The sequence continues at coordinate 1,030,405,446 of CM062804.1, read as the reverse complement.
GCCCACCCCAAGCCACATCACACCTTTGGCCTAGGTGATGACCCTCCCCCTAAATCTCAGAAAATTCCCAGGGGCAGGAAATCAAATATATTTAAGGCCATCCAGAGGGTTGGGATTGAGGCAGTGATGGGCATACAAACTTCCATTGACCTATTAGAGAACAAGGTAACCCTGAATTGGTTACCCCATGAAGTGCCTATCTTTCAACTGCAGGGGTTTGGCTAGCCCAGACAAAAAATTGGCACTCAGGAGACTTTTTGGATATGAGAGGATTAATGTATTATTCCTACAAGAGACATTGGGTGAGGGTGTTGCCATCAACACCTTACTAACATCCATTCTTCCTGGTTGGACATTCCATACACTTGATGTGAGAGGTCGATCGGGGGGATGCGCCATAGGTTTCAATAACATAACTATTAAGATTGAAAACATATGGGGAAGTGAAGGTGTATTGGGTGCAGACATCACATCTATTGAACTAGATGCCCCACTTCACTTGATAAATATATATGGACCCTGTCATAATCGTGTGGGCTTCTGGGATAAACTGATGACTTCATATTTTATGGATAAGGACAATATCATCATTGGCAGAGATCTAAACTTCTCATTAGGACATGTTGAATCATGGGGCTCTCGAGCACAGACTAATCCCCTGACTGAATACTTTGAGCACCTATTGGATTCTCATAGTCTCCTGAATATAGACACGGCCAAGATCCAGCCTACTTGGCGAAATAGGAGAATAGGCGAGGATGCACTGGCCCGAAGATTGGACCGATTTATCATTAAAGTACCATTAGTGGATCGTTTGGACAGAATTAGACAATGGGTGGGATTTGGGGGAATATCTGATCACTTCCCTATTTTTTTTGAAGTAATGAATTCCAATTGTAAGCCAAACTCTCCTTTTAAATTTAACTCGGCCTGGCTTGAGGAAGCAGAACTGCATAATATTGTAAAGGAATCTTGGATTCACTATGGCCAAGATAACAACTCCTCACCGGCCACAGTCATATCTAGTAATTTATCTTGAATCAAGAACAGGACCCTCTTATAGCCAAAAGGGAAAAAGATAAGAGATGATGCTACACTACTGAAAATTGAAGCAGAAATTAATGAGATGGAGGGCACAAGCAATTCAGGTTATATATCCATTGAAAGGAAGGAACAACTTATTAGGTTGGAAGAAGAAAAGATTAAACTCTTAAGACAAAAAGAGGAGACTTGGCGATTAAAGAGAAGATCCATTTGGCTACAGGCCGAGGATGAAAATACTAAATTCTTCCAACAATGTGCCATGGGGAGGAAATTAATCAATACGATATGGAGTTTAAGAGATCAAAATGGAAGGGAGGCCAACACCTTCAATCAGCTTGTGGATATGGGCACTAGACATTTCTCCCAAATGTTTAGAGCCCCACGAGAAGCTACCATTACAGAAGTACTCCGCATTGCCAGGACAATGCCTCGATTTGTGGATGAGGAGGATGTGGAGAAATTGAACAATCCGGTCACACTGGGGGAGATTGAAGTTGTACTGAAGTGGTTCAAAAAAGACAAAATCCCTGGACCATATGGATGGCCTATTGAATTTTATCTTACCTTTTTTGACCATATTGGATTAGATCTCCTCATGGCTATCGAGGATTGCAAACTGTCTGGGAAGATGCACAAGGGGTTTAATTCTACATTTATAACACTCATCCCCAAATATGATAACCCTCAGACATTTGATTACTAACGGCCTATATCCTTTTGCAATTGCATATACAAAATCATATCCAAGATCAGTGCTATCCACATCAAGCCCATGTTATCCAAGGAGAAATTTGCATTCCTCAATCATAGACAGATCCATGAAGCCAATGATACTGCACAAGAAGGGCTACATTCCATTAAGCTCAAGAACATTAAAAGAATCATTCTCAATATTGATCTTTCTAAAGATTTTAACAGAGCATGTTGGACATACCTTCAACTTATACTTACCCACATTGGCTTTCCACATACTTTCATAAAATGGATTATGTGTTGCTTCACATCTACATCATATAGCATACTCATCAATGGGGTTGCATCCAATTTTTTCCATGCTGAGCACGGCCTCAGACAAGGGTGTCCATTATCACCCCTCTTATTCCTCCTGATCATGGAAGGATTAAGTCGGCTCATATCCAATGCCCGAGCATCCAGGTCATTAAGTGGGGTCAAGATGACAGATGTATCCTATCTTACGCATCTTTTATTTTTCGATGATGTACTAATATTCTTAGATGGATCTATTCGGGACACTACTTGTTTCAAGCATATTTTGTCCCTGTTTTGTAAAGCTACAGGAATGAAGCCAAATTACAAAAAATCAACCATTATGCTTGTAGGTTGTTTACTAAATGAACAAAGACATGCTCTACAACAATTTCAATTCACATGACTAGACTTGGAGGCCGACCTCAAGTATCTTGGCTTCAGACTCAAACCAAATGATTACCGCATTGCAGACTGGTCTTGGCTCATTGCAAAAATTGAAGGGCACATCAACATCTGGCAGCAGAGATGGCTATCTAGAGCAGGCAGATTAGTACTATTAAATCAGTACTAGAGGCAATACCAATATACTAGATGGCTCTGGCCTAGATACCAAAAGGCATCACCAACAAAATACAACAAATATGCCACAGATTCTTATGGAGAGGGAAGCATGTTGGAAGGACTTTTTCCTGGGTGAAATGGGAGAGAATTGGAAAGCCCAAAAAATGGGGAGGCTGGGGCATAAAGGATTTGAATATATTTGCATCAGCTCTAGCAGAAAAAATGGGTTGGCAGATAATAACATCAGATAGCTTATGGAAAGAGGTGGTTTATCACAAATACATATACCCTCTTACAGTTATGGAATGGGTTCGTAGGCCGAACAAGGGTAGTACTGGTTCTTCCATCATATGGAAAGCTATTACTCATTCCATATCGGTCATAAAAAGAGGACTAGCATGGCAGATTGGAATTGGTGAGCATGTACACCTTGGAATTGATGCATGGTGGGGTTGTGGGAACGCGCACATACTACCACTGGCGCTCAGACAGTATCTTGAATTGGCCGGTATCACACAACTCTCCCAAATTGCAGATGGGAGAAACACTACATGGCTCTCACAGGCTTGGTTATCAGCACAGGACCTCATGTTACTAGAAATTTGGAGAAACGATTGGACCAGGTACATTGGGGCACTTGATGAGTCACTTGTCAGAATAACTGATCGAGAGGATGAAATCATCTAGGCTGCATCCCCTCGCGGTCGTTATACCCCTAGGGATGGATATACTTTCCTTATATTGGAACAGGAACCGATGGAGGTTGTATGGTGGTGGCGACCCCTCTGGAAGCTTAAGGCACCACACAAATCCCGATTGTTCATGTGGTGCATATTATCAAACAAAGCGCCTACTGATGATAACCTAAATCATCGGGCTATACATGGACCATCATGATGTTGCCTTTGCAAGGAACAGGTTGAAGACATATACCATCTCTTCCTACATTGCCCAATGACAAATCAGGTGTGGAATCAGATATATATCTCCCTCAACATCAATATCAGATGGATGGGGCACAACTCACCACTGCTTGGCAAACATGGTGGACCTCAGCAGCATCACAAAAAATCTGAAATCTCCCCCTACTTGTCTGCTGGGGTATATGGTTGGCCAGGAATCGGATCATATTCTAGGACTCCCTCATTCAGTGGACATCTATATGAAATAACATTGAAGCACTATATCATTTAGTACCTGAGGAACAAATATCGAAACCTACCCGTACTATTACACCTGAAGTTATTGATAGAACATTCCCATGGGCTTATTTTGATGGATCGGCCCAAGACACTGGTTGTGGGGGAGGAGCAATCCTATTCATATCGGAAAGACATTTTTACAAGCTCAAAATGGGATTAGGGCGGGGCACAAACAATTATGCAGAACTAAACAGCCTCAGACACCTACTCATTTTTGCACTTGAGAAAAACTGCAACAGGATACAGATCTTTGGGGACTCAAATATTGTCATCAATTGGTTCAACTTTGCATCTCATTGTCATGTGCACACACTCAGGGGATTACTGGATGAGGTCATTACACTAAAATCACACTTTGATTTTATTGTTTGCTCGCACATATACAGGGAAAGGAACAAGATTTCTGACGACCTTTCCAAGGAAGTCATGCAGCAACCCAGGGGGCAGTGGATAATTCAAGAACACCAAGAACAAGAAATATATCAGTTCTTCCACAGGCCATTCATCGAGCACGATGGGGGAGATGTACCGAATGATCTTCCATGATCATTCGGTTGGTTTTATTTTTTTATTGTTATGATGTTATTATCATGTTTATATTATATGGCTTTTTATGTAAATATTTATGGTCCTTTTTTGAACTATGATGTGACACTGGATAGATGGCTTGGTCTATCTCTGATATTAGCATAATATTTATGCAGATGATACAACATGTAATTTTCTTTTTTGATAATGGAAATTACGATTTTTTTCTTGGGAAAAAAGAGAAAGGGGAGCCCAAGGCAAAGAAACACCTAAAACTCTGTGAAATCATGTCAATAAGGAGGTAGAGGTAGATATTAATACTTAATATTTCATGCACAAATATCAATTAAACTAAATTAATGTGTTGAACCTCCAAAACAATGTGCATGCCTCTCTATGTTAATGTGTTTTGTGATTACCTATGCTAAGGAATTATTTTAAATAGATTATTAATAATGTTATGAATGATAAATTTGGGTTATACGTTAACACTCTATAATTAATGAATTTGAATTATATCTATGAGTGAGACAATTTGGTTTATTTAGATATAATTGTATGAGGAGAATGATTCTTTCTAAGAGAAGGTGAACGAGATCGAGATGATCTCTAGGGAATTGGAGCGAAATGAGATCAAGAAAAAGTGGAAGAGTTTCTTATCGATTTCATGGGTTGTGAAGACTGACCAAATTATTCAATATTTATTTGGTTCATTGGCAGATCTTAAGTAGATTTGGGTTATACATTTACCTATTTTTTTAGTAATTTCATGATAGAGATTAGCATTGGAAGAACCTCGTAAGATTGAAAGAAACCTCTATAATTGTGGGTGTAAGCTTGGTGTATCCCTAATCAATGGTGATTTCTTGTGAGGGTATACTGTTGCATCAAAGACTTGTGAAGATAGACCATTCATCCAAACTAAAGATCCAACAATGATAGTCAAAACTTGGGTGAATGTTATGCAACGCATAATATTATAAAGGGGATGTGTTGCTAATATTGTGGGCCTATGGCAACTGGAGAAAAAAATGCACCAAGGACAAATATTGCACTGTAGAAATCTTAAAAGGAGTCAAATCGCATGTGAGGATTAAATCATAGGCCAATAACATCAATAAGGAGAAACAAATTAGATCATGGTCCAAAGATGAATAAATATCATGATCAGAGGCTATAAAAGAATGATTGCTCATAAGTATTTGTTCCTTTTTAAATGAAATTGAATATCAAATCTTGTGAGTGGGGGTTATATGTGAACACAAGAACTATAGAGAAAAAGGGAATGGCCTTCCAAGTTGGCCAATAATTATAGGATATCTCTCTGGATTTCTAGGAAAATATTGATCCAAAAAATACCACTTGAGTTGATGTGATTCAAACTAGATCATATGGAAAACATTTGGCTTTAAATAGTAGTAAAGAGAGCATGGCATGTAGTTTAGGGGCATGATTTTGTTCGAGTTATGATTTAACATAGTATAGCATTACACAATAAGAAATGGATAGAGTGCTAATGTTTGTTATGTGTTATGTCAAAGGATCTTAGCTCGACTAGTTTGGTGAGGAATTTTTTTCCCCAGCTATAAGGCTTCAAGCCTCCGAATACATGTTATAACTAGTTTGTATGTAGAATTTATGAAATATTTGTATCTGGTGTAATAGTGCCAGCAAATTTTACAAATTTATTGATTCTCTAGAGATTCTCATTATGGTTAAAAAAAATGTTGGTTATGTGTTATATTATTTGTACAACTATTCACATGTGATGTACATTGCGTCGAGCACAGCAAGGGAGTCATTAGAGGGAAGCATTTCCCCTTATTTTGTGGGTGTGGGAGTGGGGGGATCACAAGGGCGTTGAAGCCCCCTACGCGGGGATTCCCGAGGTCCACCCAAAAAACGTATATTTTTTAATCTAATTTTTGGTAGTTTGTAGCACATGGTTTTCGTCGTTAGTGGTTTTTTTAGGCATGGTGGTTTTTCCCATGGTTTTATAGTTTCGACTAAGGAACTATGGTTTTATTCTAATCCATGGTAAATTTGAAGCATCCAGTGATGCTGAAATTTTGGAATTGAAGGTTGATGGAGTGCTCCAAGTAAGATGGAATGTCTAATACAGTGTTTGGTTATATCATTAGATGGAAAAACTCCAAATCCTGGAAATTGATGACATTTGTATCATCCTTCCCCAATATTCCCATAATAACTGAAAGAATTATTTTAGCAATTTTAGAAAATAGGGTTATGGGAAACTTAATAATAGTTGAAGAAAGAGCAGAGTTGGGGGGTGGGGGGGAATGAGTTCAAATAGCTTCTTCTTATCCTCCTCAAAAAGATATTGATAAGTGGCTAAAAGAGAATTATCTATGAAAGTGGTATTTCTATTAGAGACTGGAAGACATAGAGCTTGATGAATTAATTGAGCAAAAACCTGTAAAATGTTCTCCCCTAAAGAATTCATCATGAAATTTCATTGGCGGTAAAGAGATGAAGTCAACCAACTGATAAAATCTAGGAAGGGATAAGTATGGGGAACACCGGTAGTAGCAAGATTAGACTTAACTACTCAAAAGGGGTTCTCTGACTCAATTTGGCTAGCAAATAGGTTTTGTCGAATTCACATTGGGTCTAGTGAACAAACAGGGTCAAAAATTTCCTTCTTTGTATCCATTAGAGGATTGTGTGTAGTTGATGTAGACAGAGCAATTTTCCTTGCAATTTTAGTAGTTTTCGTTTTAATTAAAAGTAGAGGAGATGGAGGATGTTATTACTTGGATGATTTGGAGGAGGATGTTGCAATTATGAGTCGAGAGCAAGAGTGAAGTGTGTATGAAGTGATAAGGATAGAATGGAGCAGAGTAGAGTTTTGTTTAACGATAAAGCGATAGAATGAAAATGATGAGGATATAGATGAAAGAGTACATAAGGATTATGGTGGAAGGTGACATGGAAGGAGGATGACGTGAGGTGGGTGAGATGGCTTGCTTGCTACACACTCACCTGTCATCGTGAATGGTTTCAATAGAAACCTTTTTCTACCCACGGGGGCTTCCACACTGGTAAGAGGTTTTCCCTTGAGTGGTAGCCAGGAATATTTGCGCCATAGATCTCCCAAACAACTATTTCGAGAGACCAACTCTCGGGGGCTCCTCCCTGCATAAAATCTTATTTCTTTATACCGTCAAGTTCAGATATGGACACAACTCGGTCCAAAATCACTGTGATACGCTTGAAACATACACACTTTTTAATCCTCCGCCGGTGTGGGGTGGCCCACCCTTCAATTTATTCATATGACAATGCTCCACATTATAGGCCTGAAATTTCAAGTTACGCCGAATATATAGCATAAAAAAATTGTGAAGGATTTTAACCATACTTTTCCTATATGAGCCCCTATATATGTGTGTGTGTGTGTCTGTGTGTGTATATATATCGTATCTTTCCTTTTTAAAGACAAAATGAAAAGTGGCTACAACACATCCCATGCATGTATTAACACTATTATATCACAATTGCACTTCGTTATCGCATGCAAATATTTCATTAAAATCAACTCTCATGGGGTCCTAACATTTAAAGTCTATCAAATTTAATTCGTGTTGCCTTTTTATTTGGAAATGCTCATTGTAGTGATATAAGTAAAGTGTGTTTCCAAATCAAAAGGCAAGGAATGGACAATAAGACATAAGCAAACGCCTCCCCAACCAATCAGTCCCGAGATCAAATTATTTTTTTAATGCTCTTGCACCTATCGGATATTTGATGTGAAGTTAAAACGTCAACTATCTGATGCCATTCTGACGAAACAAATCGTCAGATATCTAACTTTGTACTGAGAAACGACTGAGTCAGTTCAACAACACTCCAGACACATTAAAGTATTACAATATTGCTTGTCCGACATCACCCCATCAGACATCGAACTCCTTTCCGACGGAACACACTGTTGGACACTGTCAGACAGGAATAATATTGTGTCGCATATATGACGTCCAAGAATAGGATGTTTTGGCCTTTATCATGGTGGATATCTAGTGTTTATCCCATCACAAATCCAACCACAAAGCATCGGACAATCAAAGACATTTTTGGACAACTTTGGCATCAGATATTTGATGTTTGTCTTGTCCAATAACTGACGCTAAATAAAATGTTAATTATTCGACACAATCCCACTGATAAAAATTATATCTCCAATGTGTCATATATCCAACAACGATGAGTTGAATAACCAATGAATATCTATTAGATTTTCACCCCATTTGTATTAGTGCTTATACTTGATGGTCAAGCGGAATTTTTGCAAGCATGTGGACCATTTCTAATGGCATTCATTCTATAAATTTCCTTGTGTTCCATGAATTGTAGAGGCATCTGATCATAGTGGATGATCATATCCTTCCCCATAACATAATTCTTCCACTGTTGACATGTATTCATGATGGAGTACATATCCTTGTCATAGGTGAGGTATCTCTGAATAGTATTAGAGAGTGTTCACTATGATAGGCCATCGAATGTACTTTTTGAGTGAGGACTACACTAATATCATATTGGAAAGGCATTTGTCTCAATATCAAATGGTTATTGTAGTTCTGGAAGGGTGAGGACTAATGCACAACAAAGGTGGTATTTAAAATCCTCAAATTCATTCTATTATGATTCAATCCAAGAAAACTTTGATTTAGCTTCACCCTTGGTCACTTTACTTAAGGGTCAAGCAATATGAGAGAATCCCAACACAAACCTTTGGTAAAAGTTAGCAAAGGACAAGGAACTATGAACCTTTATTAGGGTCATTGGGGCTAGTCAATCCCAAATGACTTGGATTTTGGTTGGGTCCACATGCACCCCATGTCCATCCATGATGTATCCCATATATTGAATTTTTCACATACCAAATGAGACTTTCTCTAGATTAGCATACAACTTGTGTTGTTGCAAGGTGCTCAAGACCTGCTAAATGTGTTGCAAATGTTATTTCTAGTTTCTATTAAAGGTGAGGATGTCATCCAAATATACAACTACAAAATAGTTTGTGAATAACCACAAGATATCATCCATCATCATAATGAATGTTGCTGGAGTAGCAGCAAATCCAAAGTGCATGACCAACCACTAAAAAATGGCCTTCTCTATATCTGAATATTGTTTTCCATACATCAGTTTGTGCAATTGGAACCTGCTAGTATTCAGACTTCATATCAATCTTGATAAATAACTTGGAACCCTTAGGTTGCTTAAGAAGATCATCAATCTAGGGGATAGAGTATATATTCCTGATAATGAATTTGTTCAAGGCTTTATAATCAATACAAATTCTACATGTCTCGTCCTTCTTATCACCAACACAATGGGCTCCCACAAAGTGAGGAGCTCGGTCGAATGTGACCCTTTTCGATAAGCTCATTAATCTGATGTTTTATTCCCTCATTCTCCAAGAGAGAGCATATTTATATTAGGCCATTAGATAAAGGAGCACTAGGTATCAAGTCAATTGGATGTTTGACATGGCAATGTAGAGGCACCCCCACGGGTGAAGCAAAGATATCTTTGTATGCCTCTACAATCTTATTCATGTGCTTTTGTTATGTAAAGAACCCTCGTGTTGAGGCTATGACGGTCATGGTGATTTTCCTTTCACATTCTGATTGAACCATTAAGAGGACAAACTTTGCAATTCGAGATATTACTTTTCAACATTGTTTTGTTGAGATCAATAAAATTGTGGTAGTCAGAATTACCTATGGTACCTTATAGATCTAACCCCTTAGAGTAACAGTGACACTACGTGGACAGGACTCATAAAAAAGCATGACATTCCACATATAAGGTTGTCCTAAAAGAACTACAAAAACTCAGAAAAAAAAAAAACTAATGAAAATTGTTGTCTTTTATGTTGTAAGTATCCATGAAATTTTTACTTGAACAAAGTTGTCCAGATTACCAAATATTGCCTAGGAAAAAATTTCCAGATTTATTGAATTGTGTTGTTTCCCCTTCATTTACAGTTTCCAAATCTACAAAAAGAAGTTCCATAATTGTGTATTTTTCCCCATTTTTCCAATTCCACTCCAAAATGTTTGAAATATATCTAAATTCTCATATGGGTTTCCTCATCTCAGCTAGTATTCCCTATTGTTTTAATTTTGCAATCAACTAAGCTTCAAATAGTAAGTATGTGCTAATATTTTGAAGAAACTATTTACCCATTTTCAAAAATTTTGGGTTCAATCCCCAATCTTGTCCTCAATAACATTTTTATAAACCTTGTCATTGCATACTTCCACCTAAAAGATCACCTCAATCCAACTATTTTTGCTTGAATTATGGCCAAAATAAGAATTTTGTTTCATTTTTTCACTATAATAAATCTTTTTATTGATGTGGCATACCATATGTCATGTGCTAATGCAGCAATAGTGTCCACTTGAAGCCTATGCTATCTTCAGGCACTACCATGTCACCTATACCCCCACTCATGTGTTACTTTTCATGTCTCATATCCCATCACTTTTTTTAAGCCCCACCCCTTAACACACACACACACACACACACCCAAATATATATACATGTGTTTGTGTCAATTAAGTGTAGATTGAGTGGCCAAGAGGAAAAGTTGTTTCTTATCTCACCTAGGTTCAAATCCTGCTTTCTCACATGTTTGTCCTTTGTGAATCGATTGTTGTTGAGATGCTAACTTGGTTTTGATTCTTGAAGAATTGGGTTTACCTTAGGTACCACCCTTAAAATGATGAGAAGTGGGTTTCCTTGGAAAATGCATTACATGGAAAAAATAAATGTAAAATTTTTACACACACACATACGGTCCTTAAGCCTTATTATGCCATCAAATTTATCCACATGGTAGTCATCCAACATTTGAGAAATCTCAAACTGCAAATATTTAACATGCCCTATGCTTCTACAATAATAAATCGTTCATAAACATGGTGCTCATTCGACCATTGTAGAGCTTGAGTATTGGTTTCCAAAACCACTCCTTTAGGCTATACAATACCATTTTTTTCCTTTTAGGGAACCCATTACAAAAGCTTGATATTTGGTTCATATAGGATTACAAATTTGCTTGTAGTGCCACTTTTCCCAAAAGTACAGTTCACATCCCCATCATGGAATTTGTCCTTACCACTTGGCCTTGACCTAACATGGGCTCCTCCATGTTAGAATATGAGGTCCATTAAATAACCTTAAGGTCATTTTACAACGTTGGTACCATGTAACCAATTTCTAATGTTGTTTCCTTAGAAAGTTAAGACCCCAAATTATTCATTTTTTATGCTTAACCTAGCCAATTCAATAACAATTTAATGGCCATAACTTGCAAGTATGGCTTCCAAACCTCGATCACTTATTTTTTCATTATCTAGATGGATATTCAACTTTGTTGCCAACCATTTGAATTTTGTTATCATCAAACTGAGCATTTTTATTAATTTGTGAATTTGTGAATTTCACTACAAACTCTATAATTCATAATTATAACTAGTATTGCTTCCATACTCAACCCATGTGCTCTATCAAGAACACAATTTAAGAATTTTAAAGCCACGGATTTCTTAATTATAGGTTTTGTATAGTTCTCCTTCAATGGAATTTTCTCAAACATATAGCTTGCAATCTATGTTTTATTTTTGTACAATCAAATCTAACACATTTAGCCTCAATGCTATAACAACAAGATTTGATACCCAATTGGACCATCCTCACCTTGTCAACCTAGTCCCAAGATTATCAATACTTGCTTTTAAATGTTGACTCTCAAAGACCATGTCTCCTTAATAATAGCTACATAAACCTCCCACGAAGGACAATGATTTAATAAAATGTATGTGTGGGTGCAAGAATTAAATGCAATGGAAATAACAAACATGATCACACACAACATGCAATATACACTAATTTTCATAATAGAAAATAAACATGGGTTCTGCATTTTCATAAACAATCCCAGGGCACTTATATTTTAATTGAAGGGAGTAGTTGGATCTTCATTATGACATCATTTTGATTGATAAATAACCCTATTATCTACCTTTTTCTTCACCCTTTTAACTAAATAACCCTCCATTACCATCTCAAACCACATTTATACCATCTTTATTTGATTAAGAGAAATTAAGGTAAATAAAGATCGTTTTATAATATTTTATTGATTTTTGATAACATGGAGGTACCAAAGTTACTTATGTGCTTCAAGTTTTCCTAGAAACATATATGCTTCAAGTTGTCAAGGATTTCAAAGCTATCATATAGCCTCTAGCATAGCATCATAGGAAGCCAAATGTAGTAGTTCGAAGATGATTTGTACTTTGTGTAGTTACTCCAACAACTAGAAGATGTCCTATATATCATGTAGTTTCTCTAGCAATAAAGATTACTACAAATATCTCATAAATAAATTATGAATGAGAAAATAATTATATATTGGTCAGCTATAAAATAATATCAATTGGGATTAGATACCAATTAATGAGATCAAAGAATGTAAATACATTTGTATGTACATTTTCATTATGTAGTGTAGTTTTATTGAGTTGGGATTCTTTCCAACTGAAGTGGATCTAAATCCTACTTCCATTTTTAAATAAAAATTCTTCTCCAAGTAATTAATGGATTTTGTTATATTAGTCTCTCTATGAAAATAGAAAAATCAAAGTGTTGTAGGAGAGGCTTGAATAGGAGAAAGCTAGAATTTGGAATTAAAGAAAGAGGTCATATGTATTGGAGACATTCATGATAGTAATAAAATTCTTTCTCATTTCTATTTTAATTGTTTTTTTTAGCTTAACATAATTTAGTTCACTTACCTTTTATTAATGTAGCTTATAAGTTAAAGGGGCATGGAGATCTCCACATGCATCAAGGAAGGGCCCTTGGTTATATAGAAGGAAACATCCATGACCTATTAGAGTAGAAAGTATACTAGATGTATTTTTATTCATTTCATTTATGGTGTTTTCTTTATTTAGTGTGCCATTTACCTTTAATTGACGCATGACGTGAAAATTTCATATTGTATTTCACAACTTACAAATTAAACATTCATTTATTACGATATATAATGAAATACCAAAATGAAGTGTTTTTGTAGAAATGTTCAAATCTCAAAGTTGAACACTTAATTGCAAATTGTTTTTTCCCAAAGTTAAGTGCAACTTGTTATTATAACATTGGTGGATATATTTAATTATAATTTAATAATGAATATGCATTAGTTGTAGGTCAATTTGCGAGTGATTATTATTAGTCCTTGCCTTTGCCAAGGACTATAGGAATCGCCTCGCTGTCAAAGTGTTGATTTTCCTTGGCAATTCAGAATCAAGTCTATGTCTAAAACATGATCACAAACACACTAAAATGCCACAACACCAAGCACTTTGCATAGTGGAAAATGTACAACAGTGAATCAATGAAGTACACAAGATTTTTGCAACCCAAAACTTGTTATATTACAACTTTAATACAACAAACATAGGGCTCTCATACCAGGGATCATGGCCCTTACAATTAGCCCTGATACAAGGAAAAAACTAGGGCTTGATGTCAACAACACATGACTATCAATTTTCCCTTGAACAAGACACACTTGACTTACTTTTTGAAGAAGCACTTACACCAACCATTTTAGTTTGCTTGCCTTGAACACCTAGCAGGTCCTTTTCCACCTATACATGCAGAGATCTTGCTTTTCCAACACCACTAGCACTGTTGCTAACAAGGTCCTCTACTACTCTAGATTAGATTGCATCTTTAGTTCCATAAATTGTGTCTTCTATCAATGAAATTTCTCCTCCAAGGTCATTTAACATAGGCCAACAAATTTTCCCTCTAACGGTTCTTTTCTACTCCAAAGGTCATTGTACATGGGTTACACAAGTCTAGCCTCTAACTGTCCCCTAGTTGCTCCAAGGATGACCGTTCTTAGGGTCTTCAACACACAACCCTCTCAACATTGATTTTCCACATCAATAATTGTACTTAGGGCACACATGGACAACCCTCACAACATATATTTGACCACTTGTACTCATTTTACTTAGGGCTTCTACAACAGCCCTCACAACAATGGTTTGCCACATCAAACACTGTACTTAAGGCTACAAACTAGGCCTTCATTACAACTCTTTGTTTTCTACAAATGACTATACATTAGACCTCCCAACACGTTATCCAAAACCCTTATTAAACATAGCTTATACCACACATCACCTTCAACCCTTTACTCCAATGAACTTTCCCTTCTACCTTCACTTCATGATAACTCCTCTCTTTTGTCCCCTCTTCACACTTTTTTTCACAAGTGAGGGCAACTTGATCCTATCTAAGGTTAGTGAATGCACTAAGGTTTTGTGGCCTACAAAATAGAGACAAGACATACCCCTTGTCACAACCTTTAGGGTCTCGGCCTTCTCCTTTAAGCAATGTAAACTAGAGAAAACATAACCATACTTATGGTAAAACTTGAATGGTTATTCATGCATAAAATAGCCCTAAATAGGGCACAAACAACACAGAAAAGTGACCTCCCAATAGACCTTCTCAAGGGCAAAAAACACGCATAGGGTAGCATCCTACTCCTGGGAAAACTCGACCATCAATAGACATAATACATACCATATCATGCTCCAACTTGTCCCTCCTTAAGGCTTGCAGCTTCTTGAGGTACTCACACTTCTGTTTGGGTAGATATCAAATGAGAAAGATGATTGCTTAGATGCCTCAAATGAACTCAACCTTATCTCCTTTTATAGTGTTCTTAGTGGATTCTATTAGCCATCAAGGGTCAACACTTATGCCCAAGTCGGCTTAAGCAAATCATACTTCAACACAAACAACTCAAGAGATAAAATTTATTTCATTTATTTTTTCCCACGCCATTGAAGCCCTACATGCCCCTTAGTCCATCAAGAGTTCACCTCATGCATCCAATGAATAAACAATTATCTTTCACTTGGTTCTTCCGCCCACAACTTTGGGTACAAAGCCCACTGCTTTTCATATTTCCCAGGAAACGTCAATTTCGACTATCAACTCCTCACAAACCCAGTACCCTAAGGATTGTGGAGTACTTCCCAAGCTATGTATTTCAACACAAATTCCCTTGTCCCTCTATTAATTCCGGTCATTTTCATGTGCATAACCAAAGTTTTTAGGATTTCTTTTTATTTATGATTTTTCTTAAATTATTAAAACAATTTTATAATTTTTGAAAAATGTATTTCTCATTTTCTGATTAGCCTAGAGCACTTTGATGGGACATAATAGCCTTGGTGGAGTGCATTATTTTCCTTATATTTGTTAGTGCCTAACAAATCATTTTAAAATGAAAAAAAGGTTAATTTTGTAAGTGCCCATTATGTCGATAAGTGCTCTGACACTGATATGCCTAACACTTCTATTGCTCTACCCAATGATGACAGAATTGATGGGGTGTTAGTTTCCTTATGTAGGGTGGGCAGGAGGGAGAGGACGGGGGGGGTGGCAGCTACATAAATATCTGGTCCCAAACAAAAATGCATGACAGGTAAAACATTATCCAATTGTGGAAGTAGTTGTGTGGAACAATAGGTGTATGAAGGTGGGGATGTGTGCGGAGTAAAGGTTCTCCCACACATACCCCACTTCCGCACTAAGGTGTTTTCCTCCACTGTTGTTTTTATCTCCATTGCAGGGGTTTTGGAATTTCACCACATAGTTCATCGGTCGACCAAAGGTGCACCAACCATGGTTATGGGTGGCCATATAATGTGTATTGCGAGTGTAAGACAATTTAATGTAATATTAGGTGAGCGAAGATAAATAGCTGAACAAAATTCTAATTAATACACAAGACTAGAATTCAAAATAATTGACGAAGGCATGCATACTGTTACTCTGTTTCACTAATCAAATTCTTGCTAGCTTACTTAGAATTCAGTTTGTTTATCTATCTCGTTAGCAAAAATATTACCACCTAAGCAAGAGGTATGCTTTCCTGCTGAGTACAAAGGTGGAATTATCATGTGCAAAGTACATGTAAACTTGCGCACAACCCTAGCTATCAATAGCTCTCTTGCCGAGTGTTGGTATTTTATACGAGATCTCAATCAGCGTACAGAAGTGTCGAAACTCAAGGACAAAAAAATACAGAAGTGTCGAAACTCAAGGACAAAAAAATACAGAAGTGTCTAAACTCAAGGACCAAAAAAGGGCTACAATGCATCTAATTTTATAAAAGAATACCATGACAACGACGACAACGTTATCCGTGTTATTTCTATCTCCGCAAATAAAATAAATGTTGGATGCATATCTTCTTATTCTTTTTCTCGTCTTTTGGAGTTCGAAACCTTTTGTAGTTTCCTTGCTCTCCATTGACAAAACTCCTACTGATTGAATTACATATACACGCCATATATAGAGATTAACACACATTTTTTATGTGTTAATCATTGAAGCCAGAAGCGTATGGAGAGCCCTCAGGGGGAAAATATAAATAATATTGTATTGTTTAGTAGTGTTGGCCACCCAGAGTGACAGCGGGACTAAAAGTTGTGGGACCTGAATTTGCAGGGCCAGAATGAGTTGTTCACCCAACGTCGCAAACATGAGAAAACAGTTGTGCACTCCGAGTCTCTGCGTCAAGATAAAGTAAGGTAACTATGGTGAAAGACCAACGAACAACAACAAATTCCTAACACGAAAACAACTCAGTCATTTGTGTCGTGTTTCAACCATGTGGTTGTTGTTGATCTTTATATATGTGAATTATTCAACGACATTGATCTATCTTTTGCTTGCTTTAAGAATTAATTGTTTGAATTATGAAATTTGGTTTGCTTTAGAATATTAATTATTGATCTCCTTCCACCACCCACTCTATTGTACCCACTTTCACTAACCCTATTACTCTCTTTGCTTTAATGTTCATAGTTAGAAAAATAATTGCAAAATGCTTAGTTGTCATTGCCGATAGCACATAATTCCAAAGGAATCACCTTTTTGTTTCTCATAGCATTTGGGACCAAACTTCGATGAACTAATGGAACTTATGTTTTATGATCTCAACATATGATAAAAGGGAAGACAAAGGACATTGAAACCAATCTAGTTGTAAGAGGACAACTATCTTCATTGGTTACAGATTCAAGCAATTGGATTTGATAGTGACCTCTTTTATATTTGATAACTCAAAAGCGCAAGCACATGAGGCATTGACCATCAAACCAGTAAGGGTCATCTAAATAGCATAAATGCTTACCACCTGATAAGCCTTTATCTCTACCAAGATAGTAGTAGGAACCACGATAGTAATAGAGACCATCATTATTCTAGCAGCAATAATCAATATCATTCTAGCAACATGACTAGTATCACTTATCGAATCAAATATCCCTACAATCTAGTAAGTATAAGTGAATTATAATATTAGGTTTCAAATGTGCCCAACTCAACCTCCAACCCACCACAACAAAAGGAGGAGGCGAGAGCGATGCATTATGAGCCCTCTAAAGCCCAACAATTTGCTTTAATTGTAGATAGTTTTTTTAAATAAATTGTAAATTGTGTGCCTCTTGCAGAGGTGCGAGAGTGTAGGAGTGCAGAGAAGCACCTTTTCACCTCCACACTAGATTATTTGAAAATGTTATTTACCATCTTCTTTTTATTTTTTAATCAGGACATATTTATACTCCACTATTAACAAGTGTTATAATTTGTTCACATTGTTATTACATCTTTCCAAACACAAGCATACAAGTGTACAAGCAACCAAGATTTTCATTTTTCATATTCATAATAAATAAATAGATTATAATATATAACCATAGACTTCAATATATGTAATTCGCGTTGTTGTTGTACACAACCAATATGTGTGTGTGTGTGTAACTTGAACAACGCTAGCTATATTATATAATTTGAAAAAATTATAAATATATTTTGCCAAGAGATTTTCTTTCAATAAATTGTAAATTGTGTGTCTTTTGCGAGAGTACGGAGAAGCACCTCCACACTAGATTATTTGAAAATGTTATTTATTGTCTTGTTTCTATTTTTTAATCATCACATATTTATACTTTGTTATTAACAAGTGTTATAGTTTGTTCACATTGTTATTACAGGTTTCCAAACACAAGCACACAAGCAACCGATATTTTCATTTTTCATATTCATAATAAAGAAATAAATTATATTATATAATCGTAGACTTCAATATATGTAATTCACTTTATTGTTACACATAACCAATACTCTAAGTATATGTGTGTAACTCGAAAAACGCTAACTATATTATATAATTTGAAAAAATTATAAATATATTTTGTTGGAAAATTATAAATATAGTTTGTTGAGAGATTTTTTTTAATAAATTGTAAATTGCCAGTGCCTTTTGCGGAAATGCGGAGGTGCATAAGTGTGGTAGTGTGAAGAAGAACCTCTGTACCCAACACTAGATTATTTGAGAATGTTATTTACTATCTTCTTTTTATTTTTTAATCACTGCATATTTATACTTCGTTATTAACTAGTGTTTGTGGTTACTACTATGATCGTTCTGTTAGGTCCCTATACTACTAGTGTAACCCCTATTGTTATTAGTGCAAGCCCCTTATTATATTGGTGTGCCCATGTAGTCCCCATATTGTTATTATTGTGCCCCATAGAAGCCCACTATTGCTATTATTGTGCCCTTACATTATTATTGTTATGTTGGCTCTGATTATATTATGACCCCTTAGAGTTCGATTTATAGAAAGGAGGTCTTGTCATTTGTATCATCCAAGAATTGTTTGCTTGTGTAATGTAAAGGAGGTTGCCCCCTCGAATAGGTTGAATTCTAAGGTGTTTATCTTTCTTTTCTATCTTTTTGTGAGCTGGTTTCATAACATTTGGTATCAGAGCTTTGGATTCTAGGGTTTCGCTACTCCAAACAGGCCATCGTGGAATTTTCGCTATAACTTTTTCGCTATGAAGTTTCAGAAGCTAAAACAAAAACCCATTTGAGCTGAAATCGTTTTGCACCTCGAGTCAAAATTTTAGATCTTCTCTCGCTATATTTTCTGAGATATTATATGAGGAAATTAGGGTTTTAAAAACTCCAGAATTCCATCTCAAATAGGCCATCGTGGAATTTTCGCTATAATTATTTTTCTGCAAAGGTTCAGACTCTGAAATTAAAACCCATCTGAGCCGCAATTTTGTTGAAGCTCGGGCCCAAATTTTAGATCTTGTTTCGCTATATTTTCGAAGATATAGTCCAAGACATTTATGGTTTCTGCAGGATCCCGAATTACATCCTAAACAGGTGACCTTGGGAAACCGTCATAACTTTCTCTTGAAGCATCAGATTGAAATTTAATAAGAAGTTGTTGAACGAGGACGGACTATATTTTTCTGTGTATCGGTTTCAGGTCCTAAGGTTGAAACAATTACACGTGGCTTTTCGTACAAGTGCGCTCTACTGAACCAGTCTATAATCAGGTCATTGTGGGAGATTTAACATAACTCTTCCTTGCAGAATCCAATCTTGATCAGACTTGCGGGGTTAGAAAGAGCACTCAAAGGGCTATAGCAGGACGCAATTTCAGAACTTCGAGATTTGAAATTACAGAGTTACAGTCGTTGCAAGATAGAGCTCCTGAAATCAAGAAAAGGCGATATGAGGAAGTTTGATGGCAAGGATCCGGTAAATTGGATACCACAGATGGAGCAATATTTTGATCTACATGAGGTGCAACTGTTACAAAAGGTATGTATTGCATCTTCATATTTAGAACCAGGTCAATTTTTATGGTATAAAGCGTTTTGTTCTCGTAAACCACTTGTTACGTGGTCAATTTTCATGGAGGAAATGATATCACATTATGAGGATACAAAGAGCAACACCTTCTTTAGCCAATTGATAAATCTCAAACAAAAGTGTTCAATGGCAGAGCACATTGAGGACTTTCAAAAATTGAATATAAGGGAAAATTATATTCCCGAGAAGCAGAGGATTTATGTCTCCATGGGGACTTTAAAGGATAACATTCAACATGAGGTTCATCTTTGGGAACTTGATTCATTGGAGAAGGCATTCAGGTTGGCAAGAAAAGTGGAAAGCAAAATTATGGCAACAAGGAAGTCTACCCCTCACAACTATAAAGATGGAAGTGTTGCTTCTCCTAGCCTTCCACAACCTACAAGGTTGACACCACAACAATTGGAAGAAAAAAGAACAAAAGGGCTTTGTTACAACTGTGATAACTAATACATTAAGGGTCATAAGTGTGTTGAGAAGAAATTATTTTACATAGATTGTGAAGAGGAGGAAAAAAAGGATCAAGAAACATCAAAAGAAGAGGATATACACTAGGAACCAACCCCAGAAAAAAGAAGAAATGAATCCGACAATATCTTGTAAAACATTGGAAAGAATTACCACTCCTCAAACTCTTACGATAGAAGGACATATCAAGAAGAAAAAGGTTCAAGAAGTAAAAGATCACATCGAGAAAGAAGAAATTAATCCGACCATATCTTGTAATGCAATGGTCGGAATGACCACTCCTCAAACTATCAAGATAGAAGGACATATTAAGAAGAAAAAGGTAATAGTGTTGATTGATTCAGGCAGTACCCATAATTTTATTCATTGTAAGATAGCCAAGGAACTAAATTGCTTCCTATATCCAACACCAGAGTGTCAAGTGATGGTTGCAAGTGGAGAAACCATAAATTTCTCTAGAAAGTGCCATAATATCAAGCTATCCATGGGAGAATATGTATTGAATATCCCAATGCTTTCCATTCCAATGTGTGGTGTTGATGTTGTACTAGGTGTCCAATGGCTACAATCCTTGGGTACAATTTTCAAGAACTTCTCATGAAATTTTCTTCAGAATGAAATGAAGTTGAATTAAGGGGTGTCACAGGGAAACCAGGAAAGATAATCAGCGCTAACAGACGGACAAAACATCTAAAGAAAGAAAAACGAGACGTAATTGCATAATTATGTTCACTAAAGGTTCCCACATCGAAATCATCTATTTGTTTAGATCTCCAAAAAGTCTTGGACAATCATTCCAAGGTATTGGAGACTCCCAAAGGCCTCCCACCTATTCATGATCATGATCATTCTATTCATTTGATTCCAGAAATTGTTCCTCCAAACATTGGACCTTACAGATATCCCTATGCCCAAAAGAGTGAAATTGAATGTATGGTTGTAGAAATGCTAGAGGTGGGTATAATTCAACCTAGTCAAAGCTCTTTCTCTGCTCCAGTCTTACTGATGCACAAGAAGGATGGGTCATGGTGCATGTGTCCAGATTACAGAGAGCTCAACAAACTCACTATTAAAGATAAATTTACCATTCCTATCATTGATGAAGTATTGGATGAATTGCATGGATTAATTTACTTCACCAAGTTGGATCTTCATTTAGGGTATCATCAAATAAGAATGAACACTGAAGACATTTCGAAAACAACATTATTGAAGAAAGATGCATTTTCATGGACTCCAGAAGGAACGAAGGCCTTTGAACATCTTAAAGAGGCAATGTGCCAAGCACTGGTCTTAGCTACACTAGACTTCACAAAAACCTTTATTGTGGAATATGATGCATCAGGAAATGGAATTGGTGATGTTTTAACGCAAGAAGAAAGACCCATTGCTTTTGAAAGTCATCTAATCAAAGGAAAGTATTTACACAAAGCTATTTATGAGAAGGAAACGTTGGCAAGACTACATGCACTTAAGAAATGGCGACCTTACATAATGAGAAGATCCCAGTTCAAACAATATTGCTAGAACTTGACGAGGAAGGAAAAATCATATTGGAACCTGGAGCAGTCACAGAAACAAGAACCCGACAGCTACGAAATCGATCAATTTCAGAGTATCTCATCAAGTGGAAGAACTTACCCGTTGAAGATTCCACATGGGAGGACAAGAATTTTATACAGAAGCATCCATAACTACTCAAGCATTTAGGACAACACTTTTTGAAGGAGAGGGGCATGTTAAGTCCCTATACTACTAGAGTAACCCCTTATTGTTATTAGTGCAAACCCCTTATTATATTGTTGTGCCCATGTATTCCTCATATTGTTATTATTGTGCCCCATAGAAGCCCACTATTGTTATTATTGTGCCCTTACATTATTATTGTTATGTCGGCTCTGATTATATTATGACCCCTTAGACTCCTATATATAGAAACGAGGTCTTGTCATTTGTATCATCCAAGAATTGTTCATTTGTATAATGTAAAGGAGGTTTCCCCCTCGAAGAGGCTAAATTCTAAGGCATTTATCTTTCTTTTCTATCTTTTTGTGAGCTGGTTTCATAACACGTTCATACTTTATGTGTTCCTTTCAATCTATAGTAATGGGTTAATGCCTTTTTTTAGTGCTTTAGATTATTAGGATTGTCCACTCTTTTAAAAAAATGGACATTCACTATCAACATTTTTTGAACTTTCATGTAATGCATTTTTAAATCAGAACTCTCCAAAATATTAAAGCTCCCTTAACAGTTATGGTAAGTGCTTTATATAAAAAGGATTTATTATTTAACAAGAGTTATATAGTCAAGGGTAGGGAAGATAAAATCGATGGTGATGAAGACATTTATTTATTTTTCACTTGCTCTCAGAATCTATATATACATGGCGCTCGAGGTTCTTATCTCCTTGGTTTGTGAGGTCGCTAACATGGAGAGCATTTTGAGGCATCATCCCCCAAACCCATTGCCCCCTTATTTAGATCCTTGCTTGCTTAAGGGCCTTTCAAGCAATAAATCACATCACGTCGATATGATAAGGAAGGGGATCTGATGACGATAGAGAGTGGAGCTCATACAATGCCTCCATTTTCACTTGATCAATCATTTTTATGGTAGTTATTAACTCGCAAAAGCAGAGATAATGGTATGAAATTAACTCAAGAATGCATAACAACTTCCATTATGATTTACCTCTTGCTAGTGCTTGCATACTTGCCTCAACTCAGACAGTTTTTCCTGAGTCCAAAATCCATTGTCATGAGCTTTCTAACGTCAGTGGTGTTTCTATGCTTCATTCAAGAAATATTTAAGACCACTCACAAACTTTAAAAAATGCTTTTACTTGGCACAATGTTAACACATTTTGTTATTCACTGAAATTTGAAATTTTTATGTAATGATAGCTTACAAGTGCGAGAAATGACAAGTGTGGGAAAGCAATTGTGCATAGTAGTGCTTGTGCAGAAGAAGTCATCTACAAGGCTAAGATGTATGGAATAATTGTGCAAAGGCAAGAATAATGATAGATTTCAAAAACGGGATCATTTTCAAATAATGACAAAACGTAGATCTCGTACTACTTTTCATCATGCCAACATATTGATAACTACCAAAAGGGGCAGGGGTTGTGATGTTATGCAACTATCCTTCATGTTATTCAATATTTCATTTATTTTCATAATCTGCAAAGTTAACAAAGCAAGGTTACAATTGAACAAGGATTAAAACAAAATATGCGTTATAGAAACTGGCATTTGCATAAATGAGAAAAAATTGTACAATGTGTTTCAACAAGCATCAACTTTAGTAGACTATAATAAGAACGTTAATATGAATTAACTACAGAGAATGATTTGTATTTTAAATTTGAAGAGTTGAGTAAGAGTCTTTTAGTTTAATTCCTTGAAATATTTTTAAATAGATTTATTTTCATTATACATAATAGATAATCAATTGACACAAGTGACCTAGTTTTACATAATACAATGCAAGGATATTTTGCAAGTACAAAACAAACCCAAGTTGATAATTAAATGATAATCAATCAAATAAATTGGTACTTAATTGATTTGTCAGGAGTGCAAGAAATTGGCTACATAGGAGCAATATTCCATCCAATCATAGACATGTAGTGCAAATACTCCTCTAGGCTAGGCCATGAGGTCATCAAGGTAAAGGAAACAAGCTACAAGTTTCCCTCTCTCTTGGACCAGTCCATTTTCTTTCATGTTTAGCCTAGAGAGTAATATAAGCATATTCTAGCCATCAACAATGAAGGAACTCTCTTCCACCATCACACACAACACAAGGAAGATATTATTTTTCTCTACTCAACAGTGTGTTGGAGATATTCTTCCTCCCAATGCTCTTAAGTGTGGGCAAAAAGGGCCCAATCTATTGTATTTTTTTTGAAAATTTCCTATAAGATCAATACATGGATCTCAATCATCCAAAGAGTAGCAAATGCATAGAAATAAAAGGTTTCCTAACTTTCTCAATATCTATGTTCACCTACAACCATCACTCTCTCATTAGATGTCTATAGTTCCCCTTAATTTCCCTAATTCTAGAAAATTTCCATATTCTCCATGGTTAGTAATGGAGAACATATGAGCCCCTAAGAGCATGAATGTGAGAATACTTGAATCAATAGAGAAATGAGAGGACTAGGGAACTAAATGATTGACATTACTTCTAAAAAAGGGATGTATGGCTCTTACACTTAGCATGATGGTGGCACTTAGCCTATGCTTCCACAACTATGTGAGAGGACTTTCCTACCAAACTCTTACATGCATTCAATGATTTTTTTTAATGAATAAAAGGAGATATACAGCTTCATTTGGGGCACATGGTGGAAAAATAGGAAATTTTTAAGGTTAACACTTGGCAATGGAGCATTTACTCTCCCATAGGCCCCTTTTCCTCTTACATCTTAGCCTTGTATTCTAGCATTAATATTTAATATTTACATATATTTAACTTACCATGACAAGCCTAACACATAATCCATATGTGTATATTAACAACATATGTGCATATCCATTCACTGGTTGGGCCTTAGCCTTGAGCATTGCACTAGGAACTTGTACTACCATATTTACAACACTTAAATAATTTGATTTAATACATGCCAAGGGTCGAAACCAAGGTATAACAAGTTATTGGGAATATTTGCAAAATTTGGACATAGTTCATTAAGCTTCAATTTTGAGCCTAGACTTAACTATTGTTGTATTAATCATTGATGCCTCTCACTTAAACTTCATGATAACTTTCAAACTATACATAATAAGCATTCCTAATTAAGGAGCTATGAGATCCCAAAGAAATGAAATTTTACTTTGGATTGGTTCTTTGAAAAAAAGAGGATTGAAGGAAGAAGTCACACCCTTCTCAAAGCCCCTCCACGAAGACATAACACCATGAATATGGTGGAATCCATATGAGTATCATAATCGCCCATTATGCATATGTGTTCTCGTGGAAGACTAGATAAGGGCAATGGTTGATGGAGAATTAAGGTTACCTCCTCATTTTGTGTTTTAGCGTTGACATAGAAATAGAATTTGACTCTCTACCTTAAGTGTGATGGTGATCCTAGAAAGGGCTTTAAAAATATATGTGTTATCCTTATCTTGTTTAAACCAAGGCATTTATAGTTAACAAGTTTTCAATCAATTGGGGAACATATATTTGGTCTTTGAAACATTATCAAATGGTTAGCAAACATCCTCCAACCTTTGGTAGCATGCTAAGACTTCTTGTTGTCATTGTTGATCTATTGCAATTACGATCAAAATAAAAACCATGCACTAAATCCAAAAGACTTGTGTAAGCCTTGTAATAAATGTTAGCAACAATGCCATGACATATGTTTAGAGTTGAACATGTTTTTGACACCAAAGAACATATACATCATTTCAAAATCAATAAATCCCCAATTAGAACTAAAGAAATTAACAAAATATAATTGTTAATACATTTCCCCTTTAACTTCTTGAGAAATCATTACCCACATTCTCCTCCCTCGCCCTGTTAATGTACCAGTCTCCCGTTCTCTCCTCTTTTGATTAAAGCAAAACGCTTTTCAACCCTCGTTAACATCACCCACTAAAACATTCATGTACCACAATCTCTTTTTGTTAGGGCTACCCTCTCCTTTGCTACAACCCACCACCCACCTCGATAAACCTCTTAAACTATGTTATGACATTACAACACTCTTTTTCATTTGATGCTCTATTTAGTGAAAATCACATTGCAAAACTTTGTGATTAAGATAGAGCTTTTATAAACAATGAGCTCAAAAGTTGAACCCGGCAGAAGATTAACATGTACTAAATGATATTATCACGGATTAACATGCAAGGAAGATGTGGAGTAAATTGCCACTTAATTCTTTCCTTTTTTTTAATGGATTTGAATGTAATTTCAATAAAAAATAATATTTTGGAGATCATTGGTTTGTTCATGGTTCAAACTTATTCAAAGGAGTTTGGGGCCTCTAAATTGACATATAACTTTATTAAACCACGAATTATACCAAATTGGTGAAAACCTTGAATTTTTGTTTTACCAAATTCCAATGACGACCATAGAAAAAGTAATGGTTTGTCCATTGGTTAGCCAAGCACAATGCTAAATGCCAAATAATGCATCAATTACAAAGATATATCAACCCCACTTCAATTCAACCACACACGTTAAATTATATTATATTTTTCGTAACGTTTGATTAATTAAAAGTCTAGAGGGAAAAAAATTTATAAAATGTGAATCTTTTGTAGAGTACAAAAAAATTAAATACAAATTTGCACATGAGGGTATTTTAATTTTTTTTGTTGTATTGGAGTAGCTTACAATATTTTTTTCTTTTTTCTTTTACAATTATTTTTTTTATTTATTTGGAATTAAAAAAAAAAAAATACATGCATATTCAAGAACATCTATAACAGAGTTCTTTACAATAAGTTGCCAAACCCATAGTTCTTTACAACACTATCTATAAAAAGTGCAAAAGTTAATAAATAATCTCAAAAAAATACAAATTTATCTAAATATAGAACTAAGTGGTTGGAGATCAGAGGAAGCTTGAGCAAAAAACTTTGCAAAGGGAACTTCTACAACCTGTAAACATACCACAAAGTTGTAAAAAGAAAGTCCGAGAATAGAGCTATGAATAGACAAAGATTTTTTGCTAGAAAAAAATAATAAAAAATGTTCTTACTAATATATAGGCACTGAATGTGCACTTTGAACTGAGTCGCCAACAAAATCTTCATAATAAATGTAACATGTATCCATCAAAATAGATTTTTTTGATAATAGGCTTGTTGGTGTGTTTAGCTCCCTATGGATGTGTTGAAAACTGATTTCATGGAAGTGATTCCTTATCTCCGCAATTTTGACTTCCCAACAGGCTAGGTTTAGTGCTTCTAGTTGAGCTTTACATGCCAACCAATCTATTAGGATTTTGGAATCTCCAAGAATTTGAATGCATTTTATATTTTTCAAAAATGCGATAAACATAAGAGCTCGGTAAGCAATTAACTCAGCTTTTGTGTTTTTTCCTCTCCCTATACCAATTTTGAAGTTTACATACTTATTTCTTGTCATTCTAATCATTCCCCCCCTCCACATCTATCCGCTTGAGCAACTCCATCAAAGAAATCAACCAAAAAAATTGAAATATAATTGGGAAATTGATCCTTCTTTATTTTTTCTACCTCTTTTTTAGGTTATATTCGCTGAAATTAGATACAATCATTGAAGATTGTTGAATTATATTGATATTTGCATTCTTGAAAATAACATTGTTTCTTAGTAACCAGATTCCCCAAGCAACAAAAAATGGAAGGGGACAAAGATTTTTGAATTTCTCAATCCAACGTTGAAGAGTATCCTCAAAGGATACATGTTCTATCTTCTCTCTTATACCCAACACCTGCAAATTTTTTTTCCATATTTCCATGGTAATCTTATAACATAATGGTCAACTGATTCGTCCTTAATCATACAAAGGCAACAGACATTTGGCCCAGAAAATCGTCTTTTTTGTAGATTTTCCCATGTTAATATTTTATTTTACAAGGCTAACCAAATGAAGCATTTCAACTTATTGGGGATGTTCCATCGCCAAATTGTGTTATTCCACTAGCAAAGCCCCTGATCTACAACAGAATGAGCAATGGCTTCATATGCATATTTTGCTCTCACCCTACCAGAAGAAGTATCCCAGCTCCAGACAAGCAGATCACTTGGGGCATTTAAGTTGACACCATTGTTGTATAACTCCTTTATGAAGGTGTTGTATTATTTGGCCAAGTGTCCAACCAAACCTAAATTTTCACAAGTTATCTAGTAACCACTAGAGAAGTGAGCAGACTCCACTCTTTTGACATTGTTTAGGGGAAAAAAAGCCTTTAGAATTCAAGAGATGTATCGATTCCTAAGATAATTTATAACAACAAGCTCCACCACTAAAGGTATCCTTACCAAGAATCACCTGAGAATCATCCCCAACTTTCAAGGAAAGTCAATTGAAGAGAAAATGGAAAGAGTCCATGAAGGCCTTCCAGACAATGGAGCCCCTATGTATTGGCTTATTCATAGTTGTTCTAAGCCAATCCACCATAGGAATCCTTCTAGGATAATTCTCCTTTATTACTTGACTCCAAAGCACTTCCCCAAACAAATCTCTCCACATATTTTTCAGAGTTAATGCCTTACCAAACCAAATCTAGTTCTTGAAACCCCACCCTCCAAGTTTCTTTGGCTTGGGCAATGATTCCCAAGTGGCAAGGTGTATCCCCTCCTTGTTTTTCTTACTTCTCCATAGAAAATTGAACATCATTTGCCTTATATTATTCAAGATTGATTTGGGAATCTTAGAGAAATACAACTAGAAGAATGGAATGTTTTCCAGTACAGATTTCACTAAAATCATTCTCCCCCGCAAGGAAAGCTAGTTATAGCACCACAAGCTTATTTGCTTCTCGACTTTTCTAAGCAACCACATCCAATCTTCTTTTTGGTATCCATTTGGCTTAAGATAGAAACCTAAATACTTAAAACCTTTTTCCAATGCATCCACCTGAAAGGGCATAAAAGACTTTATGGAAGAGAGGGTATCTAAGCTTACACCATTTTGAAGAAAAGTAAAAAAAATTACACTAATATCCATTTCAGAGGCCTGACAAAAGTAGTTTATTACCTTATTGAAGGCCTGTCATTCTGAAATAGACCTAGACCGTAGTAGTAGTACATCATCCACAAAGAGTAGATGAGTAATATATTGTTTGTAAGAGACTTTAATTCCTTCAATGTTTCATTCATGCATTTCTTTCAGTAAATGGAGGCTCAAAACATCCATTACTAGTAGGAATAAGAGGGGAGAGAGAGGGAACCCTTGCCTAAGTCCTATAGAGTTAGGAAAGGCACATGAGAGTGATCCATTTATCAAAGCATAAAAGTTTACTGAGGTCACACAACCCATGATCTAATTAGTGACCTCCAACCCTAAGCCAATTTGTAACAGGACTAATCTAAGGAAAGTCTAGTTCACTTTGTCTAAAGCCTTGTTGAGATCCATCTTGAGGACCAAGGCTTCCTGATTTTTTATTTTTATGGACTGGAGTGTTGAATGGTGTTGTTATTGATGCCAACGATGGTCATCACAAACTCTTAATATTTGTCTATGGATTACATTGACCAGGAGCTCCATTGGTCAAGGTCCATGATGCCATGTTTTTATGAAGATATTGGATGAGATGATCAGTAGTTATGATTACAAGACCATCTTCATTTGATTATCCTCATCGTGTCGATTCCAACAATTGGTGGCATGGCCCATAACACTTCACGGTTGAGGAGATATGCCTTGTCAAAGTTGGAGCCCAATTTTGTGGTAACAAATCCCCAAAGGAAGATATTACAAGCAACTTATTAATAGGTTTATTTGTGGAATTTTGGTTTAATAAAATTAAATTAAATTATATTGTGCCTCCTAGTCAAATTCACTTGCAAAAGAGGAATGGAAAAATAATTAAAATCAAGTCAACCTCCAAGAATAATTAGTTTTTGGATCCAAAATTTAAATTTGAAATTCAAATTTGAGGTTGCCTCCTTCCTATTGAACAAGTCGACTTTCCCCTATAGAAACTTATTCTTCCACTATAAATAAGGCTTTCATGCCCTCCATTTGATCCGTCACTCGTGCACTTAATTTGATACATGTTATGCGATTTTCTGATCCCTGATCAGAACACGCAATTGAAAGTTAAGGTCGAGTTTCAAGAGGGTTTTATGGGCTTAAAATTCTATATTTTTGGTTGGTTTTATCGCTATACTCTAAGACATACTTTGCATGCTTGAGGCCTTTTTTCAGCCCAAGGTATTTTCTAAGGATACTCGCCCCTTTTTTCAGCACAAGGTATTTGAAGGGTTTCTGTGGGTTATTTTGCATTCCTTCTTGTGGAATTTCAAGGGTCATCTTTAGCCTCCTCTAAGGCTTATTTCAAATAATGTCTGATTGGCAGAGAAATTTGGAACATATATTGGTGGCAAATCTTATTTCTTTCTTCAAGATTTTTTCAAATTAAATTAAGGATTATTTCTGAGGTTGATTTGAGTTGTTATTTTTTGAATATTTCGGATATTATTAAGAAAAGTTTGCAGATATGTTTGAGCCATTTATGCTGATGATTCTCGACCTTTCCTAATACAACTTTGAGACAGAGTTATGTGACATTTTTGTGGTTTGTTTCATTTAATCTTGAGGTAGGATTTTTCGCTAGTATGTGATCTTCTAAAGAAAATATCCTTCAAGGTCTCTTGAGGATTATCCAAAGCCGCATATCTAAGGCTATACTACTAGAACAAATGCGTAGGTCCTGATGTCTTAGTTTGACTTTGAACAGGAGAAATTTTGGTAGCAATTCTAAGGTATATTCGCACAAGTTATGAGCACCTTTTTATGTAGACCCCTTAGGCATCAATTCATTTCCTGAACATATATCTCTGTGGTTTCTATTCACTAATATCAATAGGGTTGTCTTAGTTTTGGACTAGTATTGGTTGGGCACACTGTAAAGCAAGTTCAGGCATTCTTTTGAGACAATTTTAAACCATCTTTTTTAGAAGATTTGTGGCCTAATTCACGCAAACGAAGAGATATCCATCTATGAACCATTTGCACTAGTCTAGAGCTCTTTGTGGATGGTGGTTAAGAAGTAATGAAGTTGTGCTAGGTTTGGTTTGACCTAGGCCTTATTCAATCCTTGTTCAATGGGTAGTAGTATATTAAGGTATGTGTTCTTATGACAATATTATTCTTTAATTCTTATGTGTGATTCTTTAAGCATTTGACTGGGGCATATTTGGCTAGTCTAAAGTCAACTTAAGTGGATTATATCTAAGCAAATTAAAAGGTGTTTATATTGTTTCAAATCAGGGCCTGTTCATTATTAAAATCAAGGTCAAACTGAAATATGAGTTGAAGATTGATTTGGGGTCTTTGAGGCTATTTTCAAAGAAGTCTTGCATAATTATTCTAACTAATCCAGGAGTAGTATGATCAAAACTGTATAAATATGAAGCACATCATTTGTGGAAGGAAAGTGAAAAACAAATCTGTTCTAGCAATCAGGAGCACAAAGGGTACACTTCACATCTACTTGAGTAACTTCATGTTAGGGTTTTCTTGGTTATCGAGCAGAGAGCATAAATTACTATTGGGTTGTTTAATTAGAGTTTCGATAGTGAAATGTTGTGGCATTTAGACAATATTATGTTTTGATCACATTTGTGATGTATTTGGCAGATATTTTGTTGAGCTAGGGTTTGGCAATAAGCATGTGTTATTGAGTTATTTAGTGACCAGAGAAAGTATGTATTGCTACTACTACTAATGGATGTGTAATGTTGTTAGGGATTATCCTTGTATATATTGTTGAGTAGATTTAGATAGGATTTTCATGTATAAGTTGTATTGGAAAATATTTGTGATGTATGCATATTACTACTAGGATTTAATAGCTTGACGTGTTGAGCAGACTTGGTTATTGAGTAGTGGCTATGAAGTGCAGTGCAATGATTGATCAACGTGACCATTATGATCTAATTTATTCTTTTATCTTTCAATTTTATGGTGGTAGGTTAGTGCAAGGCAGAGATTGGAGTCTCCTTCAAGTTGGGGCCTAAGAACCCTTTAGGGCAAGAGGTTGGTGATAGGGCAGGTTGAAGCCTATGTAGGGTGTTGGAGCATCCTTTCAAATCAGAGCTAATAAACCTAGGGCATTGGAGCTTCTTTCCAGTTGGAGTTGGTAAATAAGAGCATTGAAGCATCCTTCCAGTTGAAGGTTGTAAACCAAGGTGTTGGAACTTCCTTTCAGTTGGAGTTGGTAAATTAGGGGGTTGGAGCCTCCTTCTAGTTGCTACTAGAGAATCTTAGAAGTTGGAGCTTCCCATTGATGTAATATTGAAATGACCTGTATTAAAAGCATTTGGTGGTTTTTCTCCCATAAGGTCTCCACCTAAAAATCTCTTGTGTATTATCCTTGATGTTGTGTAGTGTTGGGTGGTGTTGTTAATTGTTTATTTTTAATATGATGTTAATGTTAATTAATGCTCTGAAGATTAAAATTGACTAATTGAAGTGAAATATTGATTCACCCCCTCTCAGTGTTTCAATAATGGAGGACTTTGTGCTATGTCGATTACATCATGGATTTGTCTATCAACCAGAAAACCAAATTGATTAAGAGACATATTCTCTGCTAACTTTTGTTTTATCCTACTTGCAATCACTTTTGAGATGATTTTGTACACCAAGTTATGCAAAGAAATGGGTTGTTTGTAGTAAAAAAAGGTCTTATCTTTTAAGCTTTTTGGAACAAGAGCTAAAAAGGTTTCATTCATGGTTTTGAGACTTTCCCCATACATTTCTCCACCACTTTACAAATACATGACCCATGATAACAAACAAAGATGGAAAATTTTCAATTGTCCAACCATCTGGATCTGCAATTTTGTCCTTTGAAAAGTGGTTTAGAAACCCTTTAATTTGATCAAGTGAGATAGGACTCCCTATCATTTCATAATCCTAAATATTGAAGAATCTTGGGTAGTTATGGATTAGATGAAGCTAAGGGACGATATTGCTTGCACTTGAATCTCTAAATAGAGAGGAAAAATGGTTTATAGAAACAACTTTTAAATCCTTTTGGTGAGTAACAATCTTACCATCTCCAACTCTAGTTCCCATATGGAGTTTGTAATCCTTCTGTTATTAGCGTAGTTATGAAAAAACTATGTATATCCATCACCCATCTTTATGCAAGTCTTGAGCCTCCAAGTCCCTCCTTCTAGCCTCAAAATCTAGAACTTTTTGGCTTCCAAGGAGCTCATCCTATGTGTTAAATTTGTTGAAAATTTTAAGTTGATAAGAATCTGATAAATTTGTTCGTATTATTTCTCTAGGAAACAAACTCTTCATTTTGCTCAACTTCCTTTTCTTTTCCCATTCCACAACCACCTTCTTAAGTTCTATAAGTTTCCTAACAAGAGAGCCCATCACAAAGGATCAATTTAAAGTTGAATTGTTTTGCCAAAATCCAGACACTGGGGACCTAAAGGAATCCACTACCAGTCAAAGAGTGATTGAATTTCAAAGGAAATTTATTTCTATGTTCCTCAAAATCCAATTCAAGAAGGATTGGAAGATGATCCGATATTTTTTCTTGACTTATCAATGATTAGAATCTCACATTTTTTGGGTAGTTGTCCTACCATCAAAAACCTATTCAGTCGCTTTGCTATACCTCGCTCACTAATCCTATTATTTATTCAAGTAGGGGCTAATGGAAAAGGAGTAATATAATGGAGATTGCGATTCAATGATATCTCTAGAAAATAATAATCCATAGGGTTAGAATGGGCTCAATACCACCATGATTCCCTTGGCGAGATAGTGAAATTCAAATCTCTTACCAAAAGGAGAGATTTGTCTAAACCAAGGCCACTAGATTGGACTTTATCCTAGAAATTGTGCCTCTCTCCATGGGGCCCATAGAAGTTTACAATCTTGATTGGATAGGGAAAGCCTATTACAAAACCTTCTAATATCATTCCAATAGAAGAAGAGAAAGTCTTAAAGTTTGCAGATTGAGGGTTTCAGAGAGAGAGGAGACCTCCTGACAAACCAAAAAAATCTATAAAGCAAGAAATCAAACTAGGACATAGATGTTGAAAATCCTCTCTAACCTTCTCTCCCAAGACCATGATTTCTTGAAGCAAGATGATGGAGGGTCTATGAATTTCAACCAGTCTTTTAAGGGAGTTGAATTTGGAGGCTCCCGCAATCCCCCTTATGTTGAGAGACATTATAATCATTTTCTAAAGACCTTTGATGGAATATATTCTCTAAGGGACCTAGAAACATCCTCCTTGTCTGAAAGTGGAATCATATCTAACCCTCCATGGATGGCCTCTTGAGTGGTTCCTTCTCGCACTAGATATTTTTTGTTGTGCTAATTTTTTCTGACAGTTACTTTTTGGAATGGAGAGAGAGTTTCCTTAAAAAAATTATCAATAGGGTTTGACCTAGAGAAAATATATATAGGAGTCATAATTAGGAAATCCTTGTAGGAAGGAACTAAAGGCTGCATTACAAAATCAGTGGAAACGGTGGAGCAGACATTCTGGGACATAGGAGACAGAAGAGGGATCAAGGAGGGATTAATACCAGGATTTATGGAAACAAATGACTTGGAATAGTTATGAGATTCCACCAAGATATCATTCTTAACTGAAGAGGACTTATCAAGACTTTTCTTGAAGAGAGCATTCATAGGGAGATCATTCTTTCTTAGGACATGGTTTCAAAAAGGCGCATAAGTTTTAGACACTCCTCGGTTAGTAGGGAGCTTACTACAAGGCCCATATGCAGAACAAGGTTTAAACCCTAAAGAGATAAATGAATAATTGCAAGAAGGTTTTCTAGATCCATTTAAATTCAAAACTGAAGTGCAGATGAATTTTGTTATATTTAATCAATAAGTAGAGAATCTTCATGAGACAAATATTGAGAGAGATTTAGAAGAAGAGAAGAACTTACTAGCTGATTTTTCACTCCCTAGAAAGGGTTCTGTCAGTTTTTGTGGTTCCTCTTGACTTGAGGGTGTTGATTTTGTAGCTAGGGAGGTACTCCAAGCCTTGAGGATTGACGGTTTGGAGGAAGGAGCTCCACAAGTGGCCTTGTGGTCTTGAAACCCAAGCCTATGGTTTTGCACCCATCAATGTTTGGGCCAAAACCGTGATGAGATTGTGACATGTGATGTATCAGGATGATAGTAGATGACGAGACAAATCCAACACATCGAGAATTGTCCAATTCCAGGTTGTCATTGTTGAGTTATGAATTTTTGAAGGTTAATGATGGGTTTTTGGCACATAAGTCAACTATGTTTGGTGTGAATGTGCCGAAAGACATGTCTATTTTTGAAGCCCTTGTATGGATATAAATACAAGGTGACAAGATTCATTTTAAGATATCCAAGTGCATCCAAATCAAAGGAAGAGCTTTGAAATAGGACAACAAAGGAGGAAGCTAGGACGCAAGGTTTGGAGCACAAGTTTTTGGGTAGATACTTTTGTTTTGGTGTGAGTTTCCTTGTGAGGAAGAGCTGCAAATCTGAGGTACCTTGCATGGAGGTAAGGAGGATGGTTTTGGGGCAGATTATCTCCTAAATATGGTGCGAGTTCCTTGCAGGTCCTAGCCGCAGTCCAGAGGTATGTTTAGAGTGTTTTTTTGTGCTTATTTGTGTGGGGAACCTCTGTCACAGGTAGTCGTAGTCTACTGTAGAAAACAATAGGTGTTTGGAGCAGGTTTGGGAGCCGTGAGGCCTTGTGAAGGAGGCTCTCAAGAGGCTGCATTCATCTCCAAGAGCAGCGAAGGTGTACAGAGGGTAGAGACACTTCAAACATGATTTTTCTTGTGCCTGGAGGCAACCCTAGTTTGTTGTAGCAGTCTAAGATATTTCAGAGCCTTGTGGAGGTGCCCAAGGTTTTTAGAAGATCAAGGAAGGGGAAACAAAATAGGTGGAAGTTTTGACAAGAGAAGAGCAATTTTGGAGCAGTGATTTAGGGTTGTTGGGTGCCCTAACCTGTCTTGAGAATGCATAGAAATCAATATCAAGGGGGAAACAACAATGAGTTGTAGATGTCACCTTGTTGATAGTTGGATGATAAGTGGATGAGGGTCCTAAGAGAGGATTGATTTGAGGATTCCATTAGCAACCATGTGGAAGGGTCTCCATAGGTGTTCGATGCCCTAACTAGGAGAAGATGTTATAGCGAGGATTGGTCCCTCGTGGTCTATTGGATGGTAGTGTAAGAGTGGACCAAATGGGGACAAGGATTGGGCATTTATGGTATGTTGTAGGACAACGTGATAGTGTCCAAGTTGGAGCTAGGTGTGCACCATCTTCATGGACCTAGGTGGTTGCTAGAGTGGCAGTAGTTGAGCTCAAGGTTTGATTAGCTAGAGGAGAAGTTGAGCATCCCTAGACTTTTGTGTGGAGAAGGACTTCTACAATAAATGATGGGTAACCCTCCTAGCCCATATTCATTTTGGGAGATGGACATATTGTAGTGATAGGTGGCAGCCCTCTGTTGGTCTTCATTGGAGTAGCGTAGGAATACCATAGTGGGCTGAAGCCCCTAAGTAGATGAGGAGAAGTAGTGGGCAGATTGAGAGTTGTTTACAAACAGAGTTGTGAACAACTCAACATGAGTCTCGATGTGTTGTGCCCTTGATGGAATAAGGCACAACTAGTGAGCAGATTGGATAGTCAAGGTTGAATGACCAGATGGACTTGGATCGTTGATAGAGGCAGTGCTACAGATCAGGGGTCGAAGGACCGCACAAGTATAGGGTACGACCAAGGCAACTGTGAGGAGCTCTACATCAGCTAGACGATCATAGTATCTTATTAAGGGTAGATTGGTTGTTGATGGAATGACACCAAGCCCAGTTTGTATTCTTGTATCAATGGATGTAAGAGGGCCATTATCCCTGGTACAAGAGCCATATATTGTGGTATTATCTAGTTTGATTGATATAACAAAGTTGGGTTATTGTACAAAATTGTAAAAAATTGTCTATATTTTGTGCATGTGATTTATTGTTGTTTATATTTCGTTGTGTAAAGTGGTTTCATTGTGATTCTTGGTTTGGTGGCGTCAAATATTTAAGATTCTATCCCAAAGACCAAGATCGTGGAAAAATAACATAGGGTTGTTGTGGCAAGGTTGTATGCTAATGTTGTTTCCAAGTTTAGAACCATTGAGGGTTGTTTGGAAGAAATTACATACAACATCAAAGTCAAGCAAGGGTTCCCTTTGTCCCCTACCATTTTTGGCATATACATTATTAAGCTAGAAGAGTGTTTAAAAGAAATAATATGTGTTGGTCCCACTCTCACTCTCTCACTAGTATAATCATTATTCTTCTTCTTTGTGCTAATGAGATTGTTCTTTTGGCAAGGATCCCTTACAACCTTGACAAGCAACTAGGAGTCTTCCAAGATTTCAATACCAAGGTGGGTATGACTATTAATTTTGACAAATGAAAGTCATGATAATTAAATCCAAAAAGATCACATATGATACATATACAACAACAACAACTTGATGAAGTACCTTCATACACATAACTTGTAATCGATATCCATCACAAGATCAACTAGAATTATAACGATGAAAAAAAGGATAAAAGAATAATGGAAAGCTTATTATGGATTTGAAAACAATTTCAAATCAGCAGATCTTTGTAAATGTGATTAAAAAAATTCCTCTTTGATATGCTCAGCATGCCTATTATTCTATATCGATGTGAAGTGACTGTTATTGTTTATATGGGTGTGAAGTTTGGGGATGCAATATCTCCAAAGAGTCATGGAGGATGATAGAATAAATCTAAAAGTAGTTTATAACCTATAATCTCAATATTAAAGGAAATATGTCCTATCTTATTCTCCTAATCAAAGCAATTGTTAGGCCCCTATACTACTAGTGTAACCCCTTATTGTTATTAGTACAACCCGCTTATTATATTGTTGTACCCATATAGTCCCCATATTGTTATTATTGTGCCCCATAGAATCCAACTATTGTTATTATTGTGCGCTTACATTATTATTGTTATATCGGCTCTGATTATATTATGACCCCTTAGACTCCTATATATAGAAAGGAGGTCTTGTCATTTGTATCATCCAAGAATTGTTCATTCGTGTAATGTAAAGGAGGTTGCCCCCTCAAAGAGGCTGAATTCTAAGGCATTTATCTATCTTTTCTATATTTTTGTGAGCTGGTTCCATAACATTTGGTATCAGAGCTTTGGATTCTAGGGTTTTGCTGCTCCAAACAGGTCATCGTGGCATTTTCACTATAACATTTTTCTGCGACGTTTCAGATGCTAAAAAAAAAACCCATTTGGGTTGAAATCGTTCTGAACCTTGGGTCCGAATTTCAGAGCTTTTCGTTCTATATTTGTGGTTATATGATCTGAGGAAGTTGGCCCTTTTTCAGACTCTTGAATTACATTTCAAATAGGTGACTTGGGGAAAATAGTCATAAGTTTGGTTTTGAGCATCAGATTGAAATTTCGTAAGAAGTTACAGAAAGAGGACAGACTGTAGTTTCTTGTGTATAATTTTCAATCCTAAGGTCAAAACAGTGACACGTGGAACTTCATACAAGTTTGATCTTCTGAAAAGGTATATAATCAGGTCATCTTGGGAGATTGTGCATAACTCTTTCTTGGAGAATCTAAATTCGATCAGACTGGTGGCATTGGAAAGAGGACGTAGAGGGCTACTGCAGGTCGCAATTTCAGAACTTAAAGATCCAAAAGTACAGAGTTACAGTCGTTTCAAGATCGAGCTCCTAAAATCAAGAAAAAGTGAGATGAGGAAGTTTGATGGCAAGGATCCGGTAAATTGGATACTATAGATGGAAAAATATTTTAATCTTCATGGTGTACCACTATTACAAAAGGTATGTATTGCATCTTCATATTTAGAACAAGATCAATTTTTATGGTATAAAGGGCTTTGTTCTCGTAAACAACTTGTTACATGGTCAATTTTCACGGAGGAAATTATAGCACATTATGAGAATACAAAGAGCAACACCACAACAATTGGAAGAAAAAAGAGAAAAAGGGCTTTGTTACAAAGTGGAAAGCAAAATTATGGCAACAAGGAATTCTACCCCTCACAACTATAAATATGGAAGTGTTGTTTCTCCTAACCTTCCACAACCTACAAGGGTCACACCACAACAATTGGAAGAAAAAAGACAAAAAGGGCTTTGTTACAATTGTGATAGCAAATGCACTAAAGGTCATAAATGTGCTGAGAAGAAATTATTTTACATAGAGTATGAAGAGGAGGATGAAAAGGATCTAGAAACATCAAAAGAATAGGATATACGCCAAGACCCAACCCCAGAGAAAGAAGAAATGAATCCGACCATATCTTGTAAAGCATTGGCAAGAATTACCACTCCTCAAACTCTCAAGATAGAAGGACATATCAAGAAGAAAAAGGTTCAAGAAGTGAAAGATCACATCAAGAAAGAAGAAATGAATCTAACCATATCTTGTAATGCATTGGCTGGAATTACCACTCCTCAAACTATCCAGATAGAAGGACATATCAAGAAAAAAAATGTTCAAGAAGTGAAAGATCACATCGAGCATCAAGAAATGAATCCAACCATATCTTGTAAAGCATTGGAAGAAATTACCACTCCTCAAACTCTCAAGATAGAAGGACATATCAAGAAGAAAAAGGTTCAAGCAGTGAAAGATCACATCAAGCATCAACAACAAGTTCTCCCACTTTTAAAGGATAACGCCACTTTGTTGCAAAATCGAATGAAACAACAGGCAGATCAACATCGTAGCGAAAAATGTTTTAATGTAGGTGATTGGGTATTTTTACTACTACATCTCAAGCAAGATAATTATGAGAAGGAAATGTTGGCAATACTACATGCACTTAAGAAATGGCGACCTCACCGAATGGGAAGACACTTCAACGTAAAAAAGGATCATGATAGTCTTAAATAATTTTTAGAACAACTATTATCTTTAGAAGAACAGAAAAAATGGGTCACAAATATGTTGGGTTATGACTTTGACATCATCTATAGAAAAGGGAAGCAAAATTTTGTTGCAGATGCACTCTCAAGAAAGGATGAGGATGTGGAAGCATTGTTTTGTGCTATTTCTATTATCCAACCAAATTGGATAAATGAAGCAAGGGATGAATGGAAGAAGGACAAAGAAGTATGGCCACTCATTCAAAAGTTGCAGAAGATCCCAATTCAAACAATATTGCCAGAACTTGAAGAGGAAGGAAAAATCATATTGGAACCTGGAGCAGTCACAGAAACAAGAACCCGACAGCTACGAAATCGATCAATTTCATAGTATCTCATCAAGTGGAATAACTTACCCGCTAAAGATTCCACATGGGAGGACAAGAATTTTATACAAAAGCATCAAGAACTACTCAAGCGTTGAGGACAACACTTTTTGAAGGAGAGGGGCATGTTAGGCCCCTATACTATTAGTGTAACCCCTTATTGTTATTAGTACAACCCTCTTATTATATTGTTGTACCCATGTAGTCCCCATATTGTTATTACTGTGCCCCATAGAATCCAACTATCGTTATTATTGTGCGCTTACATTATTATTGTTATGTCGACTTTGATTATATTATGACCCCTTAGACTCCTATATATAGAAAGGATGTATTGTCACTTGTATCATCCAAGAATTGTTCATTCATGTAATGTAAAGGAGGTTGCCCCCTCGAAGAGGCTGAATTCTAAGGCGTTGATCTATCTTTTCTATCTTTTTGTGAGCTGGTTTCATAACAACAATCCTTTCCCCCATGGAAAGCATGACTATGACTAGGTATCTTATGTATAAGAAGAGGTTAAACAATATGGAAGTGAAGAGGTTTCGTAAGATTTCTTCTAACTCTAACCAGAACCACCATCGTTGGCTCAAGTAAGGATGGCATAAGGATGCCTAGTCTTGGCTAGACCATTGGTGGATAAAGGAGGAGATCATTTTTCATAATAAGGATAATATTAAAAATATTATTACATCAAAGTTCAAGGAGAAATTATGGCATGATAAATACTTAGACAGAAAAAGAAAAGTAAGATATGATATGGAGGTGATCAACCAAAGTTTTGAAATAAAAAATATCTCTTTGTCTTGACTAGTGTAAAGAATAAAATAAATATTTCTAAAATAAGAAAAAACTATCATGAGCTCCATAATGAAACTAGGCACTCATAAATTACCAAAACACCATGGGATGAAAGAGTCTACCACCTTTGGGACAATAAGAGGGTTGAATATGAAAAGTATTTTCTCTTAGATTGATTAGCTTATACTCAGATCATATCAAAATTTCAAAATATTTGTCACATTACCAACCATCTTGACCTTTCAACTCAACAAAACTATGGTGCTTTTGGAATGTTTCTCTTAATGTTTTTCAAGCATAGAAATAAAATTCTAAAGAATTTTGAGTAACCTCTCACCTTCTTAAAGTTTGATAGGCCATTTTGGTCTTAGTGAGCATTAAGCCAAAAACAACAACAACAACAAAAATCTCAAGATAAAAATTGTGTAGTATAACTCTTTTATGTTTTGGTTTTTTCATCAAAATCCAACAATAATTTTTTTTTTTTATGAAATCATGGGATTTTTTGTTGTTTAAAATGGAGTTTTGAATGCATAAATAGATTCATGCCTTGAAAAACCCCTAGACCACTTGGATTATGCATTTTTCATAGCTTAAACTTGTCATTCCAACAATTGCCTACCGAATTTCAAGCAAAATTGACCTCGAAGGAACCAAAATGTAGAAGATTTAAACTACTACAATAAACAAATGACGTATTAATGTACAATGTGTAATCAATAAGCATTTGGTTATGTAGCAATTAATTCTCTATATAGCTCATTTTACACCATCAAATTTAAAGTATTATAAAGCATTTGCTACTCAAAATGTTGGATTTTACACTC
Source organism: Pinus tabuliformis (assembly GCA_031772625.1). Taxonomy (NCBI): domain Eukaryota; kingdom Viridiplantae; phylum Streptophyta; class Pinopsida; order Pinales; family Pinaceae; genus Pinus; species Pinus tabuliformis. The sequence goes on along the minus strand of CM062804.1, from coordinate 1,030,363,214 downwards.
TCAAAACTAAAATATTAGATTCGATTAGTATAAAATAAATTATATATAACATTTAATGCTCTATAACTTTAATACTCGATAACTAAACTTATTACTCATCATGCAAAATATACCTCTTTAATACTCAGTAACTAGATACTTATTTTTTGTCATAAAAAATGTATCTATGGGTTGTTACCAAGAATGACATATCAAGGAAAAAATGGCTCATGGCATAGAATTTTGAATTGAAAAAAGAAATAGTTTTCATAGAGGATAATATATTGGACTCTAGATATAAGTACAAATTTGTATCAAGCCACAATTTTTTTGCCCCAACGAGTCAAAGTCTCGTTGATAGAACATGGTCCCCCAAAAAAGTACATAACAAATCATTTGTGAAGATCCCACCCAACTCTTCTAACAAAAAATAAGTTAACCATCTAATTTCACAACAAGGAAAATAACATGTCCATAACTCAACAATTATTTGACAACAACATATAAATAAAATTTGATTAACAACATATTAAACATATAAGAATTTTTTAAAACATAAGAATACCTGATCTGGTGGCTTGTTTGAGGTTCTCTTGTTGGGGTTTCCTGACTAAATTTTCCACCATACCAACTAGGAATGTCTATTCGAATTCCTAGCCTATAAAACCTTCACAGATTCCCTATCCCTCTGAGCCCAAGTCCAACTGCAACCGTAGTGTGCCCACGTTAGATCCAACACTCTCTAATAGATCATTCTGAGTTCTCCCAACTTTCTCTCGGTTCTGTCCCCTCTCATCCCCACATCCCACTCCAAAATTCACTTTAGACCAAAAGAAGCCCCATCCAAAAAAAAAAACATACCATAATCCCCTTCTTCCATCTCCCCTTCCTCTTTTTATGCCTTCGTTCCTCATATGTCCTAATCACCTCTCATGAATGCGCTCCATTATTCAAGGTAAATTCCTTGACTTCTCCCCTTGTTTTCAACTTTAAGGCCTTTGAATTTCACCCCCTTGTGTTACACTTCCTTTTGTCACCATTAGGAAAATTATTGCCAATCTGGATCTCTCGCTATCTGATGAAGTGTTCCAAAGAAATAACTTATAATGTTGGAAGTAAAACAATCCCAAAGACAACACGAATCTTGAGTTATCTTGCTTAAAAACCTATTGTCAAGAACTTTTCCACTTTTTCTAGTCATTACCTACGCAAATGCAGTTATGATCATCATAGCCTGTGTAATCCTATGCTAAGTTCTGCATTAAAAGGTGCGACATCCTCTTAACGTAGGTAAAAGTAAAAAGAAATTTCTAGAAGCTTTGTTGGGGGAATATTTCCCAACAAGAAGGCCTCAAACTCCTCTCTACTTGGGCCTCATCCCTTGCCTTATGGATCAAACTCCCTCTCTTTGTGGAACCCTAATCCCTTTCTTTATGGATCTCATCCCTTGAGAAGAGGATCTTAAAACTCTTCCTCTTGGCCCATAAATTCAACACAGACCAAAGGGTAAAGGTTGACTTTTTTATGTAAACTTATGTTGTCAAATTTAGGCTTGAAGCTTGTCACTTAAGGGAGGATTCGAGACTATTGGAAGGAGGTTTACAACATAAGGGCTAAGGTCGTATCTCTCCTTTCATTCAATTATAATAAAAAAGAGTGTTTCTTTCACACTATATTGTTCAATGGATTTGATGTATTGTGTGTTTACTTCAATTTTTCCAATGATTATGATATTAGGTACTAGTCTCCTTGATCACTAGTATAGGTCATATTAAATCATTTATACATCATGTGCCTTTGATCTTATGTTTGTTTGTGTATTTGTAGGTCTCAATTCTGGACATTTGGAAGCTGCATCAAACTATGGCAATGATCTTCATTAGGCATTTAGTTTGGAAGGTATAGATTCTATATCTATTACTCTATTTATGATTCAATAAAAATGAACTTAGAGAAAGATTTACCAGTTTGCTTGTTTGTTACTAGATTCAATCATTGAGTCTAGGGAGATCTTGTCTTGTCCTCAAGACGAGATTAGTCCGCCTAACAAATTGGTGACCATACCAGGGAAATTTGTATTCTCCAATGTGCCTTCTTGTGCCTTCCACTGCCTTGATTGATTGTGTTTAGATCTTTGAGAAGTTAAAATTTTGGATCTCTCGCTATCTTTTTATTTTTTCTTGGGTTGCACACTTTGCTTTCGACAATAGAGCATAAGTTGCGTAGTTTTTACTTAGCAACAAAGCGACACAACACTAGTGCCAATTTATCACCTGCAACACACAATTTTTTTGAAAATTTAGGGATTTTTCAGCTCTTCTCTGTTTTGTTCACTACTCAGAGGTTGATATAATTTCTTAACAATTCTTGGGTGTTTTTTGCTTGCTTTTTTTAAAAAAAAGTGATAATATCCTTTGAGTTTCATCTATTTTGATCTTTGGAATTTTCATGAAATTTAATTTTGATCTCTTTGTTAATGAAATCTCAAATTACATTTGATTTCATTTGGGTTGCTTTTTTTTTGTGAAATTTCCTTTACTTACACTTGATTGGTTCTTTCATTGTATTAGTGAAATAAGGTATTGTTGTGCATAAGTACTCGTGTTAGATTATTCTTTCGCTAATATGGAATTATCTTATGTTTTTTTTGAGGAATTCTCTTGCATAGATTATATTTGCATGGTCTTCTCCATATATTACAGTTGCATGATTTTGCATCAAATTGTGCATAGTTTACATTGCATGGTTCAAAATCTTTTTTCCTTTGTGTTGAAGTTGTGTTTTTTGAATCATTTTGTGTATTTTGGTTCTGTGCTCGTTTAGGAAAAGTCAACCGTAGATTTAGATGAGTGTGTTTGATTGTCTTTTTGAGAAAAATCACTTATCTTTATAGTTTAGGGTTTTGAGTTTTTGTTGGTTTGTTGATCTATCAAAAAAGAGTCTTTCACTTCTGGAATTGGTTGTGTCAGTCTCTTTTCTTTCAGTGAATCTCATCATATATTCATTTATGCCTCTTGTAAAGAGTTATTTCATCGATTGAAAAGCTAGTGTCTCTCATTGAAAGATAGTCTTGATTTGAATTTGCATGTTTTTATGCTTGTTTTAAACATAAAAATGAAAAATTTTCTTGGAATTGATTTGCATTAGTATTTTCCTACTGAAAATTAATGCATTAGAGAATTTGTTATGTTTTCTCTTATTTATCAATTCTTGCATTGTTGGAAGTGAATGAAACCTTCTCTCTTTCATAGATTAGATTATATCGAAGTGAAAAGGTTATATTTCATATTAGTTGCATTTGAAATTGAGTTACTACACTGGTTGATTACCATACACATTTAAATACATTAATGAAAAGTGAAACAATAAAATCATTTAAAATTTACCAAGGCATTAATTAATCACATCACATTTAGTGGGTCTAGATTAGAAGATGTGTTCCGGTGTCTATAAGTGTAGGAGTTGTTGTTAATTTTTTGTGTTACATTATGTGGGTACGCAATATTCCACGTACCCTTGGATATATCAAATGGCGCTCCACATATGAAAAGCATATCGAAATGCTTCCTATCATACAGGACACACTAGACAACACTAATACGAACTTAGCTTCTACGCACTCTCAGGTATATTAGAAGACCTCCTCTAGGTTGCAAACTTGACAGAAGTAACTAAGTCAGTTGCTTTGTTGTTTGTGATACATTGAACACAACATTCAGGGACATTTCTTGCACGTACTAGAAACAATATTCCATATTTCATAATAGATTAGTAACCTTTTATACCTAGTATCCAATTTTTACCGCTTTTATTTACTTTGATTGATACGAAATGTAAAATTAACTGTCATACATTGTTAATTTTTTAGCTAAAATTCGCTTTTCAGTGAACCTATGGTTGAATCTAATGGAAATAGTTAAGAAATTTACCAACCAAGGAACCTCTCTTAACAGGGATCCTAGTCATTTTTAGAAATGTTGGTCCTCCTTATATGGCTATGTTGTCTCTTCTCGGATTAACTATAGGTTTACCAGTATGGTTGTTTTGAACCTCGTTAGCTTTAAATACCCAAGTTGCTTCACCTCAACTAGATACTTCTCCTCAAACTCAACCGAATTTTTTACCCCATGTTGACCCATTACCTTCTTCGCCCATCATGTGTTCTTCCCTTTCTTCTTCTTCGCCTATTGAAATTTTTAATGCTAGCAACCAGGAGGATAAGAAGAAGAAGCAAGATAAGAAAGGAGTAAATCAACCAACCATGGTTGTGATGATTGATAATGTTGACGAAACCTCCAACATGCATCGCAAGCTCAAATACCCTTGAAAGTTTTGTAAGGGTGACCACTTCCTTATCAATTGTACTAGTATTCCTAAGGCCTTGAAAGTATGGTCTAAAAATTCTTATCAACTTACTGTTGATTCATCAACTAGTGATTCTAACGTTCCATGGTAAAGGGGTAAAGTTAGGTTTCCTTGTAAGTTATGCAAAGGGAGTCATCAATCACCTTTTCCCTCACGTGGATGCCTCAAAATTGTTGGAAAAGCTTATCGTTTCTCAACAACAACTTCTAGCTAGTTACCGTAAGCTTTCTCCCAACCTACCGCTAGTTGACGAAGTGATTGATATAATTCCAAGTACAGTCAATCCCACTCTTCCATTAGAGAGTAAAACACATATCACTCAGGTTGATAAACCATTGGTTGATCAAGTGGTTGACTCGATTCCATCTTTGGTCAATCCCACTCTCCCCTTAGAGAGTGAAGTTAATACCACACAAGTTATTTTTGTTACTTTAGATTCCACCGCACAAGGGGGCATTTCACTCGTTTCCACAAAACCCCCTCCATGTACCGAGGTTATTTTCTTTGATTGGAGTAGACTAAAAGAGCTTTGTCTCCCTTCTTCCACGCTTTTCCAAATCATTATGAAGGCTTATGGTAAGAATGTGCATCACATAAATGTAGATGAAGGTGTTTTTGTCAGTATTTTACCCTCAACCGCTTGGAAATATTTGGGTTCCCCTCATCTTGTGTCTATTACACATAATATTTTGGCTTTTAACAAAACAATCAATGAAAATTTAGGTATCCTTCCTAGGTCACCCATTACTTTGGAAGAAAAAGTTGTCTGTATTCATGTTATGGTAGTCCAAGGATCATTGAATTTTAATTTGCTGCTTGGGCGAGACTATGTCTATGCCATGAAATTTGTCACGTCCACACTCTTTCGTGTGATGTCTTTCCCTCACAATGGAAACATTGTGACTATTAAACAACTTTTGTTCGTTGGTCTTGATTTGACTACCAACCATTCGACATCCATGAATGTTCCTTATATGGAATTGGTATCTACCCCACCTCGGTTTAATTATGTGGAAACTAGTCCCATGCATTTACTTACCAATACAAATGAGCATCTCACTATATGCTCATATTCTTTTGAATTAGATCTGGTAAGTGACACGATGAACCCTTCAATGGGGACATTGGAGCTTGATCTTCCTATCCCTATTGTGTCCCTTGACATGTGTTCCTTCCAGAAAATTGTTCTTCTTTTTTATCGAGACCCCTTGGAAGCCATGATTGAGATGTCTCCCTTGGCATGTATTCCTTCTAGAGCATTGTTCTCTTATAATCCATAACAACTCTCGTGAGCATAGTTCTTTTACTGTGTCAATCTCGTTAAAAAATGAAACAACTCCTTCGAGCATAGTTCCTTTTCTTATGTTAAGCTTCATAAAAATTGAAACAAGGTTTTATGAGCATAATTATTTTACTGTGTCAATCTCGTTAATAAGTGAAACAAATGTTGAAAATGGCAACAAGAAATGTTGAAAATGCAACAAGAAAATCCTAATTTAATTTTGTCCTTGAATTAAATTAGGAATAAAATTGTAATTCCACATCACATGACAACTTGTATTAGTTAACTAAGTTAATTTGACTTATTTGGCTTAGTTAATTCGATTTGAGGGTCTAACTTGAGTCATGTAGAGTGTCTCCTACATTATAGGAGCCCTGGTTGAGTTTATTTTGAGTTGTAATTAATTAATTAAGTTTAACTAAGTTAAAATTGGTTAAACTAGTTCCAACTGTTGTAGGAACTAGTGTTGAGGTTTAGTGGTGTGGTGCTACCTACAGTGATCAACCAGTTAACTGATGATTCACTCATAAATAACTCATGCATGTTAGATCTGGGAGTTACCCAGTTCAGATTGGAGTTCAAGGATAGTGTACTATTAGTTGTACAATCATCTGAATTGTACAGTGGTGCATGCAGTCAAAGGAAGGCCTATGAGGATTGTGAAATTATAATTAAGGAATTTGCCTAATTTATAGGGGATAATTCCCAAGGAAAAAATACAAGGAAGTAGGAGCTTGGAAGGCTGGGAAATTGGCTAAGTGTTGTCCAGAGTCAGTCTAGGAAGTAGTGAGACAGATAGAGATATTGCAGAGGTTGCGCGGGCTTGATCAAAGCATTGTAATTTTCTCATATTTTCTTACTAATTCAATAAACAGATAGCAAGGGTTTTTAGCTGTGGAATTCCCCGGGAAATCATTATGTAATGTGTTGATTGCATTCTTTATCTTGTATGCTTCGTGATTTCGCGATCGTTTAATTGTTTCCACTGATGAGTAGAGTAGATTCAAGTCTATTGTTTTAGTAAATTTCAATTAGCAGTTTGAATCTAGAAGGAATTTCTAAACAAATTCTCCATTAATTGAGTTGAGTCTTTGACTATATCTCATAAATGATAAGCCGAGTCTTTCATCTGATCTCGTAAATGAACCTTCATTTCAATCACCTACTAGTAACCATTAGTCTACTTAGGTATATCAAACGTAGCTTGGAGGGCATGTGCCCTTGCAGGTTATGCTTGGGGGGCATTAAAACCTCTCTCAAGCACAATTTCCTTTGTGTTTCAAGCTTGTGTAAAAATGAGACAAACTTATCTCAAGCATAATTTTTTCTCTATTTCAAGCTTGTGTAAAAATTCAACCTATCTCAAGCATAGTTTTTCTCTATTTCAAGCTGTGTAAAAATGAAACCACTCTCAAGCATAGTTTCCCCATGTTTTGAGCTTGTGTAAAAATGAAACAATTCCCAAGCATAGTTTTCCTCTATTTCAAGCTTGTGTAAAAGTGAAACTACTCTTACTTTATCCTAATGATTGCCACTTTTTATTAGCCTATTTCTGCAAGATGAGCCTTGGTTTTTTCATTCCATCATCACCATCTACTTGGCCAATCATTCACTTTCACTTGGTATTTTTCACTTTCCTGAGGAATTGTTGTGATGAGTGATCTTTTTAGCTAACATCTTAACCTTTACGTCTTTTTAGCTAACATCTTAACCTTTACGTGTTTTGAGCAATTTCATCATGTCCGGAACCAATTGCTACCTTTTATACCACTCATTCTTCTAGGAGGATTTTCTCTTTAAGCTCTTTTTAGACTCCTAAAACATGAAAATACTTTTGAGTACACTTGTTTCTTTCGAACTCGTAAAAATAAATGAAAGGACGTCTACTTGGTATAAGTTTACCTGCTTTACGGACCTAGTAGACTAGTTACGAAAAATGTATAATTTAGTTGATCATGGCTAAAATAGTTATCTCCTCCATTATTTTACCCTTTTTCGGGTTTGAGAGACTAAATTTACGAAAAAGGACATTTTTGGAGTTTACTTAAGTTTTTCTCCTGACTCCCTAAACATGAAAAACATCGAGCTTCACTTTCTCAGGGCTCACTACATTGAAAGAGATGCATGAGATTCATTTTTGTCTTTTCAAACTCTTTAAATATGAAAACGACATCAAGTTACCCCTTCGCTAGACTTGCAAAATGTAAACAATGCAGGACTCATCAATCATGATGAGACCGAACCACTCCTTCCTAGGGTTTGTTAAAAATACTTCGAAGGATGAGCTTACAAGACAAGCATAATTTATCCTCCTCAAGCTTGAATAGAAATAAAGAGGTACTTGTCAGTAATGGTGGGGGAAAATGGGAAAGAAACATTTGTCTTTGTATCATGAACAGGCAGTATGTCACTCTTGAACATGACACTTCGTCACCTTCATGTCTGGGTTGGGAAATCAATTTGTCCCTTAGTTGATCATACCTCATTGAAAGTCTTCAAACTGGTTTTTGGTCTTATTTTTTGAGTCAAAATGTTGTGTCACCAATATGTTCAAGAGAAGTCCAACCTCAATCAAATTACCTTGAAAATCATAGCCTTTAATTGCGTCGACCATCCCTAAGTCGGTCCTGGATTACTCTGAAATTTGTTCTTCAAAACTTGACATGAGTTTAATGTCGTACAACCTCCTACGACGAATCGCTTCCTATCGACTTCAACTCATTATCTAGGAAGTTGAACTAGAAACCTCCTTTAGTACCTTGGAGCTTGCATGCCTCAATGTTAGGTTTCTCACTTTCAACAAAAGATTCTCATCATTGACCTTCAATTGAATTATTCTATGAGTGTTTGACTTCGAAACATCTATTCACACTTCATAGATTGTACTACAGTACCTTGAGAACCAGTGTCGTTATTGGTGGTTTCTCTAGCACCTGTTAATGATTCACATCATTTACCAGTAATCAGGCGGTTTCTACCGTGTTCGACTTCGAGACATTCACTCACATGGTTAGATCCGTACTGTGGATTGATAGAGATGAAGATCAAGACCCTAAATCTAGTTTCATCCATCCAGGTTGCGTGGAGTTTTTAAAATATTCATGCTTGTAAATATAGATCAATATTTGATGGTTGCATCCATGCTGCATCTATTGTTGTCATGGAACTTCGTACATTTCCATACATGTTCTTATATACTTGTAATCTAAGTAGGGGAATTCTTACCTTAGTGATGATTATATGAAGATATTGTATTGTAATCCTTGATTGTTTGTTTCAGGTCTCCAACCAATTGGTCTCTAATTCGAACTTTTGCATGATAAAGCACTTCAGTCCTCAAACACCTTTTCTGACTTTTCATTTTAGGGGGAAATATGTTACACATCATTTTTTTCAACATTAGTAAAAATACCACCAATTCGGATCTCTCGCTATCCAATGAAGTGTTCCAAAGCAATCCCCTACAATGTTGGAAGAAAAACAATCCTAAAGACAACAAGAATCTTGAGTTATCTTGCTTAAAAACCTATTTTCAAGCATTGTCACACTTTTTCTAGTCACTACCAGTGAAAACGAAGTTATGATTATTATAGCCTGCACAATCCTATGCTTTGCTCTCCATTAAAAAGTGTGACAGCCTCTCAACGTAGGTAAAAATAAAAAGCAATTTCTAGAAGCCTCGTTGGGGGAATATTTCCCAACAAGAAGGCCTCGAACTCCTATCTGCTTGGGCCTCATCCATTTCCTTATGGATCAAACTCCCTCTCTTTGTGGAACCATAATCCCTCTCTTTATGGATCTCATCTCTTGAGAAGAGGATCTCAAACCTCCTCCTCTTGGCCTATAAATTCAACACAAGTTAGGGGGTAAAGGTTGACTTTTTTTTATGTAAACCCATGCTACCAAATTGAGGCTTGAAGCTTGTCACTTAAGGAAGGATTGAAAACTATCGGAACACCAAGGCTAAGCTTGTATCTCTCCTTTTCATTCAATTATAATACAAAAGAGTGTTTCTTTCTCACTATATTGTTCAATGGAGCTTATGTATTGTGTGTTTACTTCCATTTTTCCATTGATTATGATATTAGGTACTAGTCTCCTTGATCACTAGTATAGGTCATATTGAATCATTTATATATCATATGCCTTTGATATTGTGTTTGTTTGTGTATTTGCAGGTTTGGATTTTGGATATTTGGAAGTTGGATCAAACTATGGCAAGGATTTTCATCGGGGATTTCATTTGAAAGGTATGCATTCTATACTCCATTACTCTTATTTATGATTCAATAAAGATGAACCTAGAGAAAGCTTTATTGGTTTGTTTGTTTGTTACTATATTCAGTCATTGAGTCTAGGGAGATCTTGTCTTGTCCACAAGACGAGATTAGTCAACCTAACACCCTAACACCTCCTCGAGCTACCCCCTCCTTATCACTCCACCTACCCATTCTCCCAACCACCCCTTATTATTTCAATAAAAGATTATTCTTCAATGTTAGTCAAACTTGAAGAATGATATTAATTTGATAATTAAATGAATCATGTTTAAATATAATCATTAATTATAAATCATGTTTATCACTAATCATGATTAGTCATTAAACAAGCTTAAACATTTATTTAATCATCCAACACTTTAAGCTTTATAATACTAGTGTATTAGTGCGAGGTGTGGGTATGTAGCTAGCATACACATACCACGTACGTATACTAATAATACTTATTCAAATTAGGCACACAAGTCAATCACTCAGTAGGTATGCTAATAAGAAAATGTAAGACAATACGATTAGGCAAGGCATTACATAATATTAATTTAATAATATATTACCATTCAATAAATTATTATTCTTGAATGTTAGTCAAACTTGAAGAATGTTATTAATTTAATAATTAACTAAATCATGTTTAAAATATAATCATTAATTATAAATAATGATTTAAGGTTAATTAATCACTAATCATGATTAGTCATTAATCAACCTTAGTCATTTACTTAATCATCCAACACTTTAAGCTTTAAAATAATAGTGTATTCATGTGAGGCGTGGGTATGTAGCGAGCATACGAATACCGCATACGCATACTAATAATACTTATTGGAATCAAGCACAAAAGTCAATCACTCAGTAGGTAGGCTAATAAGATAATGTAAGAGAATAGGATAAGGTAGGGCATTACATCATTAGTAAGTAGTTGCAGGACATGATTTTTGTAAGTAACTTTGTAAAAAAAAGAAAATTTGAAGCCAAAAAAGTCCTCTAAAATCACGTCTATGTTTGTCTTTGTCTCGTCTAAAAACCCCACCAGTAGATGGTATGATGGCAGCTACTTCTTCCTGGATATTTCCTCAAATAAATCCCTGGTAACTATGTCTAGAGTGAGGTGTAATTGTTGCTCCAGGTTACCCCACCAGTTCAGGGAAGCATCTCTGAGTTGGAATACCACTATCTTAGCCTTTGAATTGGAAGTATACTCTCTTAGTGTGAAACATCTTCTCATTCCCTCCGACCATGCTTCTTCTTTTTCACTAGCATGCCTCCATCAAAATTTGGGTTTAATCTTCTCGAGCTCCCTAGTAATGTCCTTGGTTGGAGGTTCTCTATCATAACATTTCGATCCCTAGGGATTTACCACACCAAATGGAGGGTGCTCTACTTCTACCTCAGTTGTTTGGCACCCTCTTAGAGTCTCATTTATTGCCTCCAAGGAGCGCAAGATAAGAGTTAGCTCTGGTGATTGAAATGGGTTATTTGGGGGAGGTGGTTGTTGTGATGACTCTCCTTAACCTTGATTTCCTCTTGTCGTCACCATTTTGAATTGTTCAATTATTTGCATGACACACAATAATTATTAACATAGCTTAGGACTTGTTAGATCTTACTCGGCTCACACATGTTTACAAATGATAGGTGTAAGTTTTCCTTTTTACATGTTTGTAAATGAATGTTATTGATACTAAGCAGATCCTCATGGAATTGGATAAGTATGTCTCTTACATGGATACCAATCAACGCGAAGCAGATAGTTTCATTTCTGGATTGAACCCTAAGATTAGGACAATGGTTCAGATGTGGAAACCATCCTCAATTGCAAAAGCTATTGAACATGCTTGCTATGTAGAAGAGCATTTGGACTTAAAAGGGAAACATAACCATTTTTCCAAAATAGCCAAGGTTTGCGTGGAAGGCCCCTTGAACCTTCTCCAGGCGAAGAAGTTTGAGTCCACGTTGTGCCAAAAACACCATTAGTAGGGATTTCAATGGTTGCCAACGTATCTTCATTGGCAACTTCAGAGACTCATGCAAATTGAGGTCAGACACGAGGAGCCACAAGCAAGGGCAAGGGTCCCAAGGAAAGGAGCTCTTCCTAAAGAACTGCACACCATTATGTTCAAAGTCTACCACACATCACTTGTTGGGGATGTAGGGTACCTCATTACCAACATGAATGTCATGAATTACAAATTAGTAACAACATTAGAGAAGGAAAATCACTGACGGGAGGAGTAGGAAACCACCATCAAGTCTATCTAGTAGTTGATAACCAACAAGTTAAACATCAATCTGCCATGGTAGAAACCTCATGCATGATAACCCATGTAAAAGTTAAAATTTTGTTTTATTGTTGTGTTGCAAATGGTTTCATTTCACTAGTTGCATTGGGAAAATGTGGGTTGGAAGCCTATGAGCACAATGACTTTAAACAAGTTGAAATGGATTTTGGGATAAAACAAGCAATATGACCTAGTGATGACCAACGTTGGGTAAACCTCAGGGTGTGTACAACTAAGTTGAAGGTATATGTCATGGCACTGGGGACGTATAATGTAATCAATGGAATGGACTAGCTAGAAGCTCATCGAGCTTTAGTAGACTGTTTAAAAAAGAAGCTGATTTGTTGAGATGATGAAGGTGGGTCAATTGAGATTTGTGGTGTCAAAATAGAAGTGTCCCTATGCTTCATATCCACGATGAAGGTAAAATGTTGTCTCTGACAAGGTTGTAAAATACATGTGGTGAAGGGTATAAGTGACCAAAAATGATCCTCCCTAAATCAACACCTAGTTTTGTCATAATTCAAGGATGTTTTCCTTAAGGAATTGCTAGGATTACCACATATGAGGGAGATTGATTTCACAATCGACCTAAACTTGGTGAAAAACTAAATTCCAAGGCATCCTACAAGTTGAATACTCCATAACTCTATGAGTTGCAAATGTAGTTAAAAGAGCTATTAGACTAGGGATTTATTAGACCTAGTATTTCACCTTGGGGTATGCCAATGATTTTCGTCAATAAGAAAGGATGGTTCCTTAATATTGTGCATATATTATAGGGACTTTAGTCGAGCCATAGTAAATAATAGGTACATGATACCCAGAATAGATGACCTCTTCAACCAAATTAAGGGAGCAACAATTTTCTCTAAATCTGTGATTTGGATACCACCAATTGAGGATTAAGGAAGATGACATCCCAAAAACTGTCTTTCAGACTCGGTTTGGACACTATGAGTTTGTAGTAGTGCCATTCGGTTTGACCAATGCACCTGCAGTGTTCATGAGTCTCATGAATGGCGTGTTTAGGAAGTATTTGGACCAATTTGTGCAAGACTTTTTGGACAATATTCTCATGTATTCCAAAAATGAAAAGGAGCATGAAGGGTCTCTAAGAGTTGTGTTGACGTGCTCAAGGGAAAATCAATTATATGGAAAATTGTCTAAATGTTATTTATTTCATAAGAAAATTCATTATCTCAGACACATAATTTCAAGAGAAGGGATTTTAGTTGACCCATAAAAGGTAAAGCCTATAATGGATTGGGTAGTATCGAAAAATGCTCATGATGTGTGTAGCTTCATGGGGCTAGCAGGTTATTCTCGAAGATCCGTGGAAGGTTTTTCGAAGATTGCGAAGCCCATCACCACATTACAATGAAAGTGGGTTATGTATGAATAAACAAATCATGTGACATTGCATTCACTGAACTAAAGAAAGTACTAACCAGTGCACTGATCCTTCAAGTGTTTAACATGGAAGAGGACTTTAATGTTTGCACAGATGCTTCGAAGCAAGGATTAGGAGAAGTGTTGATGCAATAAGGTAGAGTAATAGCTTATGCATCCAAAAATTTAAAGAAACATGAAGATTTGTACATTACCCATGACTTAGAATTAACAGTAGTGATACTACCTTTGAAACTACAGAGACACTACCTCATCGAGAGAAGCTTTGAGTAAAGAATTGATCATGAGAGCCTGAAGCACCTCTTCACTTAAAGAGATTTGAATGTTAGGTAGAGGTGATGGAGTGAATTCATGAGTGAGTATGATTTTGGGATTTCATACATTAAGGGAAAGGAGAATGTGATGGTTGATGCACTAAGAAGGAGGCCGCATACCTTCTCCTTGATACCCTTAAGGGTCAATTTGAGTGAACATGTGTTGGAGAAACTCTTTGAAGATAGTTGGTTTCTAAAGGTTACATTAGCGCTCTAGAGTGGGATGCAGATAGAACCAAAATTTTAGTGCTATGTCATTCAACCAAATATACTACTGAGATTTCAAGAGACAATGTACATCCCTAAGGAAGGGAGTATATGAAGAACCATTCTTAAAGATTCACATAGAACACTCTATAGTACACATATTAACATGAAGAATATGTATGTAGACATGAATAAACTCTTATTTTGGGTAGGCATGAAGCGCGATGTAGACCAGTTTGCCACAAAGTGTCTTGAATGTCAATGAGTGAAGGCTAATCATCACCACCTAGCAAGACTCCTAAAATGACATGGCATCCATGTGTCTAAATAGGAGGTAATTTTTATGGATTTTGTTATGGGTTTTCCACTCACTCTGCCGGCCGGATAAGTCATTCTTGAGGACAAGACCGATCTCCCTAGTATCTAATGATATCTAGCGACAAGCAAACCAAACAAATTCTATCTTTCTCTAAATATGCAATTTATAAATAAAGGCAAACAAGTGTTTTAGGCCTACCTTGGGTCCAGTGCAAGTTTTTGGAAGCCACACTCCGTTGATCCAAATGAGCTCCCTTGTAAAGAATCTGCAAACACAAACAAGCACACACATTAAATAGCACCTGAAAAGCCAATATAATAACTCATATTTATCATGATGATCAAGGAATTCATGAAACAAACCATATAAGACGATTTACTGAGAAAATGGAATCTGATTGTATTAACTTTAATCAAAGAAGAACTTTACAACCTTGGTGCCTTGATGTTGTACAAGCTCCTCCCAGGGTCCAACAAGAATCTCCTCTACTTTGACAAGTTTCACTCTCTTCCCAATGAAGCCAAAAGGTATGTAATATCTCCTCTCAAGCTTAACTAGGAAGTCTCAATTCCAACAGCATTTACCCTAAAAAATGTTCAGCTTCTAACCTCCCTAGCAACCAGCCCAATGCCTTAATTTATAGTGCAATGGAGGGAAGTTACTAGGTCCACCTTCAAAGGGATAAAGCCCTCCTTCAAAGGGATAAGCTCCTCTCATCAAGGGATTAGCTCCTTTAGTTTTGGGATGCATGAACCACCTAGGAGCGAACCATCCACGTCAAGATTCCTTCTAGAATCATCCAGAATTAACCACAAGTGAGTTTTTAAGAATAAACTTGCGCCTTTTTTACTTTCACAGGGGTTCGCACCCACTCCTTTAGAGACAGAGCGGGCAGGTCCGCAGGTAACACGAACAAGGGGTGCGGGACCGCAGGCAACAGTGAGAGAAAGTGCGGAACTAGAGCTTTATTGATTTTTAAGGAATTTCTCTCATTTTCAAAGCTTGACATGAAGAGCTGAGGTTTGAGACTTGCTAAGGAGGACAGTATGAATGATGATAGACCCATACTGACTGCAAATAGTCATGGTGACAATATATTGTGTAACACACTCCATAAAGGCACAATGCCATATTGGTTGTAGTTTATAAATTAACCAAAAGTGCCCATTTCATCCCAGTGAGAGACACTTATGATGTCATGGATGTGGCATGACTGTTTATAAGTGAAGTTATCCGGCTACATGGGGTTACCCACAAAGATAATTTATGGTAAAGACTCTCGCTTTACATCTAGGTTTTGGAAAAGTTTGCAGTCAACGTTGGGGACTCAGTTGAACTTGAGCATTGCATATCATCCAACAATAGACAGGAAAACCGAGTAAATCAAGTTATGGAAGATATGCTTAGAATGTGTGTCATGGATAATCATAATTAGTTGGAAAGGTACTTACCATTGGTAGAGTTTTCCTATAGTAATAATTAACACAATTCAATTGGGATGCCTCATAATCAAGCTCTATATGGGAAGCCATGTAGGATGTCATTAAGTTGGGAAAAGTTGGAGGACATAGTAATAGTCGGGTAAAAATTGGTTCAAGAATTGGATGAACGGGTAACGTAGATTCAAAAAAGGTTTAAAGAAGCATGAGACAAACATAAGTGTTATGACGATGCACATAGGACTGATCAAATTTATGAAGTGAGATACCAAGTTTTTATTCGTATCTGACCCAACAAAAGCACCATTTAGTTTGGGAAAGGGACAAAGTTTTCACCTCGATTTATAGGACCTTTTAGAATCAAAGAGAAAATTAGACTAGTTGCCTATCATCTTGCACTGCCAACCTATTTGCATAAAACTTGTGATGCTTTCATGTATTTATTCTACGACATTATGTTTCTGATGAATCTCACAAACTCTATTGGAGGGAATTACAAGTATCGGATGTGGGAACCGTAATGGTTGAACCATTACACATATTGGACCATAGGGTTCGACAACTCATACATCACATGGTGGACCAAGTTAAGGTCCAGTGAGAAAAGTATAGCCCAAGATTTTCTACCTGGGAGGATACAAAGACTATACATTGCAACTACCCCTCACTTTTTTACCATTTGTGATGCCCATTTTGTTATGCAACCAAGTCACAAAACAAAATAAAAGATATATCAACGACTTTAAAATTAGCCTCTTCGAGGGGGAAACCTCCTATACATCACATAAATGAACAATTCTTGGATGATACAAATGACAAGACCTCCTTGGTATATATAGGAATCTAAGGGGTCACAATATAATCAAACCTTACATAACAATAATAATGTAAGGGCACAACTAACAACAGTGGGCTTCTATGGGGCACAAAGATAACAATATGGGGACTACATGGGCATAACAATAAAAATAAGGGGGATACACTAACAATAACAATAATGAGGCTACACTAGTATTATAGGGACCTAACATGCCTCTCTCCTTCAAAAAAGTGTTGTCCTCAATGCTTGAGTAGTTCAGGATGCTTTTGTATAAAATTCTCATCCTTCTATGTGGAATCCTCATCGGGTAAGTTCTTCCACTTAATGAGATGCTTTGAAATTGAATGATTCAATAGCTGTTGGGTTCTTGTTTCGTGACTGCTTCGGTCTCCAATATGATTTTTCCTTCTTCATCAAGTTCTAACAATATTGTTTGAACTGGGGGCTTGTCATTGATAACCTTGTTTAAGCATGAAACATGAAAAATTGGGTGTACTCGGGAAGATGCAAGAAAATCCAATTTATATGCCATAGTACCAATCTTTTGCAACACCTTGTAACAACCATAGTACTTAGGTGATAATTTTTTATCCTTCTTAGATTGCTTGAGGGACATTTTTTTGTATTGTAGCAGTAAAAATACCCATTCAACTATGTCAATTTTTTTTTTTTCATTGTGATGCTAATCTGCCTATTGTTTCATTTTATTATGTGCCAAAGTGATGTTATCCTTTAAGAGTTGGAGAACTTGATGTTAATGTTCGACGTGATCTTCCACTACTTGAACCTTAAAATTTCCTTTTAAAGATGATATGATGGACGATGGATGATATCCATAAAGTGCCATAAGTGGGGTCATTTTTGTTGCAGTATGGAAGGAAGTGTTATACCACCATTCAATCAGAGGTAACCACTTGACCCATTTTTGTTGCTCCTTTTGAAGATAATCGTTGTTCTAAAAAGTATCTAAGACTAACATGATATTTTTTTACCTTGAAGTGTCTTCCCATTAGGTAAGGTCACCATTGCTTTAGTGCAGTAGTATTGCCAACATTTCCTTCTCATAAATAGGTTTATGTAAATAATTTCCCTTGCTTAGACAACTTTCAAAAGCAATGGGTCTTCCTTCTCCGATTAAAACAACACCAATTCCATTTCTTGAGGCATAACATTCCACAATAAAGGTTTTTGTGAATTATGATGTAGCTAAGGCTGGTGCTTGGCACATTACCTCTTTAATATGATCAAAGTCCTTAGTTTCTTATAGAGTCCAAGAAAAATCATCTTTCTTTAGTAATGTTGTTAGAGGTATGGTTATTCTCCCATAATTCTTAATAAACTTGTGATAATACCTTGTCAACCCGAGAAATCCTCGAAGACGCTTTAGGGTTGTGGGGATTTTCCATTCCTTAATGGCTTTAATTTTGTTAGGGTCTACCTTAACGCCCTCATGAGATATAATATGACCCAAATATTCCACCTCTTGTACTCCAAAGAAACATTTGGAAGTTTTTGCCTATAATTGTTTCTCTTCCAATAGTTTGAGCACCCTGTCAACATGTTGAACATGATCCTTCCATGACTTGTTGTAGATTAGTATATCATCAAAAAATACTAACATAAAATTTCTAAGGAAGGGTTTGAAACTGGAATTCATCAAACCATGAAATGTGGAAGGTGCATTAGTAAGGCCAAAAGGCATGACAAAAAATTCATAGTGACCTTCGTGAGTTTTGAATGTTATTTTCAAAATGTCTTCGGTCTTCATTATAATTTGATGATAGCTTGAATGAAGATCCATCTTGATGAAGTAAATTACTCCATGTAATTCATCCAATAATTCATCAATGACAAAAATGATAAATTTATCTTTAATAGTGAGCTTATTGAGCTCCCTATAATCCTTACGCATACGCCATGATCCATCCTTCTTGTGCACCAATACTACTGGAGCAAAGAAAGAACTTTGGCTAGGCTGAATTATACCAACCTCTAACATTTCTGCGACCATATGTTCAAATTCACTCTTTTGCTCATAGGGACATATGTAAGACCTGGTGTTTGGAGGAACACTTTCTGGAATAAAGTGAATAGCATGATCATAATCATGAATAGGTGGGAGGCTTTTGGGAGTCTCAAATATCTTGGAATATTGTCCAAGACATTTGGCAGATCTAGATAAATGGATGATTTCGACATTTGAATGTCTATTGAGCATAATTGTGCAATTACACATCGTTGTTCTTTCTTCAAAAGCTTTATCATGCCATTAGAGCTTATTATATTCCTTGGTTTCCCTGTGATACCCCTTAACTCAATTTCTTTTCCTTCCCAGCAAAATTTCAAGAAAAGTTCTTGAAAATTAAAAGTTGTCATCCCCAAATATTGTAACCATTGGACTCCTAGTACAACATTAGCACGAGCCATTATGGAAAACAATGGACTATTTAATACATATTTTCCCGTGGTTAGCTTGATATTATGACACTTTATAGAGCAATTTATAGTTCCTCCATTTGCAACCATCACTTGAAACTCTAGTGTTGGGTATAGAAAGCAATTCAATTCCTTGGCTATCTTACAATGAATAAAATTATGGGTACTATCCAAATCCATTAGCACTATTACCTTTTTCTTCTTGGTACATCCTTCTAACTTGAGAGTTTAAGGAGTAGTAATTCTCGCCAATGCATTACAAGATATGGTCGGATTCATTTCTTATTTTTCAAGGGTTGGTTCTCGGTGTATATCTTCTTATTTTGATGTTTCTAGTTCCTTTCCTTCCTCCTCTTCATAATCTATGTAAAATTATTTCTTCTCATCACACTTATGACCTTTAGTGTATTTTCTATCACAACTGTAACAAAGAACTTTTGCTCTTTTGTCCTCCAATGTCTATGGTGTCAACCTTGTAGGTTGTGGGAGACTAGAAGCAACAACACTTCCATCATTATAATTGTGAGTGGTAGACTTCCTTGTTGCCATAATTTTGCTTTTGAATTTTCTTGCCACCCTGAATGTCATCTCCAATGAATTGGGTTCCCAAAGGCGAACCTCATTTTGGATGTTATCCTTTAAATTCCCTATGAAGCCATCAATTCTATGCTCCTCTAGAATATCAGTTACCCTAATATTTAAATTTTTGAAGTCCTCAATGTGCTCCACCATTGAACACTTTTGTTTGAGATTTATCAATTGGTTAAAGAAGGTGTTTCTCTTTGTATCCTCATAATGTGTTATCATTTCCTCCATAAAAATTGACCAAGTGACAAGTGGTTTACGAGGACAAAGCCATTGATACCATATAA
The DNA here is from genome assembly GCA_031772625.1 of Pinus tabuliformis. Lineage (NCBI taxonomy): Eukaryota > Viridiplantae > Streptophyta > Pinopsida > Pinales > Pinaceae > Pinus > Pinus tabuliformis. The sequence goes on along the minus strand of CM062804.1, from coordinate 1,030,343,209 downwards.
ATTGATTTGGTTCTAAATATAAAGATGCAATGTGTACCTTTTGTGAGTGTTGCACATCATGTAGATCAAAATATTGCTCCATTTGTAGTACCATGTTACCTAATCCTTGCCATCAAACTTCCTCGTATTGATCTTTGGAATATGGTTGGTCTTCAACCCAAAGTTAAAGTATCTAAAGTCATGATTAGCATTCCTTTTGTTCCCATCATGAGTTTCATGGAATACCTTGTCTCCATTAAGAAACATTTCTTGTAGCAACTTTGTCAAACCTTCCTTCAAATCCTCCATGTCTGCTTTTATTTATGCTTTTAAACCATCCATGTCACCTTTTATCTCTACTTTTAAACTATCCATGTCACCTTTTATCTCTACTTTTAAACCATCCATGTCCCCTTTTAGTTCATCTTTGGTTGCTCTTTGTGAGAGCGAAATTTGTTGCACTTGGTCCTGTAATTTTGATATATCGTGTTGCAATTCTTCCTCTTCATGTGTCATAGTAGAGCTTTCTGAGGGAATAATGGATGTAGAATTCTTTTGTTTAGGAGGCATTTTAGAACCAAATGTTGATATCTGTGCTTCAATATGCCCTTGGAATTACTTCAAATTGTTTTTTCAAACAAAAGTTATGCATTTAAAACACACACACACAAATTTTTTCTTGCTTTTAGGAGCTTGATTTTGACATGATTGTATATTTATAATTTAGGCTCTCTAAGGTCTGAAATTTCATGTTGTGGTAGCCCTTTGAGTCTTCTTTCCAATGCCACAAGTCATACTGAGATTGGATTCCACGAGATAAAGTTAGTTTAGTAGAGCAAACTTGTACGAAATGCCACATGTCACTGTTTCAACCTTCAACCCTAAAAATGATACAAGAAAAACTACATTTCATGCACTTTCAGTCACTTCTTACGAAATTCAAATTTGATGCTCATAGAGAAAGTTTTTACGATTTTCCCTAGGTCACCTGTTTGATACTGAATTATGGAGCATGCAAAAACCCTAACGTCTTCAGACCATATCTCAGAAAATATAGTGAACCAAGGTCTAAAATTTTTGCGGGAAATTAACCAAGATTTCTTCTCCACGTGGTCAAAATTTAAGCTTCTGAAGCCTCATAAATAAATAAAAAAATAAAATAAAAAATAGCAGCGAAAATTCCAAGATGGCATGTTTGAAGCAGCAAAACCCTAGAATCCAAAGCTCTAATACCAAATGTTATGCAACCAGATCACAAAACAGAAGAAAAAATAGATCAACGACTTGAAAATAACCTCTTTAAGGGGGCAACCTCCTTTATATCACATAAATGAAAAAATCTTGGATGATACGAATGACAAGACCTCCTTTGTATATATAAGAGTCTAAGGGGTCACAATATAATCAAAGCTTACATACCAATAATAATGTAAGGGCAGAACGCTAATAATAATGGGCTTTTATGGGGCACAAAAATAATAATATGGGGACTACATGGGCACAACAATAACAATAAGGGGGTTACACTGTCAATAAAAATAAGGAGGCTACATTAATATTATAGGGACCTAACACATTTTGACCTAGATAGCTACCTATGTTAAGGATCTATTTGTATTTTCATGTTGTTTTAGTTATGAACACAATGTAATATCGATGCATTTCAGTTGGAAAAATAAACTTAATTATATAAAAAATCTTGATAGATTAGGTTTTGATTAAAGTATTTGATGCATGATTTACTTGATGTATGACTTACTTGGTTATGATTTATCTAGTGTATGACTTATTAGAGTTATGATTTATTTGATGTATGACTTATTTGCATATGATTTATCTAGAGAATAACGTATCAAAGTTATGATTTATCTGATGCAAGATTTACTTCCAGCATGCTCATATTACTTGGGAAAATTTTGGGTATGTGGATACTGGACTTAATAACATGACGATTGTTGGGTTGTGTTATATTCTTTCTACGACTAGCCCATGTAGGTAACTAGGGGGTTAGAAGTGGGGTGGAGCCTCTCCTTTGATGCACTGATTGCGTAGCAGGGGGGGTCATAGGGGGTTTGAGGAGTGCATGTAACCCCACTCTATGGGGTCCGAGAAGGCGCCTCGGAAAATTTTGGTTTTGGAACCTATGTTAGGTTGGGTGGACCCACCTATGGTTTTGTGCATGATTTTCGCACATGTTTTTGGACGCTATGGTTTTCGGTCCATGGTTTTGGACGCGATGGTTTTCAGTCCATGGTATTGGATGCTTCGACATGTATAAATATGTATCATAACATTGAAAGGAACATAATGAAAAATCAAGCTGGTAGTCTCGGTTTTGGGATCCATGGGAAAATCTCTGTGTATATGTGTTTTATGTGTTATGCTCTCACATTGTTTATTTTATGTGTTTTAGAATTTGTATGCAGGTAATTTATGTACAGGGTTAGAACCTACATTTGGTATCAGAGTTGTTTTGGCTTCAAGGGGACACCTTTGTTGCTTAGGGGTTTTGCTCAGGCCTATGGTAGACCCTGTTCAGTGGGAGATCTGCGAGATTGATTCTAGTCGTGAAAGAAGATGGCAAGCAGTGGAAAGATAGAGATCGAGAAATTTAATGGCAAGAGTTTTGAGTTGTGGAAACTCAAGATGGAGGATCTGTTGGTGGATAAAGATCAGTGGATCGCGGTAGATCTAGGTACTATACCAACGGGAGTGTCCGATGAAGAATGAAAGAAGTTGGATCTGAAGGCAAAGAGCATAATACAATTGTGTGTCTCAGATTCAGTATTGCTGAATGTATCAGGGGAAGCTATGATGAAGGCTTCGTGGGACAAGTTAGGGACTTTGTACCAATCTAAGTCTCTAGTGAATAAATTGTTCCTGCGAAAAAAGATGTATAACCTGAGGATGAAAGATGGAGACTCGGTGACAGAGAATCTGAACGCATTTAATATTGTGGTAAGTCAGTTAGCATCTGTTGATATTAAAATTTCAAATGAAGATAAGTGCATCAGTTTGTTGTGTTCTCTACCAGATTCATGGGATAGTCTGGTTATTGCAATAGGTAGCAATGCAACTGCCTTGCAGTTTGATGAAATAGTCTCATCCTTGCTGACGAAGGAGATGAGACGAAAAATATGGAGAGCCAGAATGGTGACGCCTTGTCTGTACGAGGATGGTCCCAGAACAAAAACAAAAATAAGTCATTGAGTGGGAGATCTAAATCTCGAGGAAAACCTCTAAAAGTGGTGTGTTGGAAATGTGGAAAGGAATTGCACTACAAAAGGGACTGTAAATCTAAAGCTCCTGATAAAGGAAAGGGATCTGATGATGCTCCTTCTGCAGAGGCGAAAACCACCTCAGATGAAGGTGGGGATGTGTACTTGGCTTCTTCAAGTACACATGTAGATAACGAGGCATGGTTGATTAACTCAGGTGCATCCTTTCACTTCACTCCTCATAGAGAGTGGTTCTGTGAGTATGAGAAATATGATGGTGGTGATGTCTTCTTAGGAGATGATAGGAAGGCTAGAATCATTGGTCGCAGAAAAGTAAAGTTGAAGTTGCAAGGTGGAAGGGTTAGAACACTTCTGGGTGTTCTGCATATTCCTGCATTGGCCAGAAATCTATTTTCTGTAAGCAAGTTGGATGATGCAGGTGTAAAAACAATGTTCGAGAAGGATACCGACAAGATGGTTCGGGGAGCACTGGTATTGATGCGGGGAGTTCAGATTGGAACTCTATACAAGCTGCAAGGTAGCACAGTTGTTGATGGGTGCAACAGTTATGTGGTTCCTGAAAGTGGAGCAGAAAATCTAGTGGTCTCTGGAGAGAAGACCATGTTGTGGAATCAAAGGCTTGGACATATTGGAGAGAAGGGCCTTCGAATACTTGATGGTAAAGGTATGGTAGAAGGTATGAGTAATAACTCTCTGGATTTTGATTTCTGTGAAAATTGTGTATATGGGAAGTAGAATCGGGTGAGTTTCCCCTCTGGTGGTAAGAGGGCGAAACATATATTAGAGCTTGTGCATAGTGATATGTTTGGACCTGTGAAGGTTCCATCACTGGGTAAGTCTGTGTACTATGTATCATTTATAAATGACTTCTCAAGGAATACATGGATATATTTCCTTAAGAAGAAATCTGAAGTCTTTGACAAGTTTAAAGAATTCAAGACTCTGGTGGAAAACTAGACAGAGAAGAAGATAAAGGTGCTGAGGACAGATAACGGTGGAGAGTTTTGCAGTTAGCAATTTGAAAATTTTTGTAAGAAGTGTGGTATAGCACGGCAGAAGACTACTCCATATACACCTCAGCAAAATGGAGTTGCAGAAAGAATGAACAAGACATTGATGGAAAGGGTAAGAAGCATGCTCAGTGGTGCCGGGTTAGGACATGAATTATGGGCAGAGGCGGTGGAGACAGCATGTTACCTGGTCAACAGATCACCTTCATCAGCGTTGGAGGATAAAACTCCACAAGAGGTATGGACTAGTAAGAAACCCTCTCTTTCACATCTGAGGGTATTTGGATGTGATGCATATGTACATGTTCCAAAGGATAAAAGAACCAAGTTGGATAGTAAATTTGAAAAGTGCATCTTTATTGGGTACAAGGATGGTTTAAAAGGTTATAAGATTTGGAACCTAGTAACAAGGAAGGTTGTGTACATCCAATATGTGGAGTTTAGAGAAGTGAAAGATGTTATTAAACATGAAGTCCAACCAAAGGAACCTGAGAAGATAGAGTTTGAGCTAAAGGAGGAAGAATCAAACTCTATAGCAAAGGAGGAATCAGAAGATGAAGAGCCACAAACTCCGAGTGTGAGAAGACTAGTTCGAGAAAGAAGGAACCCAGAAAGGTATAGCCCATCTACTTTCTATTCAAATTTTGCTTTATCTATTACTGATGATGATCCCAGAACTGTGAAGGAAGCAGTAGATTCAGAGGATGGAAAACTCTGGAAAGAGACCATGGTTGATGAAATGGCATCTTTGCACAAAAATGAGGCTTGGGATCCGGTGGAGTTGTCGGCTAGAAGGAAACCCATTGGCAACAAATGGGTGTTCAAGAAGAAGACAAATGTGGAAGGAAACGTGGAGAAATACAAAGCTCGGTTGGTAGAAAAAGGTTATTCCCAAGTGCTAGGAATTGATTTTGGTGATATTTTTTCTCATGTTGCCAAGGTAACTTCTATTAGATTACTTTTATCTGTTGTTGCTACTTTTGATTTTGAGGTAGAATAGATGGATGTGAAGACAACATTTCTTCACGGGGATCTCGAAGAGGAAATCTACATGAAGCAACCTGAAGGCTTTGCGGTGAAGGGTAAGAAAGAACTGGTATGCAAGTTAAAGAAGTCTCTGTATGGGTTAAATCAGTCACCAAGGATGTGGTATCAAAAATTTGATACATTTATATGGGGACTTGGCTTCACCAGAAGCAAAGCAGATTACTGTGTGTATTTTAAATTAATTGGTGACCGTGTTATTTATTTGGTCTTGTATGTGGATGATATGTTGCTGGTTGGAAATGACAAAGAAATTATCCAGGATTTGAAGACCCAATTGTCCTCCAAATTCGACATGAAAGATCTTGGTGCTGCAAACTATATTTTGGGCATGGAAATTAAAAGAGATCGGGCAAAGAGGAAGCTTTGGTTAAACCAGAGGAAGTATGTCGAGACAATATTGCAGAGATTTAATATGCAGGATAGTAAACCGGTGAAGGTTCCTATTCCTGTAGGTGTAAAGTTATCTGTTGAACAGTGTCCCAAGACACAAGAAGAGGAAGAGGACATGTCCTGTGTTCCATGTGCGAGTGTAGTCGGTAGCCTGATGTATGTAATGGTCTGTACTAGACCAAACATTGCACATGCAGTGGGAGTATTGAGCAGGTTTATGTCAAAACCATGAAAGGAGCATTGGACAACAGTGAAGTGGGTTTTCAGGTATTTGCGTGGCACTAATGACTATGGTTTGTGCTACCAAGGAAGACTATTATTGGACAGAGTGTTGGATATTCGTGGCTTTGTTGATGCAGACTGGGTTGGAGATCTGGATCAGAGAAGATCTACAAGTGGATATGTGTTTAACCTATTTGGAGGTGCAGTCAGTTAGATGAGTAAGAAATAATCTGTAGTGGCACTATCAACTACAGAGGCAGAATACATGGCAACCACTCATGCAAGCAAGGAAGCAGTTTGGTTGCAGAGATTGTGTTCAAGTATTGGGTTAGTACAAGGAGCTATAAGGATAGACTGTGACAGCCAAAGTGTAATTTTCTTGGCAAAGAACCCTGCATATCATTCAAAGACAAAGCACATTGATGTTCAATATCACTTTGTGAGGGATATGATAGAAGACAAAAAGGTGTTGCTGGTAAAGGTGGACACTTTGAAGAATACTGCATATGCATTGACAAAATCTGTGAGCTCTGAGAAGTTCTCTTGGTGTAGAGAAGCAATGGGTGTTGCAAGGCTGGATAAATGACTAAGCTCTCTTGTGGCCCCCTGTGGAAAGAAAACAACAAGTGGGAGAATGTTGGGTTGTGTTATATTCTTTCCACGACTAGCCCACGTAGTTAACCGGGGGGTTAGAGGGGGGGGGGGGATCCCCCCCTTTGTTGCACCGATTACGTAGAGGGGGGGGGGATCACAGGGGGTTTGAGGAGTGTAGGTAACCCCACTCTATGGGGTTCGGGGCAGCGCCCTGAAAAATTTTGGTTTTGGAACCTATGTTAGGTTGGGCAGACCCACCTATGGTTTTCTGCATGATTTTCGCACATGTTTTTGGACGCGATGGTTTTCGGTCCATGGTTTTGGACGTGATGGTTTCAGTCCATGGTATTGGATGCTTCGGCATGTATAAATATGTATTATAACACTGAAAGGAACATAATGAAAAATCAAGCTGGTAGTCCCGGTTTTGGCATCCAGGGAAAAATCTCTGTGTATATGTGTTTTGCTCTCACATTGTTTATTTTATGTGTTCTAGAATTCGTATGCAGGTAATTTCTGTACGGGGTTAAAACCTACAACGATTATCACCACTTGTTTATATATATATATATATATATATGGATGAGAACTAACCTGCAGATTGGAAAGGACTATGTGATAGCCAAAATCCAAGCTAGTGACTAAGGGATGTTGAGACATCCAATGAAGAATGGTATGATGTACATTATTCTATTACATTTTGTATCTACTTGATATGCACTATTATGACATGGGGTAAGATGCAGATTGCAAGTGACATGACTGCCTGACTGGATTATTCGATGACAAGTATCTAACTAGCGTTGTAGTGTGGTCCATATCAAGGTGTTGACCCTAGTTCTTTGAGGAGGGGTGGAGGCATTTCCCACAGTGTAACCTCCAAGCCTGCAATCGTGAGAGGGCAGTGATGGACACACTCACCTAGACATGTGATGTTGATTGCTAGTTGCCTAATAGGGAAGTTAAGTTTATATAGTCAATGATTCCACCATCTTGGTTCTATCAGTGAGTTCAGTATAACCGATGCCATTATTGCAACAGAGGATGGACAGGATGGAAGTAGAAATAGGTAAGGGAGCATAGGAGGTTATAGGTTCGCTGAAGACTCTATATGGGAAGTGACATCCTTGCTTAACTTACTTAATTTGACTTCTCTCTCTCTCTCTGATTTGTAATGCCTTATTGTCATACTACTTCTAGACTGCTTATGACCTTTTGACTCTAACGTCGGGATGAAGTTTTCTGGAGGAGTGTATGTAATGCTCTAACTGATCTTATTATCTTACATTATCTTATTAGCTTTCTTGATGAGTGTTTGACTTTTGTGCTTAATTCCAATAAGTATTATTAGTATATGTACAAGGTACGCGTATGTTAGCACATACCTACACCTCACACGAATACACTAGTATTTTAAAGATTAAAGTGTTGGATGATTAAATAAATGATTAAGCTTGATTAATGACTAATCATGATTAGTGATTAATTAACCTTAAAACATGATTTATAACTAATGATTATATTTTAAACATGATTCATTTAATTATTAACTTAATAACATTCTTTGAGTTTGACTAACATTCAAGAATAATATTTTATTGAATAAAATATTTTATTTGGTGTAATATTTTATGGCATTGTCTATCGATGCCACAAATTCACCCGAATGATAGAAATCTGTTGGAATCTGGTAATTTTATTTTCAAAAAATCAGAATGCTAGTGTTTGAATCATTTTTTAATTGTGGAAATGGATTTAACACCATTAAGAGCCCCTTGGGCACCAAAAATCCCGAAATTTGACAACTATAACCCAAATTTTCCAAAATTTATGTCGGATTTTGTCATAATCTTGCCGGAATTTCCATTATTTTCCAGGCTAATTTGTGGGTTTTTTAGACTATGTTATATTTTATTGAATGGTAATGATAATAATTTTTTTTGACTAACTTGCCCTTGATACCAAATAAAATATTACCATTTAATAAAATATTATTCTTGAATGTTAGTCAAACTTGAAGAATGTTATTAATTTAATAATTAAATGAGTCATGTTTAAAATATAATCACTTGATCTGATAATCACCCGATGAGTGACCTCAGTTAAAGATTTATTAAATGAAGGTATTACAGACTCATATGCTGGTGTGTGTCTATGTTATTCAGGCAACGGATCGATCAGATTGCAAATACACAGACACTTGAAATGGAAAACAGCAGAGAAATATAGTAAGCAAATACAAGAACACAAGAAATTAATAAGGAGTTCACCCTATCCTCCAGGGCTACATCTCCGGTCCAGCTCTCAGTGGTGGCCTTATTTTATTGTGTCTTAAGCAGAGAATTACAATGCAGGAGCTCAATATGAGTCTCCTGAAACAGATTTGCTTGGCAGGGTGGTTCTTGGATTCCCCAAGCCACTGGAGTACACAGACTCTTTTCCTACCAGCTCTTTGACCTCTTTGGTCTGACAGATCCTCTTAGGGATGGCTTGAATCTCTCAAGCTCTTTGGTGCTCGACGCTGCCTGTGGTCAGCTCGACCCTCTGTCTTCTTTTTTTTTTTTTTTTTTTTTTTTTTGCTTCACTGTCTTCTTCGCTTCTCTGTCTTTTGTCTTCGGTTCTTCCTCTCCATGTGTCTTTTGTTCTCTGTTCATGGCTTTAAGGCCATTCGAGCTCATGGTTGTTCAATTCCTCTTCCACCTTCGTCGGATCGCCTGCTGCAGCTGCGCTTGGAGTCCCTTGTCTCGGTGTCATCATTAAGCTCATAGGGAGCGGCCACTTGTCCTCCTGGAAACTGCGCCAGCCTTCTTCGTTAGTTCAATTCTTCGGTTACGTCATGGAATGAGTCTTCCACCACCTTGGCGGTCAAAGCGGACCTCAAATTCTTTTAAATCACGGCTTATTCCCTCGTTAAATCCGGTCTTGCTGTCGGGCGCGATGTTAACCGTCAAATCTGGATCCCCCAAATCCAATGCCATCCACTCATTTCACGCGGTTGACTTGCTCGACCGTTAGCGAGCGATGAGCGGCGGTTTTCTCTCTCCTCCACTCGCCACATGTCGGGCGCTGAGTGGAATCGCTCCGCTTTCACCAAAACTGCTTACCGCCCAAGGATGCCCCCGATCAATACCGTCGGTTTCAGAGCGAGTCACACCTTTTAGTTTCTAGCCTTTTGTCCCACGATTTTCCCGGCTCCCACACGACCGAGCGCTTAGGGCCTCTCCTTCTTGAGGGTTTTTGCCCAACGATGTGCGATTAAAAACTCCCTCCGTTTCTCGATCCAAGATCCCCAGGGGCTAGTTTCACCTCCTGTGTAGTCTCCATGGGCCTCGGTCAATGTGCTTTGACCGAGGTCCTCGTCGTTCCACACTAGCTGCTAACTGCCACTGTTTTAGAGGTGTTTTTGATCGCTGCTCTCAATTCTTGGAAGTCTGTCCCGACCTGGTACAACCAGGGTTCTTTTGATTATTCTTCATGGATCCAATTCAGATCATGGCCTTCCCACTGAAAAGCTTTTGGAACACCAAAAGTTGGTTTTCAAGCATCGACTAAGTGAGGGTATTACTGTCTCACTTGTCCAATCTCAATTCACTTTGCACTGCTTGGCTTTGAACCTTTGAGCCCAACTTTGAGGTACTCAACATCTCCCCTACGCGTTGTCCTCACCTTCCTGTCTAGCACTGTATCTTCCTGCAATTCATTAAGATATTCAAGTAGCAGGTCATCTATAGAAGGTAATTGACTTTTCTCTTCAGGATCCTCAATCATTGAAAGTTCAAACAATCTCAAGCAATCTGCATTTACGACTGAGTAGATGTGCATGTAAGATGGTAGATCAAGGAAAAAAGCATTTTCACCAATCTTCTCAAGTATCTTAAAGGGTACAGACCTGATAGGCTTTAGCTTTTTACCTTCACCTTGCATCATGTCCTTGCTGATATACAGCTAGACCTGGTCACCAACTTGAAAACTATGCTCCATCTGATGCTTGTCATGCCTAGCCTTGTATTTGGCTTGGCTCTTTTCCAGCTGTTCCTGTACTGCCTAGTGGATCTCTTGGATCTATTCAATGAACCTAGTTGCCCTGTCCACATCACTGTGTCCATCAACCATGGTATCTTTACCAAAGACAAAATCCAAAGGAGACCTTGGTGTGAAACCAAAACAGGTCTCAAAAGGAGATCTTTGTGTAGAAGAATGCTTTGCTCTGTTGTAAGCATGCTGCACATAACACAAATGTTCATCCCAAAGCTTAGGATGTTTGCTACAATATCCTCTCAGTAACTGGATCACTATCCTATTAACTACTTCTGTCTGGCCATCAGTTTGTGGATGAAAAGCTGTGCTTTTCTTCAGTTTGGTGTCCATCAGTTCCCACAGACTTAACCAAAACTTCCCCACAAATCGGGTGTCTCGATCAGATACAATAGAAGTGGGTAGTCCAAAATGAACCCATACATGTTCAAAGAATAATTTTGCAGTTTGTTCAGCTGTGATCCGTTTATTACAAGGTATCAAAATACACATTTTGCTGAACCTATCCACAACAACATACAAATAATCATGACCTTTCCTATATTTAGGCAGTCCTCCAACAAAATCCATGGAAACACTTTCCCAAGGGTGAGAAGGAACTGGCAATGGAGTGTACAAGCTTAGTTTTCTGTTACTGGGCTTTCTTTTAGCACACATAGTACACCCTCTTACATATCTAGAGACTATCTCATTCATTTTTGGCCAATAACAAAATCTTTGCAGCTGGGCAACTATTTTACTTACCCCAAAGTGACCTGATATCAGAGAAGTGTGTGCTTCCCTAATTATCTTTATTCTCTCAGTTTGTGGAATGCAAAGTTTCCCACAATGATATAATAGCCGGTCCTTCACATGATAATCCAATTCTTCTACTCTTTTGCCTTGACTCAAAGTTGCATATACATCTTTAAAGTCCATATCCTGAGCATATTGTTCAATGTAGCTTTCACGTAGTACAAAATTATGCTTAAGTATAGTAGATGCATTTATAATGGGTCTAGTTAACATGTCTACAAATTTGTTATGTATGCCCTTTTTATATCTGATGACTAAATGAAACTGTTGTAGAAAACCCATCCATCTATAGTGTCTTGATTGCAACAACTTAGTTTGGGAGTGCAGATATTGAAGTGGTTGATGATCAGTATGTATTACTGTCTCTTTGCCCATTAAGTAATGTTTCCACTTTTTCACACTCTAAACTAATGCATACAATTCTTTATCATATGTAGGATAGTTAACTATTGCAGGATTAAAAGTCTCAGAATGATAGCATATGGGTTTACCGTGCTGTGTCAACACTGCTCCCATGGCATAGTCACTGGCATCTGTTTGGATCTCAAAAGGTCTTTGTAGATCAGGCAGTGCTAGTACAAGTGTTGTACTAATCTTTTCTTTCAAGGTGTCGAAGGCTTTCTGATGTTTGCCTCCCCACTGAAACACCTTGTTCAATCCTGTTAAAGCATGTAAGGGAGCTGCAATTGAGGAAAAGTTAGAAATGAACTTCCTCCAATATTGTGTTGCTCCTAAGAAGCTTCTCACTTCTGTAGTAGACTTGGGTTTAGGCTAGTTTACAATGACTGCCACTTTAGAGGGATCTATTTTCAATTCACCACCCCTTACTATATGACCCAAATAATTTAGAGATGTTTTTCCAAATTCACATTTTGAGAGTTTAACATGAATTTTTTCTCTTTTCAAAACATATAATGTCTGCTTAACATGCTTTAAGTGTTCTTCCCATGTTTTACTAAAAATCAGAATGTCATCCAGATACACAATAACAAAATCATCAAGAAAAGGTCTGAGTACATCATTCATTAATCTCGTGAAAGTAGCAAGAGCATTGGTTAAGCCAAAAGGCATAACCAACCACTCATACAATCCTTGCTTTGTCTTGAAAGCAGTCTTCCATGCAGCTTGCTCTGCAACTCTGACCTGATGGTATCCACTGTGCAAGTCTAGCTTGGTGAAATAAACAACTTCCTTTAATTGATCTAAAATATCATCTATGCGAGGAAGGGGATAACGATTTTTGATAGTTATCTTATTCAATGCTCGGTAGTCAATGCACATTCTCCACGAGCCATCTTTCTTTCTCACCAAAACGATTGGTGACCCACATGGTGATGTGTTAGGCCTGATGAACCCCTTCTCGAGCAACTCCTGCAACTGTGTCTTGATTTCAGCATTCTCTAAAGCAGACAACCTGTACATTCCAATGTTAGCCAATGGAACATCTTGCTGCAAAATAATATCACGTACTATTCCCTTTTTGGGTGGCAGAACTTTAGGTTCTTGAAACAAGACATCATACTCTGAAACAACCTTTTCTATATCAGCTTGCTGCTTAGCATTACAACCCTCAAATACATAGGTTTTATCAGGTTTCTTTTCCTTTACAACCATCAGTAAGAATTGTTTGCATGAATTTATCATTCTTTTCATCTGCCCTGAGTTTATGAGAGTATAATTATTCTTGAGCTTATGAGCTCTTACAAAGTATTCGATTCCATCTTTAACAAGTAGATACTTGTTCTCAGCTCTATAGAAGATAACCTTCCTATCATACAAGTAAGGACTTCCTAAAACAATTCCACATATATCCAAAGGAATTATGTCTAACTCAACCTCATCTACAAATGCTGACCCAAAAGAAAACTTGAGTTTGCACTGTCTAGTCACTTGTAGTTGTGCTTTATCATTCAACCATCCTAATGGGTATGGTTTCTTATGAGGTGTAGTTGCTAATCCCAATTTCTTTACAATTTCTTCAGAAATCAAATTTACTTGTGAGCCACTATCAAACAAAGTATCAATCTTTTGATATTTGGAAACAACTCGAATATGGAAAAGCTCATGTCTTTTTCTCTCATGTTCTTCATCAATAATAGATTGAGCAGAATTACTAGTAGATGCTTCAGAATTCTTACCTTTTATACCTATGGCTGCAATGGTTGTTTCATCTCTCGAGTCTGACCCCAAATCCTTCTGGATAGCTATAACAGTCTTCTTCTTCTTGCCCTCCGACTTCTTAGGTCTCAACTCTGGATGCAGAATCCAACAATGTTCATCATCATTCCCATCCCTTTTACAGTGAGTGCATGAAGCTTTGCTTTTCTATGCAGTGTTCGCCTTCCTTGCTTTCCACTTCTGCTTTCTTTTCTCCTTTCTCTTGCTTGCAGTGGGTTGGGATGGTCCCCCAACTTCTGGATTTCCATTCTTTCCTCTAGCTTCTAGATGAGTAGCTTGTACAGATACCTCATCTATACTAGTGGGATTAAACATGAGGATGGTATGCCTCATGTAGCTGTGTAGACCACCAATGTACTTCAAAAGAGTCTCTGGTGAGTCTAATGAGATCCCTAGAATCAATGCTCTCTTTCTAAATTCTTGAGTGTACCCTTGCACACTTTTCCCTTTCAACTGCCGAAGAGTTTGCCAACTCATCATGGCTTGTTGCATGTAGGCCAATGGATAGAATTGCTTCTTGATTGCAGAAACAAAGTCACTCCAGACAGAGATAGTCTTACCATGTCTTTTCATATCAGCTTGGGTTCTTCCTTCCCACCAAACCAAGGCAGTGCCTCCTAGGCGTAGGCTTACTAGTTGAATCTCGCTCTTGTCTGATTCAATGTTCTATACTCTACAATACACATCAATTTGTCTAATCCAATTGTCCAACTTTTCAGCATTTAGCTCTCCATCATATATAGGCAAGTCAAATTTAACATCTAGCTTGATCAAAGATGCTTTCTTATTATGCACAGGGCTATTAGGAGGTGTGAGGAAGTTTTCCTCTTTCCCTTTTCCTTTTGAGTGGTCATGGGAATGAGACTCATCTTCTTCTTTATCTTGTTTAGAACCTGATGAATCTTCAGCCTTATGTTTTCTAAAGTCCCTATACATTTCTTCTACCATATACTTTATGGCTAGGAAGATTTCTATGAATTGAGGGTCTGGTCCCATAGAACCTTCTTCTGACATTGTCTTTCGAGGATAGACTCTCCCAATTTCAGGATTAGTTTCGACCAACTCTCCTTATCCTAATTTGAGCTTTGATATAGTGAGAATTCAACAGCTAAATCAACACAAGCTTGTCTAACCTTACAACCTAAAGCTTTGATACCACTTGATCTGATAATCACCCGATGAGTGACCTCAGTTAAAGATTTATTAAATGAAGGTATTATAGACTCATATGCTGGTGTGTGTTTATGCTATTCAGGCAACGGATCGATCAGACTACAAACACATAGACACTTGAAATGGAAAACAACAGAGGAATACAGTAAGCAAATACAAGAACACAAGAAATTAATAAGGAGTTCACCCTATCCTCCAGGGCTACACCTCCGGTCCAACTCTCAGTGGTGGCCTTATTTTATTGTGTCTTAAGCAAAGAATTACAATGCAGGAGCTCAATATGAGTCTCCTGAAACAAATTTGCTTGGCAGGGTGGTTCTTGGATTCCCCAAGCCACTGGAGTACACAGACTCCTTTCCTACTAGCTCTTTGACCTCTCTGGTCTGATAGATCCTCTCAGGGATGGCTTGAATCTCTCAAGCTCTCTGGTGCTCAATGCTGCCTTTGGTCAGCTCGGCCCTCTGTCTTCTTTCTGTTTTTTTTTGCTTCACTGTCTTCTTCGCTTCTCTGTCTTCTGTCTTTGGTTCTTCCTCTCCGCGTGTCTTTTGTTTTCTATTCATGGCTTTAAGGCCATTCGAGCTCATGGCTGTTCGATTCCTCTTCCACCTTTGTCGGATCGCTTGCTGCAGCTGCGCTTGGAGTCCCCTGTCTCGGTGTCATCTTCAGGCTCACAGGGAGCTGCCACTTGTCCTCTTGCAAACTGCGCCAGCCTGCTTCGTCGGTTCAATTCTTCGGTTACGTCGTGGAATGAGTCTTCCGCCACCTTGGTGGTCAAAGTGGACCTCAAATTCTTTTAAATCGCGGCTTATTCCCTCATTAAATCCGGTCTTTCCATCGGGCGTGATGTCAACCGTCAGATCTGGATCCCCCAGATCCAACGCCATCTGCTCATTTCGCGCGGTTGACTTGCTCGACCGTTAGCGCGCGATGAGCAGCGATTTTCTCTCTCCTCCGCTCACCACGCGTTGGGCGCTGAGTGGAATCGCTCCGCTTTCACCAAAACTACTTATCGCCCAAGGATGCCCCCGATCAATACCGCCAGTTTCGGAGCGGGCCCCGCCTTTTGTCCCACAGTTTTCCCCGCTCCCACGCGACCGAGCGCTCGAGGCCTCTCCAACTCCCTCCATTTCTCGATCCGGGCTCCCCAGGGGCTAGTTTTGCCTCCCACGCAATTTCCATGGGCCTCGGTCAATGCGCTTTGACCGAGGTCCTCGTCGTTCCACTCTGGCTGCTAACTGCCACTGTTTTAGAGGTGTTTTTGATCACTGCTTTCAATTCTTGGAAGTTTGTCCTGACCTGGTACAACCAGGGTTCTTTTGATTATTCTTTATGGATCCAATTCGGATCATCACTAATAATAAATCATGCTTTAATGTTAATTAATCACTAATTATGATGAGTCATTAATCAAACTTAACCATTTATTTAATCATCCAACACTTTAAGCTTTAGAATACTAATGTATTTGTGCAAGGTGTGGTTATGTAGCTAGCATACACATACTTCATATGTATACTAATAATACTTATTGGAATTAAGCGCAAAAGTCAATCACTCAACATATATGCTAATATGATAAAGTAGGATAACAAGATCAGGTAAGGCATTACATAATCTTATTTTAATAAAAAATTATTTTTGAATATTAATCAAACTTTAAGAATGCTATTAATTTAATTATTAAATGAGTCATGTTTAAAGTATAATCATTAATTATAAATCATGCTTTAAGGTTAATTACTCACTAATCATGATTAGTCATTAATCAAGCTTAACCGTCTATTTAATCATCCAACACTTTAAGCTTTAGAATACTAGTGTATTTGTGCAAGGTGTGGGTATGTAGCTAGTATACACATACCCCGTATTTATACTAATAATACTTATTGGAATTAAGCACAAAAGTCTATTACTCGGCAGGTAGGCTAATAAGATAATGTAAGATAATAGGATCAGGTAGGGCATTACATCATCATTAGCTAGTTGCACAACATGCTTTATGAAAGTAGCTTTGTAAAAAAACAAAATTGAAGCCAAAAAAGTCCTTTAAAAGTGCCTCCAAGTTTGTCTTTGTCTCATCCCAAAACCCCGCTAGCAGATGGTCATGCCTATTATTTTATATGGAAGGGAAGTCACTCTTATTATTTTATATGGATGTGAAGTTTGGGGATGCAATATCCCCAAAGAGTCACGGCGGAAGATAGAATACACCTAAAAGTGGTTTATAATCCATAATCTCAAGATTAAAGGAAATACGCCTTATCTTAGTCCCCATATCAAAGCAAACCTTTTCCCCATTGAAAGCATGACTATGATTATGTATCTTATGTATAAGAAGAGGTTAAACAACATAGAAGTCAAGAGGTTTCCTAAAATTGCTTCTAACTCTAACCAAAACTACCACCTCCAGCTCAAGTAAGGATGAGATAAGGATGACCAGTCTTGGCTATACCATTGGTGGATAAAGGATGAGATCATTTCATAGAATAAGGAAATATTAAAATTATTATTACATCAAAGTTTAAGGATAAATTATAGGGTGATAAAGAGTTAGAGGGGAAAAGAAAACAAAGATATTATAGGGACAAGATCAACCAAAGTCTCAAAAATCAAAAGTATCTCTTTGTCTTGCTTAGTGCAAAGAAGAAAATAAACTTGCTAAAATAAGAACAAATTCTCATGAGCTCTATAGTGAAACTGGGCACTGGTAAATTCCCACAACACCATGGGATGAAAGAGTCTACCAAAGTTTGACACACTAAGAGAGTTGAATATGAAAGATGCTTTCGCTCATATTGAATAGCTTATACTCATATTAGATCAAAAGTTCAAAATATTTGTCACACTACCAACCATTTTGACCTTTCAAACCAACAAAATTATGGTGATTTTGGAATGCTTCTCTTAATGCTTTTCAAGGATAGAAATAAAATTATGAAGATTTTTCAGTAATTTCTTGCCTTCTTAAAGTCCGATAAACCATTTTGGTCTCAATTCTCAAGATAAAAGATGCACAATTTAACTCCTCTTTTTTTTTTTTCCTTTTCGAAATGTGACAATATTTTTTTTTATGAAATCATGGTTTTTGTTGTTGTTTAAAATGAGGTTTTGAATACATAAATAAATTCATCCTCTTGAAAATTTTGTAAAGCACTTTGATTATGCACATTTCACAACTTAAACTTGTCATTCTAACAATTCCTATTGAATTTCAAGCAAAATAAACCTATAAAAAATTTAAAACACTATGATAAAATGACATATTAATATACAATGTGTAATCAATAAGCATTAATGCTATGTATACCTTATTGAGATGCTCATTCTACAACTTAGTATGAGGGGATGTGTAAGTATGTACCCCCTTTCAAATAAAAATAAAAATAAAAATTATGTTCTAAATAGAAAAATAATGTTGGCTATAATAAAAAAAATGAATATGTTGTAAAGTTACTGGTAAAAAAAATGTGTGAGTAAGATGTTTAAATCTTATACTTTTCAAAAATATTTCAACAAAAGATTTAAATAAACTATTTAAAATCTATATTAACTAATTTGTGTCTATATTAACTTCATATATATCTATATATAAAAAAATGTTGTTAAAATTAAAAATTTTAATGTGGTATATAAAAAAATATTCAATGTGGGTTATCAATAAAATATTTTAATAGGAATTAATATTGACATATACTTAAAAATATATTAATAATAAAAAAATCATTTTAATTTGCATGATAAAATGTCTTGATGTACATGTTATGTAAAATATTTTAATATCAATTATATATATTATATATCATTTACAAAAAAATATGTATATATCATGAAAAAATTAAGTTTTTATGGTCAAAACATTTATTTAGTCTTATATATATTCTATTTAACATTCAAAAATATAATTTAAACAATGAAAATTAACACATTGTATTTTACACTCTAAAGAATTTTTAATGTGAAGAAATTTGATCCTTCTCGGCTCATGTTAGATCCATACTTAAGATAGATCTATGCTCGTTTTACACCATCAAACAATAAAATATATACAACATTAAATACTCATAAATAGATTGGAATTTACACTCTTAAAACTAAAATATTAAGTTTAATTAGTATAAAATCAAATATGTACAACATTATTTGTCACTAAATACTTATTATTGGTCATGCAAAACAATATATGTGGATTTTTTATTTTTATTATTTTAATTGAGGGCCTAGATTGATTCTCAAGGGAATATATTCAATATATGCTTAGTATTAATATTTATCAACGACTATAGTATATATTATAGAGTTTGTTAGGTTGCATTGACTTTTAATAAATTAAAAAAAATAGATTCATGCCACATGGCTCCCCACCCACCAATTTCATAAGGATTTGAGATCATTCCAATTCTAATAAGTTTCTCATTATTATTTATAGCATTCATTTATATATAAGCAAATTTTATTCAACAAAATGATTTATTACTATTAATAAATTTTAAAAATTAGATTAGTGCCACATGGCTCCCCACCCACCAATTCCATAGGGATTTGAGATTATTCCAATTTTAATAAGTTCTTCATTATTATTTATAACATTCATTTATATATAAATAAATTTTAATTAACAAAATGGTTCATTCTTTTGATAAATTTAAAAAATTAGATTTGTGCCACATGTCTCCCCACCCACCAATTTCTTAGGGATTTGAGATTATTCCAATTCTAATAAGTTCTTCCATCATAAATTTCTCATTATTAATTATAGCATACATTTATATATAAGCAAAATAATCCATTTTACAATAAAATGTGTATTTTTTTTGTTTTCTTTAAGTTAAAATTGGCATATTAATAAGACATTCTTTGTGTTGCAATAATTTTTTAATTATATTTATAAAACTTTCAGCAAACATTCTTTGTGTTGCAATAATTTTTTAATCATATTTATGAAACTTTCAACAATATCAATCACATTAATATTTTTAATATAATTATATTATGTTTTATTTTTAATATAATTATATTATGTTTAATTTTTTTTTTGAGATAAGAAAGCAAAATGGTCCATGGAATGGACTATTGAATTGAAAAAGAAATAGTTTTAATAGTATAATTTATTCCACTCTATAGGTACAACTTTGTCTCAGGGCAGAAAGCATGTTGCGGCAATGAGTCAAATTAAGTCAAGTTTTTGGGTGGTCAAAGTCTCGCTGATAGACCAACGTCCCCAAAAAACAAAAGAGCCCCAAAAAAAAGTCCATAGCAGATCATCGCTGTTCAGTTGCAAAACACGCTTTCTGGAAGCAACTTTGTGAAAAAGCAAAATTGAAGCCCAAAAAGTCCTGTAAAAGCGCCTCCAAGGCTGTCTCCCTCTCGCCCCAAAACCCCGCCAGCATATGCGCGGCATTTCTGCAGTTGGTCCCCTTCGTTCGTTTTAATAATGCAACATTGTTCATGGCAGGCAGCGCGAATGAAGACTTGGAGCTCTGCGTCGGGTCTTCAAATTCATCGACATTCAGTTCTCGCGTTAGTTTCATGGGGAGTTTCCGGTTATTGTATCTGTTCAGTATCTTACATCTCCGTACCATCCCAAGAAGCCGATCAAACGGTACGGTTGATCAACCTTTCGATGGCGGAATGCTCAGAAAACTCGACGGAAAGCTTCCAATTTCTCTAATCCATTAAGCCTTGAAAATCCTTAGTTCGATTGGAAGAGAAAAAAAAGTCTCCAATTAAGCCCGAAATTCCCCAGGGCCTCTCACGCCTCACTAAAAAAATAGGGTTTCTATCTGAAGATGACTAAGGTTTGAATTACTTTACATCTGTGAATCCATTCAGAGAGAAACATAAAAGAATCTATAGCCTGGATTTCCCCTACCTTTTGATGAGACACTGTTCCAGAATTGGGATCGCAAGACGTTTATTAAATTAAAGAAACAGATTGCTTTTTATTTGTTTGATGTATTTTGTGAATCTTCACAATAATAAATATTCCCGCTTCTGAACAAATTCCTAGCTAAATGAATTATCCCAAAAACTAACTTGTAAAACTAGGGGATTAGGACTCAATGGGCCAATGCCATGGAAAATCTGTGGAGGAGAATGCAATTATAGCACAAAACGCTATCCCCGTCTCGTCCGAGGAACCGTCGTCCACTCCATTGCATTACTTAAATAACACGTGTTCACACGGCCCCAGCCCTCTGACAAGTCCACTTCCCAGTGGCGCTTCTCCTTTCCCTGCCAGAGTGACTCCCCGGAGGTTTTTTCGCAGGCCTTTCCCCCCTCCTTCTCCTGCCAAGCACATATATTCTTCTCTTGTAAAGAGGCATGGTGTTCCCAAACGCAAGAAGGCCTCAGTGCCCGAGGTGGCCCCTGTGGAGGGCGAGAAGCCCCTTGATAAGAGTTTTGGGTATAGTAAAAATTTTGGTGCCAAGTATGAGCTTGGGCAGGAGGTTGGACGTGGACATTTTGGGCATACGTGTTATGCAAAAGTGTGTGAGGGAGAGCTTACGGGGCAATCTGTCGCTGTGAAGATCATCTCCAAAGAGGAGGTAGTGTTTCCTCTTTATGCTTTTGCGCCCCGTTCATCTTATTCTGGATTGAAAGGAGTGTTTGTGTCTTCATTTTAGTTTTCTGCTGTGAAAATTATTTTCAAAGACAAGGTAGAGTTTTTTCGTTTTTGTTCCCTATTCATATAATTTGGATTGAATTGATTGTGTTTATTTCAGTATCCATACTGATTCAATTTATGATGATGTGAAGGGATTTGAACTTTGGTGCATCTAAAGGGTATTGCTGTTTTATTACAGATGACGACAGCTATTGCGATCGAAGATGTGCGGAGAGAAGTTAAGATTTTGAAAGCATTGTCAGGGCATCATAATTTGGTCATATTTCACGATGTATGCGAGGACGACAACAATGTCTACATTATCATGGAGTATTTACCTTATTCCTTACATAAGTGCAAATTTTCTTTTTTCCTTCTGACTTGACTTGAATGTTCTACGTTAAAAAAGATGTGCAAATTTTATATTGGAATATTGTCAGAAAATTTAGTTGTACGAACCTGTGTTTTTGGGCAATTGCGTTGAAACTAATATATATATATAATGTGTATTCTTGGGGAATATCGAAAATTTTCCACATAATGTGTATCGTTGAGTCTATGCATTATGTACCTATCTATGCATTTTCACATCTTTACTCTCTAATCAGACCACAGTGGACCTAATACAGACAGCTATCAGACAACCTCGGTGCAGTCTATGGAATAAGAATGAATACATCAATAGTGGCGGCCATCCAATATTTTCTTAGCATGTATGTTATATGATTTGAAACTTAAAATACCTTAGTATGCTGGCCATCCAATATTTTCTTAGCATGTATGTAATATGATTTGAAACTTGAAATACCTTAGTATGCTACCTATTTATTCTAGTTTGGATACCTAATATATAAGGTTGTCCTACATTCCACTCCAAACCAATAAAATTATGCTAATCGAACTGAGAAGGTTTAATGCTAGTGAGAGTTTCGAAAGTCTCATGCTAACTAGAGGGTCTCTACAGAATGTATTGTGACGTTCATGGGAGACATCTACCCTCCTTTGGAACTGACGACTTGTTTGACCTTGAATTGGTCAATTCTTCTATTTCTTATATAGTCCTTAGGATAACCAAGCATCATGACATGATACTATCCATATTTTATCTTATGCTATAGAATCCTAGGTGGATGGTTGTTTCCTAAGATAGCGTGCAAATATGTTTTATTATGGAAGACTTGAATGAATGCAACTCTGACTATGCACCCAAGAATAAAATTTTGGTCTAAAACAGGCTTCTTCAAAACATGATCCGTTGATTCTTTTTCTTTTTCTTCTGAAATGTAGATGTCTAGACTTTATTATCTAAATTGTTTGGGTTTTTTTGTTTCCTTTGATTATTTAGAATAGCTTGGAAGTAACAATTAATGGATTGCTCCACGTCTTGTCTAATTGTATCTAAGAAAAAATTACTAGTGGTTCTCCATTGAGGTTTGAGGATGGTGGGATGGAGGACAATCTTAATGGTAAAGAATTCTTGTTGTCTAGATAAAAATCTGTTTGAGTGGAATTTGTTTCTTTGGTGCATTTAGAATTTACATATTTAGACATGCTTTGACATATTTCTCTCTAATCACAACAAGAAAGGCAAGATCAGTATTTGTGAAATTAGTGTGGCAAAAACTTAGTATCAATATTTGAGTTGCAGTGTCAATGAAGAAGGTTTGTGGTTTCTAAAAGAGATCTTAGTCTGATAAGTCTTTTAATGTCTGTTTTATTGATAAAAAGTATGTCTGTTTTCTATTAAAATATTATTTTGACCCAATTGGTGGTTGTAGAAACAAGAATAAGGCCATAGGTTTGCTAATGGTAAAAAACCATAAAAAATAACAATGTAGTAGCAATATCATCCCAACAAACTCCGAATCAATATAGAAAACCACTTGTTGAAGGAAATTAATGTGTTGTAGGAAATAAGAGCATAATGTCCATCTTAAAGGTAAAAATCTTGATCTAGTAGAAGTATACTTTTTTTTAATCCAAACAAGACCAAGGTCATTATTCTAGGGCAAAACTTTATTCTTAATTCAGAGATTAAATATGGGAAATAATGGGCTTGAATTGACTTGCTTGGTGGTATTTATTGTATGCCATGGAAGTCATAAATAAGTTCAAACTTCAAACTCAACCCTTATTGATGAGGTCCAAGGCAAGAAGCAAAGCATCCATTGTACAAATTGAAAAGCTTAAATATCTTCCTAGTCAAGTAGGATGTATCAGGTAAGTGAAGTTTGTTTTCTCAAGGGTAAAAAAAGGAGAAGGTTGGAATAAAGTTGTCTATGACAAATGTCGGGGCTCTAAGTGACTGACATTGGATATTTAACAAAATACATTGCTTTTAGGTTACTTCTGTAACACCTCCCACCCCCTTATGCCATCTCAGGTTGTGGGAATGTTACCATCTTGCTCTAATACCTCTCTGTAACACCTCCCACCCTTTAGTGCCATATTGGGTTGTGGCAGTGCTACCATTTTAACCCGATCTCCAAGGTTTGTTATGAAGATGGGTTTACAACAACCTCTTCTTCTCAATGTCTTTAGATTCTAAAACAAATGCAACCAATACGTTTAGCTTGTCAAGAGCTTTCTGAAGATATAAATTTGACCCCAATCTGAGGACTAGGTAGAAAGTTATGCCCTTTAGAAATTTAGCCCATTAAAAGGGACCACGTTAATAAGAGGAATCTATATGGCACCTACGTGGTGCCAAACCACTTCCACGTGGGGTCCACATGGCATGCACATCATATTGGATTGGGTCTATTGACATCGACCCTTCCATGAAAAGTTCTATTAATGAATCTCCTAGTACTCCAGTCCCTGGTATGGGGCCTCACCTTTCTCTCGAGCTTTTGATGTGTTGAAGCCATTAAAATTTTAACATGTAGAAAATTTATTAGGCGAAGTCTTGGCACATATCTTGAGGTTTGCCACGTCATGCCAGTGGGGACAAATCAAAACAAGCCATGTGGTGCCCTATGCCACCATATCACTGCCACGCTGTACTTCACTAGGTCATACCAACGCGACCTTGGATTTCTACATTAAAACGACACTTCGGTGCCTAGTGCCTTGATACCCCAGGGGGAGGGGCTCGCCACTGCTACGTCACCTGCCAAGTTACACTCCATGTCAAATGCTATAACCAATAAGATCTTGCCACGAGTCCAACTGCAGATGCGCTCCTACCACATGTCACTCGCCAATTGTCCATTTGACTGGCCAAACGTGTCATTTTTACCTACCACATGTCACAGCCTGGGGTTGCCACGTCATCATCTGAGCCACGTCATTGCCACTGTGTCCATCGTGTGGACTTGCCATATCGTACATCCCTGGTTCTTAAGTATCTTGGTGTGATTATGCAATACTAATCTTGTCCTAGTATGATTAATTAGCACCAACCTTGATTAATTAAGGCTTTAAGTATGGTTTAGTGATTGTGATTAAGTGCAACTGGGCTCACGGTGAATCAATGTTTCCCTGTTGTAAATTTGTCGAGCCTATTTTAAAAATTCTATACCAGATCGCATTGTGAGCAAGTTCTACTGGTTCATATTGGGATGGGCATCGCCGGACCATAACGAGCCGGGCTCCACAGATTCGTACAAAGCCCCACTCACAACTTATTAGGCCACTCCTACTATGTAGTCCCCGAGCCTCTTTTCTCGGTACCATTCACCCTGGTATCACACTCCTTGGGACCCCTTCCCCGGGTGCCATTTTCTTGGGAATGTTTCCCTCGGGATCATCTCCCAGGTATCGTGTTTCCTTCGGTATTACATTCTCTGGCCAATAGGTTTAAAACTACCAACTAAATGTTTTAATTAATATGATTATTAATTAATCCTATGCGCTCCTTTTACAGGATTTTACATAGAAACACATAATTAAACAAGAAGAGTTGCTATCTATCTATATTATACATTGTCAATCTTTGATCAAGCTGAACTAATACACACACATACACACGCACACACACAAAAGACATTGCTTTCAAATAAGAGAGCATAAACACATTGTTCTTCATATCAATCGTGAACATAGCATTGAACCACGTAGTCCAGACATCCATTTACATTCCTAGAGACACATGATCTCATACTAGTCATAAACATAACAGTGAACATCACAATACTTATTTCCAATATGCATATGTAATATACTTATAAACTAGTTGGCAATTGAAGGAGGGGCTTCCACTCTCCACCCAAGCATAGGCCAACTACACAACAACTTTCTTGCAACTAACCACCTTTGAGCTAGATCCAATGTTTGAGGAATGCTTGCTCAGGGAATTCACATCAAAGGCTTGGTTAAACACTCAAGATGGAGTCCACTACTATTCTTAGCAGTAAGCACCTCAATGACTCACCTCTGAGTTCATTCACAAGGATTCACCCAAGGTTTAGATGGGTTATTGGCTAGTCTTAGGAGTTGGAATGCATTTTCCAGGTGGTTCATCAACCATGTTTTCATAGCAAGCACCATAGAGGTTTGTAGTCCACTATCTAGGTGGTTTATCAACTACACAACAAGCATCACGGTGACCTAGAACTCCTTGTCCAAGTGGTTTATCAACCATACAACAAGCACCACAATGATTGAGTCATCCACTGAGCCTCCCACTGACAGCACATGTTTAGACAACATAGTCCATTGGCCTCACATAGTTCACAGGGCGTTCACCCAACTCTCAGGGGTTTAACTCATGCATAGGGCTTTGCAAACTAGCTTAGACTCTCTCTGTCTTCCACTACCAACACTCCACAATGCTCATATGCTCCAACTATCAGCTATTAGTGCACTCCGCTTTTCTAGCAAGAGAGAGAATCAACCAACCAACCAATGGACAAGTGAGCCCCTTCTCAGATGTGTCCTCCTATCATCTTCTAGCATCCCGTTGTGTGTCTGAGGGGACGCATGCCTGTCTCCTCGATCCGCAAGGGGGATGGGCAACGTCCTCTATCCCACTGCCCTAATCCCATTTCATAACTCAACTTTCAAAAAGTGGCTCTACTTAGATTTACCAACAAATGGTTCATTAACTTTAGTAATGGCGTGCAAGAATGGTTTCGTGGCCTTTCAAGCAAGCAAACAAGCCTCCTTAGACATTGGGATTCATAAGGTCGTACCCTCCTTTAGTCGGCCATTACAAAAATTAAATTTAAGTTTTTTAGAACATGTTGTATCAGCTAGCTGTGGATCCTGTGCCCATGTTGGCGTTTCAATCACATTACAAAAATGGGGGTAAACGTGAAGGCTGTTACAAACACCACCCCCTTAAAGGAACACCATCCTCAATGTTCGGTAAATTGAAAACCAAAATCTGAGCTTTATAA
The DNA here is from genome assembly GCA_031772625.1 of Pinus tabuliformis. Taxonomy (NCBI): domain Eukaryota; kingdom Viridiplantae; phylum Streptophyta; class Pinopsida; order Pinales; family Pinaceae; genus Pinus; species Pinus tabuliformis. The sequence continues at coordinate 1,030,316,601 of CM062804.1, read as the reverse complement.
TTAACAACTTTTTGTTATGCAACCAACTCACAAAATAGAAGAAAAGATAGATCAATGACTTCAAAATCAGCCTCTTCGAGGGGGCAACATCCTTTACATTACACAAATGAACAATTCTTGGATGATACAAATGACAAGACCTCCTTTCTATATATAGGAGTCTAAGGGGTCACACTATAATCAGAGCTGACATAACAATAATAATGTAAGGGCACAACAATAATAATAGTGGGCTTCTATGGGGCACAATAATAACAATGTGGTGACTACATGGGCACACCAATACAATAAGGGGGTTGCACTAATAAGAATAAGGGGCTACACTAGCAGTATAGCGACCTAACATGCCCCTCTCCTTCAAAAAGTGTTCTTCTCAACGCTTGAGTAGTTCTGGATGCTTCTGTATAAAATTCTCATCCTCCCATGTAGAATCTTCAGCGGTTAAGTTATTCCACTTGATGAGATACTCTGAAATTGATCGATTTCGTAGCTGTCGGGTTCTTATTTCCATGATTGCTTCAGGTTCCAATATGATTTTTCCTTCCTCGTCAAGTTTTGACAATATTGTTTGAACTGGGAGCTTATCGCCTATAACCTTATTTAAGCATGAAACATGGAAAACTGGGTGCACTTGGGAAGATGCAGGAAGCTCCAATTTGTATGGCATAGTAATGATCTTTTGCAACACCTTGTAATGACCATAGTACTTTGGTGATAATTTATTATCCTTCTTAGCTTGCTTGAGGGACATTTTTTTGTATGGTTTTAACCATAAAAATACCCAGTCGCTTACATCAAAACTTCTTTCGCTGCGATGTTGATTTATTTGTTGTTTCATTTGATTCTGCGCCAAAGTGAGGTTATCCTTTAAGAGTTGGAGAACTTGTTGTTGATGCTTGATGTGATCTTCCATTGCTTGAACCTTAGAATTTTCTCTTAAAGATGATGTGATGGATGGTGTATGATATCCATAAAGTGCCATAAATGGGGTCATTTTTGCTGAAGCATTATACCACCATTCAACCAGAGGTAACCACTTGACCCATTGTGTTTGTTTATCAGATACAAAGCAACGAAGATATCCTTCCAAACATTTGTTCACTATCTCCGTTTGTCCATCTATCTTGAGAGTTTGAGGAGTGGTAATTCTTGCCAATGCACTACAAGATATGGTCGGATTCATTTCTTCTTTCTCTGGGGTTGGTTCCTGGTGTATATCCTCTTCTTTTGATGTTTCTTGATCCTTTTCTTCCTCCTCTTCACAATCTATGTAAAATAACTTCTTCTCAGCACACTTATGCTTTAGTGTATTTGCTATCACAATTGTAACGAAGCCTGTTTTGTGGTGTCAACCTTGTAGGTTGTGGAAGGCTAGGAGCAACAACACTTCCATCTTTATAGTTGTGAGTGGTAGGATTCTTTGTTGCCATAATTTTGCTTTCAATTTTTCTTGCCAACCTGAATGCCTTCTCCAATGAATCAGGTTCCCAAAGACGAACCTCATGTTGAATGTTATCTTTTAAAGTCCCTATGAAGGCATCAATCCTATGCTTCTTTGGAATATCATTTACCTTTATATTCAATTTTTGGAAGTCCTCAATGTGCTTTGCCATTGAACCCTTTTGTTTGAGATTTATCAACTGGCTAAAGAATGTGTTGCTCTTTGTATCCTCATAATGTGCTATCATTTCCTCCGTGAAAATTGACGAGGTGACAAGTGGTTTATGAGAACAAAGCCCTCTATACCATACAAACTGATTCGGTTCTAAACGTAAAGATGCAATACGTAATTTTTGTAACAGTTGCACATCATGTAGATCAAAATATTGCTCCATTTGTAGTATCCAAGTTATCGGATCCTTGCCATCAAACTTCCTCATATCTCTTTTTCTTGCTTTTAGGAGCTTGATCTTGAAATGATTTTAACTTTGTAATTTCTAATCTCCAAGTTCTGAAATTTTGTCCAGTGGCAGCTCTCTAAGTCCTCTTTCCAACCCCATAGGTCTGATCGAGATTGGATTCTTCAAGAAAGAGTTATTCCCAATCTTCCACGATGACTTGATTATAGACTGGTTCAGTAGAGAGAACTTGTACGAAGTGCCACATGTCACTGTTTCGACCTTCGGCCTTGAAAACGATACCCAACAAACTACAATCTGTTCTCTTTCTGTCACTTTTTACAAAATTTGAATCCGATGCTCAGAGAGAAAGTTATGACGATTTTCCCAAGGTCACCTATTTGAGATGGAATTCGGGAGCCTGCAAAAACCCTAACTTCCTCAAATCATATCTCTGAAAATATAGCGAGCCAAGATCTGAAATTCAGACATGAGATTCATCAAGATTTCGGTTCAAATGGGTTTTAATTTCACCTTCTAAGACTTCGTAGAAAAATTTTATAGAGAAAATGCCACGATGACCTGTTTGAAACAGTGAAACCCTAGAATCCAAAGCTCTAATACCAAATGTTATGCAACTAGCTCACAAAATAGAAGAAAAGATAGATCAACGACTTCAAAACGACTTCAAAATCAACCTCTTCGAGGGGGCAACCTCCTTTACATTACACAAATGAACAATTCTTGGATGATACAGATGACAAGGCATCCTTTCTATATATAGGAGTCTAAGGGGTTACAATATAATCAGAGCCGACATAACAATAATAATATAAGGGCACAACAATAACAATAGTGGGCTTCTATGGGGCACAATAATAACAATATGGGGACTACATGGGCACAACAATACAATAAGGGGGTTGCACTAATAACAATAAGGGGTTATACTAGTAGTATAGGGACCTAACACTTTTACATTAGTCTATACATTAAACAAAAATGGGTAGAGCTCTCTCATTTGGTCTTCAAATTCTCAGGTTGCTTGATTGGGTCTAGAGTGCTTCCGTTGCACCTTGGCTTGCTTTGTTACTCTATTCCGGAGCGCGGTCTGTCTTTGGTCTAGGATGCACAGTGGTTTGGGTTGGAATTCTCCCTCGAATTTCACATGTATCACAACCCAATTAATTACATGATTAGTGTCACGTACATACTTTTTAAGCAAATAAATATATCGTGTGCTTTCATTGTGGGTGGCAAGGCTAGTCTATAAGCTACTGGTCCCACTCTTTCCAAAATTTGAAATGGTCCACAAAATCTGGGTGCTAATTTAGCACATGACCCCACTTTTAGTGAGCTCTTTCTTGGTCTAATGCAGAGATATACATGCTCTCCCACTTGGAATTCTTTATGCATTCTTTGCTAGTCTACATAACTCTTTTGCCTATCCTACTTTGCTTTCAAATTTTGCCTAATATTAATCACTTCTTGCTCCATTTATCTCAACATGTTAGGTCCAAGTACCGCTCTGCTCACTGGGTCATCCCAGCTAATGGGAATATTTCATTTTCTACCATACAATGCTTCAAAAGGAATAATCTTGAGTGACTCTTGGTACCCATTGTTCTATGCAAATTCAACTAATGTTGGGAATTCTTCCCACCTATTTGGCTGATGGATGACATACATACATCCTCAACATGTCTTCTAGGATTCTGTTTACTCTTTTAGTTTGATCATGTTTTTGAGGATAAATCATGATACATTGTGCTAAAAGCTAGTTGAGTCCCAAAGCCTACAAACAATGCTTTCCAAAAAATTGAAGTGAACTTGGCATCCTGATCTGAAATGATCTTCTTGGGTATGCCATGCAATCTAAATATTTCTTTCATAAAAAATTGAACTATGTCAATAGCTTTGTGGATAGATTTAATAGCTATAAAATGAGCTACCTTGCTCAATTTGTCCACTACCAACATAATGGCATCACGTTGTTTGTGATGAAAACTTGACTAAACTGAGAGGGGGGAAAGGAATCAGTTTAGTACATTCATGGACATTAATTTGATTTTCTTTAAACTCATTAACTAAACCATTAAATGAGCATATTGACACATAATGACCAACAGATTTAATATGCAAACAACAAGTAATAAGTAAACCAAAAACATCACATCAACACATAATAGCAACACATATGGACACCATATATAAGTGGAAACCCATAAAGGGAGAAAACCACGATTTTGTTATTGTTGTGATGCAAAGGCAAGCTCCTACTCCCTTATTACATCTGATTTTCTGTAGGCTCCAACCTACAGGAGGTTGCTACCTCAATTTTTCTGCAAGCTACAACATGCAAGGAAGCTCCAACTCCCATATGTTTTCTGCGGGATACAACCCACAGGAGGATCCTACCTCAACCAACTCCAACTAGATATTTATGAAGCCACAACTTGAAAGGAGACTACAAACCCCAAATGAAAACAAGAAACAACCATGTGTTGGTTTATCTGGTCATAAAATTTGCATATTTCCATCTTCATTTCTGCCTCTTCTTCCCTTCAAATATGCTTTACATTAGCTTCATATATGCTGGGGGACCAATGCATAACACCTCAATAAAATCTCACACATTCTCTAACTCTCTAACCTCTACTTGCCTTCCAAAATCACATCTTTTATAAAGATAGTTTTCTGGTTGTTTGTATCCCACATAAGAATATGAAGTGAACAAACTTGACTCTTTGCCTTCCACTCATTCGTTTCCAAACTCTTCATATTTTGAATATTAGAACACAAAAATAAATTCTCCACCCAATATTATTTTTCATCCACATGTAATGATTAAATTCATCAACATAATGCCAACATCATGTAATATTATAGGAATAACATATGACTATATAATTGAGCATTCATTTCTCATGATCAATAACAACATTTGCCATTAACCCATCACAATAATCTTTGCCTTTGCTTTGGACTTGCATCATAACATCTTCATGTCATTGTCTCAACAACCTTGCCTTTGCTGTCATGGAGTCTTGCCCTTCGTTTGCTGTCATGGAGTCTTACCTTGCATCACAACAATTTTCTCCAGCTAACCAGTCTTCAAATCAGCGTGATACACGACACGCGCAAACATCAATGTTCTTCCATCTCATCAAGGTATTTGTTGCTCCTTCATTGTTCCTTGTTGCTGCTCCTTTGCCATCAATGACAACAATGTCATCAATCTCCCCCTTTGGCATTGATGGCAAAACAATGATCCTCCCCCTTTTGTCTTGAGAAAATTTTCTTCTTGCTGCTCCTATGATCTGGATTTAAACAGGAACACAGCAAATTACAGAGATAACCATAAACATAGAGATGTAGCGGAAATAATACTTCATTTCATTAATGTAAAATACTGAAATATGCTTACAGACAGAAATGGAAATAAACTAGCTAGGGCGATGGCAGTTTATCTCTGAGAAGAGATGTGGCGGCTACATGCCTCTGAACTGTCTTACAATGAGGCTCGAAGGCCTATTTATTGTTGAGAAACAATGGAAAACCCTAAACATCCAAAAACCTAACCCTAGAAAATAAAATGCCAAACTGAGGGCCCCGTTTGGGTAAATTGGTACATCAACTTCCCGGGGTCATAACTTTGGCATATGATCTCCGTTTGACGCGCACAATATCTCGTTAGAAAGATCTATCCGAGAACTACAACTTTGGGAAGAGCAACATTAGTCCATGGACCCATGTTGCTCCCAGTTTTCCCAAAAAAACGTCGTTTATGGCCTCAAAACAACTCCAGAAGTTCAGGACCCGAAAAACTGCTAAAAATAGTAAACTGTGCTACAATTAAGGAAACTGAAAAGTTGAAAGAAACAATGGTGGGGGTCCAAGTGGACCTGGTAGGTAGCCACCAATATCCACTTGGATCATTCCTCCCCCCTTAGGAAGCAATGGTCCCCATTGCGTTGAGTTCCTCTATGAGATGAGGAAACTTCTACTGAACTTGGTCCCTAGTGAGCCACTTGCCCTGGTGAAGGAGTTGGCTTGCTTTGACAACTCGATACAGTTGGATATTCTGCTGGCGAGTGTGCTTGATCTGTGTGTCCATGATTCGATCAGTTGCAACTTGTTCCATGCAATCTGGATTTAACTCTGTGGGTGTGAGCTGTTCTGCAATGTCGGATGTGTCTAGTAATGGTGGAAAGTATGGCCGAAGGCAATCCACATTAAACACTGGGTGCAGCCCAAAGAACAGGGGAATGCTGAGCTCAAATGCATTGTCTCCCACAGCCTTGGTAATGGTGTAAGGACCATATCGGAGTGGTTTGAATTTCCGATAGGCTCCGGTAAGGCGTTCCTTTTGCAAATGCAACTAGACTTTGTCTCCCACTTGAAACTTGTGTGGCACCCGATGTTGATCATGTCGTTGCCTGTACTTGGCATTTGATTTCTCCAGAATGTCATGGACTTGCTGGCGAATATGTTGGATGTGCTCAATGAAGCTGTTTGCCTTATCTATTTCAGACTGAACATGAGCCGAATCTGTGTGAGTAGCTGCAAATGGCATGGCCACATCAATGGGACATAGTGGCTGGAATCCCAAGCCTACCTGAAAAGGGCTGTGGCCAGTTGAGCTGTGGAGAGCCCGGTTGTAGCTGCGCTGAACATAGGGGAGGCTCTCGTCCCATGTGCATGGATGCTTTGAGTTGTACATGCACAAAATGTGTACAATCATCCTATTGACAACCTCTGTCTGGCCATTAGTTTGAGGATGGAAGGCTGTGGACTTAGTGAGTTTGGTGTCTAGCATCGACCAGAGATTGGACCAAAATGTACTGAGGAACCTGCTGTCCTGATCTGAGATGATAGACTGTGGGATCCTAAAGTGTACCCACACTTGTTCAAAGAAGAGTTTAGTAGTGGCTTTTGCTGTGATATTCTTCTTGCAGGCCGCTATAATGGCCATCTTCGAGAACCTGTTGACGACCACAAAAACACAGTCGTTTCCATGCTTAGTGGAAGGAAGGCCTGACTTGTAATCCATGGAGATGGTTTCCCAAGGTCGACTAGGGGTAGGTAGCGGGGTATAGAGCACTGTTTTACGAAACGGCCGAGTTGAAACCGAAACGGCCGTTTCGGACCGTTTCAATAGCCAGCTCAATGACCCGGCCCATGACCCGGCTCGGCTGACCGAGTCAGCTATGACTCGGCCGAGTCATCCAATGACTCGGCCGAGTCATAGCTGACTCGGTCAACCCGGCCGGGTCCGTATTGACTCGGCCGAGTCATGGAAAGGACGGCTGGGCAGCGGTTTTTATAAAAAAAATTCATTTTTTTGCTGATATTTGGTAAAGTTAAGTAGGGTTTGTGGATTCCAAAGGGTAATGGAATATTGTTAAATGCTTTTGGGGTCCATTTCCCCCTCCCAAACTCTATTTAAGACAGCCAAATGCTCTCATTTCACTCACAGCAGTCTTATGCATTTGAGTGAGAGTCTTCTTTGAGAGTTAGTGAGCAGTTCTTGAGCTTGTTTTGGAGCTCAGACGGAACCAATTGCTGAACAAAAGACCTGATTCAGATCCCATTGTGTTGGAAGACATTGATCCAACATCAGATTGGGTAGTGGAGAGTCGTCTACCAGAGTTTGATCCTGATGAGGATCTTGAGATTGATCAACTTGGTGTTGAACATGCACTGCAGCCTGTTCAGTTGAATGCAGATCCCGATCCACCAGCCTCAGTCTCACAGCCAGCTAGTAGGACTCCAGTTGTAGGTGCTTCGCCTTCCTCTGCTCAACCACGACAGAAGCGCAGCGGCATTTGTACTCTATCTCAGCTTGCATCTGCTGCACAGCCTAGTGGTACTGGCACCACTTCTACAGTTGCAGTTGGAGACGATGATGATGAGGAGGAGCCATGGGGCCCCTTGTCTGACTCTGATGATGATGATCCAGAGATTGGTCGAGATGATCTTGGCTCCTCTGGCAGTAGCTACTAGCCTCCTTGGTTATTTGTATTTTGTTTTGACTCTTGAGTCTTTGATCATGTATGATAGACTACAGTTGATTATGTATTTACTATTGCCATTGGGTACCACCGTACCATTTTGATATAATGGATTGGTTCATGAGCCTACTTTGATCATATGTTGTCTTCCATGTATATTATAATGTTGTGTGTTTGGAAACTTGAATGAAAATCTTTAAAATTATGTTTAAAATATTTAAAATTATGTTTTTTTATAAAAAAAATAAATATTTAATGTATTTTTTACAACGACCGAGTCATTGAAATCGAGCCGGCCGAGTCATTACCGAGTCGGAGTCCGAGTCGGAGTCGATCCTCGGCCGAGTCCGAGTCCGAGTCCGAGTTGTAAAACATTACTATAGAGGCCTTGCTTCTTGATGGTTAGTTTGGCAATGGCGCAGGCAGTGCATGATCTGATGTACTTCCTGACATTCTGTCGAAGATTCGGCCAATAGAAATACTTCTGCAGTACTGCCACCGTTTTCTTGACCCCAAAATGCCTAGCTGCCCGACTGTAGTGTGCTTCTCAAATCATCTTGGCACGCTCGCTTGAAAGAACACAAAGGTGACCCAGGTGGCATAATAGGGCATCCTAGAGGTGAAAATCTAGAACACGCTGACCCTCCAAGAGTGTCTGTTATGTGTGGCCAAATTCTGGGTCGCTTTTGTAGAGAAGTGGCCAATTAGAAGTCTCGTGCCCACAAGAATTGAGCATAGTGGTTAACACCATGATCAGTGGTTGACTGAGGCAATCTGCAACATTATTGATGCTGCCCTTCTTATACTTGATATTCAAGTGGAATTGTTGCAGGTATGTGGACCACTTCTGATGGCGATCATTCTGCAATTTCCCTTGGGTCTGTATGAACTGCAAGGGTCGGTGGTTTGTGTGGATGACTGTTTCCTTCCCCAAAATGTAATGCTTCCATTGTCGACAGGCCTGTACAATGGAATACATCTCTTTGTCATAAGTGGGATACTTCTGGACTGTGTCTGAAAGTGTCTCACTGTGATATGCCACTGGATGCCCGTGTTGGGTAAGGACTGCCCCAATAGCATAGTCAGAGGCATCTGTTTCGACCTCAAATGGTTGTTGTAGGTCTGGTAATGCGAGCACTGGTGCCGAGCAGAGGTGATCTTTCAACTCTGTGAATGCCTTCTGTTGAGATTCAGACCAAAAGAATTTTGCTTTCGCTCCTCCCTTGGTGACATGACTCAAGGGTGAAGTGATATGAGAAATCCCAACACGAACCTGCGGTAGAAGTTGGCAAGACCTAGAAAGCTGCGGAGCTCTGTCAGAGTGGTTGGAGATGCCCAATCCCGAATGACTTGGATCTTGGCTGGATCCACATGCACCCCCTGTTCATCAATAATGTATCCCAGATACTGAACCTGGGTCATGACAAAAATGCATTTCTCCAAATTGGCACATAACTTGTGTTGCCGCAGTGTTTGGAGAACCTATCGGATGTGGTGGAGGTGCTCTTCCCAACTCTGGCTGAAGATCAGGATTTCATCCAAGTATACCACTACAAATGAGTTGGTGAATGGCCGCAAGATGTCATCCATTAGCCTCATAAAGGTTGCGGGAGCATTCGTCAATTCGAAAGGCATAACCAACCATTCGAAAAGGCCCTCCTTGGCTTTGAAGGTAGTGTTCCATACATCAGAGGGTTCGATTGGTAAATGGTGATATCCTGACTTTAAATCGATCTTGATAAAATATTTTTCCCCCTTGAGTTGGTCCAGGAGGTCATCAATCCGTGGGATCAGGTACCTATTACGGACAGTGATCTTGTTCAGCGCCCGATAGTCAATACAGAGTCTCCAAGTCCCATCCTTCTTCTATACCAACACGATCGGGCTCCCACAGGGCGATGAACTCGGACGGATGTGACCTTTCTGCAATAGCTCCTGAATCTGCCTCTTGATTTCATCGTTCTCCAGCATGGAGCGCCGATAGATTGGTCCATTGGGCAGTGGCGCACCTGGGGTCAGATTGATGGAGTGCTTGACCTGACAGTGCAGAGGAACCCCTGCGGGGGAGGTGAAGATGTCCTCGTACTCCTCCACGACCTTGTCCATTTGTAGTTGTCGTGCGGAGGGGCCCTGTCTGGAGGTCGTGGCCACCGTCTTCTTCTTTCCTTGAGGGCGTATCATCAGGAAAACAAATTTCCCGGTTTTGGAAATGAGCTTACTGCATTGTTTTGCAATAACCAAAGAGATGGCGGTAGGCGGTGCTACCTCCGGTATCTTGTACAACTTATTTCCCAAAGTAACAATAACAGCACGGGGCCTTGATTCATACACAGCATGTCATTTCCACAAGTATGGTTGTCCTAATAATACATCACAAACTTCAAAGGGAGAAATGTCACACAATACCTCATCCGTGAATGGCTTGATGTTCTATGGAAGGCAACATTGCTGGCTCACGCAAAGATCCCGTCCTTGGTGAAGCCACCCGATGGTGTACGGTTGTGGATGTGCTGTGGTCGATAAGCCCAGCTGTTTCACGACTTTTGCCGAAATGAGGTTCTTTTGGCTCTCGCTGTCGACAATGAATTGTAGCGAGGAGCCCTTTACCCACATCTGGGAGTGGAAGAGATGCTCCTCCTCCTCTGGATCCTTGGGTTCCTCCTTCTGGATCTTCGTGGTGGCAACGGTGGCGTTGGGCGCGTTGGGTTCTGACTCAGAGTTGGAACATGCATCTGATTTTGAAACCTTTAGCTCGGCCACCAGTGACTGCTTGGCCCGACACTCACTTGTGTTGTGAGTGGAGCTCTTATGGAACTCACACCACTTTCCCGTGTCCTTTTTCGGCTTCGCGGCGCTGTTCTTTGCTTGCAGCTTTGGTGGGTTGTCTTGGGCCACCCCACCTTGGCTTTGTCCTTTGTTCTGCAGTTTGGGGGCACCTTTCCCTTGCTTCGGATTTGCAGATCCAAAGTCTTGCTTCTTCTGTTTAAACTTTTGCTCGACCTTGACGGCATATCAGTATGCCGTGCCGAGCGAGGAGATGTTCAGGAATTCTATTTCTTCTTGGATGTACTTGTGCAGGCAGCCGCGATATTTGAGTACCAAATGTTGCTCTGAATCCTTGATACCCAACTTTGTGTGAAGGGTATGGAAAATATTGGTAAACTTCGACACGTCTTGGTCCCTTCCCTGCCGCAGCGTGATCCACTTTATGTATTGATCCTCATAGCTTCCGACAGGGTAGTACTGCTCCTTGATGGCTTCCCGGAATGAATTCCAAGTGGGTGCGACTGAAAATAGTGAGCCTGTATTTTCATCCTTCCACTCGCAGTAGGTTTCCCACCAGTCCTTGACGTGGGGGGCTGCTTTGAGAAGAGAGAAAATAATCTTTTCCCGACTAGAAAAATCATGAACAGAAAAATAACCCTGTAGTAGATTTAACCATATATCGACGGAATCTGCGTCTTTCTAACCCTCGAATATGGGGATTTCAAAATTAACTTGTACCTTAAACGGTGTGGCGTTTCCAGAGTAGTTGTTGGAAGCCGATGCGTCGCCCCTGGGTAGCCGCTGAAGGATCTGGGCAAAGTTGTCCATCATCGCGTTTCTTTGTCGCTCGAGGGCTTCTTCGAGCAAGATTTTGATAAGATCTCCTGCCCCCTCGTCTTTCTTTCATTCGCCATGGGAAGCCATCGGGATTTGCGAGGCTGGTCTTGCAAAGGTTCGACCAGTTCAAACCCTAACTCCTTATATCCCGACCTCGTTGGGGACATGCAAAGAAAAACATAGAAAAAAATAGACTGCTCTGATACCACTGATCCGGATTTAAATAGGAACGCAATAAATTACAAAGGTAACCATAAACACAGAGATGCAATGGAAATAATACTTCATTTCATTAATGTAAAATACTGAAATATGCTTACAGACAGAAATGGAAATAAACCAGCTAGGGCGATGGTAGCTTATCTCTGAGAAGAGATGTGGCGGCTACATGCCTATGAACTGTCTTACAATGAGGCTCGAAGGCCTATTTATTGTTGAGAAACAATGGAAGACCCTAAACATCCAAAAACCTAACCCTAGAAGATGAAATGCCAAACTGAGGGCCCCGTTTGGGTAAATTGGTACATCAACTTCTCGGGGTCGTAACTTAGGCATACGATCTCCATTTGACGCGCACAATATTTCGTTAGAAAGATCTATCCGAGAACTACAACTTTGGGAAGAGCAACATCGGTCCATGGACCCATGTTGCTCCCAGTTTTCTCAAAAAACGTTGTTTAGGGCCTCAAAATGGCTCCGGAAGTTTAGGACCCGAAAAACTGCTAAAAATAGTAAACTGTGCTACAATTAAGGAAACTAAAAAGCTGAAAGAAACAATGGTGGGGGTCCAAGTGGACTTGGAAGGTGGCCACCAATATCCATCTGGATCATCCTAGCCTCTGCTTTCCTCCCCCTTTGACATTAATGGCAAGGGGGTTTTAATTTTTTTTCTCACAATGGTGCTCATACTTTGCCCAATTCTCTAAAAAAATACTTTGTCAATAAAATCTATAGATAGTTGCAGTGAATAAGTCACATAGAAGAACCTATGATGGTCCTTCGACCAAAACAAAGATCATGCCAAGTTCAGAAATCATTTCCTTGTGCAAAAATATAGGTTGGAGCCCGGGGGATTGGAGATTAGTGTCTTCATCTAGGGTTGGAGCCCTACAATATATTGTACTTGATTTATTGTAAAGAAGAGGATTGAAGTCCTTGTTGTTCCTGATTAATAAAAGTATTTATTCTTATTGTTCATTTTGTGTTCTAATTATAAGTGATCTAATTGGTAAAAATAACAATTGAAAAGAAATACTTATTCACCCCCCCTCAGTATTTCCAACAATTGGTTTCAGAGCCAGCGCCTTCACTCAAAGCCTAACAACTTGAAGGTAGATCCTTAGAATACAAATGGCAAAAGGAAGAAGACTTGAAAACCCATTGAAGATGTCACCTCCTTAGTGGATAATCAAATTGGGAAAGCTCCATTGTTCAATGGAAACTTTGATATATGGAAGGCAAGAATGAAGAATTTTTAATGGCTCAAGGCTTTGAAGTCTGGGAATCAGTGATTACTGAAAACACGATGGAAGAAGGGTCCAAGGAATATAATGCAAAAGCGATAAAAGCAATCTTGAGTGGGCTACCAAATCCTATAAAGGCCAAAGTGGAGAAATGTTCATTGCAAAAGATATGTGGGACAAACTTCAAGATCTTCACTCAAAAGGAGCATTGACCATAACCTCTAATCAAGAAGATGATGAAAAGCAAGAAGGAAATCTAGAACCCATAAAGGAAGCTGAAAACAAGAGTGAAGACATCAAGACCAAGGAGGACCTAGAAGATGAAGAAGATCAAGGAAATCTCAAAGAAGATCTCAAGTCAAAACTTGTAGTTGCCCTAGAAGAGATAAGCAATCTAAAAAAGGAAAATGAGGAGCTCAAGATGCAATCACAAGATGGTGGCCATGACCTTGACAAGACAAGGAAGGAAGTTGACCTAGTTAAGCTTCAAGTACAAGAAAGAGATGAGGAGCTCACCAAGATAAAGGAGGAGTTTCATCAAAACAAAAAAAGGCATCATGAAGAAGTCATACCTATGACAATTCAATTGGATAAAGCAAAGAAAAGGAAAGACACTTTGTCTAGCCATCTTAAACAAAGACACGAGGATTTGAACAAACTTGAAGCGAAAATTGTTCAACACAAGGAAGAGGTCTACTAGAGGAAGCAAAGAAGCAAGCACAAGGAGATGAAAAGGTGATGGAAGCTTTGGCACTCCTAGAAGGACAAGTCGATGAAGCAGAAAAGGAAAGAAATGCCATGACATGCCAACTAGAAGAAAAGGATGAAGAGATCTTCAAATTAAAATCAGATATCACCTCACTTAAGGCCCAATCATGTGAAGCAACGAGAATGAAGGATGAAATGAAGAATCAATTAGCAAAGAAGGATGAAGAATGCAAGATGATGAAAGAAGAAATTGATCTCCTAAGGAAAGAAGTTGATCATCTAAACAAGAGTCTAAAGAGCTCTCAAACCCTAGATGAAATCCTAAGTCATCAAAGATCTCCTCTTGATAAATCAGGTCTTGGCTATGCAAGTGAACCCTCAAGCAAGAATGATGCAAACCCTAATGCTTCAAACAACAAGGATGTGGAGAAGCCTGGAAGAAATATTGATGCCCCCAATTCTAGCAAAGGCAAGGAGAAGGGTCAAGATGACATTGGAAGAAACCCTACTACAAGAAGATATGCAGATGGTGTCAAGAATGCAAGAGGCAATGGATATGATCAAAGGATCCCAAGACATAATGACTTCAAAAGTACATCAAGGCAATCTCCATCCTCCAGGTATCAAAGTATATTTTTTGGTTATTGCTATTCTTGTACAAATTTTGGGCACATGGCAAAGGATTGTAGGGCATACCACAAGGATAAATATAATGGGCCCCATCAGCTCCCTAGAAGCAATTTTGCAAGAAGAAGTCATTATTCCTCATTCATGAACAAGATGGAGTGCTTCAATTGCCATAAAATTGGACATATGGCTCGTGATTGTAACTTGACTTGGGTCCCTAAACAAGCTAAAACTATGACAACCAAGCCAGAGAAGAAAGTTACACAAGTATGGAGAAGGAAGAAAATTGGATCTGAAAGTCTCTTGAACACTCCAGCCAACAACACATGTTGTTGATTTGATGAAGACATCCTTGGCAGATGTGATATTCCAAGTGTTTGATGATGAGACTCTGCCAAAAATGAGACCATGCATACAATTAGGGGAGCTTGTGATTCTTGATCATTCTTGCAAAAGCTATCTGTGAAAGGGCCCTATGAAACCCTTGATGAGTCACACATGGACAATCATCTTTTGATAGATCACCTCTCGGGAGCAACTCCATTAAAGAACATAATCCTTTACTCATCCGATGGACCATTGTTGAAGATGTCTTCTACTTGATCACAAGGCAAGCAATCTTTCTTGAGCTAGAGGAATTTATGTAGGCAGGGGGAGTTGGTTCATCACATAAAGAAATGCAAACACATCTATTATGGACCACATTGCCAGAAGGAAGAGCACCTTGATAGGGGGAGCAACATATCTATCATGAAGAACTATCATTGATGAAGAAAATACGATGGGAGCAGCATATCAAGAAGCAACTTGATAGGGGGAGTACTTGGGCACCCCATTGCCATTGATGTCAAAGGGGGAGAGAATGTTGGAAGGGCAAGAATATTGCCATCAATGACAAAGGGGGGTTGAGAATGTTGGAAGGGCAAGAATATTGCCATCAATGACAAAGGGGGAGATTGTTAGTCAAGGTTGTCATTGATGTCAATATGGCATTGTTTGTGATGGCAAATTCTTGTGATGTGTGATGTTGCCCTAGATGCCCATTGATCATAATACCCTAGTGATGCAAGCCCTAGAACTAACCTTGTTGTCAGAATATGGAGATGCCATAACCTCATGTATATTATGAATCAAGGTCACTTGAAGCCTTAATGAAGAAGCCCTAATATGATGATGTCCTTACTCTTGATGAAGAAGCCCTAATCCTAATAAACTTAATGGCCTAAGTCTATGATGAAGGAGCCCTAAAAATTGAATGCCTAAAAATAAAATCCTAATGGCTGCCATGAAAAATAATAATGACAGTTTCACAAATATAATTTTCTTGATGGGAAGATGACCTCACCTAAGGATGAAATTGACATCATCTTGTAGAGGATATTTTTCCCTTTCTAACGAGCTATTATACGCCTCCTAACTCCTTCTAGATTGTGAGAAATTGAATTTATAAGTTAGAAAAATTATTATTTTTGCCTAGCCGACTTGAGCTGACTTGTGTAGGCTGTCATGTCCCCTGAAGAGACATGTCTCTTCATTGGAGGTCAAACCAGTATATATAGGAGTTTAGACTCCTCATTCTAACACATAAATTTCAGTGAAGATCACAGAAAGATGAAGCAATAAGGAGGCCAAGGAGGATAAAAGGATATAACTGTTTGGGCAAATACTTTTTCTGTTTGGGTTACTTCTCTAAAAATCTCGGACCAGGCTTGTACTTGAGGAACTTGGACAGTGATATACCTTTGCAGCCTCGGATTTCAGAACTATACCACAGTTCGAATTGCAGCCTTGTACTTAGGCTCGGACCTGTGGAGATAAGCCTAAACAACTCAGACTTACCTGTGTGGAGGGCTCAAAGCTATTAGCATTTAAAGGGCTTGGATAGCAAGACGCAAAACAATGGACAACAATTTTGGAAGAGTCAGATTTGTTTTAGCTTCAAACCTACCTTCAAAGGTTCGGACTATCACCTATGAGCTCAACAATAAAACTCAAGATCTGTTGCAGCGTTAGGAGCTCGGACCTGTGGAGTATATACCTCAGCCTTGTCTTCAAAAACTTGGACTCTCACCGAACTAAAAAACTCAGCACCTCAGACTTTGGATCAACTGATCTTAAGCTTGGTACTAGCCACAGAACATCTCAATAGCGGATCTATGTTAATACCATTAAAACCTCAAGCCTTCTAAACCAGTGATACTTTGAAGGTTCGGTTTCAGTGAAGATATAACTGTGGAATGACTGTGATTATCAAGTTTTCCATTCAATGAAGGCATAAACAGTCAACAAGTCAGTCTAGAAGTGATGGTGGCCTAAACAAGTTATAAGACCTTGGACAGTGAATCATTTGGTGGACATATTTTCATGGTGAAGCATTGGAGCCTTGAATAGTCAAACACTAGGACTGTTGGGAAGCAGAATTTGGGTCTTGATTGAAGTAAACCTATTATGCAACAAGACCTCATCTTGGAACAATCACTATATCAATTTGGAACTATACATTGTGCATCTCTTGATTGGGCTTTGGGTTTGAACATATTTAAAGTACTCATGAAAGTAACCTTGAAGAACATCTGGTGCATTTAGAGACTAATTGTATTAGTCCATTGGAGCAGTTATTGTAGACATCTTGGAGCACCTATTGAAGAGCTTGTGGAGAAATATCTTGTTGTTGAAGCATTGTGAAGACTCCCTTGGAGAGTTCTTGAAGAAGCCCTTGAAGAGGCTTAGAGCAGGTGTAGAACTTGGGCTGCCTATTGAAGACACCTTGAAGGCCTTGGAGATATCATTGGAGACCATGATGCGTTGAAGCAATCATGAGGTGACTTTGGAGATCTTTGCTTGGGTAATATGAAGAGTAGTGGTGACACCTTCTGAGAAGACAAGGTTGTCATTGATGAAGTAATTTGGAGGAGGCATTGTTGAAGATAGACAGGGCTCGTTGAAGAAGATATTGGGAGCCATGAAGAATCATTAAACCTATCTTGACAAATTGAAGCTGAGGGTTGGAGCCCTAGAGGTAGGAGCCTCATAGAGACAAGGTTGGTGCCTTGGAAGATAGGGTTGGAGCCCTAGAGGATAGGAGTCCTCAAGAGACCAGGTTGGAGCTTGTACTAGAGATAGGGTTGGAGCCCTAGAGGTTGGTGCCTCAAAGTGACAAGGTTGGAGCCTTGGGAAGTCGAAGTCGGTACTTGGAAAAAATATAGGTTGGAGCTTGGGGGGTTAGAGATTAGTTAGTCTCTTCATCTAGGGTTGGAGCCCTACACTATATTGTACTTGATTTATTGTAAAGAAGAGGATTGAAGTCCTCGTTATTCAATTTATTTATTCTTTTTGTTCATTTTGTGTTCTAATTATAAGTGATCTAACTGGTAAAAATAACAATTGAAAAGAAACACTGATTCACCCCCCTCGCAGTATTTTCAACAATAAAGAAGAGGACTTTTTTCATAGAATTCACCATGTTGTAACAACGAGGAAATGTGGATGAATTCACACATGAATGGGAAGCACTGACCACTAGAGTACCTAGATTATTGACAAGATGTTTAGTTCGATCTTATATTACTGAACTAAAACCACACATCCAGAATGAGTTGAAGCTATATGATATTACAACTATGGAAGATGCATTTCGTAAAGCAAAAGCTGTAGAGAAGAAATCTGAAAGATTATTATTACCAAAATTTGATAAGACCTATTTACAACAAAAAGAAAGAGATTGTCGGTTCAATGGAGACAAGTGGACATTGGGACACAAATGCATGGCCCAAAAATCTTATAGATATGAAGCTAAAAAAGACTCTAACTCTTCTAGTAGCAACTTTGAGGGGGAAATGAAAAAGAAGGAAAACAATTGCCGTAAATGTGGAAAAATATGGGCCAAGGGCCATAAATGTGCAACTAACCACACATATCATTGTAAAATTATAGATGGGAAGGAAGTGCAGGTTGCCGCTGAAGAAGACATGATGGACACTGATGAAGATGAAAACTCACCAAAAATGTCATTAGCATCAATCACCTGCATAACACAAACTCCTAAGGCAGATAACTCAAAGGAATTATTACAAAGAGAAAACACCCAACCCTTGATAGTTAGATATACTCCACCTGATTTAAGAAAGAAGAGCACTATCCACAACAATATGGGGATTACAAAAAAAAGAAAACCAATACGCTAAAGCTCAAAGGAAGCCTAAAAGGAAAAGAAATCACAATATTAGTAGATTTTGGGAGTAGTCACAAGTTTGTGTATGTTACTCATGTAAGACAACTTAATCTCTTTGTGTACCTAGCAAAGGGCCTTGTTGCTAAGGTTGTGTTGAAAATTGTAACTAGGTTCGGTCTTCATAATGACCTAATTGTAATCATGATATTGTATATTCTTCATAAAAGAAGAAAAAGAAAGAAAGAGAAATTATATTTTATTTTTGGAGTATGGGTTTCATACTCAAGTTTGAGTCAAAAGTATGTTCTTTGTGCTTTTGGCATTTCTAGGATAAAGAATATTATTAGTCATGTGTCATAGTCCCATTTGGACTCATTGTAACAAGAAAAATATTTATTTTGTCAAGAAAAAGCCACTTATAAGACCAAGACCAAGTCAACACAAGACACATATCAAGTTGGCCTTATGGAGGGAATTCTACCCTCAAGAAAGGCTATAAAAGGTAAGGAGCTCGAGCCATTTAGCACACATAACAAGGACAAGTTCGATTTGCAATAGCAAAGGAGAAGAAGGGTAGCTGGGAGGACGAAGTGGAAGAGTAGAAGCCAAAAATTGAAGATTATCTTTTCTTGTCTTGCTATTAGGGTTTGTGAAGCTGCTAGTTGTAGGAGGCCGAAATTGCAGGGCCGAAATTCTGTGAAGCAGTTGCAGGGGCTGAAGTTGCAATATCGAAGTTTTGGAAGTTGCCTTGAAGGAGATCTCGCTATGGGATGACTTGGTGCTTGGTAGGGTTGTTGGCTTTGGGTCTTGGAAGTCTATTTGTAAGCAGATTCTAAAGAAGAAGAGAAACATTTTTTTGGGTTTTCCCCTTAGAGGGGTTTTGCTCTGGCATGAAGCCTATATCTTGTGTACTTTGTCTTGTTGCAATCTTCATTGTTTTGGTAATTGTTTGATGAACAAAGATCTATACAGTAATAAAAGGGCAACTAAAATCACAAGTAATTATCAAGTTAAGGAAAATCATCTATAATACATAAGTCTCCTGATTTTCCAACATGGTATCAAAGCTAAGGTGCAGGAATGACATTGAAGATCACATCTTAGTTGGCAATATGACAAGAGTTATAAGAAAGGGTTTGAAGTTTCTTGGGAATCTCACTACATCTATCAAGGATTGCATATTGAAGATCATCTCCAGGAATGCGAAGGAAGTAATAAACGAAAGTTTGTTCTCCGCTTTATTCGACCCTTTTAAGTACGAGAATGTATGGGTTATTGACAGTGGTGCCTCTAGACATATGACGGGAGAATGCAGTCAACTTCAAACCCTATCTAAGGGTAACTCATCTCATTCAATCAAACTTGGAGACAAGAAGAGCTATCCAGTGAAAGGGATTGGATCTACTTCGTTGGAGCTTGAGTCTGGTGGAAGTATTCACCTCAACAATATATTATATGTTCTAGGTTTGAAGAAAAACTTACTTTCTATTTCTTGTCTAGAGGATAAGGGTGATAAAGTTGCTTTTGTTGATGGCAAGGTTTTGGTTTGGGGTAAGGGCTCTAGTATTGATGATGCTAGGGTGATTGGGATTCGTGAAGGGACATTATATAGACTTTTTACACCTTCTATCTCATGTGCTAGCCCACTTGGATGTGATACCTTCCAAATTATGGCATAGAAAGTATGGACACCTACATTATAAGATTTTTCCATCTCTAAGTAAAATGGTCAATGAAATCCTCAAATTGAGGGATGAACATGAAGGGACCTGCAAGGGATGTGCTCTAGGCAAGAACGTAAAGAAGCCATTTGCAAGAAGTGATACCAGATCTAAGGAAGTTTTAGATCTCATACATTCAAATGTATGTGGACCTATGGCAATCAAGTCTCTTGGTGGGCATCAGTATTATGTAACCTTCATTGATGATTTCTCAAGGAAAACTTGGTTATACCTCCTCAAGAACAAGGATGAGGTATTTGAAAAGTTTTAGGAGTTCAAGAATGAAGTGGAGAATCTAATCGAGAGAAAGATCAAGACTCTAAGGTCAGACAATGGTGGAGAATACACCTCCAAAGAGCTGATAGCTTTCTGCAAGGAAGCTGGGATCAAGAGGGAGCTTATCGTTCCCTATAATCCTGAATAAAATGGCATGGTTGAAAGGAAGAATAGAACTATTGAAGAATGTGTCAGGGCCATGCTACATGATCAAGATCTCCCTCAATTCCTATGGGGAGAAGCATGTATGGTAGCTGTGTATTTGCAGAACTGAAGTCCTCACATGATCATCGACAACATGACTTCGGAAGAAGCATTTACGGGAAAGAAGCCAAGTGTGGATCACCTTCAAATATTTGGGTGTCTTGTATATTTATATACCTAAGGATAAGAGAAAGAAGTTGGATCCTACCAATCTAAAGGGCATCTTTGTTGGGTATAGTGCTTCATCAAAAGCATATAGAATCTATGTTAAGGAGGATTGTTGAATTGAAGTAAGTAGGGATGTCATCTTCTATGAAAGTATAGCTTCCAAGAAATCAAAGGATGTTTCGGTTGACTCTGATGAAGAAGAGATACCTATTTTTGAAGATATCTCAAGGGACAATGGTTGTCAAGATCAAACATCTACTCAAGAAGATGTTAAAGGTCTGAGTGAGCCGATACAACAAGTGATTATTCCAGAAAATCAAAAGAGGCCTGCTTGGCTAAGAACTACTCTACAAGAAGTAGAAGGACATATGGCATCGGCGACCTTCAGGGAAAGTAAAAGACCAAAGATGTATTATGGTTATGTTGCATATATGATGAAGCTTATTGAAGCAAAACTTCCCTCCTACGAAGATGCAACTAAACATCAAGAGTGGAGGAATGCAATGTAGGAAGAGTACCAGTCCTTAATGAAGAATGATGCTTGGGAAATTGCCCCTAGGCCAAGTGACAAATCTATAGTCACTTCAAAATGGATTTACAAGATAAAGCACGTTGTAGATGGGAGCATTGATAAATAGAAAGCAAGGTTTGTAGCAAGAGGATTCTCATAGAAAGAAGGGATTGATTACGAGGAAATTTTTGCGCCAACAACTAGATATACAACAATAAGATCGCTTGTTTCGTTGGCTGCTATTATGGGGTGGATCATGGAATATCCATCAAATGGATGTCAAGACAACTTTCTTGAATGAGACCATTGATGAGGAGGTTTACATTGAGCAACCTCAAGGATTTGAAATAAATTAGAGGGAGACTCATGTTTGTAGGTTGAAGAAAGCTCTATATGGCTTAAAGCAAGCACCTAGAGCTTGGTATGCAAGAATAGATTCGTACCTCTTGAGACCTGGTTTTATCAGGAGTACTGCATATCCTAACCTATATATATCAAGGCGGTCCAGGGTGAACCAATTATTATACTATTGTATGTGGATGATCTACAAATCACAGGTGTAGAGCATCGGATTCAGGAATGCAAGAAATAGTTAGCAACCGAGTTCGATATGAAGGATCTTGGGATTATGCATTATTACTTGGGACTAGAAGTGTGACAAAAGCTAGGGGAGATATATCTTGGCCAAGGAAAATATGTGCTCAAGATACTTCAGAAATTTGGCATGATGGATAGCAAGCCCATGATGACTCCTATGATTACAAATTTAAAGAAATTGAGGAGTTTAGAGTCTAGTCCAGTGGATCCTACTTGCTACAGACAGTTGATTGGGTCCTTGATGTATTTAGTAAATACAAGACCGAACATTTGTTTTGTAGTGAATGTCCTCAGTCAATTTCAAATGGAGCCAAAACATGATCATTAGATTGCAGCCAAGCATATCCTAAGATATTTGCGTGGAACCATACATCACTGCCTCCGGTATACTGGTAATGAAATCCAACTCATGGGATATACAGATTTAGATTGGGGTGGCAGTGAGATAGATGGAAGAAGCACAACAAGTGGATGCTTCAACCTAGGGTCTTCCATGGTCTCATGGATGAGCAGAAAGCAAGATACAATTGCTTTGAGTAGTGCTGAAGCAGAGTATGTTGCTGCAAGTGAAGTCTGTTGGGAAGCTGTTTGGCTCAGGAAGTTATTATCAGATTTGTTTGAAGGACCAATTAGCCCTACACATATACACTGTGACAATGAAAGTTGTATAAGATTGACAAAAGACTCGATGTTTCATGCTAGGATGAAGCATATAAATAATAAGTACCACTATGTCAGAAGCTTGGTACGAGATGGGGTTGTGGAGCTGCACTATCTACCTATAGATGAACATGTAGCAGATATTTTGACTAAAGCGTTACCAAACAAGAAGCTTGAGTACCTGAGAGGTAAGCTTGGTTTGGTGGATATCTCTTCCCTAATTGAGAGGGAGTGATATTGGATAGTTCTTGTCTTTATGGGTCAGGCACTAGACTAGGACTAACAATCGTAAGTCTTAGTGAAGGCCATAAAGAAAGAATGGAGTCTGGAGGATTGGATAAGCATCTAAAGATTGAAACTTCTTATGGATTAGAGAATCTAGGAAAAAGAAGTTGTTGATCGATACTCTTTGAGGATGAGGTAGGGCATCCAAGATAAGAGTAGTCGAAGAGGACCGATATTCTTTGAGGATTCAGGAATGGAAATCTAAGTTAAGAATAGTCTTAGAATGACATACCCGGTGAACATCCGGATGGGGTATGTGCCTTAGAGGTAGTGTGGCAACTCACATAAATCCTCCCAACATAATGCTCTTGAATAAGGATGAGCTTGTCTAGTTAAGGCCTTCAAGGACAATGTTGGTTATGATAAAGATGCTTGACAAAGATGGCTTATCAATGTTGAAGTTTCTAAGTCTACCAGTTAGAAACCCTCCATGCACTTTTACTGATTTATTCCTACCTACTTGTTCCATTACTTAACAAGTTATTTACAATGTAAATACTGAAAACAAACACTAGTGCATGCTCAACATATTATGCTCAACATATTACAGATCATCAACTGAAGGAAACAGAATCAATCACACCAAATGACACCATTATTTTTGGACCAATGTCCCCGGAAAAACCCAATGCGGGAAAACCGGTGCAGCTATCTGAGGGTTTTCTTATTAAGCAATTTCAGAGTACAATCTTGGTGCCAAATCCGGCTTACCCAACAGAGAATTTCCTTGGCAGTAGTACCTCTCAGTCTGAGACAAATGTCTCGACTGAAACCCCAGATAAACCCTCCGGTAGCTCCTCAGCTCCAATCTGCCCCAGAAACCCCAACATCTGCCTTTCTGGACTGCATCAGCCTCTCTTTGCCCAATGCTGGCCTTGCGTCACCCTGAATGGGTTTGCATCAGCCTTAGGAGGCCCTGCGTCAGCCTTCTGGCCCTCTGCATCAGTAATGCTGGCCTCTCTCAAGCATTGCGTAGCTCCTGGATGCCTCTGCGTGGCCTTGCGTGAGCCCTCGCTGCTACTGCGTCACTCTCTCTGGCTCTTGCGCTACTCTCTCGGCACTATCTCTGTCTCTCTGTACTCAATGCCCCTCAGCTGCACACTCTGATCACTGATTCTATGCCTCTTAGCAAACCCCGCTCTAGAGAATAGAATGACTGATCATCTGGTGTGTTCTCCAAGTGACCCTCAAGCCTCTTATACTTTTCTCGTTGACATATCAATGGCCAGATTAAGTCCCTAATCAATGGCTAAGATTAGATCTGGGCTTGATCCATGTCTTTTGGACCATTCTAACACAGTTTGATATTAATTCACATTAGTATTTTAATTTCCCTAAGTTTAGACTTAGGGGCTCCATTAAAAATATTAATTATTTTAATATCTCCTGAATTGTTTAGAATCTGCCCAAACCCTTTCTGGGTATTGGAGATCTCATGTGCCCCAACCTCTCCACCAAATTTCGTGGCTAGAGCACATTCGATGCTAGCCCAAATCAACACTCCCTCTTAGCGAGGACTGTGCTCTAGCAATACTCCTCACTGAGTATTACTCTGATCATCCGGCATCGGTCCTTGTGCTGATGCTAGGCCTGCTGCCCACCATCCTCTGCACTGCTGTATCCTGTATTGCTGCCCATGGTTCTGCCACTGCCACTGCTGCATCTGTACGACAGCTCCCTCTGCATCCGTGTTGCTGCTAGTCCTTTCTCCCAACATTGCATTCGCACTGCAACTCCTCTCATCATGTTGCATCGTGCTGCCCACTGTTGCACTGCAACTCAGTTATTGAGAAGTAAGTAACTGATCTCCCAACTCTGACCTCTCTGTTGGGCTAGAGACACCTGCTGATGTTGAAGCTCCCTTTGCCGCTGACAAGTGCTCCCTCTCTGACCTCTGCGCTGCTGCAACAACTCCCTGCATCTCGCACCGTTGCACACCTCTCTGTGCCATCCTGCACTGGTGCAACATTCCCGTGCCTCTCGCACTGCTACAACCTGCTAGCCTCGCGTTGTCCTGGGAATCCTGCACTGTAGCTCTCTCTGTTGCTTCATCTGCATCCGTCTCTACCCACATCAGCTAGTCCTGCTACTCCTCTTCGGTGCTCTTGTAGCAAGGTCTAATCCAAGAGGCCGGGTACCTCGAGGATCCTGCTCCTCATCGCCTGTAGTCCGCCTGACTATAGCTCGATGTCTCCCCACTTCTGCTCAAGTGGTGCATGTGCACTCATGGCACAGTGATTGTATGTCAACAATTCCTTCTTTGCCCGTGCTGGCGCTGCCTTAGTCTCGGAAGACTCTCCCTTACTCTTCTTCCTTGGACACTGGGTCACATAGTGACCCAGCTCCCCACAGTGGAAGCACTTGATCTTGGAGAGATCCTTCCTCTTCCGCTTTTCTTGCTTTCCCTCAGATGCTAGCGCAACATCCTCCTCCTCTTGCTTGACTCTAATCCCCTTATTGCTGCTTCCCGCCTTCGACTGCTGTCTGATGTCTTCTTGGCGAAGAGTCGCCCACATCTCATCCGAAGGTGGAAGTGTCCCTCTGCCCAGTATACTTTGGACAAATACCTCCCAGTCTTCCAAGACTGCATTCAGGGCTGTCCTCACCATTAATTCCTGATGTAGCGTGGCTTCTATAGCAGTCAATTGATCTCGGATCTCATTCTGTCCTCTGAGGAAGGTGTCAATCGATTCTCCCTTCATCTGATATGACCTCAGCTGATTCTCTAGTAACATCCTTCTCTGCACAGAAGTATGCTGGTACAATTTCTTTAGGGCCTCCCACATCTCATATGCCGTTTCCTTCTCGGCAATCTGTGGTACTACATGGTGCTTGACCCCATCAAGGATGATGCTCTTGGCGCTCGCCATTGCGTCCTCGTACTTGTTGTTGTTAGCTGGGTCGACTGGGATAACTATCGTCTTCAAGGCGAAGTGCTTGACACGATTTCTGTCAAGTACGGATAAGATTCTGGCCTTCCAGACTGTGAAGTTTGACGCTCCGTCCAGCCTGTCCTGGTCTCTTACTCCGTGTAGTGTCATGATGCTCTTCTACTTCCCTCCTGGAAGTTCTCGATGAGACTCCCGTCTCGATTTCCCTCCTGGAAATCCTTCTGCCGATGTCGAGATGCCCCCTACTCTGATTGTTTGTGCAACTACACCACTGATCCGGATTTCCCGTCTAGAAACCCTTGGTAGCAACTCCCTCCTCTTAGCCTTGCCCTGTCAGGTACTGTTCTGACTACAGTATCTCACCAGCTCCACTCTGCAACGTTCCCACAACCTTCTAAACCCCAACAACTTGAAGGTGAGAGTTCCTAGGGTCTACGCAATCCTGGCACCAACAACCCGAGCTCCTCAGCCAACTGCGTCAGCGCTCCTAGCTTCTGCGTGGCTTTGCGTGAGGCTCCCTTTGCCTCCCTTAGCCTCTGCGCTGCCTCTTCCTGGCTCACCCTTGATGATGCAGGCACTGCGTCACCCTTCCCTTGTTGTTGCTCCGCTAGAAACAACTTTTGTCACTCAGGACGACTGTTTTCTATTGCTATTGCTCCACTTGGCTGATGTCCTCAGTTCTCCTGTGATCTGCAACCACGCTCTGATACCATGTTGAAGTTTCTAAGTCTACTAGTTAGAAACCCTCCATGCACTTTTACTGATTTATTCCTACCTACTTGTTCCATTACTTAACAAGTTATTTACAATGTAAATATTGAAAATAAACACTTTTGCATGCTCAACATATTAAAGATCATCAACTGAAGGAAACAGAAACAATCACACCAAATGACACCGTTATTTTTGGACCAGTCACCAATGTCCCCGAAAAAACCCAATGTAGGAAAACCGGTGTAGCTATCTGAGGGTTTTCTTATTAAGCAATTTCAGAGTACAATCTGGGTGCCAAATCTGACTTACCCAATAGATAATTTCCTTGGCAGTAGTACCTCTCAGTCTGAGACAAATGTCCCCGCTGAAACCCCGGATAAACCCTCCGGCGCTTCTCAGCTCCAATCTGCCCTAGAAACCCCAACGTCTGCCTTTCTGGACTACGTCAGCCTCTCTCTGCCCAGCGTTGGCCCTGCGTCACCCTGAGTGGCCTTGCGTCAGCCTTAGGAGGCCCTGCGTCAGTCTTCTGGCCCTCTGCGTCAGCAACGCTGGCCTATCTGAAGCACTGTGCAACTCCTGGCTGCCTCTGTGTGAGCCCTGGCTGCTACTGCGTCACTCTCTCTGGCTCCTGTGCTGCTCTTCCGGCACTATCTCTGTCTCTTTGTACTCAATGCCCCTCAGTTGCATCTCCAATCACTGATTCTATCTCTCTTAGCAAACCCCGCTCTAAAGAATAGAATGACTGATCATCTGGTGTGTTCTCCAAGTGACCCTCAAGCCTCCTCTTATACTTTTCTCGTTGACATATCAATGGCCGAGATTAAGTCCCTAATCAACGGCTAAGATTAGATCTGGCTTGATCCATGTCTTTTGGACCATTCTAACACAGTTTCATATTAATTCACATTAATATTTTAATTTCCCTAAGTTTAGACTTAGGGACTCCATTAAAAATATTAATTATTTTAATATCTCCTGAACTGTTTAGAATCTGCCCAAACCCTTTCTGGGTATTGGAGATCTCATGTGCCCCAACCTCTCCACCAAATTTCGTGGCTAGAGCACATCCGATGCTACCCCAAATCAACAATCAATCTGGCCTTTCTTATGAGAATGCTTCAATATTGAGATTCCTTGTACCATGTAATGGGAATACCTCCCCAGTTAAGAGGGAGTGTTGAAAATTGCAACTAGGTTTGGTCTTCATAATGGCCTAATTATAATCATGACATTATATATTCTTTATAAGGAAAGAAAAAGAAAGAAAGAAATTATATTTTATTTTTGGAGTATGGGTTTCATACTCACTTTTGAGCCAAAAGCATGTTCTTCGTGCTTTTATGTTTTCTAGGTCATTCTAGGTCTTTCTAGAATAAATAATATTTTTGGTCATGTGTCATAGTCCCATTTGGACTCATTGTAATAAGAAAAATATTTATTTTGTCAAGAAAAGGCCACTTATAAGCCCAAGACCAAGTCGGCCCAAGAAGCAGATCAAGTCGGCCTTATGGAGGGAATTCGACCCTCAAGAAAGGCTATAAAATGAAAGGAGCTCAAGCCATTTAGCACACACAACAAGAACAAGTTCGATCTACAATAGTGAAGGAGAAGAAGAGTAGCTGGGAGGACAAAGAAGAAGAGTAGAAGCCAAAATTGGAAGATTATCTTTTCTTGTATCACTATTAGGGTTTGTGAAATTGCCAGTGAAGTTGTTAGTAGCAGAAGGCCGAAATTGCAGGGCCTAAATTCTGTGAAGCAGTTTTAGGGGCCGAAGTTGCAATAGTGGAGTTGTAGTATCGAAGTTATGGAAGCTGCCTTGAAGGAGATGTTGCTAGGCGCTGACTTGGTGCTTGGGAGGGTTGTTGGCTTTGGTCTTTGGGTCTTGGAAGTTTCTTTGTAAACATATTCTAAAGAAGAAGAGAAGCATTTTTCTGGGTTTTCCCCTTGGAGGGGTTTTTCCCTGGCTTGGAGCCTATATCTTGTGTACTTTGTCTCGTTGTGATCTTCATTGTTTTGGTAATTGCTTGATGAACAAAGATCTAATAAAGTAATAAAAGGCCAACTAAAATCACAAGTAATTATCAAGTTAAGGAAAATCATCTATAATACATAAGTCTCTTGATTTTCCAATAGGTTGCTAATGGGCAAAAGTTCAAGGAAGTAGGAAAATGTCACAAGGTTTCAATTCAATACAAGAATTGGAACTACAAACAAGACTATACGCTCTACCTCTTGAAGAAATGGATATGGTGTTAGGTGCAGAATGGTTGATACAGTTGGGAAGTCATATTGCAAACCTTGAAGAACAATTCATGGCATTTAATTGGCAAGGTCGATACTATAAATTATATTGTGTTGAAGCATCCAATCTCAATAGAAGATGCAACAATATACATGAACCTCACCAAACACTCGAAGCACAAACAATGTCAAAAGTTAAAACCAAATAAAAGACATCCATAGAAACGTCCTCAACTAGAAAGAATCTTGTTTATTATGCTTTGAGGACAAAGCATTTCTTAAAGAGGTGCAGAATGGTTGATACAGTTGGGAAGTCATATTGCAAACCTTGAAGAACAATTCATGGCATTTAATTGGCAAGGTCGATACTATAAATTATATTGTGTTGAAGCATCCAATCTCAAAGAAGATGCAACAATATACATGAACCTCACCAAACACTCGAAGCACAAACAATGTCAAAAGTTAAAACCAAATAAAAGACATCCATAGAAACGTCCTCAACTAGAAAGAATCTTGTTTATTATGCTTTGAGGACAAAGCATTTCTTAAAGAGGGCATGTTATAAACATAACTAACAATAATTAATTAATTAGTGAATAGATGTGTCTTTTTATAAAGATACATCCATTAGTGGAAAGGCAGCCCACCTAGGTATTTCTAACGAGGGCCCTATTGTAATATTCATCATTTAACTATTCAATTCATTATATACATACATTTATTTCATGTACATTTGTACGCTTCAAATTCAGCCAAAAAAGTGACATTAAGAGTTTGGAAAGTCTGAGATAAATATCAATAGATTTGGGGTGGAGACAATCCAAGAGAACAAGCATAATAATCCAAAATTAAACAACATAATGTGAGGAAAACTAGTGCCTTAGGAGGACAAGGAATTGTCTAGGCTGATAGACTGTTCCTCGACCTTGCACAACGGTGGAATGTGGAAATTGGGTGGCAAGCCAACCTTCAACATCTAACATGAGGTTCTTTAACTCATCCAACCTGTGCATGAGATTGATTTGAGTTTGACGTCGATCTATTAGAACCTTTCCAAGTAGTAGCTTGACATGCTAGTAGAGGTCCACTTTACGAAGGTAGTGATTTGGCCATTCTCAAGAATTGCCTGTATCTGGAACCCACAGAGCTACTCTCACTATAACGTCTGAGTCCAGGATCTCCCATCTCTCTTGGCGAATTTCCTCTCCAACAAGTTGAATTTATTCTTGAATGTCAGGAGTACTGTGTTCTTGGTATCCATGAGTTGAAGACTTAGCTTGAGACCACACCTTGGAGCTGCTCACCGTTTCACCTCCCTCCTCCTCTACAACAACGTATATTTTGAGTCGAGAGATGGAGTCTCTGATAGAAGAAGGCGGCTAGATAATCTTGTCAGGAGGGCAACACATCCGTAGAAGATTGATTGAGTCCCTCCCCTTATATAACAGCCGCCAAAGACAAAGGGTATGCCAGTGATGCAAAGCTTTGACCAAAGGACATGGCGGGCATTGAGAGCAACATGAGTGCGCGGCGAAGGAGCAAAAGCAGACCTAGCATGTTGTCGAGGAGGAGGAACATCGTGAAGGGTCTGGTCATTGTTGACGGTGCCACTGTTAAGACTTGCTCAGTGCCCTCTGCCACTTTCCTTGGTAGGCGAAGCACAATAAGTTCTGGTTTGCGTGGTGGCATGCAGAGGGTGGGGGTGGCAGGAGGCCCCATCCTATTAACCCATGCTCCCATTATGACTGTGTTAACACTGCCATTGGGGTCAGTAGTTTTCACTCTTATTATTCTTTGATGTTTTGTCTTTTACATATGTTTTTTTTGATTTTTTGGTTATGTTTTTTATGTTACATATGATAGTTATGTCAAATTTTATAAATATACTATTTATAGAAAATGTTTGTGTATATATTGTATAACTGCTTATAGGGCGTGGGGTGTTGTGTCGATTGCTGGACATGGGATCATACTAATAAATTAATAATCTTAATTGGACTGAGAGAAATGAGGCTTTCTTACGGCCCGGGGTGGAAGGGATGCCAACTCTATGTTGGCTGGTGCAATGCTAATAAAATAAAATGGAAAAAATGAAACTATCGTATATCCTTGTTAACCCCATATCCGTTAAGCATGGAGAGGTTTGCACTTGTGCTTTTTTGATTCCTCTTACTGCCAAACAGATCGATGGTTAAGAGGGATCTGTGCTAGTAATCACAAAGAGATACGTGCCTGTATTATCCAGCATCATTTTTCCTTCTTGTGCACCTGGCTGCTACAATACATGCAGGTCCACATGACAAGATTGTAACAAGCTTGTATGGCTCATGCCAGACTGCAACACAATGCCCCCAAAATCTGCAATTCACAAGTCCTGCAGGCCTGAAGGATAGGAAGGTTAGGGTGAGGATGGGCACATAAACTTAAATATGTTATGATTACATACATAAACTTTTATATTGTGTCAATTATTTGACGTGAGCCCATACTGTTATAAACTAGGATGATTCTGTTTAATGCATCTTTCTATCTGTATGGCTGCACCTTTCCTTCTTGCAGGCTTAGATAACTAGAAGCCATGATCCATTCAGTCTTGTCCTATAACACATACAATTTTATGCATCAATAAATTGAATAATGATGCTAGTAGCATTGAAGTGTTAAGCGCTAAAATGTAAGGATGCTTTTACTATGTCTAATTCTGTTGTATTTTGCAGATTCTGCGAAGGTGGGGAACTGTTGGACAGAATTTTGTCCAGGTAAGGGCATTTTTTCATTTCTATATATAGCTTGATTCTGCATTGTTGATGAAGGGATGAGTTTGAAAACTGGCAACTACAGTTGAACCTAAAAGCATATCTATGAAAATAGTCTTAACATTCTTTTCTCAAATATTATTTGAAAATTGAGATTCTGTATTGGCATGTTCTCCATCCAGTGGTGGAAGGTTCTCAGAGGAAGATGCCAAGGGTATTGTTGTGCAGATTTTGAGCGTAGTTTCCTTTTGTCACCTTCAGGGGGTGGTGCATCGTGATTTAAAACCAGAGGTTAGAGTCCAATCCACTAGTTGATATGACTTAACACAAGGGTTTAATATCCTATTATAATGCCAATTTCTAATTTTAACTGCATAATCACATTGTAATGAATGACAATTCCTGTCAATCATCTGAAACTTGAGCTTTACTGGTTGTTACCTGTCCTGTCAAACCTTTATATGGGTCAGATAATATGATGTGTTGCTAATATCTAGAATGACAAGAAGCTTCCTAGGTTGCTTAAATATCCATACAGATCCTGTTTGCATTGCCTGTTAAAAGGCATGTTATTCTTCTTCAGTGTTGCCTGATTTGGAGTCTTTGAAGGTTCTTTATTGGCCAGTGTTGCAAACATACGATTTTATCGCGATAAAATCCTGAAATTGTGACTTTTTGGCCTAGCCAATGTTTGTTGATTTTCACCGATATTTTGGTGGTATCTTAATTTTGCTGATGTTTTCCGATTTTTACTGATATTATCCCGATTTTTATGATATTTTGGTTTTCTGGACCCTCGCTGATTTTATCCCGATGCCGATGTTTGCAACTTATGCCCCAGGGTGTCTTCAACCTGCTTAGGTTGTCACTTTAAAGTTTATAGTTAGGATTTCACTGTCATTCTTCTTCTTCAAATGGTTAAATTCAGTTTGTTTTTGTGTTGGAGCTTCTTTGTTAATGGAATTCTTCTAGTATGTCCATTTTTGGTTTGTTTCGATGAATTTTAACTTAAAAAAGTTTTCTTTTATTCTTATATTTGATTCTTTTGATGGTTTTTGCTATTGTCAAGATAGTTTACATTGATCTCCAAGTTGTCTATTTACCGTTTGTTGTTTTTGTTCATTATGTTGTTAATACTGGTCTCTACTTGTTATGGAACTATTGCTGGTAATCTGTAATATGTATATATGCATGTCTAATAAGAGATTGTTATTGAATTTCTTCAATCAAGTAATTTTGGGTTAGCTTATACAAGAGGGATCATGGTACGATCTTTTCGTCCTTCAGAGTAGCGAGACCAATCTTTTTCTAGTTTTTTTCTTTCAATAGCCTCATGAATTTTGATTTCTTTCTTCTTTTAATATCCTTCCAAAATTTTGGTTTATTGGAAGGCAAATAGTGTTGAAGTAGTCTGCTTTGAGAAGCTAAGACATGCTTTCTAGTATTTATCTCTATTTTGAAATATGCTTTAAATTTCTATTAAATAAAATTCACAGTACAGTCAATATTTGATAAAAAGGGCAACAAAGGGCACACCATCTAGGGTTGACTAAATTTCCATATTGTTATGATGAACTTGTACTGGAGGATCAAAGTTGGGAATATTTCAATATCTAATACAAGAAAATTGGAGTGTAACAAAGTCCAAAAGTCATAAAAGTAATTTAAACCCCCATGAATTGGGTAGCCATTACCATCACACCACTAGCACATTTACCAATCATCTATTACTCAACTAGCAAGGGGGGAGCTGGTCATTATCCTTTATAGACACAGGTCCTCAGCCGTAGTGCGATGGCTCGTCAGTACACACATATAATCCTTGGGTGGTGGATGCTTTTTTGTTGTAAGCAAAAGGCATTTCATTTCTTAAATCCAGACAAAAATATACATGGTGGTTTGCCCTTGTCTGCCACTAGGGAAACTGGACCAGTGGCAAAACCAGAGTTTCTAAGTTCAAAATTACAATACATGTTCCATGAGGTCTGTGGCCTGCTAAGGCCCGCATAAACTTAAAACTAGAAAACCAGTAGGGAAAATAAACAACAAGAGTATGAGCAGAAGTCATCAACCTGTTCTGGGGGAGTCCAATTCCTCAACAACAAATTGTTCTTTGCTGCTCCTTGGTGAGCAGCGTGGATTTGGAGGAAGGACCAGGTGTGGCTCAATGTGCTACAGTCTTTGATCAAGTCCCTTAGCTGTGAATTGTAGTTCGTCCAGCACCATCAAGATTTCTTCCTGGGCTTCATTTCAATCCAGTAAAACTCTCCCCAGCAGCATTTTCATTTTCCAGTAGATGTCTATGGTGTACATGTATTAGTTGAACCTTACGCTGCGTGTCCAACATCCGGGATCCAATCAGTGAATTCATTCGCAATTTCCACGTCTGACAAGCACCCACGTTCCCCTGATATCTCCCTTTTAACATTGGCAATTTCCTCTTGAATTGGTGGTGGAGTGTGGGCTCTGAATCGCCCAGCCGAGGCCTCTGCTCACTCTTGTGCCCAAGACCCCATCTCATGATAATAGGCCGCACCCAGTCTGATCCTTACTCTCTGTCCGGGCATTTCGGGAAGTGGCTGGTTACCGTTTTGGTGGTGGATGTTAATTCTATTAGAATTTCTAGTTGGACAGTTGGAAACTTGTTGCCACATGGGGTAGAGTTCTTGTCATTACACCCCTGCCCTAGCCAATTGTGTCTTCTTGGCTGGTGGTCTCTGCCGCCCACTTGATTCTTGCATTACCAAGAACAATTTTTGTGCTGCTCCTTTGGTTGCCCAGAGAATACTTCCGGTGGTAACTTGTTGAGATAATCTTTTGACATTCTTAAATGTTGACAACTTGTGTCACATCCGACACAATTGTAATTTTTTTGCAAACTTTATAAGAAGAGTACCTTAGCATCACATGTTCTTTATGTTATATGGTGCGTTGGTTGAATCCTTGGTTAGTAAAATCAATACTTACTCCCATTTATTTTACAAAATTCTTTGAAATTCACTGAATCTTAAGTGTTGGTGAATTCAAAAAATTTGTTGACCAGACTTTGTAAAAAAATTAATGAAAGAATTACAAAGATTTGTTAAATTGCATCTCATTTGTCAAGCTTAAAAAAAACATGCACACACGTCATGTCTTATTTAGCTTGTTTTTGAACAGTACATGATCTTCTGAGATGTATTCTGGAAGTTATAATGACATCTGTTTAATTCTGTTTGTTGGAACTTTATGGAAAATTTTATCAATTTTCTTTGCAAGACAATATTGTTTTTGAATTTGGACATGACCATGTTGAAAAAGGTACCAAGGAGGTGTTTCCTAGTGTTATTTGCCTAAGCCTAGGAACACAAAGTGAACCCACCTTTTTAGTGTGACTTTATGTAGTTATTAAAGTCATGTGACTTTTTAGTCACTTTATGAGGTACTAAAAGTACATTTCACTTTATAATATTAAAGTGACTTCATGTTTTTAAAGTGACATTATGAGAAAATGGTACATGGTACAAAAAGTTATCAAAGTGACTAGGGGGCTCATTAGTGAAGGGGGAGACATAAGGGGGGTCAATGGGAGATTAGATCTCCACCCTTGATCAAGGAGAGATGAGATTTAATCTCAGCCCTAGATGCTAGGGATAAGGCTTCTCATCATTAAGGAGACTAAAAAGGAGGAAAAAGGCAAAGTGAGAGCTCATTCTTCATTTGAAAGTGTTGGAGAAGTGAAGAGAGGAGGAAGAGAAGAGGAGGAGAGGTTGAGATAGCCATTTGCTAAAGGAGGGAACGATTTGCAGCAAGGAGAAGGAGAGCAGGGATGCATTTCAAGGCTGAACAATGGCACGCAGACCAAAGTTCAACAGTCTGTCGGAATTTCTAAGTCTAACCGGTTAGAAACCCTTCATGTACTTTCTGATTTATTTCTGCCTACTTGTTCTGATTAATTAACAAGTTATTTACCATGTAAATACTGAAAATAAATACAAGTACATGCTCAACACTTTACAGATCATCAACTAAAGGAAACAAAACAAGCACACAAGTAACACCGTTGTTTTTGGACCAATGTCCCCGGAAAAACCCAATGAGGGAAAATCAGTGTAGCTATCTGAGGGTTTTAATTATGAAGCAGTTTCAGAATAGAATCTGGGTGCCAAAATCGGCTCACCCAACAGAGAATAATCTCGGCAGTAGTACCTCTCAGTCGGAGACAGATGTTTTGGCTGAAAACCCGGATAATCACTTCGACAGCTCCCAACTCCAATCTGCCCCACGAAAACCCCATCGTCAGTCTCTACGGACTGCATCAGCCATTTTTGGCCCAACGTCTGCTCAGCGTCACCCTAGCTCGTCCTGGGTCAGCTTCTGGAGGCACTGCGTAAGCCCTTAGAGCCTCTGCGTCACCCACGCTGGCTCTCTGAGGCACTGCGTAGCTCCTGGCTGGCTCTGCGTGAGCCCTGGCTAGCTCTGCGTGACCCTCTAGCTAGCTCTGCGTCCCTCTCTCTCAGTTTCTGCGCTGATCCTCCTAATACTATCTCTGCCTCTCTGCTTCTGTATTCACTACCCCTCAGCTGCAACTCTGATCATTCTCTCAACTTCCTTAGCAAACCCTGCCCGAGAAAATCGAAATCTTGATCAACTCAGTGTGTTCTCCAAGTGACCCTCAAGCCTCCTTTTATACTTTTCTCGTTGACAAATCAACGGCTGAGATTAAGTCCCTAATCAACGACTACGATTAGATTTGGCTTGATCCATGACTTTTGGACCATTCTAACACAATTTTATATTAATTCACATTAATATTTTATTTTCCCTAAGTTTAGACTTAGGGACTCCATTAATTATTTTAATATCTCCCAAACTATTTAGAATCTGCCCAAACCATTTCTGGGTATTGGAGATCTCATGTGCCTTAGCCTCTCCACCAATTTTCGTGGTTAGAGCACATCTAATACTACCCCAAATCGACACTCCCTCTTAGCGAGGACTGTGCTCTAGTAATACTCCTCACTGAGCATCACCTTGATCATTTGGCATCGGTCCCTGTGTTGATGCTAGGCCTGCTGCCCAACATCCTTTGCATTGCTGCATCCTGTATTGCTACCCATGGCCTTGCCACTGCCACTGCCTCATCCATACTGCAACTCCCTCTGCATCTGCGCTGCTGCCCATGGCCCTGCGACTCCCACTACTGCATTTACATTGCAACCCCTCTCATCATGTTGCATCGTGCTGCCCATAGCACTACCACTGTTAACTGCTGCACTGCAACTCAGTTACTGAGAAGTAAGTAATTGATCTCCCAACTCTGACATCTCTGTCAGGCTAGAGACACCCTTGATACTGAAGCTCCCTTTGTCACTGACAAGTGCTGCCTCTTTGACCTCTGCGCTGCTGCAACAACTCTGTGCATTTTGCACTGTTGCACACCTCTTTGTGCCATCTTGCACTGGTGCAACACTCCTGTGCTTCTCGCGCTGTTGCCTCACACTGTCCTGGGAATCCTGCACTGTAGCTCCTTCTGTCGCTCCATCCGCATCCATCTCTACTGACATCCGCCAACACTGCTACTCCTCTTCGGGGCTCTCGTAGCAAGGTCTAATCCAAGACGTTGGGTACCTCGAGGATCCTGCCCCTCATCGCCTGTAGTCCGTTTGACTACAGCTTGATGTCTCCCCACTTCCGCTCAAGTGGTGTGTGTGCACTCATGGCATAGTCATCCTCTGTCTCCACTTCCTTCTCTACCCTTGCTGGCGCTGCCTTGGTCTTAGAGACCTCTCCCTTGCTCTTCTTCCTTGGACATTGGGTCGCGTAATGACCTAGCTCCCCACAGCGGAAGCATTTGACCTTGGAGAGGTCCTTATTCTTCCGTTTCTCCTGCTTTCCCTCAGATGCTACGGCAGCATCGTCCTCCTCCTCCTTGATTCTGATCCCCTTGCTGCTGCTTCTCGCCTTGCTCAGCCTTCTGATCTCTTTTTGGCGAAGAGCAGCCCACATTTCCTCCTAATCTGGAAGGGTCGCCCTGCCCAGTATGCTCTGGACAAACACCTCCCAGTCTTCTGAGACTGCGTTCAGGGCAATGTTGCACTAATCGTTATCGGGATTAATTCGGCGCGGGGAAAAAATCGGAAAAAATCGTAATAATTGGGAAAAAATTGGTAATAATCGGGAAAAAATCATTTGGTACAAAAATATTAATTTTTTTTTCAATTTTTTTAATATCTAAACCATCTACAACATAAAATAAATACATTGACACATAAATATGATAAAAGAACTAATATATAGGATGTTTAATATCATTTCTAGTGCTAAAATCACACAACAGTGAATCATGTCCTGAATAGTAAATCCTGACTCCGGAGTCCCAACTCAACCTTAAAATATCAACAAAAAATATAATAATGTATTTCATATCACGAGTCATAATGTCATATACAATGAAATGAACCAAATAAATAAAGTCTAATACTACTGAGTTGGCAGTAGACTCTACTGTGCTCTAGAAGCTGAAGAACTAGGAGCTACAAAAGGTAGACCATGTCCTCTACTTGTGACAAGGGTAGCTTGGGTCACCTCCTCCTCATAAAAAAAGAAAAAAAAATTCACGATTTTTTCGAAAAAATCGGCTAAAAAAGATTTTCCGATAAAATCGCCAGAGTTTATCGTTTTTTTGAAAAAATCGCGATTTTTTTCCGATTAGTGCAACACTGGTTCAGCGCTGTTCTCACCATCAATTCTGGATTCGGCGCTGCCCCTATGGAAGTCGACTGATCCCGGATCTCCTTCAATTGACCGAGGAATGGCTCGATCTGTTCTCCCTTCTGCATCTAGTATGATCGCTGCTGATTTTCTAGTAACATCCTTCTCTGCACAGAAGTATGCTAGTACAATTTCTTTAGGGCCTCCTACATCTCATTTATCGTTTCCTTTTCGGTAATATGTGGTACTACATGGTCCTTGACCCCGTCAAGAATGATGTTCTTGGCCCTCGCCATTGCCTCCTCGTACTTGTCGTTATCATCTGGATCAACTGGGATAGCTATCGTCCTTAAGGCGAAGTGCTTGACACAGTTTCTGTCTAGAATGGATAAAATTCTGGCCTTCCAGACTACGAAGTTTGAGGCTCCGTCCAGTCTGCAATGGTCTCTTACTTCGTTCATTGCCATCTCGCTACTCCTCTACTTCCCTTCTGGAAGTCCTCAGTATGACTCCCTCTGAGCCTCGGTTTCCCTCTTGGAAACCCCTCTGCCAATGTCGAGATGCCCCCACTCAGATCCTTAGTGCAGCGGCACCATTGATCCAGATTTCTTGGCTAGAAATCCTCGGTAGCAACTCCCTCCTCCTTGGTCATGCCCTGTTAGGTATTGTTCTGACTACAATACCCCACCAGCTTCCTAAGCCCCAACAAACTGAAGGTTAGAGCTTCTAGGCTTTGCGCAATCCCGACACCAGCAAAATCCGCACCTAATGGCCACGGGCGTCAATCCTTCCCGACTGAGAAAGATGACTGGGCACTGTGTAGGTTGAGTCTGCTCCCCTCTGCCATTGCGCTGATCCTCTTCTCGGCTCAAACTTGATGATGCAGGCACTATGTCACCCCTTCCTTGCTGCTTCTCTGCTAGGAACAACTTCTGTCACTCGGGACCACTGTTTTCTATTGTTGCTGCTCTGCTCGGCTGATGTCCTCAGTTCTCCTGTCATCTGCAACCACGCTCTGATACCATGTTGGAATTTCTAAGTCAAATTCGTTAGAAACCCTTCATGTACTTTTTGATTTACTTCTGCCTACTTGTTCTGATTAATTAACAAGTTATTTACCATGTAAATACTGAAAATAAATACAAGTACATGCTCAACACATTACAGATCATCACCTGAAGGAAACAAAACAAGCACACAAGTGACACCGTTGTTTTTGGACCAATGTCCCTAGAAAAACCCAATGCGGGAAAATCAGTGTAGCTATCTGAGGGTTTTAATTATTAAGCAGTTTCATGATAGAATCTGGGTGCCAAGCCCGGCTCACCCAACAAAGAATAATCTCGGCAGTAGTAACTCTTAGTCGGAGACAGATGTTCCGATTGAGCTCCCAGCTCCAATCTGTCCCACGAAAACCCCACTATCAGCCTCTAGGGACTGCGTTAGCCCTTTCTGGCCCAACGTCTACCTAGCGTCACCCTAGCTCGCATTGGGTCAGCCCCTGGAGGCACTGCGTCAGCGCTTAGAGCCTCTGCGTTACCCACGCTGGCTCTCTGAGGCACTGCACAACGCGTGGCTGCCTCTGCGTGAGCCCTGATTGGCTCTGCGTGAACCTCTGGCTAGCTCTGCGTCCCTCTCTCTCGGTTTCTGCGTTGATCCTCCTGATACTATCTCTGCCTCTCTGCTTCTGTATTCATTACCCCTTAGCTGCAATTCTGATCACTCTTTCGACTTCCTTAGCAAACCCTGCCCTAGAAAATCGAAATCTTGATCAACTTGGTGTGTTCTCCAAGTGACCCTCAAGCCTCCTCTTATACTTTTCTCGTTGACAAATCAACGGCCGAGATTAAGTCCCTAATCAACGGCTAAGATTAGATTTGGCTTGATCCATGACTTTTGGACTCCATTAATTATTTTAATATCTCCCAACCTGTTTAGAATCTGGCCAAACCATTTCTGGGTATTGGAGATCTCATGTGCCTTAGCCTCTCCACCAATGTTCGTGGCTAGAGCACATCCGACGCTACCCCAAATCTACACAGTCCATCTCTTAGCGTGATTTTCGAGGGGCTAAGGGCAGAGAATTCTATGCGAATTTCGAGGAGTTACAGTTCTCAGACAACGCTGAAATCGAGGCTGTAACAGAGCATTAATTGTGGTTTGTTATTGGACTGAAAATCAAGTAGGAAGTGTCAGTCAGTTAGCACGCATTTTCAGGCATTTATTGCAGGTCAACGAGCACAAATTTTGATTCAGAAATTCTGAGCATGTGGCCCAAAATTTGGGGGATTTCCTGAGCAGTGGCATGAATTTCAGGGTTGTGTGCTGACTAGTGGCACGAAAATCGAGGGTTGAAGTGTTGACTGTGGTCCAAATTCCAAGGCAGAGTTTCCAAAACTGTGGCATGAGTTTCTAGAAAGCTGGCCCGAGTTTCAAGGGGAGAGATAAGTACCCCTGTGTATTTAATGTTGTGTAAGTTTCTTTGAGCTAAAAGCAAATAAAACTTCTCTTCCAACTGGTTTTCTCTTCAGGATTTTTCCAGGGTCGTGTTGACCAAAAACTAGTGTCCAAAAGTTGTCTGCATGCTTGAGAATTTTTTTATGAGCTGAAAGTGAAAGTGAAAAAGTAGTGGATCAGTGTTTGTTTATGATGAGCTCTTACCATTGGAATTCCTACCACTGGTATCTTGTTCTTTATGGGTTTCTTTAAAATAGATTCCACTGTAACTTTTCTTCAGTTCATTCTGTCCTTTCTCATCAGCTACAAGATCATTGTAAGGGCCTTCCTTTAGGGGACATTACATCCCTACAGTGACTCCCACAAGCTGCTGATCTTGACAGTGGCTGTGAGTATCGAATTTGATCAAACTTAGGGGAGTGAGTTCAAGAATGATGATGATCATGGTTATTCATCATCATTGAAGGAAAGGATACTCAGTTTACATGTCGAGGTGGTGAATGAGAGTACTGGTGTCTCTTTTCCTATCTGTTATCTTTGCGATGCCTTGTATCATGGTTATTGTGTTCTTCATGTCTCTTTGATGAAATTCTCCTTTTGCTTTTTCTTTTTTAGTTGTGCTTTCCCCATTTCTTTCTCTGTCTCTTTCCTTTTGGCTGTTGGTTTGTCCAGATGTTGCAAGTGAGTTGACTTGAGAAATCATTGAAGAATTTGCTGAATGATCTTCCTTTTCCAAGGAACTTGAAGAAATGGCTACGGAGCCAGAAAGTATTTGCCCAAAATAGGCAGAGTTCATCCTCGTTCTTTGAGAAGAAATCTGTGCGCTGATAGACAATCTAGATGCCTGGAGTTTGACAAACTTTCTATCCTCAACATCTGGGGGGCTTTGCTTCTATTTCCGGGGCACGATATTCTCTCTTGGTGGATGATATTTCTATGTCACAACAGTTAGATGTTTGATTGATAAATCCAAATTGTTTGCTCTATCCATGTAATGAACCTATGAGCATGACCCGTGAAAATAATCAAAAGATGACTTTGGAGAACACTTATTGGATGATAAGATGTCCTTCCCGGGAAACTCATCATTCT
This sequence comes from Pinus tabuliformis, assembly GCA_031772625.1. Lineage (NCBI taxonomy): Eukaryota > Viridiplantae > Streptophyta > Pinopsida > Pinales > Pinaceae > Pinus > Pinus tabuliformis. The sequence continues at coordinate 1,030,274,908 of CM062804.1, read as the reverse complement.
TTTCTACACCAAGTAGTTTCTGCTCAACGAAATCTGATGCACTCTGCACATTAGAGTCCTTGGTTTTTTCAGGAGGGATAAAATCTTCATCACATTCATCATCTGAAATTAGTACAAATATATCTGTATACTCTTGATAACCCTAAGGGAAAAAATCTCCTATGGATATTACAGTGGTATCAGAGCTAGCTCTCCTTCCAACATTAGTTTTCCCCTTGGGGAAGGAGCCCTATTTTAAAAAACGGTCGAGCTGATCGAGCCATACCCCTTGCCAGTCCGGCTCTGCAGAAAAACTAGTCTGGTGGCCAGTTTGTTACCGAACCGGCCGAGTCGTCCGACTCGGCCGATTCGGTAACAAACTGGCCGACTCGACCGAGTCTGAGTTAAACTAGCCGAACCAGCCAATGACGCCCAACGAAATGTTTTTGGGGGAAAATCGGACCCCAAACATAATTTTAATTTGGTTTTAGGTTTTCTTTAAGGCCATCTACCTCTCCCAAGCCTATAAAAGCTACCCAACCCCCTCACATTTCTGTTGAAGAATTAGGGCAATTGGTGTTTGTTAGGATTCTTCACTTCTTGATAACAATTTGTGATGCACTTATACAATTATCTTAGCTTGATCTTCTTCTTATTATTATAGTGTGTGTTTCATCAAATTGCTATCAAAATAAAAAAGACAAGAACACAAATGTTGGCTCTCTGCCAGGGCCAAAACCTCTCTCTCTTAGAGAGGAAAACCCTTCGATAAGTTTCTCTTATTGAAGCTTCTTATTGATCAATGCCAAACCCTAGACCCTTGACTAAGATGTCCTCCAAGCACAAGTCAAGTCCTTCCTCTTTTCTGCACTATCTTCCCAGACACATGGACTTCTTCCTTCTGACACTTTTCTCCCCAACACTTCTTCTTTTTCTTTACTGCTTTGTCTAGAGATAGATCTTGGCTATGTTAGTTTCTTGATGAGATATTCTTCTTCCTTTCTTCAAAATGTTCTTCACTTAAGGAGACACCTTTCTTTTGATCCAATGAGATTCTTCTTGAGGTAGGTCTGCAAACTTGATGTGACTGAACAACAGCCCTAGTTTTGCCACGTATGGTAGGAACCCTAGAGAATTAGGGTTCTTTTCCTTCGCTAGAGAGATAGTCTTCTTCGCTTGACTTGGGAGGCCTTGTAGGCCTAGTTTTAAGCCTAAACAACACTAGTTCATGGACTGTTTTGTCCCTGCTGTCATACCCACAGACTTGACCTCCTTTTCTTCGCACGTGTGACTGTTTCTAGCCCTAGAAATAGTCCTCTTTGCTTTGGTTTTCCTCCTCATTCCTTAGCTGCACTAGGAGACCCTTTAGACAAGGTTTTCCCTTCTCTTTTTCGGCTACTTCCTTTCGTTGATTTCAGAGATGTTTTTTGTTGTCTTTTGAGGGAGTGGACATCCCCTATTTATAGAGGACTGTCCCTCCTTTAGGCCGACTTGCTCACTGTAAGCCGACATACATTTTCTTCGTCAATTGTCATCGTTTACCCTCTTTTGAAGGGCGTTGCTACATGGAGAGGACTTGTACTTGGCTTGGAGGTATTCCTTTGACCTTATACAATATTCTACATAGCGTAACATGCCCTCTAAGGGTCTTACATAAATACATTGAGACTTTGACTTTCTAGAAGAACTTAAACATGTGCTTGACCTACTTCAATGAGCAAGAAACTCATTGACAAATAATATAAAAATAATTTCTCTTTTCTTGAATAAATACAAACGTCAAAATTACATTTATGAAGATCGAACCAAGTTACACTTTCTTCAACAATTTTCTCACAACTATCTCATTGCATTTGTGTGAGAATTTGTGAAGAGTTGTGGAGTTTGTTTTTGGAGCAGTAGTGAGAAGTCTTGGACAATCATTGGAGCAACAGTGAGGAGCTTCTTGGGCAGCCATTGGAGTAGCATTGAGGAGTTGGTTTGTTGGAGCAACATTGAGGAGGCGGTTTGTGCCTAGAGGTATTTTTTTTTTCACTTCTAAAATTTGTTTTTGCTTTTTTTTTGTGCAAATTTGGAAATTGAAAAGAGTATTTTTTGTAAAAGAAATGAACATTGAAGCATTTTTTTTTTCATTTTCAGATTTTTTCTTTTCATTTCCAAGTCCAAATATCAGAAAATAGCTCCTAGAATGAAAGATGCTGCTTGGGCATATGCTGAAATGATTGATAATCAAATGCATTGCAAATTTTGTCATAGAAAAATTAAGGGGGGTGGAGGGGGCATTCATAGGCTGAAACAACACTTGGCTGGTGTTAGAGGCCAAATTACTCCATGTGAAGCACCATCAGCACAAATTGGGGAGATTAGGAAGGAGTTGCTAGATAAATTTGAGAAGTTTGAGGAAGAAAAAGCTAGGCAAAAAGAAATAGAGGCTGAAATTGGGAGGAAGAGGAGTATAAAACAAATGATGGCTGCCAACCCCAATTTTGATTATGAGGGCTCTTCATCTATCCCTTGCACTGATGCATCCAACCCCTTTCGCTATGTTCCTCCCTCTTTGGAGTCTATTCAAGAAAAGGGTAAGGGTAAAATGAAAAAGAAGGGTGATATCAAAAGTTATTTCACACCCTCCTCTCCCTCTGATAGTGCACATGGTCCTCAAGCTAATAGAGGTCAAATGTAGCCCACTTTAGATGACCATTGGAAGAAAGAATTGAGAGAGATTGCCTGTGATTACATAGCTAGATGGTGGTATGATGCTGATATCCCCTTCAATGCTTCTCGTTCACCATATTATGAACCTATGTTTGATGCCATATTTGCTGCTGGAAAGGGCTTCAAAGGCCCTACTATGCATGAGTTAAGGGGATCTCTTTTGCAAAAAGAAGTTTCCTCCATTGATGAATATTTGAAAGATTTCAAAAGCTCATGGGAAAAAACAGGATGTACCATCATGTCAGATGGATGGATTGATCAAAGGAACCGTACCATCATAAATTTTCTTATCTTTTGCCCACAGGGAACCATGTTTCTAAAATCAGTTGATGCATCTGATAGGGTGAAAGATGCACACTTGTTGTTTCATCTTTTGGATGAGGTTGTTGAAGAGGTGGGGGTGGCTAATGTTGTTCAAATCATCACAGATAATGCCTCTAACTATGTTCTTGCTGGTAAAATGTTAGAGGAAAAACACAAAACCATATTTTGGACCCCATGTGCTGCACATTGCATAGACCTCATGTTTGAGGATATTGGCAAAATAGAGTGGGTCAAGAACACTGTAGAGCATGCCAAAAGCCCAACAAAATATATCTACAATCACTCATGGATTTTGAATCTGATGAGGAAGCACACAGGGGGCAAGGATATTATTAGGCCTGCCATCACTAGATTTGCAACTCATTTTTTGACATCGCAATCTATGATTTCCCAACATAGAAACTTGCAAAGGGTGTTTTCCAGTGATGAATGTCAATGGTCTTGCAAACAGGATGGCCAAGATGTGAGAAAGAAAGTTAATGAAGAAATATTTTGGAAAAAGATAGCAGAGATTGTGAAGGTTGCTGAGCCACTAGTTAAGGTGTTGTGGTTGGTGGATGGGGAAAGATTGGCTATGGGCTTCATTTATGAGGTTATGGATCAAGCAAAGGAGCAAATAAAGGCAATATACAAGGATAGAGTGGCTAAGTATGGACCCATTTGGGAAATCATTGATCAAAGATGGAACAATCAACTCCATTGCCCTATACATGCAACTGGGTTTTTTCTTAACCCAAGGTATCATTATAAAGCTTTGGAGGCAGAAGCTTTGACTGGGGAGGTTAGAGATGGATTGATTGACTACATTGACAGCATGGTCCCTAAGGAGAGTGATCAACTGGAGATACACTGACAGATCACTTGTTTCAGCAGAGCCACAAGTACCTTTGGCAAGAACCTAGCAAGGATTGCAAGGGAAGCAGATGAGCCAGGTAAACAAAAATTTCAATTTTCAAATTCTTATTTTGTTAAATTATTTATAATTTGAAAGTTGGATATAATTTGTTGAGCTAACTCATTACACAACTATGTTTTTTGCAGCACAATGGTGGGAGGCTTTTGGTAGCCATTGTCCTCAATTGCAAAAGTTTGCAATCCGTATTTTGAGTCAAACTTGCAGTGCTACTGGGTGTGAGCGCAATTGGTCTGTCTTTGAGAGGATTCACACGAAGAAGAGAAACCGTTTGGAACAAAAATGATTAAATGATCTAGTTTATGTCCAGTACAACTTCTGACTAAGACACAACCAATTGCTGAACAAAAGACTTGATACAGATCCCATTGTGTTGGAAGAGATTGATCCAGCATCAGATTGGGTAGTGGAGAGTCATCCAACAGAGTTTGATTTTGATGAGGATATTGGTCTTGATTTGGATTTATAGATGGAGGCATTAGTTGAATATAATGTTCAGTTGAATGTAGATCCACTTGTACCGGGCCTAGCCCCAAGTCCTCTAGTTGCAGGCACTTCCTCTATTCAGCCACGACCGAAGCGCATATCTTGTCTATCTCAGCGTGCAGCTACTGCGCCTGCTAGTGCTACTGCTTCTACAGTTGCAGTTAGAGATGATGATGAGGAGGAGGCGTCGCCATGGGTTTCCCTGTCTGACTTTGATTAAGAGTCTGAGCCAGATGATGTTGGCTTCTCTAGCAGTAGCCAATAGTACTAGTGACTAGTGATGTTTTACAGTTTACTTTTGTTGTAGAGGCCATTTAGAGCCTCCTTGGTTATGTGTTTTTGTTTTGATCTCTATATCATGTATGTATTGGACAATGCACTATCAAAATGGATATATTCATGAGCCTACTTTGATCATATGTTGTCTTCTCTCTATATTCTAATGCTTTGTGTTTGGAAACATGAATGAAAATCTTTAAAATTATGTTTTTTCATAAAAAAATAAATATTTAATGTATTTTTTACAACGACCAAGTCATTGAAATCAAACCGGCCGAGTCGATACCGAGTCGGAGTCAGAGCCAACCCTCGGCCGGTTCCGAACCCGAGTCGGAGTTTTAAAACATTGGTACTAATAACACAATATCTGTCACAATCTTTTCCAATGACAATTAAGATGCAACAATGAACATATAAGCAACACCAATAGAATACACCGGTTTATAACTCTCACAGGTTTACTCCCAATGCAGTCATAACATCGGACAATTAGGAGCAATAGTATACCAGAGATTGCATTTCATACCATCCACAATTCATGAACATGAAACCAGGTCTCCATACATATAGGATTTAGCCCACAATCCTTCAATTTTAACACTACAATTGAAAAACTTATAACTGCTAATTTATTAGCTATTCTACTAACCTACTAATCTGTTCTGAATCTTCTGACCTTATAATCAGCTTCAGAAATCAGTCAACTAACTGCTTCCTAACTGTGACTTGTCACTGGCTGTTTGCTGCCACAGACTCGACCTGTTTTCCAGACCAGATTCTTAATCCACAAGTCTTCTTAAAAGATATGAGCCACTCGTCTAGCTGCTTGTAGACAGTCCTCTACTGCCTTGCAGTGCTTACTGTCTAGGTTTCCACAGAAAGATTACTGCCTTAGTTTGTTGCTTGGGAGAATCACAATGAGTTTGGAGGAGATGCACTGTCTCATGAGATTGACTCACAGCTCGAAAGGGGCCTCAAGTACTGATCCATTGTTTCCTAGGATAGACCGCTGCCCTAACAGCTTCAGTAGCCTTTTGTATTGCTTGACAACCACACCAAAACCTCATCCAATTACAGATAAACCCTAGAGAGGTTCCTCGATCTAGATTTGCCCTAGATTAGGTGTTGGTGCCACATAATAGGATATTTGGTTAGTGGATGAGGATCCCACTACCCTGGAGTGATCTCAGCTCATCTCCTGAAGGTTCTGCTGCTGAGATTATTCCCATGAATAATTGTTGTTGCAGATAACCCCTTCATAGTTGGCCGCATATCTAAATCAGAGTTTTGGTCTGCTTTTGGGGAGGGATTGTCCTCACTCCTCCTGTGATGGACTCCACACTACAACACAGTTGCAAGCAATCCTGGATTTCCCTATCCGAGCCACAGAAGAGTCCCTTTCCAAAACCCTTAGTTTGCCACAGACAGAAAATATGCCTCAGACAACCTCCTTAAGTCAATTAATCCACGTAACTTTCTTGCTTTCCACAACCAGATGAGAGACGTCTCAAGGTATTATGCTGCAATAGATAAGCTACCGAATTTTCCTTCGCCAAAACCCAGATGAAGAGAATGCCTCAGAGAATTATGCCAAACAGTTTTATAGAAATAGAGAAGATTAGCTAGGGTGGGATCATTGTTGAGAAATCACTAGGGCAACAGTTAGGGTTGATTTCTGTTTACTTTGATAATATGTTGGCTTCTTACTTTGTTATGTTCTTTTCATCAAACAATTACCAAAACCATAAACCATGAAGATCACAAAAAAACAATGAACACAAGATATAGGCTCCAAGCCAGGGAAAAAACCCCACAAGAGGGAAAATCCAGTCAATTCTTCTCTTCTTATAGAATCAGATCAAATTGAGAAATCCAAGACCCAAACTCCAATATCAAGACCTCCACAAGACCTAAGTCAACCCTCCTTTCAAGCTCTTCCAACAAGTCAAAGTCAACTCAAGTCAAAGCCTTCCAAATCTGGTCAAATCTGAAATTTTTGGCCCCTGCAACAAAATTTTGGACCTACAGTAGGTCTGCAATTTCAGCCCTTGTAATTACCTTGCAACATCGTATGTGTGAGAGATTTAGGGTAGAATGTTTGATTCTTCTTCCTTCTTGATCTTTGCTATCTCTCCTTTGACTTCTTGCCCTTCTTCACTTGTATTTCACTCTTCTTGGCACAAAAATCGAAACTTGCTTGTGATCCTCCAAATGAGGACGAGTTGCATTGTATTTATACACATGCAAGAGGTCGAATGGGTCCCTTCTAGGGCCGACTTGTCCTGGCATGGTAGATATGGTCTTGTGGGAACAAAATTGACATTTTTGACTCAAATAAAATTCTTTTTTTTGTTTCTTTCAAAAGTCCAAATGGGACTTGACTCCAATACAATAATTTGACTCATGACAAATATTCTTATTGACTCAATAAACCCTAGAAGCATGAAGAACATGCTTGACCTAGAAAACAATTTGACTTGAGCATGAAATCCATGCTTATAAAATAAAATTTCTTTTTCTTCTTTTGCTTTTACAACAAATATATAATGACATTAGTACAATGATAGTTATGAAGACCGAACCTAGTTACATTTTCCAACAATCATCACCACTGAAACTAATCAAGAGAAAGGGGTCTTTGTTGAGATTTGTAGCTTGGGAGGTACTCCAAACCCTAGGCTACAGGGTTTTGGAGGAATTGGCATCACAAGGTGTTAATTTTAGGTATGTTCTATGCTAGAGAAATTTATTTTAATTTTCACAGTTAGCTCAATATCTTTTTCAGATTAGCAATCACATCAACATTAAAGTAAACTGCAGATAAAACATAAACATAAATCGCAGAAGACAAGCCAAGACAAGAGGACACAAGATGTGGCGCTAGCCAAGGACAAACCACAATGTGGGGAAACCCTTGATCAATTCTTATATGTTCCTCAACAGTTCAACAAAGAGAGAGAGAGATAGTAAATTTACAACAGAAGTCAACATTTTGACTTAGAGCATAGATCTTCTCTAAGAAGATGATACATGAGATCAGTTGAAGGCATGTTGTTTCAACTGATTCTCCAAGGTGATTCCTTCACTTATCATTGTGCTACATCTCGTCATCATGTTGTACCTCATCGTGCTGCACCCATCATCACAATACTGGACCTCATGACCATGTTGTACACATCATACCTATGCTGCATCTCATCATGCTTCACTAACCATGACTGTACCCATCACTGTACTGCTGAGCTCTTCATTGCACTATGCTGCACTGTACTTGCAGCTCCCATTGTTGTACCAATGCTGCACCATGTACCATTGACCACCATGCTGCTCCATAGCTTCTGTCATGCTGCCATATTGCCTTAGTCATGCTGCCACACAGCCTTAGCAGCTGCCACACAACCTTAGTAGCTAGATAGACTATGATCCCACAGTCCTAGGAAACACACAATGCTGATTTGTGTGTTATAGGAGCTAGGTATGGGTAGCAGTTCCTTTATCTAGACTGCTGATAAGAACCTTTTGTGACAACACATAGGATCTCCTCATCTGAAGAGACCTCTCTCTTTAATTTGACTGGCCTTTAGTACAACGGACAAGATGTGCACCTAAAACACAACAATGTCTCTTTCTTACAGCAGAAAGGAGGTGTAGAAGACTACATTTGTCGCTGTTCCTTACTGTGACTGGTTAGGGCACCCATGTGCTACAACAACCCTCAAATAGTCACCTAAAACATCCCTCAAAAACTGCGGCCTTTTCAAGGGAGGGTCTCCTCCATTTGTGTCACTGTTTTGGGTACTTTTCAACCCAAGAAGCCTCCACGCTATCCCTATTTTAGTTAGGCAAGGCCTGAGGCCTACCATAGGGATTGCTGTCACCTATTAGCCAACCAAACAGTGTCACCCTTACCTTGAAGCTGCCCACAAATAGTCCGCAGTTCTCCTTACCTAACTCGGCCTCTTTGTAGCATGGAACAACCCTTCACACAGTCACCAAGAGGTTCTAATAGCCCTAAAACACCCACGCTATCCCTACCTTCTTTGCTGATTAGGGCAGCGAGTTAGAGAGCCTCTTTACTGCCTCTTTTCCAGCGTCTAAGGGCTGTCTCAAAACAACGTATAGATTAGGGCATCTAGGGTATGATAAGATTGTGTTTAGGGTCAGTTGTTAGGCCTCCTTCACCATGCTAGATCTCCCTTTGAACTTGCGGCTAAACCTTCACAAGACCTGCGACTAGGGCATCCTTCTTTTATAGCGAATAGGGTCTCCTTCTAGACCTGCGTTTAGGGCTCCCTCCTCTTAGACTTCTCTTCCGCTAACACCGAAAACAAGTGGAGAGAAATCAAGAGTGAAGTGTGTGTGCAAATGACAATCAAGTCACCTCTTTTTATACTAAAACGTTAAGCACATGTGGGGTTTATTTGGTTGCTGGCCGACCTTGACGAATTGTCTTATAACACAAATAAATTCATAACTCCATGAATACTTATCGGAATCGGATGATCTTTAGATCAATCCTACACCTCTCGATGAGAGGGATCCAAGAAAAATATCAGCTGCCATAAATAAGATGGCCCACATGGAGTTTGGCCCTAGTTTCCAATTTTAACACAAGGTCACTTGTGGGCTAAGAACCCAAGCATGTGGGCTTTGCCCCCAAGCTTGTGGGCTTTGCTCCCAAGCTTGTGGGTGTGAAACCATTCATGGATTTGGGCATCTGGCACTTGGAGATTGTAGGGCATCCTTAAAGGAGCAAGGAACCGCTTGTAGCACCAAGAGATGCCTTGTAGAAATGGAGATATTAATTTTTGAATGTTTATTTGGGTGAAGTTGTCTACAAGTTCAGGTGGGCCTTAGGATAAGTGACCCCTCCTGAAAGGCTAGAAGTCACCCTAAGGAAGAGTATAATTATATAAGCGAGGAGAGACCTCTAAAGGACATCCAAACAACAAGCATAAAGGGCAAATTTACCTTCGAGTCAACCAAGATCCCAGTAGACTTGTGAAGGGAAGAGAAGGGTCTGGTTTTGAGGATATTTCTCTTGTGATTGCAGGTCGAAGGTTAGAGGAATAGCCAGTGAACGAGGGAGTCGAGTAACAAGAGTTCTGTGCCTAGTTTGAAGGGTATTCTCCTCAAGAACTCAGGTCTGAACCTTTGTTCATGCCCTAGTTGCAGCAACACACCTGTAGGTGATGTTTGGAGGGATTGAAAGTCTAATCAGGAGGGCTGTAACTAGTGTAATGGACAACGAGTAGGGAAGATTTGTTTAGGAAGAGAAGTTGTAGCCCTGGAAGCTTAGACGACGAAATTTTAGGGGCCGTAACAGTGTTTACAGTCAACCCTAATCAGAGGGCTGAGATTGTAGAGGAAGGTACAAAATTCAAGAATAAGGAGGACAACAGATTGTTGGTAAACAAGGTATGCCTGTTCTATTGTTTTGATGCTTTTGCTAGTGGATAGATAGTCCTAGTTTTAGGACAGATTTGAAGGACATCTTGAAGGTCTATTGGAGGGCAACATCAAGGTGTCTTTGTAGCCCTATATCAGCGTGCTAAGAAGGACGTTGATAGTTGTAAGAAGGGTGGAGTTGAAGGAGCCTAAGGGTTTGTCTCTTGAAGGACTAAGGGTAGCCATGTAGGCCTATGAATTAGTCTTAGTTCATTGGCTAAGAAGGACATTTGCAGTGAGTAGAAGTGCAACCCTCAATGCCCTAAGTTTGTCTTCATTGGGAAGCACAGGAAGGCAATAAAGGGAATAAAGTCCCTAAGAGTTGTGTCCCTGAAGGACTAAGGAGCAGCTAGTGGGCAAGAAGTCCCAAAGTGTGTTGACTTCTTGAAGGACAAAGGAGCAACAAGTGGGCAAATGTGAAGACTTGAGGTGTTGAGTCATTGATGGACGAATGATCAACTAGAGGGCAGATTGGAGCCGTGTTCAGTGACCTAAAGGACCTGGATCATTGATAAAGGCATAGAGGTGTTGCTGCAGATCTGAAGCCAAAGGACTAGGCAAGTGTGTTCAAGGTACGACTAAGGTAGCTGTGACGGTGTACTACATCAATTAGACGGCCAATGTATATTGCTCAAGGTAGATTGGTTGTCGAAGGACTGACACCAAAACCCTAGTTTGTATTCTTGTATCAGTGGATGTATGAGGGCCATTATCCTTGGTACGAGAGCCCAAGACAGTTGTATTACAGATTGTTAATATTACGAAGTTGGGTTATTGAAAATTGTAAAAAGTTGTCTACTTTGTGCACGTGTTGATTTACTGTTGTCTATATTCCGCTGTGCAAAGTAGTTTGTTGTGGTATTTGGATTGGGATTGTTAGTGATTTTAAGACCCTAACCTAGATTCTCCAGTACCGTGGAAAAACAATAGTCTTAAAACCCTCAGAGTCTCGGCTCACAAAAACAAAAATATCCAATCTAGTCAATGATGAGAAAATGATTTCTCCTCTCTCTTATTTACAGATTCCTTATGGGGTCTCTTATAATATGAGGGGTTACAAGTTGTTGAAGTTTGTAGCTCGGGTAGTTACTTTTGCACAGGCCATGTGTCTAGGCGTGCAAAAGTTGCCCACATATCACCTTAGAACACTCGCTTTAGGTTGAGTTGTGAAAATTCGGCGACCCGATTCCCGACTGCAACAACTGATTAAATTCTTCCTACTTGTTAATTTCTGAATCAAGTTATTTACAGTGTTACACAATAAACATTGAAATAGCCTTCACAACATAAAATACTGTGGAAACAAAATACTACATAGGAGATAAATAAACGCACACAAATACACTGTTGTTTTTGGACAAACGTCCCCGGAAAAACCCAATGTGGGAAAACCAGTGCAGCAATTGAGGGTTTTAATTATTATGCAGTAGTTTTTGAGTACAAATCTTTAGATGCCCAAACTAGCAATCTGATACAAAGAATAAACTGGCAAAGAGGTAGTGAGAAATATTCTCACACTGTCACTAGCAATCCGAATCTGATCCAGGCTCTGGATGGCTAGCCCCACGCCGCTTTTGCGTAGTCACTGCGCTGTCACTGGGTCACAGCCTCTAGGAACTACGTCACCCTTCTTGCTGATCGTTTTGCTGACTGGAACTCTACTCTTTGGCTCTCCGGTCTCACACCTCGGCTTTTGGTACTAGATCTCGACTGCTCCCAGCAAAATTACAGACTCCCTCTGAAGCATTGCACTGCCTCTCTGAACCTCTTGTTGCCTTCTCTTCCTTATACTCTCTAGATCTGGAAAAATCCCTTTCGGTCTACTATCCCAGCCCCTCAATGCAAGAAGATCACTTGATCTCTCTCCGGCAACTCAGCGCTGCTACTCTTGGGAAATTCGATCTCTAGATCTCACTATCTTGGCATGTTCTCCAAGTGCGCATCAAGATCCTTCTTATAATCTCTTGTTGGAGCACCAACGAACAAAATTAAAACATAATCAAGGGCTAAGATTAACTGGTAGTTGATCCTCATCTTCGTCTAGAAGATTCACACTAGATTTAATTAATACCCTTTAATTAATCATATTTCCTTAATTTTGACTTAGGAATACATTAAAAAATGATTAATTATTTTAATTAAACCATCTCTAGGTGGTATTTTCCCAAATGATTTCTGGGTCTTGGAGAATGCATGTGCCTTAGTCTATCTGCAAAATCTCGAGGCTAGAGCACATCTGATGCTACATAAATCAACATGAGCAAGTTGCTGATGTAACTTAGCCTAATTTAACTAAGGAAAAAATACACATTAATATGTTGGCTTATTGAGCTAATGCTATTAATAAAATATATGAAAATAATAAAAATAATATAGATAAATAATAATCATAATAATAATTAATTAAATAATAATTAATTTCTGAAGAGGCATGTCTTTAAGGACATGACCATTCATGAAGAGGCAACTACCTAGGTATATAAGCGGCCCCTCATTGTGACCACAACATCTCATATGAATTCTTTTATATACTATTCAATATATATTTCTATCCTCAATGGACATCTCTATATTCCAAGTGTTCTAGAGTATTTAATTCGTGTGTGTACGAACTTTGTTCATAACATTTGGTATCAAGGCTACAAGAAAAGTAAGAAAAGAAAAAGATGAATTCAAGGAATATTGGTTTTTTTTTCAAATTGTACTTTTTGTGGAGAGGAATATACTAATTGTCACGAACCATTTAGGAACCAAAGTGTCGAATGTTGCAAGTGTCACAAAACTTTTACTTTAGTTGAATCTCAAAGTCACAGATAAAAAGTGCTCAATAGGGCAACAATTAGGGTGATTTCTTTTTACTTGATAATTGATTGTGAGTATATGTTGGCTTCTTATTTCTTTTATTATGTTCTTTTCATCAAACAATTACCAAAACCATAAACCATGAAGATCACAAAAAGTCAATGAACATAAGATATAATCTCCAAGCCTGGGCAAAAACCCCACAAGGGGGAAAACCCAGTCAAATATTATCATCTTAGAGAATCAGATCAAAGTGAGAAATCCAAGACCCAAAATCCAAGGCCAAAACCTCTCACAGAACCCAATTCAACCCTCCTTCTAGGCTCTTCCAACAAGTCAAATTCAACTCATGTCAACAATAGTCAAAGCTCTCCAAACTTGCTCAAACTTTAGATTTTTGGCCCCTGCAATAAATTTGTGGCCCTTGCAATTAGGTCTGCAATTTTCAGCCCCTACAACTCCTGCAATTTCGTACATGTGACAGAAATTAGGGTAGAAAAACTTCGCACGTGTGGCATCTCTTCCTCCTTTGACACTTGCTCTCTCTCCTTTGTTTTTAGCTCTTCCTCTTGACTTGTTCACTAGTTTTCTCTCTCTTGGCACAGAAATCGAACTTGCTTGAGATGCTCGAAATGAGGACAATTGCACTGTATTTATACATATCCAGGAGGTCGAATGGGTCCCTTCTAGGGCCGGCTTGGTCTTGTGGGGACAAAATTGACAATTTTGACTTAATTACAATTTTTTTTCTTACTTCTTTCAAAAGTCCAAATGGGACTTGACTCAAGTACAATAGATTGACTCATGACAAATATTCTTTTGACTCAATAAACCCTAGAAGCATGAAGAACATGCTTGACCTAAATAACAATTTGACTTGAGCATGAAACCTAGGCTTGATTTTTTATTTTTATTTTTATTTTTACATGAAATATACAATGACATAAGTACAATGATAATTATGAAGACCGAACCTAGTTACATTTTCCAACAAAAACAATCCTCAGAAGGAGATGTTAAGTTTTATGAAGGGATAAAACAATTAATAGTGACACTTGAGCGACAAAAGGCAAATTTTGATTAAAAAACTTGTGGCTCAAGAATTGAAGAAAACAATATTCAATTTGCAAGTTGAATGCCCAACATCGCTTCTACAAGACGATGTGGTCTAGTGTATTGAGAAATTTATGTTGGAAGATCGAGAGAATTCACATATTAAAAATTTAGAAGACGAAATATCAAAACTTTAACAAAACAAGAAGGCATCACAACAAAAATATAAATATCTTGAGGATATGCATTATAAGGAAGGTTTAAAAAAGGACGAAGAAATTTTTCACCTCTAGAGACCACAATGAAAAATTACTTGCACAAGTCAAGAAGACTAAGGTCAGAATGAAAGATCTCAAGATGCACCTATTAGAACAACAAGAGGAAAATTTACTCATAAAGAATCTTAATCAAAGGTTATTAGAACAAATCAAAAATTTGAAAGATGAGAGGGACACTAAGAATAAAGTCAACAATTTAAAAAACGAAAGAATTTCACGTGTAAAGAATCGTAATAAAACCTACCTACGCAAATAAAGAAGCTTAAGAGTGATAATAAGTCACTAAAAGACAAGTTAGAACAACTTATTCAAGAAGCATCAAAATCTTCAGATGTGCAAATTCAAGTCGAAGAAAAAGGAACAAACACTGATCCAAATAATACCATAATCCAGAAAGATCCCAATCCAATTGAAGTGAAGACACACTCAAGTTGTAGTTTAAACGAAAAACATTTCAAGTGAAGATCTGGCAATTAACCAAGCAACTTCTGTACCTAAAGGAAATCAGATACCTCTAGTAAACCAAGAAATCGCCACAAAAAGGTTAAGGGGAGATCAGATCACGAGAACTACTTATCGACAACCAAATTAGAAAAGAAGACATCTCAACCAGTCTGCAAATCCATATCACACAAACAAGAAACAAATGACTTTTGTTTCCAAGAACATCGATGTCAACCGAATCCAATCTTGTGATAACCATTCATCTCAAGTTTCTAGTAATCGCAAGATTCCATAGAAGATTAATTTGGGATGGTTAGATCATTTCATAGTAAGACAATTTTATACCACACCCAAAAGTTCATATCGTTTTGTATCATCGAAGATGACAATTCAAGAATTGAGAAGATGCGAAGAAGTGACGAGACATTAAAGATATCAAGCATTTCCATCAATAAGCTTTGAGGACAAAACTTCTCTAAAGGGGAAGGTGAAGAAATTTCAACCCCCACTCCGGTTATCAGTTTTCCTTATCACTCCATGCATTTAGTTTTAAATCCAAGCATGATAAAAATTCTAAAATCTGGAAATGACAATAATTTTCTGAAAACACAAATTTAGAGATTTCACAACTGCTGAAATTGTAGAAATAAAACACAACAAAATTATGACAGCCACACACAGAAAATAACACAGTGATTTTTGGTCAATGTGACCGTGGAAAAACCCCCTACAACTCTTGGGGAAAACCAATTTGAAAGCTCTTCTTTATTTCTAAAAATTCTTTTACAGAGAAACTGAAATACACAGTAAAAATTCCAGCAACCACAAATTACAACTTATCTTGATTTTCGTGCTTGAACTCCACCTCGAAAATTGTGCCAATCAGCAAACAACCAAAACAGAAATTTTTACAGCAACAAACCACATTAAATGTTGTACAGCTAGCCTCAAAAAATGTGCCCAGAACTTGTTGTCCCTCTTCTTTGATTTTTGTGCCTTTCTACTGTACAATTTTTCCTTGGGATGCGTGCCAACAAATGCTGCTGCTCAGATTTGGTGAAATGTCTTCTTGCTGCTCCCCTTCACTTTCTTACTGCTCAGAAATTTTCTCCTTGCTCTCTTTTCTCTTTCTCTCAAATGCTCATGAAAGAATGAATTGATCTTTTCCTCTTCTCTTCTCCTTTTATTCTCTAAATGACCTTTTGGGTTACCCTAAGATCTAATGGCTGAGATTCATTTAGATCTAGGGATGAGAATAAATGTGCATTTAATTCTCGCTTTTTATTTTTTAACTCACCCACTTAAATAAAGACCCAGTTAGCCTTTTATTTCCATAGTCACTTTTTCACTTTCTAATTCTTCATTCATTTTAATAAAGTCACCTTTAAATCAGAATGTAACTTTACCACTTAAGTCACTTTTAAATTAGAATGTAACTTTACCACTTATAAAGTCACTTTTAAATTAAACTGACTTTACCACTTATAAAGTCACTTTAGGGGAAAAGTAAAAAATAAATTTGGACACTTTTCCCTAGGCCAAAGATCAAAGCCTTAGGGAACCACTTGTCCTCTAGTACTCGAATTTTAACACTCCCTCTTACCAAGGAAACTGTTCCTCACCACTCCCATCTTGTCTTTGAAGTATACATGCTTGCCCTGTGGTAAGGCTTTGGTGAAAATGTCCGCTACTTGCTCATTTGTAGAAATGTACTCAAGCTTGAGAGCTCCCTTGGACATAGTCTCTAATGAAGTGATACTTGATCTCAATATGCTTTGACCTGTCATGAAAAACTGGATTCTCCGTGAGTTTTATGCAACTCTGATTATCATAGTAAATTACTGAAGGTCTCAATGCCTGACCAAATAGACCAAACAACATCTTGCGAAGTCATATGGCCTCACAACTAGCCAAACTAGCAGACATATACTTTGCCTCAACTGAACTCAATGCAACTGATTGTTGTTTCCGGCTGATCCACGACACAACTGCCGAACCCAACCCAAAACAACACCCGGAAGTACTCTTCCTATCTGAAGCACAACCTGCCCAATCTGAATCCGTGTACCCTGCCAGTCTCACTCCATCACCCTGTCTATAATCCAGACCAAAATCCACAGTCCCCTGCAAGTAACGAAGAATGTGTTTTGCAGCTACCCAGTGCACTCTCCTGGGCTCACACATGAATTGACTCATAGTGTTAACTGCAAAACATATATTTGGTCGTGTTGACCAAATACATCAAACAACCATTCAATTGTTTGTATAGAGTAGGATCCACCAACTCATAATCAGAAGTGTGAAGCTTCTTCCAGTTAGTGATCATAGGTGTAGACATGGTTTGCAGTCCTCCATGTGAAATCTGCTAAGGATATGCACAATGTACTTCCCTTGTCCCAGGAAGAAATGCCCCTCCTCCTGCCACACCTCCAATCCTAGAACATAATGCATCAAGCCGATATCCTTCATCTCAAACTCTGAAGTAAGATCTCTCTTGCAGCCTTCAATGAGTCTCTCTGGACCAGTGATGATCAAGTCATCAACATACAACACCAGAATGAGAGGCTCCTCACCCACCACAATGAAGTATAGGTTCAGATCAGCCTCACTCTTTGTGAAACCCAACTGCTGCAAGTATGTATCAATCCTCGAGTACCAAGCTCTAGGAGCTTGCTTCAGGCCATAGAGTGCCTTTTTCAATCTGCATACATGGGACTCCTTCCCATGCACCTCAAAGCCCTGCGGCTGCTCAATATAAACCTCCTCCTGAATGAAGCCATTGAGGAATGCGGTCTTCACATCCATCTGGTGGATCTTCCAACCCATCTCTGCTGCAATTGATATAATGGAGCAAATAGATGTATACTAAGCTATGGGAGCGAAGGTCTCCTCATAGTCAACTCCATCTACCTGTGAGAACCCTCTTGCCACAAATCGAGCCTTGAACTTCTTGACGCTGCCATCTGCAGCATGCTTTATCTTGTAGAGCCATCTAGAAGTAACAACTGATTTACTTTCAGGCCTTAGCACTACCTCCCAAACATCGTTCTTCATAATAGAAGAATACTCCTCCATCATGGCCTCTCTCCAGACCTGTTGGCTAGTTGCCTCCTCATAACTAGAAGGCTCGGAGTCAACAATGCTTGTTACCAATGCCATGTAACTACAAAACCGCTCAGGTGGTTTACTCTCTCTAACCTGTCTCTTTGGCCTAGCAACTGATGTGGCCTCGCACAAGGTATCTTGAAGCCACTTGGGCTTCCTCTTCCTTGAGCATACTTCTCCCACTGGAGTGAAAGAATCCTCATCATCATCAGAAGCCTGAACTCCTGAAGGCCTGCCAACTGACCTCATGCCTGAATCTGTGCCTGTAGATGCTGAAGTACCGTGCGAACTGTCCATTAGTGGACTACCTTGTGAACTGCTTTGTAGACTGCCCTGCATGCTGCCCGAAGAACCACCCACCTGACTCTGAGAGCCACTGCTCACTGATGGACCTGACACTGTAATCGATGTACCTCCTGATCCCTGACCACTGGATCCCTATGACTGATTCAACTGCTCCTGAGGGTCAGGGGACTCTGGATACTCTAACTCCCGTGACCTCCTGAAAGCTCTCTCCTCCTCAAACTTCACATCCCGCCTAACAACCACTTTCCTCTGCGCAGGAGTATAAATCCGATAAGCTTTCGAGGTCTCGCTATAACCCACAAAGATGCCCTTGTCTGCAGTGGGCTCTAGCTTGGTCCTGTTCTCCTTGGGGACCTAGGAATATGTGAGGCACCCAAAGAAACGAAAGTGCCCAACATCAGGCTTCTTCCTAGAAAAAGCCTCCTCCTAAGTCACATTCCCCAAGGCACGATGTGGACTCCTGTTCTGCAAGTACACAACAATGTTGTAGGCCTTTGCCAACAAAAATAAAGGTAACCCCTGATCATGAAGCATGGCTTTGGCAGCCCCTGCAATGGATCTGTTCTTCCTCTCTGCAACCCCATTCTGCTGGGGGTAGTAAGGAACTGTGAACTCCCTCCTAATGCTTGCCTCAGCACAAAAATCAACAAACTCACCAAGGGTATACTCCCCTCCATTGTCCGACCTGAGGACCTTGATCTTCCTACCTGTATGGGTCTCCACAAGAGCTTTGAACTCTTGAAACCGCTTGAAGACCTCACTCTTGGTCTTCAAGAAATAAATCCAGGTCTTCCTGGAGTGGTCATCAATGAATAAAACATAGTACTTATAGCCACTCAAGGATACATGAGACATCCGACCACTCACATCGGTATGAATCAAGTCAAGGATCCCGGTTGCTCTGCTGTCACTGCTGGGAAAAGGGGATCTGGCAAACCTCCCATAGCACATCCTTTGCATACATCAAGGTGATCAGAACTAAAATTTGGCACACCAGTGGTGATCTCCCGCAATGTACTCAAGGCCCCATGATACATATGCCCCATCCTGTGGTGCCAATTCTCACACAACTCTGAACTGCTAGATTTGCTGTCGGTCCTGTCGCAGGTGCTGCTACTCAATGCCATCAGGCGCTGGAATGAGAACTTGTACACCCTGGCATGGCGCACACCAATCTCTCTAGCTGAAGAAGCTGGAGTTCCCCTAGGATATATAAGCACCTGCCTTCTCCTAAACAACACATCATACCCTCTATCCTCAAGTGCTGAGACAGATATCAGGTTCTTCTTCATTCCAGACACATATAGAACATCTGACACTTTCAAGGGAGGTTTGGGTCCCCTATCAAATGTCAACATCCCCACATCGACTGCTCTAACAATGCTGTCATCACCAAGTACTACCTCCATATCAGTATCGCCCTTTGAAAGCTCTGAGAAGTACTCTCTGACTCCTGTCATGTGGCGGGAAGCGCCATTGTCAACAAACCAAATGCTAGAAGATGCTCTGCTAGTAGCGGGGAAGGCACACTTCCTCTGAAGCTGTATGGCAGGTGATCCTGCACTAGTGGCCTCACAAGCTATGAACCCAAACTCCCGATCAAATCTCTTTGAGAAGCTCTTTATCTCTACAGAAGCTGCCATGGGTTTGTCTTTCCCTTTCTTGTTCTTCTTCTCCGGACACACAACAACATAGTGTCCCAACTTTTGACAATTCCAACATTTGACTTTGGAATAGTCCTTCTCCTTGTTCTGCTGCTTGCCTTTACCTTTGCTTTTGCCTCCACTGTTGGAAGCTTGCTTCTTTGCTCTGCCCTTCTTACCTCTTGCTAACAATGCCACATTGTCATCCTCCTCCACCTGTTTGGCTGCCCCAAGATGGTTCTTTCTGATCTCATTCTGAATGCAATCATCCCACAACCTCTCCCAATCGGGAAGGTTTTCCCGTGCAACAATGCCATCCACAAAATTCTCCCAAGTCTTGGGAAGACCATTCAAAGCAATTCTCACCAACTCAGTGGGTGCAATGATCTCACCTACGGCTGCCAACTCATCTCTCATTGAAGTGATCTTTGTGAGGTATGCTGTAGCACTGTCAGTCTTAGCCATTTTAATGGCCTTCAGTTTCTCCTTTAGGACCATTTTTCTGTTTTCATTTGAGCTCTGGTAAAGACTGGTCAAGGCTGTCCACATCTCATGTGCATAAGTCTTTCCTCTCACATGAGGAATGACATGGTCTTTGATTCCTTCTGTTATCACCCCAAGAAACTCTCCTAGGTTGTAGCTTGGAGATGCTCGGGAACATTACAAATTCAACTTAATGTTGGAAATGGATGAATGGAAAGAATGATGCTTATTCAAGCCAGATAACCACTTCTACTATGCTTAACTCCAGACATGCATGAACACCCCCAGACTACAAGGCTTTAGACCACCAATTACTCACAATTCAGAGATTGGGTGAATATGGAGAATACTGACCACACCAGCAGATGCACAAGACCTTGTGATGGCCAGTTGCAACCAGTAAAGAGGTTTGCAAATCTAATTCCCTAGTGTACAGACAGGATGACAACTCTCTGTCACTAAGTGAAAAGAAACCTGATTAACACATTCACTGATACATGCAAGATTTAAACACAGAGGCAGGATGACAGCTCCTCTAATGCTAAACATCAAGAGTTCAGGAAAACTGCATATCAGGCATAACCTAGAACATAATAGAAATGGAAAGTGAGCAACTAACAGCAAAAGAAGCTTGTATTAGCTGAAAATGAAGACGAGACGCTGCAAGTATGAAAGTAGTTACAGTTTCCAGAAGTTGAACCTTACATTAAAACAACAACCATCAACCCTGATTACATCTGATTTCTGGGTATATATATAGTTTCATTACAGAGGCACTTGGCCATTCTAGGTGTGGAGGGGTCATAATTGACCACCAACCGCTTTAACTGCCTGGTAGAACTTTTGAGTGTGGTTGCTTGCTGTAGCGGATGAATTTGATCCTTTCCTGTGCTCTGCTGTCCTCTCGGGCAGGTGGAGTGTCGTATAGGATGAAATCCCATACCTATTGAATGGAGTTATCTGCTCGAGCTTTGTCCTTCTTCTTCTCGGGTATACAATCTGTTGAATGCGGTGGTTGAGGAGGAAATGCACCGGGTACTGGTAGGCAGTCGTCTTCGTCCTTCGGGTGCACGGAATGGTCAGGGCAAGCGGACTGCATGGCAAATGTACGAGCAGGGCGGAGGAAAGACATCAGCCATTGGATTAAACAGATAGACGGCGGGGATCACTGGGTGGAGGGTATCGGGAGATACGGAGGCGGAGTGAGCGCGGGTCGTTGGATCTCGGGAGGGCAGATCCAATGGCCATCAGACGGAGGAGGCGCATGGGATTTAATGGGCGGGAAAAGCGGTTTTGGCAGTAGGCGGTATTGGTCGCACCGCTTCGGGGCCTATGGTGGTAAACATACAATGGCGCGCGAAACCATCCAGAGGGCGACGCGTGGCGGAGGGGAAAGGACGAAAACCGCCCTCTATCGCGCGTTAACGCACCGCTACGTTGTGGCTGCGGGGGAAGCGTATGGCATTTGATCACGACAGATGCGATCGAACAGTGGGTATTTGATTGCGCAGGTCGCTTTATCTGACGTGACTGGAGCCGTTGGATTGGCGGGGAGAGTTAATGGCTACGATTTAAAGGCGGGGAGGGGTCACAGGAGCGCAGGGTCATGTGGACATGGTTACATGATGGTTTAGGCTCCATGCTCGGAGGCTTGAGCGAACACGGGTTTATGCAGGGTTTTAGAGGAAAAACGGAGGTAGCGGGGTGATGAGAGAGTTAGCGGAGTGAGGGAGAAGGAGGAAGATGACTGGTGCGAGTTCCCTTTTGAACATGGACAATACAACTAAGCTTGCATTTGATTCTCAAAATATCAATATATGTGGCAGAGCTAACACTGGCTCCTTCTGGGGATGAGATCCTCTCTGTGAGGTCTCAAGAACTGCAGATCATTGCCTTTCCTGTGAAAACCAAATTAGCAAATTTTCCTAGTGTTCCATTGGGCATGGAGTCTAATTGGGCAAATACTAAAATAGATAGGACAACATATTTACAACTTTAAGGCCAAAAAACCTTAAATAACATAAATTTTCAGAAAACGCCCATTAACTGGGCCATCAAAAACTGACTCCCCTTCCATACTTTGCAGCATGAAGGTATTGTTCCCTTGGATCCGAGAAATGATAAAAGGCCTTGTCCAGAAAGCGTCAAACTTCCCATGGTTGCCTTTCTTCTCTTTCAGTGCATCCCATTTCAGAACTAAATCTCCAACCTGAAAGTTATCTGTTTTGGCTCTTCTGTCAAAAGCTTCCTTGATCTTCTTCTGATGTGCCGCAGATCTTTCAACTAGCTGTTCTCTGATTTGATGTACCTCTGCTAAGTCAGTGATCCTTTTTGCCTTGTCTTCTTCCTCATCCTGCTCTTCTTGCAAGAATTTTGCCACCGGGAGGATTAACTGAATTGGGAATACAGCCTCAGTGCCATATACCAGCTTGAAAGGAGAACTCCCTGTGGATTTCTTGGTGGTTACTCTGTCAGCCCATAGTGCATATTTGAGCTTAGAGTCCCAATTCTTTTTGTTGTCTTCCAGTAGCTTTTTAATTATCCTTATAAGGCTTTTGTTAGAAGATTCTGCTAGACCATTGCCTTGAGAGTAATATGAGGTGGAATAAACTAGCTTAATGCCCATTGAGTCACACATGTCCACCAATTCTTTTGCCCTGAAGGCTGCTGCATTGTTTGTCATCAATTTATCTGGACAACCAAATCTGGTGAAGATATTCTCTGTCAAGAACTTCATGACCACATTATGGTCAGCCTTTCTGGTAGGAATTGCTTCAATTCATTTAGTGAAGTAATCTGTGGCTACTAAGATCCATCTGTGCTGGCCACTGGAGTGTGGATTGATTTCTCCAATGAAATCCAAGCCCCACTGCTGAATAGGGGCACTAGCATGTATGGGTTTTAGGGGCAAGGACTTCAATTGCTGCTTTCCTTCAAATCTTTGGCACCTATCACATGATTTAATAAATGAAAAGACATTAGCAAACAAGGTGGGCCAAAAGTATCCGACTCTAAGAATCTTGTCGGCTGTAGTTTTCCAATAATGATGCCTTCCATACAGACTGGAATGAAACTGCTGCATGGCTGCAATGGATTGTTCTTTGTCCAGAGACCTCAAAATAACTCCAGAAGGGTCCCTCCAGTAGAGCAGGTTTTCATGAATGCAATATTTGGCTGCCCTGAGCTTAATAGTTCTGGCTTGGCTTGAATTAAGGTCTGGAGGAATTTCTAGCTTCAACAAAAATTGAGCTATCGCAGAGTACCAATCACAAGAAGCTAAGTTTTCTATCAATGACTGTCTTTTCCCTGGTTCGGCTGTTTCTTCTTCTATCTGACCATTTTCTGAAATTGTGCTTATGAGATTTATGTCCAGTGTTCTGCAATTTTCTTCAGCCATTAATCTGGCAAGGCCTTGACCTCTGACAAGCTTAGTGGGCTTCAATTCTATGTTAAATTCAATAAGCTTTGCAATCCATTTAGCCCTTCTTCCATCAACATCAGGCTGCGTTAGAACATCTTTTATTGAAGCAGAGGGTACATATGCAATTATCTTGGAATGCAAAATGTAAATTCTGAAAGCTTTCAAAGACTTGATAAGAGCATATGCCTGTTTTTCAATGATATCATACTTTAGCTCAGCATCCCTTAATGTTTTGCTGAAAAAAGCCACTGGATGCTTTGAGCCTTCTTCATCTGCTTGCAATAAAACTACTGCAAGGGTGTCATCAGAGGCAAATGAAAATATATGGAACTCCTTGCTGTAATCTGGACTTCTTAAAGTGGGAGCTTCCATAATAGCTTTCTTAATGGACTCAAAGGATCTTCTTGCTGCATCAATCCATTTGATCTCTGACCCCTTTCTCAACATGGAGGTAATATGTTTTACAAGTTCTGCAAAATTTGGGATAAACCTCCTTACAAAATTTATCTTGCCCAGAAAGGACTGGATATCTTTCTTTGATCTTGGGACAGACAAGGTCTGTATTGCTCTTACTCTTTCTGGGTCAATTCGGACACCTGCAGCAGAAACAACATGTCCTAACAACTTGCCTTCCTCTAAAGCAAACTGTGATTTTTTAGGATTGACTGAAATCCCAAACCTTCTGCACTTCAGAAACACTTTCTTCAAATGTTGCAAATGGTCTTGATGGCTGCTGGAGTATATTGTTATATCATCCAGGTAGATGAGGACAAACTTATCCTTCTCTCCCACAAATGCTATATCCATAGCTCTCTGGAAGGTGGCTCTAACATTCATCAGTCCAAAAGGCATCTTGGAATACAAAAAGGTGCTCCAAGGAGTGGTGGATGTAGCCTTTTCTTGGTCATCTGGATGTACGACAACCTGATTATACCCTGAAAATCCATCTAGGAAAGACATTACTTTGGCCCGAGACCTTCTGCAGCAAATGTTCCATCTTGGGTAAAGGATAATTGTCTTTTTTAGAACATTTGTTTAAGTTTCTGAAATCAACGCAGAGCTCGATTTCTCCACTTTTCTTCCTCACCACTACCAAATTGGCTACCCATTTTGGATATCTGAGAGGGACTATGATTTTGGCAGCCAGTAACTTCTTGATTCTTTTTGAATCAGTGGGAGAAGCAAAGGATTTATGGGTCTCAGCTTCTGCTTGAAAGGGTTGGTGTCTTTTTCTAAAGGAATTTTATGCTGCATGATCTTTTTGTCATATGTTTTCAGGTCACTATATTCCTAGGCAAAGACATCAGCAAATTGCTTCATTAAATTGCAGTATTCAGCACTCTGAGCAGCAGACAGATGGGTGGACAGATTTATATATCTTGGTTGTCCTGGACTCCCTATATTATGCTTACAGACTGCAGATTGGTCTTCTTTTTGGGCAGCCTTGTAAGGCACATCATTTTGGTCAAACAGCTTTTCTAATGGAACCAGACCCTTAGGTATATGATTACTGGGCAGTTGGACAATGCTATCTTTACCAATTTTGTTTCTAAGCTGGGATTGGGGATTTTCTTCCAAGGCTTCATTCTCTTGGTCAATTTGCATTTCGGAAAACTCATCAATGACCTGCAGAAATCTATTTACCTCATCATCATCTTCAAAAACTTTCCAATGTTGGACATTATTAGGCAAGGATGGTCTGTATTTCATTTGAACTTCATAAACTAGTCTGGGAGGCATGGGAGGGATAAACATGCTAGCAGACACAGCAAGGGAATCGGCAAGCTGATTTTTTACTCTAGGGATATATGAGATACAAAAATTATCAAAAGAATCTTTGAGTCTCCATACCTCATCTCTGTATGCTTTCAGCCTTGGGTGCTTTGCTTGAAATGTTTTATTCACTTGCTGAATGATGAGGTCAGCATCTCCAAACACCTTTATGCTCTTGATTCCTCTGTCTTTAGCTGCATTGAGACCCAATATCAGGGCCTCATACTCTGCTATATTGTTGGTAACTTGAAAGGCTAGCTTAAAAGACAGATGTGTGCTTTCTTGTTCCGGAGATATCAGCACCACCCCTGCTCTTGCAGTCTCTCTAGAACATCCTCCATCAAAGAACATTTCCCAAACCTAACTTCCTTGCTCTCCCTCGGCCTGATTTGCTGGTTTCTTGATCTGCATTGAGGCCTTCTGGGATTCTTCAATTTGGAGAATACAAGCTCCAAAATCAGTGTCCATCGCATATATGGGATGATTAGAAGGATTCCTCTCATGATTGATGATGTAGGCCAGCTTTGCTTCTCTGTACAATCCCTTGCTTTCCCCTCCAAAGACTGGGACAGTGGCATAAGATAAGTCATTCTGTAGTGTCCCACCTAGTCTCTTGATCCACCCTCTAGACAACAGCATGCCAAACGTAGGAGGGACATCTGCTACCACAATGTCCATCATCATGCTCTTCATGGGCAGTTGAGTTAAGGTAATGGCTAGGTCTTTGATTACTCCTAGGCATTTTACCTTTCTTGAATCAAATGAGAATAAGTCATGATATGGTCTAGTGATATCAAGGCCTAACTCTTCCATGACAGCTTTAGGCATCAAATTGTGGCTAGCCCCTGTGTCTAGCAGGCAATTGTGGAGGATTTTGTCATGAATGGTCAAGGAGACATAAAATGATGGAGAATTATCATCAACAGGTTCAGTCATTGGGCTAAGCACAACTGTAGGCTTATCATCTTGCAAATTGACGTAGTTAGTGGGGTTTTGTGAGGCTTTCAGCTCAAGAGCATCAAGGATAGGCTTTCTAAAAACTTCACTCTTTACTAGTTCTATCAGAGGTATAGATATTTTTAACTTCTGGACTTCTGATTCAAAACTGAAAGGGGAAGGGGACTTGTCAGGACCTCTTACCTCTTGAGCTGGTGCTTTGAAGATGACTGGATCAGCTACTGGCTTCTTCTGTCTGATATTCTGTTGCTCTGTTTGGACAGCAGCTCTTTGGGCAGGATTCTCCTTGACATTGTTTGCTTTTGACCTTAGATTGTATCTTTGCTGTTCACCAGTTTGCAGAACAGCCTCTTTGTCCCACTCTTGACTGGTTTGGTCTTGTAGTAATGATTCTTCATATGCAGCCAATGTCAAAAAGGCAGCACTGCCTTTGTCTTCCATGCAATGAATCTCATCCTCATCTTCAACTTTCTCCTCCTCCATGACTACATTCTGGAAAGGAGCCTTCACTCTTTGTTCTTCATTTGCTTCTTTACCCCTTTGAATGATTTGAAATTGTTCATTTGCTCTTCTGAAAGGATTTGGGTTTCTTGGAGCAAATGTATTTTGAAGCCTTGCCTTCCCTGAATGTTGCTCAACTTTCAGCTTAGATATCTCAGCAGCCAATGACTCTATCATTTTAGTCATTTTGTCCAATTTAGGCTCTGAAGATGAAGCAGAGGAAGAAGAAGCCTCACCTCTCTGCCTCCTTCTGTCAGCATGACTTTTAAGCTTTTCTGCAGCCATGATGTTAGATTCTACCTCTAGAGTTGCATCCTGCATTTCAGCTAGAGTGGCACATCTTCTTTCTCTTAATAGCAGGCAGAAATCAGAGTCAAAAGCATTGGCATAAGTGAGTTTGGCAGAGGTGGGGGTAGGCTTTACTTCAACTGGTATCTTACTATACATACAGTTAAATCTTTTATTAAAATCAGGCAATGATTCCCCATTCTCCCTCTTTAGGTTTCCAAACTCTGTATGGTAATAGAGCAAATCTTTCCTATCCCCCCATTGCTTCAGAAATACATCATCTAATGCTTCAATGTCTGTTATTGACCTATGGGGCAATTCTCTGAACCACTTTCTAGCCTCACCATCAAGGCTCTGGAAAAACACTCTCATCCACACATAATCTTCACTTGTATCTAGGTTATCAGCATAACTATAAAAAGATTCAAGGTGTTCTTCCGCTGTTACTCCCTCTATACCAGTGAACTTAGGCATGTATTTCTGGTATTTGCCTCTAGGCATGGCATTCAAAGGAATAGGCAAGACCAAGGGCCCATACCGAGCAACTATGATTCTTTCCATCTTTGTGGGGGCTTGCTGGCCTGCCATGGCCGAGGTAGGTGGAAGGATACTAGCAGATTGAATAGTAGGAAGCAATGAAATAGATGACAGGGACAAAGGAATATGATGGACTATATGGGAGACTTTCTTTGGACTGAGATCCAAAGGGGAACTAAATAAACAAGGAGCTTTATGAATCTTTGGAGGTATTTCTCTACTAACAATGCTAGGCTCTATATCTTCAAACGGTATATCCCCAGTTATAACCTTCTCTTTTAGAGATACATAAGATTTCTTAGACTTACCTGCTCCTGATGCTCTTCTCTGTGATGTTTTCCTTTGCTTAGCAATCTTCTCAGGGTCAGGCATTGGGTCAGCTGGTGATTTCTGAGGATTTTTCCGGGTATGCCTCACAAACTGAGCTAGAACTGTAATGTGGAGTCGCCACTAGGTTGGTCCTCCAGTAGAGTTGCCAGATAGATGATTACAACCAGAAATGTGTCCAGACTTTGTCTATCATCAAAGCTGGATTTGTGTCGTTCTCCCAGGGAAGCTGAGCTTCAATCTCCTCTCCCCGGCAACGGCACCAATTAATGTTATCACCCCAAGAAACTCTCCTAGGTTGTAGCTTGGAGATGCTCGGGAACATTACAAACTCAACTTAATGTTGGAAATGGATGAATGGAAGGAATGATGCTTATTCAAGCCAGATAACCACTTCTACTATGCTTAACTCTAGACATGCGTGAACACCTCCAGACTACAAGGCTTTAGACCACCAATTACTCACAGTTCAGAGATTGGGTGAATATGGAGAATAATGACCACACCAGCAGATGCACAAGACCTTGTGATGGCCGGTTGCAACTAGTAAAGAGGTTTGCAAATCTAATTCCCTAGTGTACAAACAGGATGCCAGCTCTCTGTCACTAAGTGAAAAGAAACCTGATTAACACATTCACTGATACATGCAAGATTTAAACATAGAGGCAGGATGACAGCTCCTCTAATGCTAAACATCAAGAGTTCAGGAAAGCTGCATATCAGGCACAGCCTATAATAGAATAGAAATGGAAAGTGAGCAACTAACAACAAAAGAAGCTTGTATTAGCTGAAAATGAAGACGAGATGCTGCAAGTATCAAAGTAGTTACAGTCTCCAGAAGTTGAACCTTACATCAAAACAACAACCATCAACCCTGATTACATCTGATTTCTGGGTATATATAGAGTTTCATTACAGAGGCACTTGGCCATTCTAGGTGTGGAGGGGTCATAATTGACCACCAACCGCTTTAAATGCCTGACAAAACTTTTGAGTGTGGTTGCTTGCTGTAGCGGATGAATTTGATCCTTTCCTGTGCTCTGCTGTCCTCTCGGGCAGGTGGAGTGTCGTATAGGATGAAATCCCATACCTATTGAATGGAGTTATCTGCTCGAGCTTTGTCCTTCTTCTCGGGTATACAGTCTGTTGAATGCGGTGGTTGAGGAGGAAATGCACCGGGTACTGGTAGGTAGTCATCTTCGTCCTTCGGGTGCACGGAATGGTCAGGGCAAGCGGACTGCATGGCAAATGTACGAGCAGGGCGGAGGGAAGACATCAGCCATTGGATTATACGGATAGACGGCGGGGATCACTCGGTGGAGGGTATCGGGAGATACGGAGGCGGAGTGAGTGCGGGCCGATGGATCTCGGGAGGGCAGATCCAACAATCATCCGACGAAGGAGGCGCACGGGATTTAATGGGTGGGAAAAGCGGTTTCGGCGGTAGGCGGTATTGGTCGCACCGCTTCGGGGCCTACGGTGGTAAATGTACAATGGTGCGTGATACCATCCAGAGGGCGACGCGTGGCGGTGGGGAAAGGACGAAAACTGCCCTCCATCGCACGTTAACGCGCTGCTACGTTGTGGCTGCGGGGGAAGCGGATGCCATCCGATCGCGGCGGATGCGATCGAATGGTGGGTATTTGATTGTGCAGGTTGCTTTATCTGACGTGACCGGAGCCGTTGGATCGGCGGGGAGAGTTAACGGCTACGATTTAAAGGTGGGGAGGGGTCACGGGAGCGCGGGGTCATGTGGACATGGTTACATGATGGTTTAGGCTCCACGCTCGGGGGCTCGAGGGAACACGGGTTTATGCAGGGTTTTAGAGGAAAAATGAAGGTAGCGGGGTGATGAGAGAGTTAGCGGAGTGAGGGAGAAGGAGGAAGATGATTGGTGCGAGTTCCCTTTTGAACATGGACAATACGGCTAAGCTTGCATTTGATTCTCAAAATATCAATAGATGTGGCAGAGCTAACACCTTCTAGAATCAATCTTTTTTTCTTAACATTCTTTTTGTTAAACTCTGCCAACTGTACAGGGTCAACAGGTACTGCTACTGGGTTCTGTGTGGTATTTACCATAATGTCCCAGACTTCTGCTTCCTCAAAGATGCTCTGGATTCTCTCATTCCGTGCACCGTAGTTGTTCTGCCCATCCAACCTGTCTTCAACTCTCAAACCCAAAGACATGTTTCACTGTCCTATCAAACTGAAATTTTCAAATCTGTGGTAAAGGTTTCTGTTTTCTGTGTAAAAATCAGCTTGCTGTAATTTTCACTTTGCTGTCCCAAACTGCACTTTTCAGCCAACCAAGCTCCGATACCATGAAGAAATTTCAACCCCCACTCCGGTTATTAGTTTTCCTTATCACTCCATGCATTTAGTTTTAAATCCAAGCATGA
Organism: Pinus tabuliformis; assembly: GCA_031772625.1. Classification (NCBI taxonomy): domain Eukaryota; kingdom Viridiplantae; phylum Streptophyta; class Pinopsida; order Pinales; family Pinaceae; genus Pinus; species Pinus tabuliformis. The sequence goes on along the minus strand of CM062804.1, from coordinate 1,030,244,444 downwards.
TAAAAATTCTAAAATCTGGAAATGACAATAATTTTCTGAAAACACAAATTTAGAGATTTCACAACTACTGAAATTGCAGAAATAAAACACAACAAAATTATGACAACCACACACAGAAAATAACACAGTGATTTTTGGTCAATGTGACCCTGGAAAACCCCCCTACAACTCTTGGGGAAAACCAGTTTGAGAGCTCTTTTTTATTTCTGAAAGTGCTTTTATAGAGAAATTGAAATACACAGTAAAAATTTCAGCGTCCACAAATTACAACTTATCTCGATTTCTGTGCTTGAACTCCACCTCGAAAATCGTGCCAGTTAGCAAACAGCCAAAATAGAAATTTTTACAGCAATAAAACAACATTAAATGTTGTACGGCCAACCTCGAAAAATGTGCCCAGAACTTGCTATCCTTCTTTTTCTATTTCTGTGCCTTTCTCCTGCTGTACGGTTCTTCCTTGGGATGCCTGCCAATAAATGTTGCTACCCAGATTTGCTGATATGTCTTCTTGCTGCGCTCCTTCACTTCCTCACTGCTCAGAAATTTTCTCCTTGCTCTCTCTTCTCTTTCTCTCAAATGCTCATGAAAGAATGAATTGATCTTTTCCTCTTTTCTTCTCCTTTTATTCTCTAAATGACCTTTTGGGTTACCCTAAGATCTAATAGCTGAGATCCATTTATATCTAAGGATGAGAATAAATGTGCATTTAATTCCCACTTTCTATTTTTTAACTCACCCACTTAAATAAAGACCTACTTAGCCTTTTATTTCCATAGTCAATTTTTCACTTTCTAATTCTTCATTCACTTTAACAAAGTCACTTTTAAATTAGAATGTAACTTTACCACCTATAAAGTCACTTTTAAATTAGAATGTAACTTTACCACTTATAAAATCACTTTTAAATTAAATTGACTTTACCACTTATAAAGTCACTTTAGGAGAAAAGTAAAAAATAAATTTGGACACTTTTCCCTAGGCCAAAGATCAAAGCCTTAGGGCACCACTTGTCCTCTGGTACCCAAATTTTAACAGAAGGCAACACAATGAATAAAATATATAAAAATAATAAAAATAAATAATAATCATAATAATAATTAATTAAATAATAATTAGTTGCTGAAGAGGCTTGTCTCTAAGGACATGACCATTCATGAAGGGGCACCTACCTAGGTATATAAGTAAGATTCAATCCTGCACCATCCAGATGCAATCTGCTTTGTCTCAGGATTCTGTAGCAACTCTCGGTTCTGAAAAAGGCTTCTCGGATCTACCAGAAAGTGTCTTCAAAGTTCTCAAGTCTCGCTGCTTGCACCTGCTCAAATACTCCTCTTCTGCAATAAAGATCAAGTTTGATTCTCTTGGCACGTTGGTAAAGTTTTATAATTAAAAATTAGGAGGTCGGGGGATCAAATCCCAACCCTTCCTCCTCCTCTGTCGTTGGATGGATTACAATGGTGTTGAAATATATTTAAAACATTATTAATAAGGGGCGGGGTCTCCGGACCCGCCCCAACCCTTATCACCTTTTAAATACATTGCATCCACATATATTTGTTGGTGGAGATGTGAAAGGTTGGTGGATGGATATGGTATGGCAGATAGGATAAGGCAGATAAGTATGATGGGGATATGGCGTGTAGGGTGGCGGAGATATGGCGGGGCTGCCATTAATGGCGGACTCCGCCATATTTTATTTAATACAAAAACATGCCTTTAAATACATGCTGCGACATCCTTATAACAAGAACCAAGTATAGCCCGATTGGTAAGTATAGCTTGATTGGTAAGGAAGCGGATTTGGAGCCGAGAGGTCATGGGATCGGATCTCGTTAGCTCCGACGAGATCCGTTAACAATTTTTTAGCGAATTCAACAAGGCCACATGTCGCCCTCTGTTTGGGCCATGTGTCGCCTTGGGATTGTTTCCCATGCGGCCAATCACAGCTTGCCACCTCATCGCACAGTTAGCATTGCCATGTTAGTGCCTAGTCATCATCCAGTCAGTTGCCACGTCAATGTTGACTTTGGTTTCCCGTTGATCGTTGACTACCCATTGACTTTGACTTGGAGTTTGCCCTGAAAACTTTTACTTTGAATAACTTTCACATACGGACTCGGTTTTCGCCCGTTCAAGTTGCGTTGGAATCGTTTTTCTGAGCTCTACGCGATAGTGCTGGTTTCGCTCGAATCCAAAAACTTTGAATTTTGGCATTTTTTAGATCTTTGACCATCCATTGGTTAATTTCGGATTACTTCCTCTATGTTGGAAATAATACTGAGAGGGGGGGTGAATCAGTATTATCAGATCAATAAAACCTTTTCAATTTCATACTCAGAAACATATACGCGACTTCAGTTAAGTGAATCCGCGTGTACACGCGACTGTGTCTAAAGCAACTAGCGTATATGCAGATATCTTATGATTCAGTTAATCTTATCTTCAGTAAATGCATCAGAACATTATTAAGCAATTTAACAGTAAACAGGTGCAGTATAACAGAACAGAACATCACACAAGAGCCATACACATGAACACCATGATATAAGGTGGAAACCCAATGTGGGTGAAAACCACCTGCTGCAATTCGTCTCTTTCTTCTTTAATGAGAAACTTCTTTTACAATATACTGGTGCAGTCCTTTACCAGTATGCAGGCTACAACCTGCAGAGGGCTACAACCCTCTCTTTCGTTTTCCAACCACTTCTGGAAGGGAGCTACAACCCCCTCAGCTCTTGTACTAGCTGATCCATTTACTAGTACGTAGGTGCTGACCCTACAACCTTCAGGGACCACGTTTCATCAATTTTCAGACTGGATCCAAGAGTACAAAGCAAACATTACCGCAATACAATCATCAACTTATACTTGCATCATAATTCATTAAACAACCCAATACCGAATCACTGAAACCCTGTCATCAAGAACACAGAACCCAAACCAGAATCTAGAACTCTGCAACAACCACCAGAATCAGCAACAACCTGAAATATCAACCCTTATCATGCATACGCTACTTCACTGTACCAAAACCGCGTGTATACGCGCTTTCTCCAAAGGCAACCCGCGTGCAGATCTAGAAATGATTACTTCTGCCTTTGCTGTCAGATCCGACCCTTGCCAAGCGTCCCGAACAGATAACCAGCAATACCAGATCCTCTCACTGCGTCAGACACCCACACACTCTATCTTTGCCTAGTGATCTTCTCCTTATATAGCCTTAGGCCTTGTTCAATACCAAGAGCCAAAACCATAGAAACACAATACCATCAACTTCAAAACTAGGGATCGACACGCCCGTCGAGACACAATGGTCCGAAACCATAGGCACAACTTCCAAGGACTAACCGCCATGGACCAAAGGTACTTTTTCACATACACGCGCTTTTTCTGAAGCCAACCTGCGTGTACACGCGACTTGGGCTTAACAAACCTGCGTGTATGAACTTCCTTGTACTAGGATCTGTCTTCTGATTAAGTTGCCATCTCCTGTACCAACTTCTGAGCATCTGTACCAACCTCTGAGTGAGTTGCCATCAAGGACAACACTTGAATCATAATGCCAACAATCTCCCCCTTTGGACTTGATGGCAACCACCACACCAAGTCACTCTCCCCCTTTGACATCAAGGGCAAAGGGTGGACCAAGATATTCTCTTCTTTGGTATACCCTCTCCTGTCCATACTGCTGTCCATACTCCCCCTGAGTACATGCTGAAATCTCCAAATGTGCTCCCCCTTTGTGTATGCCAAGGTGTACCAATCTGCTCTTGCTGAATTGTGCTGTTCATGCTCCCCTTGACTGTAGGCAAGATCTGCAAAAGATGTTCTTCAAGAAGAACAAAGTCTTATACATCATAGAAGACCTTCCTATCACCAAAAGACTCAACATACATTCATCACCCACCCTAGTGGGGATATACCAATATTGACTCATCTACCTAACCATGTGAAGATGATAATACATGAACATTTCATCATTCATCCCAGGCATAGTGGGGAAACCAACATAGGCCGTTACATGACCTTGACATCATAAAAGAGATACATGACATAGTGATGAAATATCTAGACCAAGACTTATGAACGCCACCAACAGCATCATGATCTGTACCATAAGCATCAGCCTGCAATACCATTCCTAAACAGTAAGATGTATCATTTAGCTTCATAGACTTTATCAACACCTTCTAACCATAATGCCAACAATGCATTATTTGAAGAATATTCTCCCCCTGAGTGTAAGCCAACCATGTCTGAACCATTTCCTGAGTCTGTTCTGCTCCCCCTGAGCCTGAGCCAACCATGACTACCCTCTGTTCTGCTGCCCTTTCTCCATATACGCGACTTTGCAGCCTGTAACTCGCGTATATACGCGACTTGTCTTCATTATATAAGCGTATGCAGGATGGAATACTGAATTTCACTTTCAGATTCCCCTGTGTCTGTTATGTCAGCTGACTGAGCTATCCCACACCTTTCTGTCTCTGTCTTCTTCAATTCCTGCAACTGTGATGATGTATGGTCCTTTTGTCTTGAATTTTGAAATCTGCTCCTGCATTCCCTTGCTTTATGCCCATAGTTGTTGCATGTATAGCACCTTATATTTTTCATGTTCCTTCTATCACAATCAATTGCTTTGTGTCCATATGCATTGCAGGCAAAGCAATACCCTCTGAAGTACCTGGGATGCGATGATCTTTCTTGAACCATTCTACTTCTGCATCTGGCTGCAACATGTCCAAGATTATGACATACATAACATTCAACATTATTCAGCGGAGGAAATAATCGTCTATCACGTCCATAGTTAGGAGTAAAGGATCTTCCTTGAGGAATTTCTTTCCTTGGTTGTTCCTTGAGCATTTCAGATTTCTCATTAGAGTTTCTTGTCTCACCTTGTGAACTAGATTCACCTTCAACATATTCATGAAAACCAAGACCAGTCTTGATAGCAGGAGATCTTTGACTATTAAGAATATCATCCAAGACTTTAGAACTATCTTGAAATCGTAAGAGCTTATCCTTTTCTTCTAGTTTACCTTTCAAGATATTTACCTCAACCTGATGTTGTTCTTCCTTTTTCAGATACTGCTTCCTTAGGTCTTCTTCTACTTTTCTCCCTTCTTCCACTTGTCGCTTTAGTTTGATCACTTCATGTTCTTGATCTTCAAGATCTTCTTTTAGAGAGAGGATCTTTGATTCAAGTCTCTGAATAGTTGTGCTTTGATCTTTTGCTATATCCTGCAATCTCTCCCTTACTCTGGTTTCTGTTTCCAATAGTTCTTTTAATTTGGCAGCTTCTTCAGTTTCTGCATTCTTCTCTTCATGTGCCATGAGACTTTTAATATCCTCGCTATTATTGGATGAAGCATTCTTCTTCTTGTGCGCCATGAGACTTCTAATATCTTCACTATCATTTAATGAACTTTTAATATGGGAATAATAGCTTCTACCATCTTCTTCATATATCCTTTCTTTGTTATGAGGACATCTAGCAGCATAGTGACCAACTCTACCACATAGAAAACATTTGAAAGGTAGCTTATCTTTGAACCGTCCAGTTCCCCGTTCAAGATTCTTGACAAAATTTACCTCATCTTCTTCCTCCGACACTTCGAATGCGGCCTCTGGTGGTACCTCTTGTCGCATTTCAAAAGCAGTTAAGATCCCGTGAAGCTGTGACATGGTAATTTTCCGCACATTCTCCTTTTCTTCTATGGCAGATACTTTAGAATCAAATTTAGTAGACAGAGATCTCAAAACCTTTTGAACTAAGACAACTTCCTCAAATTCTTCACCCAGATCCCTCATACAATTCACAATCTCATCCATACGCAGGAAATAATTAGCTACGCTTTCATTACTTCGCATCTTAAGAGTTTCATACCGGATTCTGAGAGTTTGAAGCTTCGCTATTTTTACCTGATCATCTCCTTCGTAGCTTGTAACGATTTTGTCCCATATTTCCTTAGCTGATTTGAGATGCATGATCTTCATAAATTCTGATTGAGTCAAAGTACTCAATAGGACATTAACTACTTTGGCATTGAGCTCATATTGCTTTTTCTCTGCTGGATCTGTAGGAGTTGCTGATGGGAATTTGTATCCTCCTTCTACGAGTCCCCAAACTTCTGCTCCAAGAGACTGTAGATATGCAGTGGTTCTTATCTTCCAGTGAGTAAAATTGTTCCCGTCAAAGACTGGTGGCCTGATGTGTGCCTCTCTTTCTGGATTAGCCATTTTGATGGATCTTTTCCTTCAAGCGATCAAGCTTCCTCTGAAGGACCTGGCTCTGATACCAATTGTTGGAAATAATACTGAGAGGGGGGGTGAATCAGTATTATCAGATCAATAAAACCTTTTCAATTTCATACTCAGAAACATATACGCGACTTCAGTTAAGTGAATCCGCGTGTACACGCGACTGTGTCTAAAGCAACTAGCGTATATGCAGATATCTTATGATTCAGTTAATCTTATCTTTAGTAAATGCATCAGAACATTATTAAGCAATTTAACAGTAAACAGGTGCAGTATAACAGAACAGAACATCACACAAGAGCCATACACATGAACACCATGATATAAGGTGGAAACCCAATGTGGGTGAAAACCACCTGCTGCAATTCGTCTCTTTCTTCTTTAATGAGAAACTTCTTTTACAATATACTGGTGCAGTCCTTTACCAGTATGCAGGCTACAACCTGCAGAGGGCTACAACCCTCTCTTTCGTTTTCCAACCACTTCTGGAAGGGAGCTACAACCCCCTCAGCTCTTGTACTAGCTGATCCATTTACTAGTACGTAGGTGCTGACCCTACAACCTTCAGGGACCACGTTTCATCAATTTTCAGACTGGATCCAAGAGTACAAAGCAAACATTACCGCAATACAATCATCAACTTATACTTGCATCATAATTCATTAAACAACCCAATACCGAATCACTGAAACCCTGTCATCAAGAACACAGAACCCAAACCAGAATCTAGAACTCTGCAACAACCACCAGAATCAGCAACAACCTGAAATATCAACCCTTATCATGCATACGCTACTTCACTGTACCAAAACCGCGTGTATACGCGCTTTCTCCAAAGGCAACCCGCGTGCAGATCTAGAAATGATTACTTCTGCCTTTGCTGTCAGATCCGACCCTTGCCAAGCGTCCCGAACAGATAACCAGCAATACCAGATCCTCTCACTGCGTCAGACACCCACACACTCTATCTTTGCCTAGTGATCTTCTCCTTATATAGCCTTAGGCCTTGTTCAATACCAAGAGCCAAAACCATAGAAACACAATACCATCAACTTCAAAACTAGGGATCGACACGCCCGTCGAGACACAATGGTCCGAAACCATAGGCACAACTTCCAAGGACTAACCGCCATGGACCAAAGGTACTTTTTCACATACACGCGCTTTTTCTGAAGCCAACCTGCGTGTACACGCGACTTGGGCTTAACAAACCTGCGTGTATGAACTTCCTTGTACTAGGATCTGTCTTCTGATTAAGTTGCCATCTCCTGTACCAACTTCTGAGCATCTGTACCAACCTCTGAGTGAGTTGCCATCAAGGACAACACTTGAATCATAATGCCAACACTCTACGCTGAGACTTTTTGGACCTCCAAAAGGCTTAAGTTCCATAAAACAAATGTGGGTTCCATTTTCCCACTTGGCCGGTATCTGTCCACCCTGTTCTAACCCTGTACACTTTGCTCATCCATGCAATCGTCAACAAAACACACAAACTGTAGAATATATCAAGTCCTTTTTCACCCACATCTACATGCATATTTGCTGCTAATATCCAGGCACCACTAAACATAATAAACTCATTAACAACATTGAAAGTATTGACATAGCTGAAACCATACCTTGCTTTCCTTTCATAGCCGAAACAAAACTCAACTTATCATGCTGCAACTCTTGTTGATGTACAATTTTGGATTCCTTAAGCATGTCTCTCTGTTTGTGATTACTTTAATGATCTCTTTCTTAGGTTCTTTAGATTGTACAACAACATCTTTACTGGCATAAGCTGCTTGTTTTAATTGTTCAACTATAAAAAGAGATTTATTTGCTTTTGTGTGATGAGAATGTACAACATATTCAATTCCTTTCTTGAACAAGTGATATTGATTCTGTTCCTTGTAAAAGATCGCTTTCCGATCATATAAATACCGGCTACCCAAGACCATCCCACATGTATCTAGTTTTACCACATCACACATCACCTTATCCTCAAATTAAGAAGTTATTGCAAAGAGTACATGCATTGCTCAGTCACTCGTAATTTATGATTTTTTCTCATCCAAATTAAAATATATGGTTTACGACGCTTTATGGTTTTCAGTCCCAATTGCTTAACCACTTTTTATGAAATTAGGTTAGCTTGAGATCCACTATCTATGTTTCATAACAACCCTTATATGAAATAACGTGCGTCTAGAATTGTTAGAATCATTACCTTCATCAAATTTACTAGTCATAACCAATGATGTGATCTGCGTCTCGTCGCTTGAATTTGACCCTAGGTCTATCGATTTCGCTGTTGCCACAACCTTTTGCTTCCCTTTTCTGGTCCACTTCGGTTTCATTTCGGGATGCAATTGCCAACAGTGATCCTCGTCATGGCCCTCTTTCTTGCAATGCTTACAAGAGAGATTTTCAACCTCCTTCTTGGTGATGTTTGCTTTCTTCGCTTTCCCTTTTCCCTTGCTCTCCATTCTGGCTGTCGATTCTGATGATACCCCAACTCCTAACTTACTTGCTTCAATGTAAGTTGCTTGTACTGCCACTTCATCCAGGTTAGTAGGACTGAACATAAATACAGTATTGTGAACATACTCAGGTAATCCTCCTATGTATTTCATTAGAGTTTCTTGAGTATACAAAGGAATATCTAACATCAACGCCTTCTTATGAAACTCATTTGTATATTCCTGCACTGAATGACCTTTCCTAACTTTTAGTCCTTGCCATTCTATTAAAGATTTTTCCTTATACCCCAATGGATAGAATTGCTTTCTAAGTGCAGTAATAAAATCAAACCATGATGGAAAAATCTTATCGATATGCTGAATACCTTTTTGTAAATTACTCTGCCACCAGATCAATGCCGTGCCTGCTAAATGAAGTGATGCTAGTCTGATTTTGACTTCATCTTCAGTGATCCGTTACATGCTACAATATACCTCCATTTTCCTGACCCAGTTGTCAAGCTTCTCGGCATCAACTTCTCGATTGTACATGGGTAACTCGAACTTAACATCGAGTTTCAACAGCGGTTTCGAAGTTTTAGATGGAGTCAAGAGAGAAGTGATAGGGTCTTTTTGATCGCTTTCATATTCTTTTCCAGAATGTGATGGCTGTCCTTCTTTATCTTTAGGTTTTGTGTCTTCACCTTTTGCTTTCTTAAACTCTCGACACATTTTTTCGACCATGGCTCACAAGGTCATGAAAGCATCCATGAAGCCTGCATCAGATCCAAACGGATGATCACCGCTTCCTTCTTCAGCCATCTCTTTTCCTCGAGTTGTCCTTCTTCTCGAGCTAACTTTTGGATCTTCTTCAACAAGTTCTCCTTCACCAAGATTTGATTTGCTCCTAGTGATCATGCACGCTTCAAATCACTATTATCAACAACTTGTTCCGATACCAAATGATCCCAAACAAATCTTTAATTGAAATGTGATTTATTTACTGGTAGAAAGTGTTAATGCATGATTCTTAAAAACACCATTAAACACATAAGCATGAAGAACTAATAGAGAATTTGCAGCAAAATAGAACAACAAAACATGAAAAGAAAAGTGACACAAGAGATTGTTAATGGAGTTCGACTATCTTCAAGCCTACATCTCCAGGCCCTGGTCTTCAACGGGGAGGCCTTTATATTAAAAACTTCAAAACCATAAATACATAAAAGAATATTGCTTCAGATACAATCCTGCACCATCCAGATGCAATCTGCTCTGTCTTGGGATTTTGTAGCAACTCTCGGTTCTGAAAAAGGCTTCCCGGATCTCCTAGAAAGTGTCTTCAAAGTTCTCAAGTCTTGCTGCTTGCATCTGCTCAAATACTCCTCTTTTGCAATAAAAATCAAGTCTGCTTCTCTTGGCGCATTGGTAAAGTTTTAAAATTGATAATTAGGAGGTCGGGGGATCAAATCCTGACCCCTCCTCCTCCGTCGTTGGATGGATTACAATGGTGTTGAAATATATTTAAAACATTAATAAGGGGCGGGGTCCCCTGGACTCGCCCCAACCCTTATCACCTTTTAAATACATTGCATCCACATATATTTGTTGGCAGAGATTTGAAAGGTTAGCGGATGGATATGATATGGCGGATAAGTATGGCGGGGATATGTCGTGTAGTGTGGCGGAGATATGGTGGGGCCACCATTAATGGCGGACTCCGCCATATTTTATTTAATACAAAAACATGGCTTTAAATACATGCGACGACATCCTTATAACAAGAACCAAGTATGGCCCGATTGGTAATGAACCGGATTTGGAGCCGAGAGGTCATGGGATTGAATCCCGTTAGCTCCATCGAGATCCCTTAACAAATTTTTAACGAATTTGACGAGGCCACATGTCGCCTTGGGATTGATTCCCATGCGCCCAATCACATCTTACCACCTCATCACACAGTTAGCATTGTCACGTCAGTGCCTAGTCATCCTCCAGTGAGTTGCCACGTCAATGTTGACTTTGATTGCCCGTTGACTTTGACTTGGAGTTTGCCCTGAAAACTGACTTTGAATAACTTTCACATACGGACTCGGTTTTCGCTCGTTCAATTTGTGTTGGAATCGTTTTTTCGAGCACTACGCAATGGCACTGGTTTCGCTCGAATCCAACAACTTTGAATTTTGGTCTTTTCTAGATCCTTGACCATCCATTGATCAATTCCGGATCAATAAGTAGGCCCTCGTTTATAACCCCAACATCTCATATGAATTCTTTTATATACTATTCAATATATTTTTCTATCCTCAATGGATGTCTTCATATTCCAAGTGTTTTGGAGTATTTAACTCACGTGTGTACAGACTTAGTTCGTAACAACTAAAATGAAACTTAGATAAAGTAAATTATCTACTTTGGTGAATAGGTTTTAATCTTAACCTTTGATCTCAAGTGAGGCGAGATTTAATTTCGACTGTTAATCACTTTTAGATTAGGGTTATGGTTAGGATTAGGGTTTTGGATCAATGTAAAGTTATATAAGAATGGCTAAGGTGAGGAGAAGACACAGAACAACAACACAAGATTGAGAGCGACATCTTAGTGAGTGTGTACTGGGTCCGAGAGTGTAGTGAGACTGGAGATCCAAATCTGTAAGAGAGAGCAGATTTGATAGATCAGATTTAGAGTTTTGTAATATGTATTTTCTCAATTGGGCCTGTTGTCGCACATAATGTCTAGCACCACGACAACGACTCAGATCAGGGGCTGTCACCCTGATCCCCAATCTCTCTGTTTAAGCTGTCTCCCTATAGCAGGCTAAGGGGGTAGACCATACGAAAATGGAATGAAGGACAACTAGTTGGAAACTAGCTAGTTCGGGAGACACAATGAAGCAACTAAGTACTTGATTTAGATTTAGCAAGATTTATAGGATTTAATTAGATTCTTAACAAGTGATGCCAGTGCCTTATGGAGTCAACTATCTTGCTAGGAAATTTAGGACCAAGTAATTGATTTGCAACTGCTTCTTGGATGAATGACTATCCTAAAGCTATGTTGCAGGAAACGTGGGGTAGAAGGGCGTTTCCGTATGGAAACGGGTACGAAACGCTGAAACGCGTTTGGTACGGCCCTGAAACGCGTTTCAAGCCGTACTGCCACGTTTCACGAAACTGAAACGTGGCCAGTACGGCCTGAAACGCGTTTCAGGGCCGTACGACCCACGTTTCAGCATTTACTTGTGTTTTTTTTTCCTATTCTATTCTTACGTTAGCCTAATGACTTCTAGGTGCTTCCAGATGCTTGTCTAAAGTTATAAAAGTGAAATTTTGCCCTAGTGTTGATATGCAGTTCATGGTAATGTTAAATTCTTAAAGTAAAAGTGATATTCTCCTTTATTTTTCATTTTCATCCTTTTACTTAAATTTTTAACATTACCATGAAATGACTCAGGATGTTTGAGAGTGGTTTCGCCCTCATTGGATTTCATATGGAGAAAGTAGAATTTTAGATCTCACTCAAAATCCAGCAGACTTATCTGTTTTTCAGGATTGGGGGGATTGCAATGTTTCCATTGGATTTTATCATGTACTAGGGTATGGAACTTGTATTTAATCAAGAGAACCAAGCCCTCTATGCAGGGGAGACTCCCAATAATCAAGAGAATGTAGGGTACTAGGGTATGAAACTTGTATTTAATCAAGAGCATTAAGGTCATTCGACTATGTAGGAGACTCCCGATCAAGCACGAGACAAGAAATTAGAAATTTCTCGTGGCTGATTTTGGATATTTCTATTTTCATTATGTGATTATTTATGAGTAAATGTGATGCAAATTTAGATACTTACAATTTATGCATTGACAATTGACAGTTTTATCATAATGTAATAAATTAGAATGTATCATATATGCTTTATGATTGCACATATTTCTTAAATGTCCTAATACACATATATATATATATATATATTCGTGTTTCCCCGTTTCCAAAATTTGGGGAGGTCGCGTTTCGTATCGCTTCCCGTTTCGAAAACTTGTACCCGTTTCCCCGTTTCGTGCAACCTTGTCCTAAAGCTAGTACGAGATGCAAGAATCTTGGTTAATTTTAGTTAAATGCCTATCCAAGTTTTAACCCTTCGATCCTTTTTATATTGAGCCCGATTTTGTAGTAATTGGCAGAAAGAAGATAAGGTGAAACACACTAAGGTGTGATTAATGATACCTCTCCTGAAAATCCAACATACCCGGTCCGGTGCCTCTGGCAGTGCAGAGAGGTGTGGCTCTGACGACTGCAAGGTCACTGTTTTAAGTACTATTAAAAGCAGTCTTTTCAAGCAAAGATGGATGGATACCTATCTCTCTATCAACTAAGCTTATGCTTGGAAGTAAATTTTAGTTATGCAGAACTAACTTAATATGCAAATGCATGAGATGATTAGAAGATGAGCTGAAGTTAGATTCAAGGATGAAAAGTGCTTATGCTACGATCTGATTCAGAGTTATATATCAAAGCCCTTAATTGTCAAAATAAATGTTCATTTCACTAGACAAAGATTGAAAGATAAACTTCTTAGCAATATCATAATTAGACTACAAGCTTACTTCAAATCTTCTAGATTCTTTCAAATGCAATTATAGCTCAAAAAGAACAAAAGTGTCTTCACAAATTAATATTAGATGCTCGAAAAATACTCAGTTTATGAAACAAAAGATATTCATTTTATCACAATTCGATGACAGAATACTTAATTTTTAAAAATTAGTTTTTAGGACAGCAGTAAGAAATTTTTTATGACAGCAACAATATGACAATGAAAACAGTAAACTATCAATGATATCTTTATGCCAAAAATTTGTTGAAATTTTTCCATACTTGCCCACATGAATTATCAAAAAATTCCACCCTGTTATGATGTGATTTCCAGAATTATATCAAATCTGATATACTTATTACAACCATCAATTAAAACATAAAATAAGCCTAATGATGAATGCTCAACTCAATAAATTAATTCCTTAATGTATTAGACAACTTAGAAACTGATTTTAGGCTAACCCACATGAAATTTTGCCACTGTTATATTTCAGACTTCAGAAACAAAATTATTCAGAGATAACAATCACCCAAAATGTAGATCTAGGCCAAATTTTTGATACACATCAAACATAAATGACTTATTAATATATTTAACAATTTTTTTAATTAATTTCAAACCACTTAGATGTGTTTTTCACCACTATTAGAAATGTATATGACTGCTGTAACAAACAGTGAGAAAAAAGATGGTTTAGAGATCAAACCCTTAGGCCCTAGGCCTTGAAGATCACTTGCTCAAGTTGCCAAAAAAATTTCAATACCTGAAACACAAATTTTTACGAAATTTTCTGCAAAACCCACCAATGATTAGCTTAAAAAAATCAAATATTCAAATCAGAAATGGAGCAAGGGGAATCTAGGGCCAATGAGAGCTAGCACTAGGCCCAATGGAATTAGAGTTGGGCTAGGAGAAGATAGATTTGGGTTTAGGAGCCCCAAAACTTGAAACCCTTGTTCTAAAAAAAATTATTTTGCTTCAGATCTTCAGATTTATTGCAAAATCTTTAATGGCTGGCCTTGCAAAAATATTTGGGACAAGATATTGCCCTCCAGGGCCTAGATCTGTCTCAAAATCCCCAGCTCTGCTTGAAAAATCTCAGATCTGAAGATTTACTTGGTTGATCTCCTAGATCTATTCCTGCAAACAATCTTTGAGCCCAGATCTTGCCCTCCAGGGTCTAGAATTAGCTCAGATCTGAAGATTTTCTTGGCTGATTTCTCAAATCTATTCCTGCAAACAATCTTTGAGCTCAAATCTTTCCCTCTAGGGTCTAGATCTAGCTCAGATTTGAAGATTTCTTTGGATAAAATTTCAGATCTATTCCTGCAAACAATCTTTGAGCCTTGATCTTGCCCTCCAGGGTCTAGATCTAGCTTAGATCTGAAGATTTTCTTGGCTGATTTCTCAGATTTATTCCTGCACAAGTGAAATAGAAAAACCCAATACCCAATATGTACAAAAATAGAGAAAATCCCAAAAACTCAAGTGTTAAAATTCAAAATTATGTTATAAAATTTCAGATCTACATGAGTAAATAATAGATCTATACAAATGATTTACAGATATATACAAATAATTTACCGATCTATCAGATTTGAGGACTAAGTTGCACAAAACGGGGAAACGGGTACGAGTTTCCGAAACGGGAAGCGATACGAAAAGCGACCTCCCCAAATTTTGGAAACGGGGAAACGCGAATATATATATATATATATATATATATATATATACATAAGGACATATTTCTTTATATATATATAAGGACATTTAAGAAATATGTGCAATCATAAAGCATATATGATACATTCTAATTTATTACATTATGATAAAATTGTCAATTGTCAATGCATAAACTATAAGTCTCTAAATTTACATCACATTTACTCATGAATGATCACATAATGAAAATAGAAATATCCAAAATCAGCCACGAGAAATTTCTAATTTCTTGTCTCGTGCTTGATTGGGAGTCTCCTCCTACATAGTCGAACGACCTTAGTGCTCTTGATTAAATACAAGTTTCATACCCTAGTACCCTACATGCTTTTCAGTATTGGGAGTCTCCCTTGCATAGAGGGCTTGGTTCTCTTGATTAAATACAAGTTCCATACCCTAGTACATGATAAAATCCAATGGAAACATTGCAATCCCCCCAATCCTGAAATCCTGAAAAATAGATAAATCTGCTGGATTTTGAGTGAGATCTAAAATTCTACTTTCTCCATATGAAATCCAATGAGGGCGAAACCACTCTCAAACATCTTGAGTCATTTCATGGTAATGTTAAAAATTTAAGTAAAAGGATGAAAATGAAAAATAAAGGAGAATATCACTTTTACTTTAAGAATTTAACATTACCATGAACTGCATATCAACACTAGGGCAAAAGTTCACTTTTATAACTTTAGACAGGCATCTAGAAGCAACTAGAAGTCCCTAGGGTAACCTAAAAATAAATTAGAAAACAAACTAAATTAAAAAAAAAAAAACACAAGTAAAAAGCTGAAACGTGAGTCGTATGGCCCTGAAATGCGTTTCAGGCCGTACTGGCCACGTTTCAGTTTCGTGAAACGTGGCAGTACGGCCTGAAACGCGTTAAACTGAAACGTGGCCAGTACGGCCTGAAACGCGTTTCAGGGCCATACCAAACGCGTTTCAGTGTTTCGTACCCGTTTCCGTACAGAAACGCCCCCTTGCCCTACGTTTCCTGCAACATAGTCTGAGGAGTATGAGTCCAACTTCACTCCCAGATCTGATAATCTAAGGCTCCTAATAGCCAAATCTATCAAAATTGCCACAAAATATTTAAAAGATTTTGAAATTTTAAAGAGGTACTAGCTCAAAAACACCCTGTAGAAAAAAGATTATCGTCAAATAAATCCCGAGGCTTATATGAAGTAGACTCTTCAGAAAATATGTGTTGAGAGTTGGCTGGTCCAACCGAAGACTATCCCCAAACGCTCAGTGAGAACCTAAGAGATCTTCTGCAAACACTAGATCAACCATCAAATCAAGTAGAGAAATAGAACAATAATAAAATTTTGAAGAAATAGAGATACTTGCTACTTCAATCAAAATTAAAAATGTTACCTTAGATCCAACAAATTGAATAAGATATCTGTATTCAGATTATTTTAAGAGAGCTATTGATTGATAGTTTTCACATAATATTAAGTAGAAATTAAAACAATGTTACCATAAATTCATGAAGAGGAACACTACAGCACGTTGAAACCCCAAAGACTTTTGCATTAATTCAAAAAAGTATACAAGAGAGCTTGAGATCTTAGTACACGATCCAGAGATCGGATGAATTGACTGACAAATGACTTGCTATTTAAAAATAAATCCTCCAACGGCTAGTTCGAGTGATCCTTGTCAAAGCAATCTCGATCGTTGATGAGGATCAAAATTTCTCTTAATCTCATCTGTCGAAATTTTAAATTCTTGAGGAAATTTGAATTTTTCAATTAAATGCATTTTAATTAACTCAAAAATAAAATTTTTGAGTTAATTTCCTCAAAAATTTGACTTTGACTTAAACCGCAGGGACCAAAGGTTTAAAATTTAGCAAAATAATTAATTTACCTTAGTTCCGGGACCTTTTAAAATTTGAATTTTAAAGGGCCGACGAATTTTGCTTTTGGAAACTTTAAATTTACCTAGGACTTAGAATTAATTAAATTTCTGGCTTAGGATTTTAATTAATTTTTGGCCAGAAAATTTAATTAATTAACCTATGAGGGGATAAATTATTTTTCCAACCCTCAAGACACTTTACATCATAATTTTCATATTTTTACATCATAAGGGAGAAAACCCATTTGAAAAAGACCCTCACAGACTACCCATTTCTGCGACACAAATATAATCCAACAGACCAAGCAATTTGTAATAAAATAACCTAACCAAATAGTTAGGATTATTCCCAAATCACTTTTACATAGACTCGATCTATAACATTAGGACTCGCCTAAGATCCCAGTGACAAAATCCATTCCGGCTTTGGGGTAAGGCTGAAGGAAAACTCTGCTGACCATCTGAGAATGGATCGGTGAGACAAAAAACCTCCCGGAATGTAGATTGTCACCAGAAAAGTAGGTTTACCTAGGCAATTACATACACGACACGGGTCTACTGAGATTATTTACATTTTACACATGCAGAAAGGGTTTACATGATGATCAGGTTGATGATGATAGTTGAATGGCACAGACACGTCGATTAGGCGCTATCCCTTTTGCGAAAAAAATGGGGTGTATTGCTATGGGTTGTTGACACGTAGTGGTCAACAAAGCCATTATCCCAGGACGAAAGGCCAAGTAAGTTCATAATTTTTATTAATGAAGAACTGAATTGTTGGGCATAAATCTGTTTATTATTAATGTGATTTAGATCGTAATTTGCTTCTGTTGAATTTTATGTGTTAGGAACTTAGCCATGTATTTGTTTAGTAAATAATTGTTGGGAATTATATACCGGGTGTTGGGTTCGGGTAATTTCTAACGTCGTATTAGAGTGGGCAAGATGTCAGATCCAGTAGGGCTGCATGAAGTAGCCATCGATATTGGGTTGCTGAAGGCAGATACAGTGTAGGTGGTGGCGTAGAGCATTGTGAAGAATTGTATCGCTGGCACAATGTTACATTGGGCATGATCGGGTAACTGCAGGATGCAATGGGCAGCAAGGAGTCGCTGCGCAAAGGATCTGCCACGACAAGCTTGGGCCAACAATTGTTGGAAAAGTTGGTAGTAGCCAACAGTAGGTACAAAGGACAGTACTGATAGCTAGCAGGATTGGTGGAGGACAACCCTCAAGGGGAGAGATGGAGACCATACTAGTCGGGGAATGACGACAAAATTTGTGGATGTCTCAAAGGACCAAGATAGACCCATAGCAGTGCTAGAAGGACTTAGCACAAGATCAATGTTATTGACAAAGAATGTGGAGGATCCTAGGAGCATGGTTGGAAAGAACAAGTCTTCAGATCAGATTCTGAAGTAGGTAGCAGGGAAGTCTTCCAGTTCAGAAGGAGCAACTACAACAATGGATGATGTGGTGGGATTGGAGACAGATCTAGGTGGAGGTTCTTCTTGAAGTACCTCCCTTGCTAAGAGGGAGTGTTGAAGTTTGTAGCTCGAGTAGGTACTTCTGCATAGGCCTTGTGTCTACGTGTGTAAAATTTGCCCACATAACACCTTACAACACTTGCTCTAGGTTGAATAAGTTGCTGATCTAATGGTGGCCTGGGTGCAGGTGTAATGGACAATCGTTTAAATCCGAAAACGATTTTTGCAAGTTCAGGCGGAATTTCTTCTTGGATTTCCTGCGGAGTATCAGTCATCTACCTCCAAAGTTATCTATTCTGCTAAATTAGCAGAATTGCTTAATTTTAGCCGCAATGACAAGTGCTTTACAAGTCCTCTAAGCATCGCACATCGCAAATCGCAATTTCTCCAGGCCAGGGTTCATTCACTCATGAATGATGCGATGCGATATTAATCGACGATCCTCGTATCGCACATCGTTTTCGCAATTCCTCCAGGCCAGGGTTCATTCACTCATGAATGATGCGATGCGATATTAATCCAACGGTTAGCAGTCAGTAGTGATCCAACAGTCAATAGTGATATCGCACAGGGATCTGCGCGATGTTTACCCGCCTCACAGAGCCGATAAGGTTTATAAACCCTTGGTCTATAAAAGTTCGGGTCCGGTTTTGAGATTAACGTCCGATCATCTTAAGACCCGATATCCATTGGATAACAGAGGCCATTAAATCCTACGGCTCGCAGGACTTCTATTAGCACACAGTTTAAAACCAGGCCCAACCCCCGCAGTTGACTGTGACGTAAGATGTTGAAAATGAAATCAACTGCTAGGAATGAGTGCGGGACTTCAAACACGATCAAGAATTCGTACACTTCTACCCCCGCAGTCGCTGATCACCAGATCTTATACATGGAAAAAGAGAAATTAAATGCGATCACACAGATCATACAAAACTCTAAATTTTCAGGCCAAACTGGAATTCCAATAACACACAGAGATACTTTGGAGGGATGCAACACCCCTGAGATTGACCAATTATACACAATAATACAGAGAGATATAATTTCTGCAACTTAATCTTATATGACCAAACAAGCCAAATCATTGAAAATCCCCTTACAATCATTCAGATCTTGCATAAATACTATTTCATCCTAACAATCAAATCCTTAAACACTGGATCGAATTTGCCTAATCTTAAACAATATCTAATCTGGTCGATATTCTCCTCGAGAATCTCAACTGAATCTAAACTGCATGAATTAATTACAAAATCACTCAATCCCTAAATCCTAGCTCAAATCCTATCTAGAAAGCTTGTAAATTGGCAGCTAAAGGATCCACTCCTTTGCTTGTAAACTTTTTTTGTATTTTTGGAATACATTCGAAGCCTTTTATCTTCAAGCCTCATGCTCCTGCATCAGACTCCTGAGGACAAAATTCTTCATGGGCTCCTGTCCATGAGCTCTTCTACAGAACTGGCCAACTTCTATAGCATGGCATCTATCATCCAAGTAACTTCAGCAATTGGTTGATCCTTCCATTTGACCAATACTGAAACTACTCCTGTCCTCTTGTCCTCCTCAACAATTTCTTGTCCAAAATCCTCTCTGGTTTCAATTCCTTTGCTATAGGCAACTACTTTACCCAATCAATCTCTTGTTCTTCTTGATCCTCTGCTTTGTTATCTGCATTTTCACTTTCATACTTATACAAATCAGCGACATTGAAAATTGGAGATATTCCAATATCAGGGGGTAATTCAATTTCATATGCATTTGCAGAAAATTTTCTCAAGACTCTGCATGGTCCAATTTTCTTAAACTTTAGCTTATTATACTCCCTTTTTGGAAATCTTTCCTTCCTCAGGTGTGCTAAAACCAAATCTCCAACCTCAAAATTAACTTCTTTTCTTCAAATCTGCTTTGCCCTTGTATTTTATGTTGCTGTCCTGTAGTTGCTGTTTTACCTGTTCATGTATTGCTTGAACTTCTGTAGCAAAATCTTCTCCTTTAGCACTTCTCCTTTCAGCTTTTCCCAAGTCTCTCAATTCAGACACTCCTCTTGGGTGCATTCCATAGATTATATGGAATGGACTCTGCCTTGTACTCCTGTTAGGAGAATCATTATATGCATATTCTACCTGTGCCAATACTTGATCCCACTGTTTTGGATGTTCACCTGCAAGACTTCTCAAAAGATTACCTAAGCTTCTATTTACAACTTTAGTCTGTCCATCGATCTGAGGATGATAGGCAGAACTGAAACTCAATTTAGTTCCAAGCTTCTTCCACAATGTCCTCCAGAAATGTCCAACAAATCTGGTGTCTCTGTCTGAAACAATGCTCTTAGGTAACCCATGTAATCTTACAATCTCCTTAAAAAACAGATTAGTAATGTGAGTAGCATCACTGGTTTTATAACATGGAATAAAATGTGACTTTTTTGAAAATCTGTCAATTACTACATAAATTGAATCATTTCCTCTTTGAGCTTTTGGTAAACCCAAAACAAAGTCCATACTTACCATATCCTAAGGCCTATTTGGAATAGGTAATGGAACATACAAACTTGTGTTTTGACTCCTTCCCTTTGCATACTAACAGAATTTACAATTTTTCACATACTTTTCCACTTCAGACCTCATCTTTGACCAAAAATTAAACCGGTTCAACTGCTCATAAATCTTGTCTGCACCAAAATGCCCTCCAAGTCCTCCACTATGTTTCTCCTTGATCAAATTCTCCCTCATAGAACAACTTGGTATGCACAGTTGATTTATTTTAAACAACAGTCCCTCTTGCAGGAAATAATCCAGTCACTTGCTTCTGTCTAACAAAACAAGATTTCTATAAGCTTCAAATGCCTCTTTAAAATCTAGATCTTTTACATATAACTCTTTAAGAAAATCAAACCCAACACTTGAATTTGACTTTTTTGAACAAAAATGCTTTTTCTACTTAAGGCATCTGCTCCTTTGTTTGATTGACCAGTTATATGTTTTAATACAAAATTAAAACTTTGCAGGTATTCTACCCATTTTGCATGCTTCTAGTTAAGCTTTGGCTGTTGCACAATGTACTGTAATGCATGGTTATCTGAATACAATATGAAATCCTTGGACATCAAGTAATGTCTCCACTTCTTCAAAGACTGCACCACTACATAAAACTCCTTGTCATAAGGAGAATATTTCTTCTTTGTCTCATTCAGTTTTTCACTAAAATAAGCTACAAGCCTGTCCTCCCGGCTCAAAACAGCTCCAATGGCTTCTCCACTAGCGTCACACTTCATTTGAAAAGGTTTATTAAAACCAGGCAAAATCAAAATAGGTTTCTCAGTAATCTTTCTTTCAACAGTTGGAAGTTCTTTTCTGCTTCAACAGTGCATTTAAATGGTTGTCTGTCCTTCTTTATCGTGTCAATAATTGAAGCATTAATCCTAATAAAATTCCTTATGAATTTCCTGTAAAAACTAGCAAAACCGTGAAAACTTCTTACCTCAAAGACACTTTTTGGTGAAGGCCACTCCAGATAGCCTTGATCTTCTCTGGATCCATCTTTAACCCCTTAACAGAAACAACAAAGCCCAAATACACAACTCCTCCTTCATGAATGTACATTTCTTTAAGTTTAACAGTATTTTTTCTTGTTGTAGCCTCTATAAGACATAATTCAGATGTCTCACATGTTCCTCCTTAATTCTGCTGTAAACTAATATATTGTCCAGATATACTATTACAAATTTACCAATAAATTCCTTCAGAACTTCATTCGTAAGTCTCATAAATGTACTAGGAGCATTCGACAATCCAAAAGGCATTACCATCCATTCATACAATCCTTCATTGGTTTTAAAAGCAATTTTCTGATTTGATGATAACCACGTTTTAAATCTAACTTTGTAAAATATCTAGCTCCACTCAAACAATCCATCAAATCTTCGATTCTAGGTAAAGGAAATCTATACCTGATTGTTATCTTATTGATTGCTCTCGAGTCAGTGCACATTCTCCAACCTCCATCTTTCTTTGGGCTCAACACTGTTAGCACTGCACAAGGACTCAAACTCTCTCTAACCAGTTCCTTGTCTAACAGTTCCTGAACCTGTTTCCTGATCTCTTCATTCTCTGTGGGAGTCATCCTGTAAGCTGCTTTATTAGGTAGATTTGCTCCTGGAATCAAATCTATGTGATGACTGATTTTTCTAATGGGTGGTAACCTAAGTCACCTGACACGGGGATTCGGGACACGTAGGATTCGAGATTTGTGGTGTCGGATTCGGACACGCTGACCCCCGGAACAGGACATGTTATATATTATTTTATTAAATATATATATATATATATTAAAAATTAGATATTATCATATTTCTTACACAAATTTTAATTAATGATACAAATTTATTGATTTCAAACATAGATCTTCATCTATAGCTATTAGCATGCATAGTACATACAAAATTTAAATAAATGTCAGTGGTACTGGTCACATAAATGATAAATCTATTAAAAATTTAAATCATGATTCATAATTCATAACTGAAAGACAACTTACAACTACAAGATAGTAAGATAAACACACTGACAATTGTAGTTTTCTCATTAAGTCATCAAATCAAAATGTGTTACATAGGTAGTGTTGGTGCAATGCCAATGGCAAATAGAAATAGAAAATATAAAACAACTACAGGTATACAAGCCTCAAGGCATCAATCAGCATCACTGTCCCCATCATCATGGTCCCCACTGCTCTCCTCTGCATCCTCCTCCTCCCCTGTATCCATAGTCGCCTCTGCATCTGCTGGTATGGAGGTTGACCCCTCTAAGTCATCAAATCTAACAAGCTCTAGCACTGGATCACTGAGATCCATGTTGGCCAATGCCAACTCAACAGTGGTGTCCAGACCCATATCATCAGGAACAGTGTTACTTGGGAGCGGGAGCGAAAGCGGGGAGCGGGAACGAAAACGAGAGCGGGAGAGACATATTCAAAAGCTCTTGGTTTGGTGCTCTTGATTAAATACGAGTTCCATACCCTAATACATGACAAACTTCAATGGAAACATTGCAATCCCCCAATCCTAAAATCCTGAAAAACTGATAAGTCTGTTGGATTTTGAATGAAATCTAAAATTCTACTTTCTCCATATGAAATCCAATGAGGCCGGAACCACTCTCAAACATCCTGAGTCATTTCATGGTAATGTTAAAAATTTAAGTAAAAGGATGAAAATGAAGATTAAGGAGAATGTCACTTTTACTTTAATAATTTAACATTACCATGAATAGCATATCAATACTAGGGCCTAGACTTGATCATGAAGCTGCCAAAATGCTCTACTCCTTGCTGCAACAGCACAAATCACTTGCCAAATGAAAATATTAATGAGCAAACACACCCTTTTCTTTCCCGCACTGAGCTTAGCGAGTCCTGGAAACAGGACACATGTCCCAAAATCGCGACATGCTTGTCGGAAACGGACACGACGTGTCATATGATTTGGACACGAATCCGGACCGAATCGTGTCGGATTCGTTGGATTTGAGATTCGTAGGGGGTTTAGGATGAATCCGGTGACTTAGGTGGTAACTCATCAGGGAAATCATCTACAATGATATCACAATAATTGTCCAGCATCTCTTGAATTTCAATTGGTAAATCATAAAGTTTTGTGGAAGTAATTATTACCTTGGGTTTGCAAACCAACGCAAAACTTATCTCATCTTCTTCCATCTGCTGCAAGTACTCCTTTCCACTCAGAAAAAGGTTCTTTGAATCAGGTTTCTTTGATGTATCCTCTTCTTCTATTGGGAACAATGTATGATTGACACCATCTTTGTTGAATTTGTATGTGTTCTTCTTTCCATCATGCATAGCTCCTCTGTCATACTGCCAAGGTCTACCCAACAATATATGACACACATCCATAGGCATCACATCGCACAAAATTTTGTCTCTGTATTTTCCCAACTACAACTCCACTTCACATTGCTCATTCACTACCAACTGATATCCCTTTTGAAGCCATGACACCTTGTAAGGTGTTGGATGTTTCTTTGTTTTCAATTTCAACTTCTCCACCACTTCTGTGGAGACCAAATTATCTGTACTACCACTGTCTATTATCATCTGACAACACTTCCCTTGAACCTTACACACAGTCCTGAACAAGGTTTTCCTCTGTGCTGGTTCAACAATTTCCTTAGCTGGTTTTAACAAAATTTTGTTGACTACCAAAGATTCCCCTTTCTCTGGTACATTCTCTTCGTCTATTACCTTTGTTGCTTCCTCTTCAGTTTTTGCAACAATTGCATTCCTCTGATTCGTTCCTATATTTTCTGGGCACTCATAAGCTCTGTGTCCCAGCTTGTTACATCTGTAACATCTAACTTCTCTTCCTCTACCTCTGCCTCCTCTTCCTCTGGAAAAACTCCCTCTGCCACTTGCATCACCTCCTGTGGGTGCATGCTGACTTGAGCTACTGCTAGCTCCATCTCTAGGTGCTGTAGATCTTCCTCTACCACCTTGACTTCCCCTTCCTCGGAAAGTACCTCTATTTCTGGCAGACTGC
This sequence comes from Pinus tabuliformis, assembly GCA_031772625.1. Taxonomy (NCBI): domain Eukaryota; kingdom Viridiplantae; phylum Streptophyta; class Pinopsida; order Pinales; family Pinaceae; genus Pinus; species Pinus tabuliformis. Next base: position 1,030,219,509 of record CM062804.1, on the reverse strand, counting down.
TTCCTCATGAGTTTTTCTTCAGCCTTCAGTACCATCTGATAAGCCTCTTCTACTGTTTTAGGAGACAATACACTTATCTCATCTTGAATGTCCATTTATAACACACAAAGATACTTCGGAGGGATGCAACACCCCCGGGATTGACCAATTATACACAAGAATACACAGAGATATAATTTCTGCAACTTAATCTTATATGGCCAAACAAGCCAAATTAGTCAAAACCCCCTTACAATCATTCAGAACTTACATAAATACTATTTCATCCTAACAATCAGATCCTTAAACACTGGATCGAATTTGCCTAATCTTAAACAATATCTAATTTGGTCTATATTCTCCTCGAGAATCTCAACTGAATCTAAACTGCATGAATTAATTACAAAATCACTCAATCCCTAAATCCTAGCTCAAATCCTATCTAGAAAGCTTGTAAATTGACAGCTAAAGGATCCCACTCCTTTGCTTGTAAACTTTTTTTGTATTTTTGGAATAAATTCGAAGCCTTTTGTCTTCAAGCCTCATGCTCCTGCATCATGTAACTTAGCCTAAGTTTAACTTAGGAAAAAACATATATTAATTTATTGGCTTATTGAGCTAAAATAAACTTAGATAAAGTAAATTATTTACTTTAGTGAATAGGTTTTAATCTTAACCGTTGATCTCAAGTGAGGCGAGATCTAATCTTCGCCGTTAATCAATTTGAGATTAGGGTTTTGGCTCAATGTAAAGTTATAAAGGAAAGGCTAAGGTGAGGAGAAGACATAGAATAATATCACAAGATTGAGAGCGACATCATAGTGAGTGTGTGTTGGGTGCAAGAGAGTGCAAAGAGGTTGGAGATCCAGATTTGTGAGAGAGAGCAGATCTGATGGATTAGATTTAGAGTTTTGTAATTTGTATTTTCTCTGTTGGGCCAATATCCTACGATGGGAGCTCAAGTAAGTTCAGAATTTTTATTAACGAGGAATTGAATTGTTGGGCAGAAATTTGTTTATTATTCCTGTGATTCAGATCGTAATTTGCTTTCGCTGAATTTTATGTGTTAGGAACTTAGCTGTGTATTTGTTCAGTTATTAATTGCTGCGAATGAAATACCGGGTGTTGTGTTCTCCTCTCACTTATTTATAGATTCCTTATGGGGTCTCTTGTAATGTGAGGGGTTACAAGTTTCCCTCCACATAGCCCTAATTCTGGCTTTTTCAATAAGTTTTGCCCCAATTACCCCAAATCTACCCAATGTTGCCCCAAAAACATTGGATAATGGGTTCCCCCCTCAATCAATGACTATACCCTACGGGGTTGGATAGGCCATCTCGTCCTCCCTTGGACAATTAATTAATAGGGAACATTACATTCTACTATACATTGTGTAATCTTACAAACTAGCTCCAATAAGTAAAGGTGGATAACATTCATTCTTTATCTTTTAGACTATTGTTGCTTTAAATTTTCCTTTCACCAACGATCTTCCATTTTAATTTTTTCAGTTGCCCATTTAATCTCTTATACAGTCGATCAAAAGATTAAAAGAGATTTCATTTTCTGCATTTCTTGCCTGCATTTTCTCACGGTACCATACTAATGTATTTTTGCAAAGTTGTAGACAATATAACCTTTTTCTTGTGTTTTATATATTTTTGCATCATTCTTACCGTGCTTATCTGGGAGTGGTCTGCTGTTGAGTATGTATATCCAACTCGAGCATTTTTGCTACACATCAAGTTGTTGGCTAGCATATACTATATGTTTTTTGCAAATACAGGGTTTATAGTCAGTGTTCAGTTGTTTGAGGTTTGTCTTTTTTCTCTATTGTCAGGCTTCCACTTGTCATTCAATTTGTAGGAAATATTTCGTTGTTCTTTAGTTAAAAATTTGTGGGAGCAGTCGAGGCTCCATTTCTAAGAACTACTTTGTAGTTCTCACTTCTGAAAGGCATTTGATCCCACTTATTGACCCCTATGGTAGATTCGTGGGAACCTTTCTCTTTAGCTTTGTCTGCTAAGAGTTATTCTTGTCATATCATTCAATATTTTGTGTTTTTCGATATAGAATATATGTTCCTTAAGGAAGTTTAGGTTTGTTTTCACAGTTTCAATATGTTTTCTTCAATTCCTTGGATTGAACTTCCTTTCCTTATTTTCGCTGAAACATTTATTGCTTGTTATGTGCCTCTTTGGATTAAGCCTATTTTCCTTGTTCTCATTGAAATATTTTCTTTCTTATCATGTGCTTCTTTTGTTATGGATTCTGTCTATCTTTGTTGGACCTATCTTTACATCCTTGATGCTGCAGTCTGTATTTTTACTTGTTTGTTATTTTTTGGGAAAACTCACATATAAAATCTGTTCTTTTAATTTTTTGATAAAGGTGTTGGAGCACACGTGCCTACATTTTTTCGTTCTATTTATTTATTTCTTTGGAAAATCCATTTTGAGGTGCTTTTATGATGGGGAATGTTATGCCAAAAATTCCCTGGAGAAATGAATTCTTTAAAAGTCAATGCCTTTTTTTAATTGAGATTTGTCGGCTTTATTTGGTTTAGTTCTTTGTTGAGGTATTATAGTTTGGAAATTCTGTTATTCAGATATCCAATGTACAACTTATATGGGTTCTGAATATAAATTGACGAGTGGCTATTACTTTGTAAATGTGATAGAACTTTCTCTTCACAACAAAGGATGAAAATTCACCTTTGAAGGCTATTGATTTTGGTCTGTCAGAGTTCATTAGACCAGGTTAGTCTTGCCTGCAGCCTTTAATTTTTATTCTGTCTTAAACCTTCAGGTGTCATGTGGATTCACTAATCTTTGTATATTCTGACATATTTTGATATCATTCCATCAAGGGTGTGCCATTATTAGACAAACAGAATTGAATTGATCTGTATTTCATTGTGTTTCATGCAGATGAAAGACTGAACGATATTGTAGGCAGTGCATATTATGTAGCACCAGAAGTCCTTCACCAATCATATAGTATGGAAGCAGATGTATGGAGTATTGGTGTAATAACGTACATCTTACTATGTGGTAGTCGACCTTTCTGGGCACACTCTGAATCAGGAATTTTTCGTGAAGTTTTGAGCACTGAACCTAATTTTGATGATGCACCATGGCCTTCTATCTCTCCTGAGGCTAAGGATTTTGTGAAAAAGCTTCTTAACAAAGATATACGCAAAAGAATGAGTGCAGCTCAGGCCCTTTGTAAGGACATGCTTTATTAATACATAGTGTTTTGTTTCATTGGATATTAGCAGGCCTGATGGAAACATCATATTATTTGTTAACCATGTAAAGTTTCCATATTATGGCAGCTCATCCATGGCTTTGTGGGAAACATGTAATTCCATTAGATATTTCGGTGTACAAACATGTTAAAGCTTATCTCCGCTGCTTACCGTTCAAACGTGCAGCTCTCAAGGTAGTCATTTCTGTATATTTGTTGTAGTATAATACCCAATTCATGTCTTGAGATTCAGATTATAAAATTATTTAATAATACGGTGGATATTACTGGGATTTAGTAATGTTGCCAATTTGAATCTAATTCATTTGTTTTTGAACATAATGCTTCGTTTATGATTTACTTTATAAGAAAATGATATGTACTTGCATCTTAAATGAAAAAGGCTGGCCACAAGAGCAGTGGACACAAGCCAATACTAAGCTCCTCGTCTATATCCATATGTCTATCAAAAATTATAAAGTCCAAATCCCTAAGGCTAGAAAAGGCCAACATAAAAGGCAATGATATAGCCAAGAGCCAGTGAACAAAAACCAAATCTAGAGGTGAGCTGGGCGCAGTAAAGACAGACTTTAGAATTAAACAGCAACGATGGATCCAATATCTGGAGGAGGGTCATAGACATCTGGTTTTGGGGCCTCACCCATATTTGGTAGCTCATCAGTAGGGGGAGCAAGGTCCCATCTGTTGTCATCTTGTGGCCATCTATGGTGTTGTCAGCATCTGCTATGACATTCATTGTACTCTTGAACTTGACAACCTGGTCTGTGGCAAGCCTACTGCCAGATCTGTGTGTTTTGCCAAACTGGAGGGTGAGCACTGTGAACCTCTGGTGGAACTCGACCCATAGTGCAAGGCGCCACTGCCAGTACTTTAGCAGTTGCCTGAGTGTGCCAACATGAGGGTCACCTTCCCAGCTTGCACTTGGATCTGCAAGTGAAGGGTTGGCACAGAGCAGAATCCAAACATACCATGTGAACTTAAATATATTCGTTCCGTTTCTACCAAATTAAAATAAAATCTCCATTCTAACAGGCTGCCATGCTTCATGAAATTCTACTGCCCATGGGATCTTATCACCAAGGAGAGCAGATCTCCAGGCTAAGGATTTGGGAGGAGCTAACCACACAGGTTTGAGGTCCAAAGTTCCAAACCCAGAGTGACTTAGCACAAGGATGAAACCGAAACGTAGGCTAAACTATTTGATCCAAAAGGGACCAGTAAAATAAAACCTTTAAATGAGGTCTATCTCTGAAATTATATGTAGGTGTTCCTACCTAATATTTCAAGGTACACAACCATTTTCAGGTTTAAATTCTATAAGAACATGTTGAAAAAAGCGGAGGAATTGTCCATATTATTTAGGACATATTGTAGTCATATGAAATCGGACTTGGTTGAGATTTGGATTGAGCTGATGCTTGTTTACGGGTGCTCACCCAAAATCATCCAAAGATGTCTGTTTACCCCCTGACAATTGCAAACACAGGAACACATACTTTGGTCATAACTTGGCAATATAGTGTCCATTTGCTGTGAAATTTTGGTAACAAGAAGATGTAAGCTGTTGTCATCTGCCCACCAAATTTCAGAAGGAGATTTGATCATTGGGTCTTCCAGAATGAAAAAATACAGTGGGATCCGTTGGCTTTTGGGAAAAGAAGAGTTGGAATTTCAACCATCCCCAAAGGCATGAAGTCTGTTGTCGCACAGATTGTCACAACAACGCTCAGACCGGGGGCTGTCACTCTGATCCCCGATCTCTCCGTTTAAGCCTGTCTCCCGCGGCTAAGGGGGGTAGACCCTGTAGGGAAATGGACGACCAACTGGGAACCAGTTAGATTGGGAGACACGAAGGAACAAGCACTAAATTGATTTTATTTATTTAATGGACCAGTGCCTTATGGGCTTGATGTTTAAACGATTACTTACTAGATGTTGCAGAAATGTAAACCGTGTACAACAATCATTTACCATCAAATAACTTGAACGATGCAAGATATCTAGTAAAACCACAACGTTCTTATAATGATTCAGCGATTAAAGCTCAATAACGATATTCCAGCGATTAAAAATTTCGAAAGATAAATGCTTTAAACAACCACGCAATTTCAAAAGTTAACCAGGGATCACATCCATATAGCTAATCTTCAAAATGATCATTCATGCATGCCAAATCATATAAAATGATAAACATTCATTCCACATCAAAAATTTTAGCCTTAGCAAAGATAATAAAGCGTGATAAACCCCTGAGCCAAGACCGAAAAATATTTCCAAAATATTTTTATGTTTTTCAAATAAAAATTAAAGACTAAATGAAACTTTAATTTTAAAAAAAATCTAAATATTAAGATCTAAACTAAGAGAAAAGAAAATCCTTTTTTTTGCCTTTTTATGTTATTATACTTTTTTTTTTAAAAGAAAAAAAAAAAGCTTAAATTTAAAATGAAACAAAATCTAATTTAAAACAGAACTTGATTTTAATATTTTATAAAGATTTAAAAAAAAGGTAATAAAAAAAATAAAACTAAGATCTTAAACTAAACTTAAACTAAATCTAAACTAAAAAAAAGAAATCTATTAAAAGTAAAAATGATACCCGCTTTCCTTTTTATATATTTTCTTTTTTATTTGATTTTTTATATTTATAAAACATAAAAATAAACTCTTTTCATTTAAAAGAAATCTAAAACTAAACGATAACTGACCAAACCTTGACTAAATAAGATCTACATTCAAATGAATATATGCAAAACAGAGTTATATGCAATACCTAACAGATAAATATATGAAATCAAACAAAATGAAAATCTTAACACCACCTACGCATACGTCGAAAATACCTATACAAAAATGCGTTGATAAAATGAGATCAAGGAATACGCTGTCTCTAACACGCACTGTCCAGCAAAGGTTGAATGCTTTGTTTACGCTGTGCAGGTCAGACGGCAGAAGGAAAGCATGAGGAGCTTGGTTGCAAACGAGGAGCTGCGTAAGGAGTGAAGACTGGACGCAGGGATCTGGAGATTGGGGAGGCTACGCGGATACGACAGTTTCGATGGACAGGGTGCAGGCTTCACGTGAGGGATGAGAAGAAACACTGCGCAGGTTTTGAATTTGTTACGTGGACAGCTGGAATGGTTATGCTGCGTAAAAAAAATAAAAATAAATCGATGATCTGTTTACAGTATTGTGACTGCATGCGGTGCGTTGAGGCAGAAATAAAAATCGTGGGTGCAGACAGCGTGTAAATCAAAGAAGGATATGCGCAGGTAAAGGGAGCACGTTGGAGATTGAGTGAAAATAGATTTGCAGGTTGGGCAGCTGAAAATGCCAGAAGGAACTGCGTGAAGGTTTGACAGATTGTGGATTTGGCAGCTATGGAGATGAAATGGATTACCCAGATTGCCAAGAGAAACCACTGAAGCTTTCCACGAAATTTATATTTGAATTTCCCTGCTCCAAAAGCACCTGTAACCTGCAGAAGAAAGGAAAACCCTAATATAATATGTGTATAAAACAAAATAAAAAAAACCCTAGATCAGCTAAACAATTTACAGCTTTTAGCTCTTAAACAGCCAGATTGATCAATAATCAACAGTAATATTACCGAAAATTCCAGATTTGCTATGAAAAACTTCAGAAAATCTCTCATGCATTTCAGAAAAATAAACTAAATGATAAACCCAGGATCAAAACTAGCTGGGCTCTGCAAGAAAATGCTTGCGGGAGTTGGCTGGTTCAGCCGAGAACTTCCCCAAACGCCCACTGGTCTTCTTCGATAAGGGTTTCCTGCACAGCTCACTTCAACCATCAATAAAGAGAGAAAGAACAATTCTAGATCTCAAAAAGCAATGGAGATACCTGCCATTACTTCAGAAAACCTAATACCATTCAAACCCTAGCAAGTGAACAAGATACCTGTGCTCAACAATACTCTATAATAAGCTGTTACTAATGGCTGAAAATCAAAATATGCAGAAAATAAAATAGCTCACAGCACTTCCAGAGAGTAACACCAGCAAGATTTTAACCCCAAAGTCTTTCTTTATTAGCACCAGAAAAAGTTTACAAGAGAGCTTCTTCAGCACAAGACTCCAAGATCGAATGATCTCAAATGACCCCTAACACCCTATTTAAAGGAAAAGTTCCCAACAACTAGTTCAAGTGATCCACGTCAAAATGATCTCGACCGTCGATGAGGATCAAGATATCTCTTGATCTTATCCGTCGAATTTTTAATGTATTAAAAAATTGAAATTCTGCATTTATTTACTCAAAATATTATTATTTTATTATTTTTAGGTTTTTTACTTTATTTATATATATTTTTTATTTTTTATTTTTATTTTTAATTTTTTTAATTTTTTAATTTATTTATTTTTAAATGGATCCTTGAACTTAGCTTTTGGGAAAATCACCTAGGACCTAGGACTTAGGACTTATGAGAGGTTCAAAACATTTTTTAACCCTCTAGACACTTTACATCATGACTTTTACAACTTTACATCCCAAGGGGGGAAAACCCATTTGACATAGACCCTCATAAACCACCCAGTTTTGCGACACAACTATAATCTAGCAGATTAACACACTAGGATTCTCCTAAGATTCTAATAACAAAATCCATCCCGGCTTTGGGGTTAGGCTGAAGGAAAACTCTGCCGATCATGGATCGGTGAGACGAAAAACCTTCCGGAACATAGATTATCACTTAGAAAATTAGGTCCACCTAGGCCATTTACAGACATGACTCATATCTGCTAAGATTATTTACAATTTATACATGCAGATTGGGTTTACAACATAAATTGATCAAGCTGTCGATGACTGTAGAATGGCACGGACATGTTGATCAAGCGCTACCCTTTTTGCAAAGAAAAGGGGGGTGTACTGCTATGGGCAGTTGACCAGTAGTGGTCAACAAAGTCGATGCTATGGAAAGAGAGTAGGGCAGTGAATGCTGGGTCCTTTTTCATGTTAACACTTTGTAAATCCTGTTAACGCTCAAACTAGCATGGGTCCTAGGAGGGGATCCTATAGAGCAACTACTAGATCAAGCGCAACAATGGAGCAATAGCCCACTATCACCTCAGCTAAGGCTCCCTGCTCTTTATGGACTTTCACTGATGGGAGGAGACCTGATATAAGGGGAATCACTAGATGAATGGATCAAATAAGAGGATAAGGAGTGATTCCAAAGGCCTATTCACAAGAGAGACTCAATTATATGGCTTTCTTGCTTGAAAAGCAAGGTGATATGCTCTCTAGGAAGGGCTAAGAGGATTCTTGAGGCTAGGGTTTGGGAATATATCTTGTCAAGAGGTTTCCTAGACCCGAAAATCCTTATGGAGAATTGGCCTTTATGTGATCTTTGTGGAATTGGAGTTGTAAAGTTGTGGGACCACACAGGACCAAGTGGACCCAAAATTAGGTCAAGGGTATGGAGTTGATCAACCAAGGAGGGGCTTGACCTAATTAGGGAAGAGAAGAGGATCAAAGGAGAAATTTTCTTTTGAGATTTGGATGCAATGATCTTGATGAGGTCACTAACCCAAAATCAACCTAGGGCAAGAAATGGTCTTGTGGCTAGGGCTTGCTATATCTTGGGATTCCACCATCGGAATTGCTTGAAATTTGGAGGACCTCTTGAGAAAACTACAATGCAGTAGTGGACCAATTTTCAAGTGTTTTGGATGGCTACAAATGATTTCGTGCGATGCTCTAGGAGGCCTTGAGGTAGGCCTAGAATTGGAAGAAATGAAGAAAATAAATGTTATTTTGACCACCAAAGGGATACGAGGATCAATGCCTTATTGCTTGGGCTTAATGGAGTCAAGATACACATAGATCGTGGAATTTCGTGAGTTTAAGGAGGCCTAATTGATCTTTGCTAGCCTCTCCAAGGGTAACAATTAGATCAATAGAGATTTATACTTCAAATTTGCGAAGGAGACAAAGTTTCGAGGTCTTTAACCTGAGAGGTGCCTCTAGGAACATTCACCCAATCCCTCAAAGGTCAATTCATGCATTTAATCACTTATTCAATGTCCCAGTAGAATTTCACATTACATTTAACCCATACAAGAATAAATATAACAACATACATGCAGTTAACCAGTAAGATAACAAGAATAGCATCAAAATTTTGACTTACATGAGAGAGAGAGAGTATATCCATATATCAACTTCACATTAGAGAAGCTCCAAAGAAAATAGCGAAATCCAAACATAATAGTGCATCAAGAAAAGCTCCAAAAATTTATCCCAGCAAAATGTGTGAAAATCTCATAAGAGATACTAATCCAATCCAAGTGATGGTGATGAAAATGAATCATCTCACTTTTATTTATACAATCCTCTAAGGGATTTGAATTTCCTAATTTGGACTAATAATGCCCCTAAAATAAAATAATGTGCATAATAACAATACTTTTGGTGATAAACCCACCAAAGTAGCTCAAAACAAGAATAAGCCTCTAAAGAGGGCAAAATGATCAATATAGTGAGTCGTTGGGCCTTTGAGGAGGCCTAATGAAGTCCTAGGGGTGCCATGATGTAAAAATGGACTCCAAACATAGTGGAAAAGGGGTTGGCCCTTGTTTTCCAAGCAAGAACCTGTGGTGCTCCCAAGTGGGTGTGGGGGCACAAGGACATCCTCATGGGTCTCCAAGTGGATCAGAAATGCCTGTAGATCATTTGTAAGGGCTAGGATGATGACATAAGCCCTCCCTTTGCAATGAGAGACATCCTCTGGACTCTTGAACATCTGCCAAGTGTATGATACATGTGTGGAGCCGACTGGGCATGGTGAACCAGGCGCATCATCCTCATCCAAAAGGTGGAACAGTAGCAATCAACTAGGGTTGCTGGGGATCCATGAAGTACTCTCTGCTATGGTGGAGGCCTATGGCTTTCAACGCTCATCCTACAAGTGCCAATGTGGTCCTCTAGAGGGCTAGGACCCCCTATAGGTTGACCAAGCCCAATAGGGAGACCCACCTGCAATCTTGCATAAGATCCAATGTGTCCCCTTGCCCTCCAATACAACAAATCATTAGAATAATCAAGTAAAAGAGCTTACAAGTCATGGAATCAATGGGGCACTTCATGGTGGCATGCCCTTCCATAATGGGCTTTGGCATGTACAGGTGTCTCCAAGCTGAATAAGGGGCTAATCAAGGGCCCTATTAGGTGGTTTCAACCATTAAAGGGGGTGACATGTCCATGGTACATCCTTCAAGTGGTAGGTGGTAAATGATATAGTATTGGAATGGAGTGGGGATCAGGGGAATCATCCAGACCACATGTCATGGTACAAGGGTAACTATAATAAGGGAAGCCCACACCTGGGTATGTGAGTGTTGGAGGGAGAAAATCGTGGTACACGAGTTTCCCTGACCTTTATTTTTCCACCCTTCTTCATATGCCTTTTGCCTCTGATTGATTTTTCTTCATAACTGCTCAGGGTTCCAGGGGATGAGAGCATGATGTGTAGTATATGGCAGTGGGTACCCCTTTAAGGTGGGGCAGTTCACTGCCCACCGGGGGTTGGGACAATCATGGGTTCCTTAATGATGGAGAGGGGCTCATATAGGGCCCATAGGAACCAGGGTGATGGCCATGGATAAGGGGTAGAGCGCATGTCTGACTTTTGCTCACATGCTAAATTTGTATGTTCTAGCCATCTTTTGCATTTTATGGTACATTTCTTGTTGAGAGTGGCCAAGGGTTGGGACAATCATGGGTTCCTTAATGATGGAGAGGGGCTCATCTAGGGCCCATAGGAACCAGGGTGATGGCCATGGATAAGGGGTAGAGCGCATGTCTAACGTTTTCCCACGTGCTAAATTTGTATGTTCCAGCCATCTTTTGCATTTTGTGGTACATTTCTTGTTGAGAGTGGCCAAATTATGCTTTTTCTTTTCTTTTTAGTTGCATCAACCTCCGGGCATCCTTCCACGCCCGACCCAAGGTGTGGACAGGGGGAGGGGGAGGGGGAGGGGGAGGCTAACCCTATATGGACCTAGTGGACACATGTGGACTTGGATGGGAAAATAGATGAATATGGCTAAAATGAGTGGAAGGGGGTGATGTATTTGGTGTCGGGAAGCGTGACCATGCAACCAAAGTCGGTATTTTCCAAGTAGTTCCAACCCTAAAGCTAGTGGCCAATAAAGGAGATCCCATGGGACTAGGATACAAGGCTAACCACAGAATCAGGCAGTGGAGACAAGAGTACAGACCTAGCCCACTCTTTTTGCCAAATCCCCCCACCAATCCATGCCCAAAAGTGCCCATGACAAATAAGGAAAATTACTCAACTACACCAATGAAAAGTTGGCATACCTTCAGGGTCAGGAGGTACACCTTCTAAAATACAATCATAACAGGTGGGCGAGGGACCACATGGCTGGCTTAGGTGGTGGAGATAATGGGACATCAAGCTATCTGGTGGTTGCTGGCTGCCGACTTAGGAACATCTAGGAGAAAAGTTTTCTCCTATATACACTACCCACAGGTGGTGGGTAACAAATCCTTCTTGGAGAGTGTACATGGAACAACATGCACAGTGCAACTCAACAATCTTAATATGAGTGTGCTTTAGCATTGAATGCATCTCCAGTTGAGAGCCCAATAAAGATATTGCATTGAAGAGCTGACGTGTTCCTCTAGTTGAGGTTTTTCTAGGGTATATCTCATGTTAATGGTGTGCATGTTCCCATTGTTTACATTTAGTTTCCATGTTTGGCTAATTTATTTTACTGTACTCTATGCTATGAATTTTAGGTTTAAAGGAGCATAACAATTTGCAGGTGTGCGCATAGAATTGGATATAACAACAACAATATTCGAATTATGATAAATAGTTTTTATTTCAAGATTTGAGTGAGATTTTGCAACAAGCATAGGCTATGGCGTTGCAGAGCATATTGGTATTAGAGTAGTTTTCGTCAAGCCCATAGAAGCTGTTTTAAGTCAGTAGTGTGTAAAGGTTTGAAAAGTGAAGGTCGTCAAGAACTTGAATATTTGCATGTTTGCGCATAGAATTGGATATATCAACAATGGTATTTGAATTCTGACAAGCAGTTCTTGTCTCAAGTGTTGAAATTGTAACTAGGTTCGATCTTCATAATGTATATTTATCATTAATATATTTATTATATTTTGTCAAGCATGTTCTTCATGCTAGAGTCAAAAGAATTTATTTTGAGTCAAAAGAAAATTTATTTATATCATGTCCCATCTGGACATTTAAAAGAGAGAATTTAAATTTTTATTATGAGTCATACGCCCACAAGATGACTAAGCCGGCCCTCCTTGGACAAGTTGGCTTAGCCCTCCAAATGGCACCTATTTGACTCTCCTGGAAGCTATATATAAGAGAAGTTCGACCTACTTGGAAGCTCATCATCATCACAACAAGAAGTATTATCTAAACCTACTGAAGGAGAAGAAGAATCCGAGTCAAAGGAGAGAGAAGACAAGTAAAAAACAAGAAGAATATTCCCTCGTTGACCAAATCTTTGACTACTGAAGTTTGCATGTGTGAGAGGACTGTTTTTTTGTGGAAAGAGACAAGATTTTCTGAGGTGATTATAGTCTGAAATTTGGCCCTAGTTGTAGCTCCGAAATTCTGAGTTTGACCAGATTTGAAGGAGTTTGACTAGCATTGACTTTAAATTTTGGAAGTGACTTGGAGGAGGGTTTGACTCGATATCTTGCTGGCAGTTTAGTCTTGGTCTTGGTCTTGGCTTGGATATCTCTCATTTTGATCTGATTCTATAAGGAAATGATTGTTGGGTTTTCCCCGCCTAATTTTGCTGTCTCTTGTCTCATTGTGATCTCTATTTACTTGAAGATTAAAGAAATGTATAATTGCTTGATGAAGAAGATATAAGAAGTACATAAGAAGTAAATAAGAAGACATCTAATTTTCACAAGTAATTATCAAGAAAGAGGAATTAAGTGTTAGACTGCATTGCACTTGCTTTCTCAACATCAAGATTTGAGTGATATTTTGCAATAGCCACAGGCTATGCAATTACAGAGCATATTGGTATCAAAGCGGTTTTCCACAGACCTGTAGAAGCTATATCAAGTCAGTGGTGCATAAAGCATTGAAAAGAGTGACTTTGAGAGCTTGAATATTTTAATTGTCAGATTCATGAAAAGAATAAATGCTAAGAATGATGTTGCAGTAGATAAGTTACAACATAGGAGAATGAAGGGTTGCAGGTTGAGTAACCAAGAGAAACTCCTTAGTAAATCCATGGAGTAGTTGATAGAATTTGGATCTTACCTCTAGAAAAATGGAGAAATTTGCATCTACAAGATAACTTAGCTTGAAGAAATGATGGGGATGCCACAACAAGAAATGATTTCCAAAGAAGAAGTCTTGGCTAAGTTGCAACTAGAAATTGAAGAGTTGATGCAGAGGAGAGTAATATGAAATTCCCACCTCTTGAGATTCACAAGCCACGAATGAATCAAGCATTCTAAGCACTTCGTTCAAGGCTCTTGTTCAATTTGAATAAAAAAAGAATCTTTTAGAAGTTTTAAGATGCTCTCCAAAGTAGTTGGTTCAAAGTTGTTGAAAAGATAGGGTTTCAAATCTTTAATGGTGAAGAAATGAAGAATCCAATTGAGGTGGAAGACCACTGATTACATGTATGCCTAGGGTGTTTAGGTGGAGAGGTAACGTTTGGTGAATGCTTGAATGTAGCCCAAGGTTGAGTGCATTTCAATCGTAAGGAATGTGAGGCATCATTACAACAAAGATCAATGAAGAGAGGTATAATGTATCAATACGAAAAATGATATTTTCTTGAGGTCTCAACTCTCAAGAAGGACAACAACTAAATCCAAAATAAATGCAGGCCAAAAAGGATGAACAAAGAGATGACACCAAGCAACTACTATTTTCACCTCATGCAGGGTTCAAGGAGGACAACAACAAGGGGACACAGGCATCTAAGCATGTCTCAAGGGTCTATGACTAAACGAGAAAGCTCATCAGCATAAGGGCAACCCAAGGAGGCATGTGAACAAGACTCCTTTAAACCAAATATTTATTGCATTAATCACTAGATTAGTGGGCATTGGGATGACAAGTATTTTAATCTTCAATCATGAGCTTCTCTCTAACAATTGTATGACTAGACCCAAGAAAATATGGCTAGTTAACGGGATTGAAGCCATCGAAGGAACTGACAGGCAAATGTGTTGCAATATGTCATAGAGAACTCCAAAAAAGATCATTTTACAAGGCAACATCATTGCTAGAACAAAATCATATTGGGCATGCTCATTACTAGGAATAATGTTGTGTTGCTACTTGAAGAAGATTGGTAAGAGATGGCCTAAGTTGCACTGAAACAAATATGGGAACAAATTCAGATACGGGGTTTGAAACATATACGACAAATTTTCAAAAATTCCGGATATGATACGACAAGGAAACAACACACACACACACAAATATATATATATATATATATATATATATATATATAATTTCATATTACCATTCATCTTTTAGAATCTAGATTCTATATTTAAAAATACATAATCATCATCATGAATTCAACATAAACAAATCATCATCATCAATTTAGCATAAACATTGTCATCATCATCAATGATTATTATAACATTCAACATATCATCAAGTTTCTGTTTCAAATTTCAATCATCAACATCATCACCAAAATTAATAATGCACACTACATAGTACAAATTACAAAATGAACTATGACTGGCAGTCTACTATCATATGACATATTATGGTATTCAATGTTCATTGTTCAAAAGTTTAAAACATCATCATAAATTACATTTACATATCATCAAATATGTCTTCATCCATGTAATTAAAATCCACATCAACATTTGAATCCTCTCCAGGAGTGGGAGCATTGCTGCCATGTCCACTTGAAGATGCAATTATTGGTGCCTCCTCATCAAACAAAGGTATATGAGACATGGCATTGAATGTCATATCCGAGTCAGAACCCTTTGGTTCCACATCCCATAGTTTGGTGGGCCCAAATTTGTATTTGTCACTCTTGTGTGACAGAAGGCGAAGGTTTGAATGAACATACATTAGTTCCTCAACCTTCTTGGAACCCAATCTGTTTCACTTCACCTAATGGATGAAGCCATATGTACTTTAGTTCCTCTCTGCTAAAGACGAACTAGCAACATGTGATAAGATCTTAATGAACAATTTTTGGATATGTGGAAGTTCCCCACCATAGTAGTTCCACCAATCAATTGGACTTAATATGATTTTGTTCCACATAAAATCAAGATCTACACCCAAACCCTTTAATCCCACAAAATAAGCAAATTCTGAATGAATCTGAATCCCAATATCAGGATCTACAAATAACTTTCTTAAATCCTTGCGAGGCTTCTGGGTCTTTGTTTGGTTTGGTTCTTTCTAGATTACTTAGCAACTCTGCATAGGCCAAAAGGTGCAATGGGGTGGTCATCTTGTTCCACCTTTTGGTCAATATATCTCCTACTTCTTTGTAAGATACATCATCTGGTTCCTTTTCCTTGGCATTTATAACCACCCTTATTTTTTCTATCATGGAGTTAATGCCTTCATACACATCTCCAAAATTAGGTATATATATGTCAAACATGCGTAGCAAATCCACAATTGGCTTAGTAAATGCCAAGAGGTACTGCACCCTATCCCACCATTCATCATCAACAACCAACCTTTTCATTGCTTGTGGTCTTTCCGTTTGGGATTGCCTCCATTGATTCCAAAGAGAACTGCATACCATTGATTGTAATGCTTCTTTCACCTACATAATCCTTGTTAAGGCTATGATGTGAGAAGCAAAACGAATCTCAACAACCTACAAGTGCCAATGTTTCAATAAATTAAAAATCATAATTGATTGAATACCTATTATGTTTCACGAATCATGACTTATTTGGGAATCCAATTTACATATTTGAATTTAGAGTCATAAAAATTAGAATTTATGAAGTAAACTTTAAAGTTTAGGCATCTTAAGGAGCTCCAACTTCACAAATTCCTTGTAGATGCCTTGGGGCATGTGGTGGTTTGTGATGAAGGCTTGAATTTCTTTTGCCTCTTCAGAAATAAGTCGAATTGACTTGATTTGAGTCCACATCTTGCTCAACATGAGGTTCAATGAATGTGTAGGACAAGGGTCCAAAAGATGTGCTAATATTTGCCTTCAATAATTAGGCTTGCTGCGCTACACACCGTTGCATTGTCAGTTATTACATGGACAACATTTTCCGGCTCCACCAATTCATGCTTCAATCAAGATGTCAACAATGAATTGGGAATCTTTCAGTTGCCCCTCACAATCCACTGCCTTCAAAAACATTGCCCCCTTTGGGCTTTGAGCAATCATATTGATCAAAGGCCTATTCCTTTGGTGTTTCCATCCATCAGAAATTATGGACACCCCTAAAGTGTGCCATGAATTACGAACGGGGTTTAATTAAATCTCACTTCTTAGTAGTCAACAATGTAGTGTGGATCTTTTCATATCTAGGGAAGGCCATTTGAATAAATGCATTGACCTATAGCTACATCTGCCGTCTCTCAACCATCATTATTAAAATTCTTTTCAAGTGGTCCCAAATTAGACTGCTTTGAACTAGGGCTACCAATTCCATAAGAGGGAAGTGGAGGCTTTGATGAAGATGCTCCCAACCTTGTTGGTTGTTTGAATTGAGAAGTAGGATTTGCCTCATTTGCTTTAGCATCTTGCCTTGTCTTGTTCTTTCTGATATTTTGCAATTTTTTCTTTGCTTAAACCTTTTCCCTCTGTCCCATTCTCTTTAGGTGGGCCAGTGCATATTTGAATCCCATTGTTTCTTAACGCAAGTAAATGTGCTTTAACCTAGGTGTATGATCCCTTAAACTCCTTTTGACACTCATTGCAAACCCATACCAATGATCCCCCTCCTTGGATCTTCCCTACAACAGTTACATATTTCCAAAGTGGTGACTTTGGATCAACTTTAGGGGCCGATTCAATTTCTTGTTCCTCATTATGAATGGATGAACTTGAAGATGCCATGATGATGATGTAAATGGAAACTACAAAATAAAATAAAATAAATTCTTGAATCTATTTCTATTTATATTTCAAGTTTCAACAAGCAACATGTTACATAATCTATAAATTTATATTTCAATATTTCAACTTTCAAGCTTGAATCTTGATTAGAACTTAGAAGGAGTAAACTATAAATACCTCCAATCTCCAAGCTCCACACTGTGATTTTTGGTAGCATCGGATGTGCTCTAAGTCTCAAATTTTGCAGGGAGGCTTAAACATATGTATTCCACAATACCCAGAAATTGTTTTGGGAAATTCCACTCGGAGACAGTTTTATTAAAATAATTAATTATTTTTAATGGGTCCCTAAGTCTAAACTTAGGAAATTAAAATAATTAATGGGTATTAATCTAAACTGTGGGTGTAACTTCTAGAAGAAGACGAAGATCAAGTCCAAATGATCTGAGCCATTGATTAGAATCTAATTTGGGTCGTTGGTTCTCAACTGGAAGATTATAAGAAGGACATTGAGGGGCATTTGGAAAATACACCAGAGGCAGATACTCAGTTACCCGAGTAAGATCGATTTTCTCACTGGTTGAAGTTCGGCAAGAGAAAATCGAATCAGAGGGAGAGTTGCAGGTGAGAAGGAGAGAGAGAGGGTATCAACATCAATCGAGAGGTCAGGAGCAGAAGACGCAGAGCAGAGGGAGGACAACACAGAGGTTGTGACGCAGAGGAGGGACAACGCAGAGATAGTGTGATGCTGGGACTGTGCAGTTCTCACGTAGGGGCTAACGCAGTGAGATGCAAAGGGGGCAACAGGTCCTCTCCTGGATCAGAAACTTGTCAAGAAGTGTCTGTAAAATTTCTCACAGAGAATCCTCTTCTATTCTGCTGGTTGTATCTTGTACATGAGATTTTTGCTGAAGAATAATAAAGAAACCCTCATCTACTGCATCGATTTTCCCACATTGGGTTTTTCCGGGGACAATTGTGTAGGAATTTACAGGGTAAGTTCCTCAGACAGAACACCAAAAGGACACCGCTCACAACCAGATCGCAGATCAATACACCAGTATTTTGATGTGGTTAAAACCCTCAAAGAGGGAAACAGTCCACGGCCTGAGCCAACGCGGCCACTTCAGGCAATTTATTAATAAAAGAATGAAAATTTACATATGCTTCTCTCATGCACGGATTACCCTACAAATGACCCTCCATGCGCTTTAAACAGAAATCATGGATCAATCGGGTGTCAAGCCACGGATCAAGTGTCGGTAATACCGAGGAGAGAATGAACCGTCGGATCACTACATATCGTGACCGTCGGATTGTAAGTTACAAAAAGTACAACGGTAAAGAAACACACTTTACCTAACTCTATACCTAACTCTACACTAGACCAAGTTGTACTTAACTATTTCCTATGTGTCGGAATATCCTAACATCCCCCTTAAGAACAACTTGGGATAGGATTGAAGGATTTACAAATATGACACAATAGGAGAAGGAAGGAGGCACTAGAGCCTATCCCCCCTTAGTGACAACTTCCTGAACTCCAACCATAAATCGAAGTTTAGTGAACTTCGCCTCTGTGAGAGCCTTTGTGAAGATGTCTGCAACTTGATCACCTGTTGAACAATATTGCACTTCAAGAACATGGTCGTGAATGAGCTTTCTGATGAAGTGCATGTGCAGTTCAATGTGTTTGCTGCGCTGATGTTGGACTGGATCTTTGCATAGCTGAATGGCACTTTGATTATCACACCAAAGTGTAGTCGGACGCTGCTGCTCAAAGCCAAACTCTGACAGGATCTGACGAAGCCACAAGGCTTCCTTACTAGCTTCTACGGCACCACGATACTCTGCTTCTGCTGATGAAAGAGAAATGGCACCTTGTTTCTTGCAAGCCCATGTAATAGGTCCTGAACCAAGAGTGAACATATAACCGGCAGTAGACTTCCGATCATCAGGGTCACCAGCCCAATCGGAATCAGTGAAACCAACCAATAGAGGAGCTGCTTCGGCACTGTAATGAATCCCAAACTGAACTGTACCTCGAACATAACGAAGTATTCTTTTAGCTGCTTTCCAATGACTTTCACGGGGGTTTTGCATGAACCGAGCAACAAGGCCAACAGCAAAGGAAAGGTCAGGACGAGTATGGGTTAGATACAAAAGTTTTCCTACAAGTTGACGGTATAAGGTAGCATCAACTTTAGGAGAAGTACAAGTGACTGAAAGTTTGACTCCAGACTGAAAGGGAGAAGGGGCTGGCTTACAGTCTTCCATGTGAAAATGACGTAGAATATCACAAGCATACTTGGACTGGGAAAGGGAAATACCCTCCTTGGATTGCAAGACTTGAAGACCGAGAAAATAGTGTAAGTGTCCTAAGTCTGTCATTTCAAATTTCCTTTTAAGGCTAGACTTCACATGGTTTATAAGGTTGGGATCACTACCAGTAAGGATAAGATCATCAACATAAAGAACAAGGATGATAAGAGAGTTGCCCACTTTCTTGGTGTAGACAGTATTGTCAGAATGACACCTAGAAAAGCCAGATTCTAAAAGAAAGCTATCCATTTTGGCATACCAAGCCCGAGGAGCTTGCTTGAGACCATAAAGGGATTTCTTAAGTCGACATATAAGGCTGGAGTCTGTTTGTATGAAGCCAATGGGTTGTTCCATATAGATTTCTTCATGCAAGTCTCCATGCAAGAAGGCAGATTTAACATCCATCTGATGGACTTCCCATTTGAAAGAGGCAACAAGGGAAAGAACAAGGCGGATAGAGTTCATGTTGGCAACAGGGGAGAAGGTTTCAGTGTAGTCAATGCCTTCGACCTGTGAAAAACCCTTAGCAACAAGACGAGCTTTATGTTTATCAACTTTCCCATCTGGTCCATACTTGGTTCTGTAAACCCATTTGCATCTAACAAGTTTTCGTCCCTTTGGTAGAGGAACAAGATCCCATGTATCATTTGCCAATAATGAATGATATTCTTCATTCATAGCTGCTTCCCAATCTGGATGGCCTGAAGCTTCTGCAAAGGTGTCAGGATCATAAGTTACTGGAGCTTGAGCTAGTAAAGAAGAGGCTCTCTCGAACTGAGAACGTGTACGTCGCTGATCTGTAGGATCACCGGCAAGATCACCTGCTGCATCTCGAGTAGCACGAACCCATTTTGGAAGCTCAGGTGCTGAAGGAGGATCCTGAGATGGTGGGGGAGGATTGTCATCCTCACTTTCATCATCTGAAGAAGAAATGTTTTCAAAGGTAGAAGAGATAGGGAGAGGTGGCACATCCGCCGGACTAGGCTCGCAGGCCGATATATTTTCATCAAATTTTACATCTCTTCTAATGATTACATTTTTGGACTTAAATGGAATAAGTCTATAGCCTTTGACATCTTCAGAATATCCAACAAAAGTACATTTTTCACTCTTAGGTTCTAAAGCTTTATGCTTTTCATCTGGAATATGGGCCCACGCTTCACTTCCAAAAACACGAAAGTGACTTACATCTGGTTTGATTGAGCTCCATGCTTCTTCTGGAGTGATATTCTTTAAAGCCTTAGTAGGAGTGCGATTTATTATGTAATTTGCACAGTTAATTGCTTCTGCCCAAAAACTAAGACCAAGTCCTTTAGATTGTAGCATACAATTAGCCATTTCCTTTAAGGTGCGATTCTTCCTTTCAGCTACACCATTTTGTTGTGGAGTATATGGAACAGTATGTTGCATTTGAATTCCATTCTCAGTGCAATAGTTGATGAATGTGTTTTTAACATATTCTCCGCCATTATCAGATCTTAACTTAAGAATTTGATGTCCAGATTGTTTTTCAACAAAGGCCTTGAAGGCCAAAAAAGTGTTAAATACTTCACTCTTGAGTTTTAAGAAGTATACCCAAGTGCGTCTGGAGAAATCATCAATGAAAGTTAAGAAATACTTGCAGCCAGAGAATGACACAACTGGAAGTGGACCACATAAATCACTATGCACAAGCTGTAAAGGGGCCGAGGCGTGCCAAGAGGCACGTTTTTCAAAACTGTCCCGATGATGTTTTCTGAGTACACATCCGGAACAAACACCATCTCTGCAAGATACCATAGGAAGACCTGTCACCATATTTTCTTTACATAGATGCTGAAGGGAGCGATCGTTTAAGTGACCAAATCGCTCATGCCAAAGTTTGCTCACTTCATCATTATGAGCAACAAATATTGAGGGAAGATTTGATGACCCAAAGTTGTGAAACTTATACAACCTTGTAGAATCATCAGCAATTCCAGTAGCCAAAATCTGTTTAGGATCTCTTAAGTCCTTGATTACAACATCATGAGGTGAAAATTCAACGATTTTACCTTCACCTGAATGAGTTATCTGATATACAGATAGAAGGTTGCAGGATAAGGTTGGAACACATAATACATCATTAAACTGACCATTGTCTAGATGAACAGTTCCAGTCCCTACAACATTAAGAGATCTATCATCACCAACATATATATTTTTGGTGTTACAATCATTTAAAGAAGAAAACATGGCTTTGTTTTTGGCCATGTGATAAGAAGCTCCAGAATCAATGAGCCACTCATGAGAATGAGAAGAAGAAGATACATTTAATGCATAGCCAGACCGAGATGCTTGACAACCACATGCAGAAAGTGCCATTCCTGAAGATGAAGTTGAAGTTGAAGATTGCCCCAAATGGATGTTATGCTTCTTCATTGCTGCTTCCAAGGCTTCCATCTTCTTAAAGCATTTTGATTCTAAGTGGCCATCTCGATTACAAAAATTGCAATGTCTATCAGTCTTCTTCCCTTTGTTTTTATTTGTCTTATCATTTTGTTGAAATGATTTTTCATTTTGGGGCTGAAATTGCTTAGGACCCTTGTTTGGTTTAGGACCATTCTTTTTAGGATATGACTTCTTAGGATTCTTTGAATTTGGTTGCTGCTGGGCGGCTAACGCTTTCTTGGAAGAGTTTCCAAGATTAAGAAGACCAAGGTGTAAGAGTTTTTCTTGTTCTCTTATTAAAGAATCACAAAAAGAGTCAAAGGAAGGGGACTTGTAGTCTGTTCCTTGAGAAATGAAGGCTTCTCTTGTAGAATGGAAGGTGGAAACAAACACAGAGTAGGCTGGTCCCAACTTTGTAAGAATGGAATAGATAAGGTTACTATCTTCTTTCTTAACTTTAACACCTTCCAAAAGATATCTAAGGGTCTTGAACTTAGACAAGAAATCTTCAATGCAAGAAAAATTATTAGGGTCCAATGTAAGCAACTCATTTTCAAGTTGATGGGCTCTAATTTCATTTTTAATCCCAAAAACTTTATTGATTTGTTTCATTGCTTCATCAGGAGTATCAATTTCTGCAATATGGAATCTAAGATCTGGAGAAATAGACATCCCTATCAATCCTGTTCAAATATATGTATCACTGCTTTGAAAGAAGAGGGCGCTCAGCATATACCATTGTTTTGAAAAAAAAGGGCGCATATATATATCACAGTTTTGAAAAAAGAGAGCGCTCAGTATATACCATTCTCAGAACGCAGCTTCAAATATATTAACACAGTTTCACACTTGACCAACACAGTTTCACACTTGGGCGCACCCACATCATGGGTTCCACACTTCCGCAACGCAGTCACCACAGCTATATGCCAGTTCTTACCACAGATTAAAAAACGATAAAAGAAAACGATACCAACACAGTTTCTTTGCCGAGAAAGAGTAGACAAACGAATAGAGAATTGAACGACATCAACTTGTATGTTATCGGATGATATCATTTGTCAAAATTAACATCTGATCTGTAGGTGGCATTGGGTTTCCAATTCTAGGGAACGACATTAGTTGCAGTGACAGTTTTTCAATGGAAAGAGTAGACAGTTGAATAGTGATACCAATCTTTTTAAAAAACAAACGCAGTCTTCAACATGTGCAACATGAATTGATGCACGAAATGGAGATTTCTAAGTTTACTCCTTATTTCAGTTTCGATACCTATACCTCGACGCTGAAACGGTTGCATCAGTTTCGATACCTATACCTCGACGCTGAAACGGTTGCATCATCTGAGTCCAACATGTCATGCCACAATACGTTGCAAAAACAAAACGCAGGCTTCTTCAAAACACAGTCACAGTGTCTTCAAAACCATAAACGCAGGTCTTCATTTTCTTGAACGGTCCTCAACGCAGCGTATGCAGCGCTGTCAGAAGGGAGCAGATGTCAGGCCATTCACATGTTTGATGGCAAGCTTGAGGTAAGAAAGGCATCTGACCACTCACTTGTCATGAGGGGTATAGAAGAAGAAAGACTCCTTAAACTGCAAGGAACCTCTGCTCATGCACAGCATTTCTCATATATTTCTCATCATGAAGAATGTACACTTCCATCAAGTTTATTATGGCATGCTAGATTTGGACATTTAAACTATGATAGTCTCCGCTTGTTGAAGAAAAATGGTGTTGCTGGTTTGCCTACAATTCCTAGAAAACATAAACAATGTGATGCTTGCATTCTAGGAAAGCATAGCAAACAGTCTTTTCATGATTCACATTCAAGAGCACATAGGAAGCTTGAACTTATTCATTCAGATTTATGTGGTCCAATGCCTGTTCCTTCTGCAAATGGAAATAAATATATCATGACATTTATTGATGATTACACCAGAATGTGTTGGGTTTACTTATTGAAGAACAAATCTGATGCTTTTCAAACATTTAAGAATTTTCATAAGTGGATTGAAAATGATGCACAATCTCATATTGGGTCTATTCGCACTGATAATGGAAAAGAATATACATCAAATGAACTTGAACACTATCTTCGCCAACATGGGATTAAACATCAAACAACTGTGCCTTATAATCCTCAACAGAATGGTGTAGCTGAAAGAATGAACAAAACAATTTTGAATATGGTACGATCCATGCTTTTCTTCAAAAATGTAAAGACAATGTTTTGGGCTGATGCTGTTCTATGTGCTGCATATATAAAGAATAGATGTCCATCTAGTACTATAAGAAACAAGACTCCTTATGAATTGTGGTATGGACATGTTCCTTCGGTAAAACATCTCAGGATATTTGGTTCCACCTGTTATGCTTTAATACCAAAGGTACATAGAAACAAACTTGGTGCTAGAAGTCGTAAGTGTATCTTCCTGGGGTATTCAAACACATCTAAAGCATACCGCCTTTATGATGAAGTAAATAAAAAGTTTGTTTTATCTAGAGATGTCATTTTTCTTGAATCATCCAAATCTGACAGTGTTGTTGAGCGGCAACTTGATCGCTTGGATAGATTCACAAAACCAAAATCATTCCAAGAGTTTGATAATCAGATTCCACATCTTGAAGGGGGGATTCCTATACTAGATCAACATGTGGAATCTTCTTCTGAAGAACAATCTCCCCTGCATGACACTCCAACAACGGATGATGCTTTAAGTGATGTAATTGATAGAATTGGGAGACTCAATCTTGATTCAGACCCAACTCAATCAACAGAACAGCCTGGACCATCTCAGAAAGGTCCCCCAAAGTGGCTGACAAAGACACTTGAAAGTGTTCATCCTGATGAAATTGGAAAAACAGGAACCCGAAATTCAAACCGACAAGATGGAGGTGATGTAGATAACTCTAATTCACCTGTTGATATGGATGTTACTTATGATTGTGAATTGAACTTGTCTACAGATTTTGAACCAACTTCCTTCAAAGAAGCTGCTTCTCATGATGAATGGAAAGAAGCAATGCGAAAGGAGTATGATGCCCTCATAAAGAATGGCACTTGGAAGCTGGTTGATCCTCCATTTGGAACCAAACCAATTGGCTGCAAGTGGGTCTACAAGAACAAGTACAAAGCTGATGGCTCACTTGACAAGCACAAAGCTAGGCTTGTGGCAAAAGGTTTTGCACAGAAGGAAGGGGTCGATTATGAGGAAACTTTTGCTCCCACAGCAAAATGGGCCACCATCCGGACACTCTTTGCACTAGCTGCTCAGAACGGTTGGAAAGTCCATCAAATGGATGTAAAAACTGCATTCTTGAATGGAGATCTAAAAGAGAATGTTTTTATGTCCCAGCCTGAAGGATTTGCTGTGAAAGGACATGAACACAAAGTATGCAAACTTGTGAAGTCCTTGTATGGCCTCAAACAAGCACCACGAGCCTGGTATGAAAAACTAACTGAGCATCTTCTGAAACTCAACTTCAATCATTTTGATCTTGATGATGCAACTTTATTTGTCAAGAAAGTTGGAAAAACAGTTGTATATCTTGTGGTATATGTAGATGATCTTTTAATGA
Organism: Pinus tabuliformis; assembly: GCA_031772625.1. Classification (NCBI taxonomy): domain Eukaryota; kingdom Viridiplantae; phylum Streptophyta; class Pinopsida; order Pinales; family Pinaceae; genus Pinus; species Pinus tabuliformis. The sequence goes on along the minus strand of CM062804.1, from coordinate 1,030,193,864 downwards.
CAGGGAACAATGAAAGCTATATTGCATCCATAAAGAAAGAATTAGGAAAAATCTTTGAAATGACTGATTTGGGCTATGTTCATTACTATCTTGGCATTGAAGTAACCCAACATCCAAAGTCCATATTTCTTTCTCAAAAGAAATACATTGGAGATTTGTTATACAGATTTGGCATGACAGAGTGCAATCCCCTCTCTACTCCAATGGAACAAAACTTGAAGCTCACATCTACTGAAGGAAAGGAATTTGAGGATGCAACAAAGTATAGACAGCTTGTAGGAAGTCTCATCTACCTCACTACTACCAGACCAGACATTTCATTTGCTGTTGGAATCCTCTCCAGGTTTATGCAAAGGCCTTGTGAGGGACATTGGTCTGCTGCAAAAAGAGTTCTAAGGTACTTGAAGGGAACTCAAGACCTTGGAATCAAGTATACACAGGTGGACGACTTCAACTTGATTGGATACTCTGATTCAGACTTCGATGGAGACAAAGAAACTGGGGTATCTACTTCAGGATATGCTATGAGTCTTGGATCAGGAGCTGTCTCCTGGAGATCACGCAAACAATCAGTACCAGCAGATTCCACAACAGAAGCAGAATACGTGGCAGCAGCTGAAGCAACGAAAGAAATTGTGTGGCTCAGGAAAATTCTTGAAGATTTGCAAGTAAAACAAATACAATCTACTCCACTCATGATTGATAACACATCTGCAATAAAGTTGGCCAAGAATCCAAAGTTCCATGATCGTACTAAGCACATCAATACTAAATATCATCTGATCCGACATCATGTTGAGGCCAAAACAATCCATCTCCGTCATTGTTCCACGAACGAGCAAATTGCAGACATCTTCACCAAAGCGCTTGGAAGAGAAAAGCTTGAAAGATTCAGAACGATGCTTGGACTCACCAACATCCCTTCAGATTAAGGGGGGGAATGTTGACACCTAATCCGAAACGGATGAGGTGAAGCCGGACAGTCATCTAGAAGATGAACTGATCCGTTTCTGTACATGTATAAATAATAATAGTTGAATGAATAATATCACTAAGTTGATTTGCGCTCATTAATTTCTGAGCTAACCTGGCCTGACAAATCCACGTGCTTGATCTTGCCTATTTTCCCATTTAGCAGCCTTATCTTCATCCTTCGGTTTCTTTTCTTGGCCTGAGGCTATTCTATAGAGACCTTTACTTCTAAGTAAATCCTCAATGTCAGCCAACCATTGGAAGTAGTTGGTGCTGTCAAGGGTAACTTGGTATTGACTTTCCATTTCAATGGAAACTGAAGCTAAAGATTCTGAAAATAAGTGTTCCAATGGATAGATCTCGAAAAATTAGGCTGGTTTAAAAAAAACGGCTCTGAAAACGGCTTCCGGATGAAGAAGTTATGGCTTTTTGAAAAAAAGTTGTTGAAGTTGCCGACGAAGTGTGGGAATGTGCGGAAATGAAAAAGTCCGCCCCCACAAAATGGAGACTTGAACCCAAGACCTCTACTCTCTTAAAATAGCTTTGAACCAATTGATCTATACAAAAAATTTGAGAGAGAGAGAGAGAGAGAGGGGGGGGGGGGCTTTGGGTTGCGTGCTTGCTTTGAGAAAGCTCTTTTTCCCTACAAAACAAAAAACACAAAACCCAACACGGACATGCAAAGAAAACGAACCTTACGGCTCGAAGTTAGCTTTAGCCGAAAAACTAAATATTTTCAAAAATGAACCTTGCGGCTCAAAGTTAGCTTTGGCCGGAAACTAAATATTTTCCTCAATGTTTCTGATTTTCCGAGATCACCCTAAGGCGCAGGGAAAAGAGCATACGCATGAGAAAAATCCTTTCTTTCTGTTTCTGATTTGCCCAGATCGCACAGAGTCGCAGGGCAAAGAGCATATGCAGAAATGAAAGGTATAGATCCGGTAATAAAAAGGCTAAATAAACCAAAACCGAAATAAACAGAGAGAAAATAATAGTAAACTGCAAATAAACACTGTATACCTCCAGATCTTAAAAATGACGCAGTTAGGGCTACCGGAAACCTTTTCGCGTGAAACGAAAGGGGTTGCTCACTGGAACAGATGCTCCCAACACAACAGAGCAGTCCTCTTGGCCCGAAAGCAGTCAGAAACAGCAGATCTAGGAAACGGCAGTCGAATGCAGTTCTACCGGCTTCAGATTTGGATCACCAAAGGATGCGGCCCTCAAATAGCTCTGATACCATGTAGGAATTTATAGGGTAAGTTCCTCAGACAGAACACCAAAAGGACACCACTCACAACCAGATCGCAGATCAATACACCAGTATTTTGACGTGGTTAAAACCCTCAAAGAGGGAAACAGTCCACGGCCTGAGCCAACGCGGCCACTTCAGGCAATTTATTAATAAAAGAATGAAAATTTACATATGCTTCTCTCATGCACGGATTACCCTACAAATGACCCTCCATGCGCTTTAAATAGAAATCATGGACCAATCGGGTGTCAAGCCACGGATCAAGTGTCGGTAATACCGAGGAGAGAATGAACTGTCGGATCACTACATATCGTGACCGTCAGATTGTAAGTTACAAAATGTACAACGGTAAAGAAACACACTTTACCTAACTCTATACCTAACTCTACACTAGACCAAGTTGTACTTAACTATTTCCTATGTGTCGGAATATCCTAACAAATTGTCCAAAAATTATTGTGTCATCGTGGTTATTCTTATGCTAGTATTTTTTCTTTGCATTCACTTTTCCCTGTATTTTTTTTTTTGCTTGCAGAAGAATCGGCAACTGGAGCAGCCTCGCAACTCGCGTTACACGGGGTCGATTCTGACCGCTACCACTATAACCCCTGGGAAACTGCGCCCGCCCCTCTCCACAGCTCCGGGTTAGTCCAGGGGAATTGAACTTGTGACCTTCAGTACGGAGCCCGCCTTTCTAACGAACTTCACCGCATTGTGATTACCAACTCGCCTACCACCGCGGGGCTTACTTTCCGTAGTATTTTAATTGTGAAGGCTGCAGTAGAATTTATTTCGATATTTGTTGTAGAAACACTGTGAATTACTTATTTATAAGTTAATAAATAGAAGAAATAATATTAATCACTGCAGTTGGATTTCTATTTAGAAATTTTCACATACACAATCTCTAGGCTCTAGCAACCAAGCTCCAAGCACCAATAGCTAGGGCTCCAAGCTCTCCTCCAAGCTAAGATGGACTCCTCCTCCAAGTGGCGACAAGCTCCTCCAACTCCAACTAGGGAAATGACGGCCTCCTCCAAGCAACAAAATGGCATGAAAATAGGGTAATGGAGCCCTTTCATTGAGTGATATAGGTTAAGAGGGGGTTGGGCCCCTTAACTTAGGCTTTTTTTCCCATGTCAAAATGCATTATCCGTTCCCCGTTTTGCACTTTATGCTTGGAAACATTTTCGAAAATCGGATATGTATCACGCTTTTTGTGATACATATCTAGATTTTCAGAAACATTTCCAAAACGATTAAAAATGGCCCAAAATGTTTCCGAAATGAGATCCACCGTTTCCAAAAAAGCGAAATGTTCGGGAAATGTATCTTTGACATTTCAATGCTGAATCATACAAGTATCCATTTCCGAAATGCTGAACGACATTTCTAGGGGTTGGGAGGGACGTTTCTGGTATCCTAGGAAATGGCTACTAAAGATAATTGGCCTCAGCTTTTGGGGGGACCAAAAGCCTCACAACTAGGGAGGTATGATCTTAATGGATCAAGAAAATAAGACCTTCACATGATATCTAGATCTGAAATTATACACGGGTGTTAGTAACATATATTTCAAGGGGCACAACCACTATCAGGTTTAAATTCTATGATAATATCTCTAAAAATGTGGAAGAAATAGTCAAAATATTATTTTGGGCATGATCAAGCCATATTGTCATATTTACATGTTCACTTTTAGGCCAATTCTTTTATGGCACAAGTGGGGAAGCCCTAGGAAATATTTAAGATTTTCTGTAAAATAATTGGGTGAAGGAATAATTTAGTTTCAACGTAGTTGGGTGATGGAGTCTGGATCAAATTCAAGAGATTTAGAATATTCATGGATGGATATGTAATTAGGTTGTTATTAACACACTCTAGTCAACCACATGACTTATTTACTATGCAAAAATTAAGAGAGGGCACTTAGAAAGTGGCACCTAATTCACAGTTACAAATCAATAGTAAAGATGTGCAATCATGAACAATAGAGGAGAACAACCTCTTAGGGAATAGAAACGACAACAACACATCATGTATTGATTCATGATAAACAACAAACAACAATGAGGATTTGACACCATCCTTGATCCTTCTTTGTGGAACAAAACTGTCCTTCAAGAAAAGCCCCCATGACAGATTTATAACTTCCAAGAGTCAAATTCAACTTTGAAAGAGAAAGAAAATGATGAACTCACATAGAAGATGCCCTTAAACTTCATTTTCTTCAGTTAGATATTCAACTAAGTCCCTTGGAATTTCTTCACATATCTTTCACCTCTTGCCAATGCATCCTTGTTAATTTTTGGTATGTTCTATGCTTAAGAACAATTTACTTCAATTTTCCTGTTAGCCCAATATCAATATCCAGTTTAGCAATCACATCAGCATGATAGTAAAATGCAGGTAGAACATAAACATAAATAGTAGAAGACAAGCCAAGACAAGAGGACACAAAATGTGGCACCAACCAGGGACAAACCCCAATGTGGGGAAGCCCTTGATCAATTCTTCTTATATTCTTCAATAGTTCAGCAGAGAGAGAGATAGTACAAATATACAAAACTGATATTTTATGACAGCAGCAGTAAAGCCTTGACCAGAGAAGTCAATGCTGGTCAAACATGACAGAATCTTCCTCTAAATGGCTTGGTCAAGCCCAGTCAACTTCAGCCTCCAACAGTTAGCTCAATCAGCCCAAATGCTGCTCATAATACTGATATCATTCTGCTAATGATGACTGTTCTAGTTAGGGCACTTGTTGCAGCCCTGAATTCTTATGACAGTCTTCACACAATCCCTAAGAGTGCTGTGGCATACCCTTTAGGAGTTCATCAATCCATTAGCCCTTCACAAAACATTGCTGCAACATGTTAGCACTGTGGTTTGCTGCATTACTGGTTAGGGCATGACAATAGCCTTAGTTCAACACACAGTCAAGAGACAAGTCCTTTTAGGACTGCAGTTTACCTTGGAGAGCTTTCTCTTATGCCAAGCTGCCCTCTGAAGGTGCTGTCCACCCTTGACAGTCCTTAACACAACCTCAGCTATGTGCTATAGCCTGCGGCCTAGCACAACAACTAGCTGTAGCTTTTGGCCTTCCCAAATGATACCCAAACAGTCTCAAACAGCAGCGTTGCCTTCCTCATGAACTCGGTCAAGCTGACAACACTTACCTGCACTCAAACACATACATATACAACCCTGAATTTCTCCTCCTTGTGACTGCAGCTTCCCTGTCTAGCATATACACCTAAACTAGACTTTGGTTCATGCACAAGAACAACCTTGTTCAATGCTGTCAATACCCACACTGTCTAGGCTCCTTCACGCTATGATAAGGTCCCTTCTGCTGCGGATTAAGTCCTCCTTTTGCTGCGGCTAGGGCTCCTCTTGACTGCGGCTTAGGGCTTCTCTTGACTACGGATAAGAGCTCCTCTTGACTGCAGATTAGGGCTCCTCTAGCTGCGGATAAGGGCCTCTCTTGACTGCGGCTAGGGCTCCATAGATCTTTCTTTCCACCACGTCCTCCTTGTGAGAAGACATACCCAACAAATGGAGAGAGAGATCATGAGATAATGTGCTCCTCAAATGACTTGAGGTCTCCTCTATTTAAATGCAACGTTGAGTTTGAGCTGGGGGTAAAAGTGCTTGTTTAGCTTGCTAGCTGACCTTGACAAATTGTCAATAATATGAATAAATTTATATCTCCATAAATACATGTCGGTATTGGATGATCTTTAGATCAATCCTACACCTCTCAGAGAGAGGAATCCAAGAAAAATATCAGCTGCCATAAATAAGGTGACCCACATGGAGTTTGGCCCTAGTTGCCAAATTTAACACTCCTTTACTATTTATATGCTTCCATCCCATTTAGAGAACTCTTGCAAAGTAACCTCTTGGTTTCCTTTACAAACACCCAAAGACACTTCGCAGCTCCCAAGCCAAGGGCACGCCTCCCAAGCATTTATTTCAGCCCTAGTGCACTTCCTTTCCTCTAAGCAAGTGATGCAATTAATGACATTTTTCCTTTTTGAGTTTTAGTTTATATTCACTTTTCATGATTTGTTCAGGGCCGACCTTTAAAAAACTTAAAATTGTAATTATTATTCAGAATTAGGTTAGGGTTGATATCATAACAACTTAAAATTATAATAATCTTTTGACCTTTTCTTGATTATGGAACCACCTGTCACACCAAGGCCAGTCATTTCATCATTAAATGTAGGCTTGAATAGATGGTTTTTCCTTTTTTTAAACATGAGTGCTCCCTTCATAGAGGTTATTTAATGCCTTTTCTTTGTCTCAATCATGTTGATGAAGTGGATGTTGACCATGTTAAGGGTCTTTAGCGCTTATTCAAACAATGTTGATGAAGTGTGCGTTGACCATGTTAAGGGTCTTTTGTGCTTATTCAAACAAGTGCATTCTCCATATATTTGCGTCAAAAGCTCCAAATGCTAACCATTGGCTTCACATGGGGACTAAACTCTCTTGCACAATATAAGACAACTCTAGAATCTCTAGCTTTTTGCTGAACTTGCATTGACTATGCTAAGTAACCATAACCCCACATTATTTATTCAATTATCCAAAGGGATTTGTTTAAATAATTTAATTCATCCAACTCTATAGATAATGTGTGAGCCAAAAGCTGAAGGGAACATGCAAAGAGGGAAACTATTTTTACTCTAATGCAACATTTGAATATGTTTTTACTTCAACTAGCTTGTCATCTTCTTGAGTTGTGATATTTATGGATCGTTATTTGTTCCTTTCTCTTCAACTTAGACTGTTACATCTTTAGATTTCGATACTTCTTTGTGATAAGTTTTTCTATTTTGTTTTTCAATGATTTCTTATCATCCTTAAGTTTCTTAATTTGAGTAAGAAGATTTTGGTTATGATTTTTTAAAACATGAAAGTTCTTCAGCTTCTGATCAACTTCATTTTGATGCTCAATATTTTCAATCTCTTTGTTAAACATAGTTATGACACTGAATTGAGACATGTATTCATAATGATCAACTGTCACTTGTAAATCATTAATTTCATACTCTTTCTCGCCAAACAAATCATTTTTTCATGTAAGTTTAGCTCTTGAATTAATAGCTGATTTGCCAAATTAATATTTATGTAATTTTCCTCGTCAATTGTGCTGAGAACGATATTAACCTCTTTCCCTTGGATACTCCCTTTTAATGTAAATAATTTGTGATCTATGATTGAATGACCGTTATAAGAAAATCTTCCTTCCTTCGTGTTCGGATTATAATTTGTTCTTTTGTCATCAGTAATTAACTCTATTTTGTTTTCGATCAAAATATCGTAATATTTTTCTTTTAACTCGGTACCTTTTAACTTTTAATCTAGAGTTGTCTTTTATATAATTTTTAATATATATATATATATATATATATAAAATAAAATATCCTTCCTTTCTATAATAAAACTACTTTAATTAAAAACTGGACTTATACTTCAAGTAAATTCTTTTTTCATGATAATCTTTTTTTATCTTTATAATATTCTTTTGCACCTTTTAATAAAATTTCCTTTAATATATTAACCTTATTTAAGTAATCACTTGACTTAAAATAAAATATATTAGCTTTACAAATTTGTTTCCCAATAATATATACTTTAAACTTATTATTTCTTTTGCACCCTTTTTTATATTAAAAACTCTTTCACTTTATACTTAGTGAAGTTGTCCTTTAAGCGTGGCTTACAATATTTTATTTATACATAATCTTGTCAAAAACTTAAATGGAACGAAGCTATTGTGAAAGGACGAGACGATATGGATTGTACAAAACTGTGTCGGATGGTATAAGAGACACTGACAAATGCAGCTGGTCGAGATTGTGATTGGCAAGTGATCACTTGTATGTCACTGTGAATCAGACGATTACTTGCAACTTTATTTTTTTATTTATTGTAGATTGTAAGTATCTGCCTGCAGAAGGATATAGGTAAGACAACAATTGTTACAACGTGTATGGAACCGATGGTGATCCATAGAGTTGGGGGCAACTGCTGAGTTTGTGAATGCAGGAATGGTGGCAACTATTATAATGCTGATAGAAATAGCAGTGACTCAAGTCACTACTTACGATGGATTGTTGGGCCAGTGCTATGGTGGAAGGCAACTAACAACTGACAATGGCAGGAATTAGCAACGCGGGTAGACCGGTGGTAGTGGTGAAGGCTGACGAGTGAGCGAAGCGTAACAACTGTCTGGCGTCGACTATTTTATTTTTAATTTTTGTTTGTTTTATTTTAATTTTTTACTTTATATATATTTTTTTCCCTTTGGAAACATCGTAATATTCATTATATGTGAGAAAATTACATGCTGTATATCCATATTGCATACACTATAGGAAAGGCAGAGTGCCTTCCAACACAAAAATGATCCAGAGTAGCAAAAAAGGTGCCATGTATCTGCGCAAGGAGGCACATTTCTTCTAGTAGAGTTCAGCAAAAATTTAAATCAAAATTACTCTTAGCAAAGAGTACATGTCAGTTGTATATCTGATAATTTAAAAAGCATATATGAATATTTACAGATGATAGCAATAAAAACATATAACCAGGCTCCCTGTGAGCCATTTAGTCTGTTATATCTATGAACGACCGATGATAAAACTGGTAATGAGAGTCATCCCTTTGTTCCTGGATCATCCAGGTGCCTGGAGGCCTGACCGCAGCTTCTTTGGATAAGAGATCGACAGCTGAATTTCGTTCCCTGTAAATGTGATGGCATATAAATGAGTCAAAATGAGTGACAAGTCGATGTGCCTCATCTAAGATCTGTCTCAGAGAGAAAGCAGAACAAGTTGATTTTTTATTTATCCAATCACAGACAACTTTTGAGTCACCAAATAACTAAAGATCTCTACAGTGTTTTTCCAGTGTGAATTGTATGAGGAATTTGGCTGTGGATAGTTCAACATAGTTGTTTGTGCCTCTTCCCAAGCCCATTTGCAGTTTGTAGAAATAGGAATCAGATAAAAACAATAAGGCCCCACCCCCACAGCCAAACTCTTGTGCAGATCCATCAAAGAAAGCCCAAGGAAGCAGATGGTTGATGGTTTCAGGGACAATGGTTCGGGGCCGATGGATGTCTTCCTCATCAGGAATGGTGTTGTAATCATGCACAATGCGAGCCGAAATGGAGGCCCAGTGAGGCAAAATATTTTGAAAGATGAGATTGTTGCGAGCTATCCAGAGTGCCCAACATATAAGAAGGGGGAGATTTCTAGATTTAGTTGGGGCTGCTCTAGTCCACCAATTTGTCCAGGCCTCCTGAATAGATAGACCCTGCCATCTGATCTGGGGGGAAATAGTCGATGAGGTCGAGCTCCAGAGGTCCTTAGCGACCTGGCATTCCAGAAAAAGGTGGTCCACGGTTTCATTGTTGCACTTGCACAGACAACACCAAAATGGACCATGTTGTGCACGCTTAAGGAGGTTATCACCCGTAGGGGTCTTGTTTTTAAGAATTGTCCACATGAGAAGTCGAGTCCTGGGGGGGTTTGAGCTTCCATAAATGTTTCCACCAGTACTCGATATCTTGTGGTTTATGCACTTCAGCTAGGACTAGATAACCCTCCTTAGGAGAGTATTTCCCAGATTTTGCGAGTGCCCATATTATCTCGTCCTCCCCTTCTATAATTCTGATATGAGCTTCTGTTAAGGCCGTTGTGTATTCGACCCAATTCTGTTCCCATTGCTGAGGAATAAGCAAGCTTCGAGTTGATTTCCAGGCTTGTTGAAACAAAGAGGTATGTTTAGGGTCCGCAATATGGCTAATATGAGTAATTCCCGCTTTGTTGAGGTAGACTTTAAGCTCGAGGGGCAGTCTGTGGGCATTTCCGCAACCAATCCAGGGATCCTCCCCGATCCTCATAGCATTGCCATCTTGAATTCTCCATGTGAGGCCAGATCTAATGATCTCAAGAGATTTTAGCACTGCCTTCCAGATTACTGATATCCCTATGTTAAATCTTGAGGGCTGTCTTAGCCAGTCCATCACATTAAGAGGTGCAATGTATTTGGAGGTGGCCACCCTTGTCCACAGACTGTTTGAGGTGATGAGCTGCTAGCCAAGCTTTGCTGCTAAGGCTGTGGAAAAGTCCTCCAACTTCTTGATACCCTAGCCTCCCCATTTCTTTGGAATAGAGAGAGCATCCCATTTAACCCAGGCAAAAATTCTGCCAGGATGTTTGCCCTTCCAGAGAAACCGACTGCAGAGGGTTTGTATCCTAGAGAGAATGCCCCTCGGTATCCAAGCTAGAGCCATCCAGTACACCGGAGTAGCCTCCAGTACTACTTTTATAAGTGTTAATCTGTCTGCCCTGGATAAGTACTTGTGATACCAGATGTTAAGCCTTTTTTCCAGTTTTGCTATTAGCCATATCCAGTCTGCTATTTTGTATCCCAGGGGTTTTAACTTGTATCCCAAGTATCTAAGCCCTTCCTCCATTCTTAGCAAGGTGAAGTTGAACCATTGGAGGGCATAATGAATCTCATGAGGCGAGCAACGGGAGCTGTCATTGTGGACTTGTTACTATTGACAATCATGCCTGTAGCAGTTTGAAACAGGGAGAAAGAGTTCTTCAGGGTAGTCAGATCCCCTATACCTCCATTGAGGAAGATCAAGACATCATCCACAAATAACAAATGAGTCAGAATGCATCCTTCTGTGATTTTGATCCCATGGAGTCTGCCTCTGAAATGTTCTTCTTTGATGAGCCTGCTGAGTCCTTCCATGATGAGGAGGAAGAGCAATGGGGATAAGGGGCATCCTTGTCTAAGGCCTCTTTCTGAGTGAAAAAATGGAGAAGCCGCTCCATTTACCAACACACTAAAAGGTATATTAGAGATACAACACATAATCCATTTGATGAAGTCAAAAGGGAACCCTGTATGTGTTAAAAACATTCTTAAGTAGAGCCAACTTACTCTGTCAAAAGCTTTTGAAAGATCAACCTTGAGTATCATACCTTTCATTTTCTTAGTCTGAAGAGTGTGCAATACCTCCTGTGTTGTTCCAACAGCCTCATGGATCTGTCTATCTTGAAGGAAGGCAAATTGCTCAGGTGAGATATGGGAGGATAGGATAGGTCGTCGTCGTTTGGGTATGACCTTGGCTATAATTTTGTAGATACAATTACATAGTGAAATAGGCCGAAAATCATCAAACGAGGTTGGGTTGTCAGATTTTGGTATAAGAGCAATGAAAGTGGAGTTGAAGGCTTCATGCATCTTGCCATTGCTCCTGGAATACTCAACGACCTTGAGAAGATCTTGACCTAATGTCTCAAAGAAAGCCAGATAGAATTCTACTGGCCAGTCGTCTGGTCTTGGGCTCTTGTCTCTCTTGAAACATTTGAGGGTGGCCTCCAGCTCTCCCATAGAGACTTCCTTTACCAATTTCGATGCCTCCTCTTGATCCACAAAATGGGGAAAGAGCTAAGCTACTCGAATGATTTCAGCTAGGGTGGCATTATTTTGGGTGCTCTGTAAATCTGCTTAAAGTGAGATGTTGCTTGTTGACCACTGGAGTGGCACCTGATGATTATATGAAGACTCCATGCCCAAGGATGATCTAGAGGACACTTGTACCATCATATATCGTCAGTCAATAGAGTTTTTTAACTCTACTTCTATCTTCTCATCATCTTTCTTGTACTCAGATTCCACACCCTACGGGGAATTGTAATAAGTGATACTAGTAATAATGAGTTTTGAGTCTGTAACAGGCCTAGGATGTTGGGACTCGATCAGCAAACGAGTACACTTTGGAGTGTTTTTTTTATCTAGTTAATTATCCCTTCTTTTTCAGAGGTAGATAATTTTCTAGGTTTTTCGCTCATGTTTTACCCCAAGCCGGGGTGACGGTTTGAAGATTGAGCCCCTGACACATCTTAGTGTTTAGAGTTGATGTTTATTACAATATTAGATCACACAAAAAATTTCGTGGAATTTGGTTAGGTCTAAGTAGTCATTTTTTAATTTTTTAGATTTCCTGCAAGTCAAAAATTGCAAATAAAATTGTATTTAAATTGTAATAAGTGTAGTCTAGAGAAGTTGTATGGGGTGTGAGTAATCAAAATTTCACCTCTCGCTCTCAACATTCTACTATGACATACTTTGAAGGGTTAATAATGTGTTTTGGACCCTCAAAACCCACTTTTCCTAAGTTTAGTGGGAAATCTGGCAATTAATTAAGCCAGAAATTAAATAAATGGAGAAAAATAAATATCCACACATGCTAAATGTTGTGGAAATGAGGTGGAAAATTATGGTGGAGTTAAAGTGAAGTCCCAAGGTGATTTGGACTCCTAAAATCAAGGAAAGTACATGTGCTCAAATAAAATCGAATTTCTAGCATTAAATGAAAAAGCTGCTTGGAAATTCGAATTTGTGAAGTTAATGCACATTTGGGAGGATTTGGGAGAATATTTGGTGGAGATTTTTGTGGGAAATTGTCCCCACATGGGTTACCACCCATATACACTTGTCATTCCACCATAAAATTCAAATTTGGCACATAAGGGAAGAAGAAAATGATGTCCACTTGCCAGAATTTGATTTTTACACTTGGCATTGGAGCTCCATCTAACAAATTCGAATTTCTCTTTGAGATTGTCACCTCATGCCACTTGTTTAATCACTTCTACATTGGGATTGGCTCCACTGCCATTTGTCATTGTCATTCTTCATTGGGATTTGCTCTCAGCTCTCTATATAATAGAGCCATGGGCTCTCACATTGTATAATATTGTTACTAGCTATTGTGCTTGCGGAAGCGCTGCTGCCTTGTACACTTTCAGAAATATCAATAAAGACTTTGGGGTTTCATTCATGAGGTGTTCCTCCTTTTCGAGTGTGATGAATTGTTGAACATTGATATAATTCATTTTACTCATGCTTTGATTTAATTTGCTTCCATATGCTCTTGTAGATTTGTTAATGTAGAGCTATCTTGCATTGACATTTGATTTAGAAGTATGCTCTAGGTATAGAATGCTCTAGTTGGTTTTAAATAAATCTCTAGAGTTTCTTATCATTGTTTATTGCTAAATCTATATGGAACTAATTCTTGATTGAAGTTTTGTAGAGGAACATCTTGTTGGGATTACAGAATTAAGCGTGAGGGGAAGTCTTTGGAGAGACTAACCCACTCTTGATACATTTTTAAAGGAGCTCTCATTTGTTCTTTGAACCTTCATAGTCTTATCTTACAAAGTGGTTTTGCAGGGATTTCGGCACATAGCTTGTACACAAGCCGAGAACTTCTAAATTTAAATCTCTTTTAAAAAAACATTGTACTTCATTTCTTTCATTTGCTATCTAAGAGCTTGAAGATGGCTAAGCAAAAATGAGAGTTTACTCTCAGTCTTTAGCTTAGCCTTTTGTAAATTATAATTGTACATATACAGTTTATCTTGCTGATTTTTCCATTATTACTTAACTTATTTTGAAGCCATTGTTTGGTTTGTTTGCCAACTCTTGTGTGGCAGATTTTGAAGAGCAATTTCCCGCAACATCTAACAAGTGTTTGCAGGACCTTTGGCAAGTGTTGGGGGTTCAATTTCCAAGGATGTCGTGAGCCCTTTTGAGGCTTGTTTTGGCCAAGTCGAGTTCACTAGAGGGCTGCCCATTTTACTCTCTAAGCCGTGGGCATTTGGAGGAAACTCACACCTTGTTTCCCTTGCATAAGTTTTGTGAGATCTTGTCACTACTTTCTCAAGAAAAGAGGTCTAGTGTCCAAGTTTCAAGCAATTATTGTGAAGAATCTCTTTGAAGTATAGTTGAGAACTTTGAAGGGCCCTCTTCTCTTTGTAATATTAATAAAAGATCTAACTTGTTTGTGGGAGCTTGGGATTTCTCCCATGGTACCCTATCTCCCCATTTAGAGGGAGACTTCTCTTGGGTGGATTGACATTTGCATGGTTTAAGCTTTCATACTTCATTCACTTACATGCATGTTTTAACTGGGAATTAACACAACCTCACTATCACATTTCATTAAGTTAAAGTTTGTTACAATTTCGTTTGAGCTTTGCATTTTCTTTCTCATTGTTGCTTAGAGCTACAAGCTTACACTTTACTTTGGACAATTCATCTTTTACATGCAAGCATTTTATATTCTTAACAAACTTTAATTCGTTTCCATTTACCTTGATAAATTGTTTCATGAGCACTTGAATACATGCTTCAATTTTATGGTACATTGTTATCTTGAATATTGGAGCAATTTATTGTCATTGTCTATTTGAAACAAATTTTACTTTCAAGCAAATTACTTGTATCATTTTAATTCATTGATGAAACACATGCAACACTTGTAAGCTAATTTTATTCCTCCAATTGAAGTTATAATTGCAACTTACGTTGAACACTATTTCATTTTCAAGCATTGCAAATCAATCTCTTTGAAGCATTTGCATGTATCATTATTTTAATTTGGGGAATTAACACAATTTGCATTTCATCTAGGCATTTTAGTATAGGAAGGCCTCAAGCCTCATTAAAATTTTACCTCCAACATAAGTTGGTTGAAGTAGACATCTTAGGGATCCTTTACTCCTCTATTGACTTCTCATTGTGAGATCCATATCATTGGGCGAGGGTGAGGTCTGAGGATTGAAGAGTTAAATTGTAATCTTGTCGTAGAGCTAATTAATAAATTTAACCAATAGCACTTTCCATTACATTTATTTTACTTGTCTCTTGATGGTTTGAGTTTTCATATGCAAAGTCTATTCCAAAAGCAAGTATTGTAATCATTTCAAACAAGTGTTTTCTTTTCATGTTTCAAGTCTAATTGCATATTGATGTCTTGGTTTAGCACTTCCTTTCTTTTACATTTCCAAGTTAATTACTAATTTTTGGGTTTTGGCAAGATATGTTTCACATGTTTTGATTTGTAAAGTTGATTATCTCAAAAGCATTTTGTATCTTACATATCTTGTGCTAACAATTCTTATTTACATTTCAGGGTGACTTTGTTTTCTCTTTTGAGAGCATTGCATTTTACTTTGAGCAAATATATCTTTAAATTGTTGAGCAAATTCCTTATAAGGCATTGGTTTTATGGTTTTTAATCATATTTATGATTGACATTGTTATTTCAAGTTGTTCACTTCATATTTGCCCATAAATCCTTAAAAGTAATCCATTTTCACTATAACACTCTCCTAGAAACTCACATATTTTAACTTAACTTTTCATTAGGGACCACCCCCCTTAGCTAACCTAGGAGATAGCTCAAACGGAGAGAGTCGAGATTAGTGTGACAGCCCCTTCTCTGAGTTCCTTGCCACCAACCACACCTTGTGGGGTTGAAGGCTTTTCTCACTGACTTGTAGGTAGGTGTAGGCGGCAGGGTCAACATCTTTGGCGCCATTGCCGGGGACAAGCTTTCTTGTACCTAGGAAAAATCGACTAACCTTTTGGTTTTAGCATTTTGAACTTTAGATTTAGATTCTTGCTCAAGTGGCGACTCCACTCAATCCAAATTTTGCAAGAGTCTCTACTAGGAGAAATTCAAGTGGTCTAGTTAGCCCCTCTCCTGATCCTGAAAGGGTTTTTAGAGAGAGGTTGAATAGACTTTCTCGTAGTAGAGCTCTTGCTAGTCTTGGGCAAGAGGCTATTTCTGATATTCATTTGCTTTTTTAAGAACAAGTAGAGCCTAGCATCATGAATGATCTTTTTGCTCCTTGTGACTTCACTAACATAAATGGCTATCCTCACAATATCCCTGACAAGGCTATTGAAAAGTTGCCTTCCTTTCAAGGTAACAATGCCATTAGTGCTACATCACATGTGAAAAACTTTAATGTTTGTATCTTTAAATGGTGTAACACTGCTAATTATGAGGATGTGAAGATGAAGCTTTTTGTTTTATCTTTAGAAGAGGATGCTCTTGATTGGCTTACTGAGCAACCTGCTAACTCATATAATTCTTTACAAGCCATTCTGACTGCATTTTTAGATAAGTTTGGAGAGAAGAAGGAAAATAGGCATTTGATTAATGCCATTAGCACCATGAAGAAAAATAAGAATGAGACCATGGAGGAGTTTAACAAGAGATTCTATGAATTAGTAAAAAACATGCCTGCTACTGTTAAACCTCCTGATGAATTTCTTTTATGCTCATATCTAGATGCTTTTGGGGTTGACACTGCCTATGAGTTGAGGAGGAAGGAGCCTACGAATCTAAGTGTAGCTCAATTTGAAGCCTTGAAGATAGAAAGGGCTAGAAAGCAATCAGGAAAATCTAAAATTCCTAGTTTCAATAGAGGGCCATCAAAATCAAATGATTCCAAAGGCAAGGCCAAGGAAGAGACTACACATGATCCTATTAAAGAATTAACTCAACTCATCAAGAGCATGGAAGCAAATCACATTAAAGAAATGCAATCCATGCAAAATAGGCTGGTGGCCATGGAGAGATCACAAGTGCAAAGATTCCAACCTAGGCCAAATGATAGATGGCAAAAGAATAAAGGCCCTCAACAGGAGCATAGGCCTCCAAATCCATTGGAATCCACCAACATGGTAGATCAGATTCCCCCTTTTTGTAGGCCATGTAATCAGTTCCATGAAGAAGCCACATGCCCATATGTGAAGAGAATGATTGAAAGTGGCATGTTAGGAGATGAACATGTAGGGACAACTGGTCAAATCAATATGTTCTCCATGGAGGATCAGATATACACCATTGAGAGAAATCAAGAGATTGACCATATGCCTAATAATCTTGGGGTTTACAATATGATTGCAAATTTTGACGAGGTCACTAAGATTTTTGGGGAAAAACCTACATCTGGACAGATTCTTGCTATGGCAAAACACAAAGGGATGACTTATCAGAGAAGGGATATCCAAGACCAGAATAATCACAGAAATTTTTCTCCTCCTACTTTAGAATTGAATTTTGACTTAGGCAATTGGTTGAATAATGCAAAGGTTTCTATTCCAGTGATAGAACTTTTAAAGGTATCATCTCAAAGGGCCAAGTTACTAAGTGCCATTGAAGTTACTCAAAGGGAAGAAAATCCTAGTGATGAACCGGAAGATGAGGAAATTGCATTAAAAAGTATGAATTGTTATGTGGGGAATGAAGATCATCTACCATTATATGTTTCTTTGATAGTGAATGATCGTCTTTTACACAACTGCATGCTTGATTCAGGGGCTTCATCAAATGTTATGACCAAGAAAGTCATGGAGCCACTGAATTTAAGGGTTTCTAGGCCCTATCACAACATATGTTCAATGGATTCTAAAAGAATTGAAGTGTGTGGGATAATTAAATATTTACAGGTTTTCCTAGCTGCATACACAAATAGAATAATGACTATGGATATTGTTGTGATAGATGTTCCAGATTCATGGGGAATGCTCCTATAAAGAAAATGGGCATCTGATCTAGGTGGTAGCCTTCAAATGGACTTATCATATGCCACCATCTGCATGCCTGATAATACCTTTGTCAGATTTGATCGAGAGTTAGAGAAAAGATATCATGTTGAAGATCCAAGTAAACCCAACAATGAGATTATCTATAGATCATGCCAGATAGGGAGTGATGCAGTGTTGACAAATTTCCTTCCCCCCTTAACAGAACATATTCAAAATGAAGAGATTAGGCATAGCTCAAAAAGCTTGGGTACTTCAAATCTTCCATCAGAGCATTTTCAAGACAAAGCAGTAGGATTGGCAATAAATGCATCATCATCACTATTGCAACTAACCAAGAAGAAAAGAAAAAAACGAAAAAAGAAAAAAGATATAAAAAATGAACCACCAGTTTTGAGCAAGATCAAGCCTCAACGCATCAATAGTCGGAAAAGGAAAAGGAAGAGGTTTGGTATATCTGATGGCCACAAACATGTTAATATTGGGGCAAGTCATAGTCCCAAGATAGTCAGAATTGGGCAAGGCACATCAAAGAAAGAACCTATGGACTTGCCTGTGAGTAGGCAGGTTCTAAAGATGGATTTTATCGAAGACATCTGATGCCATGGGGCATCTTTTTGTATCATATTTCTAACCTTATCTCATGTCATTTTTGTTTAAGTAGTTTTATTTCATGAATAAATTGTCATTTATGCTCTTAGAATAAATTTCCATTTCTTCGTTTCTGTACTTTATTTCTTTTGATGATATTTTGAATGGATACTGCTGATATATGTCTTTTGTCGGTGGATGCAGATTCCAGGTTCTTGCACACTATCACTTCATATCTAGCATGCATCTCCATATGGAGCCAAATGTTCACCACTGGATGATGATTATATGAAGACTCCATGCCCAAGGATGATCTAGAGGACATTTGTACCATCAGATATCGTTAGTCAACAGAGTTTTTTAACTCTACTTCTATCTTCTCATCATCTTTCTTGTACCCAGATTCCACACTCTACGGGGAATTGTAATAAGTGATGCTAGTAATGATGAGTTTTGAGTCTGTAACAGACCTAGGATGTTGGGACTCGATCAGCAAACGAGTACACTTTAGAGTGTTTTTTAATCTGGTTAATTATCGTTTCTTTTTTAGAGCCATATAATTTTCTAGGTCTTTTCACTCACGTTTTACCCCAAAGCTGAGGTGACGGTTTGAAGATTGAGTCTCTGACACATCTTAGTGTCTAGAGTCGATGTTTATTACCATACTAGATCACACAAAAAATTTCGTGGAATTTGGTTAGGTCTAGGTAGTCATTTTTTAATTTTTTAGATTTCCTACAAGTCAAAAATTGCAAATAAAATTGTATTTAAATTGTAATAAGTGTAGTCTAGAGAAGTTGTATGGGGTATGAGTAATCAAAAATACACCTCTCACCCTCAAATTTCTACTATGACACACTTTGAAGGGTTAATAATGTGTTTTGGACCCTCAAAACCAACTTTTTAAAAGTTTAGTGGGAAATCTGGCAATTAATTAAAGCCAGAAATTAAATAAATGGAGAAAAATAAATATCCACACATGCTAAATGTTGTGGAAATGAGGTGGGAAATTATGATGGAGTTAAAGTGAAGTCCCAAGGTGATGTGGAATCCTAAAATCAAGAAAAGTACATGGTGCTCAAATAAAATCGAATTTCTAGCATTAAATGAAAAAACTGCTTGGAAATTCGAATTTGTGAAGTTAATGCACGTTTGGGAGGATTTGGGAGAATATTTGGTGGAGATTTTTGTGGGAAATTGTCCCCACATGGGTTACCACCCATATACACTTGTCATTCCACCATAAAATTCGAATTTGGCACATAAGGGAAGAAGAAAATGATGTTCACTTGCCAGAATTCGATTTTTACACTTGGCATTGGAGCTACATTCAACAAATTCGAATTTCTCTTTGGGATTGTCACCTCATGCCACTTGTTTAATCACTTCTACGTCGGGACTGGCTCCAATGCCATTTGTCATTGTCATTCTTCATTGGGATTTGCTCCCAACTCTCTATATAATAGAGCCATGTGCTCTCACATTGTATAATATTGTTACTAGCTATTGTGCTTGCGGAAGCGCTGCTGCCTCGTACACTTTTAGAAATATCAATAAAGACTTTGGGGTTTCATTCATGAAGTGTTTCTTTTTTTCGAGTGTGATGAATTGTTGAGCATTGGTATAATTCCTTTTACTCATGCTTTGATCTAATTTGCTTCCATATGCTCTTGTAGATTTTTTAATGTAGAGCTATCTTGCATTGACTTTTGATTTAGAAGTATGCTCTAGGTATAGAATGCTCTAGTTGGTTTTAAATAAATCTCTAGAGTTTCTTATCATTGTTTATTGCTAAATCTATATGGAACTAATTCTTGATTGAAGTTTTGTAGAGGGAACATCTTGTTGGGGTCACAAAATCAAGCGTGAGGAGAAGTCTTTGGAGAGACCAACCCACTCTTGATACATTGTTAAAGGAGATCTCATTTGTTCTTTGAACCTTCATAGTCTTATCTTACAAAGTGGTTTTGAAGGGATTTCAGCACATAGCTTGTACACAAGCCAAAAACTTCTAAATTTAAATCTCTTTTAAAAAAAAACATTGTACTTCATTTCTTTCATTTGCTATCTAAGAGCTTGAAGATGGCTAAGGAAAAACGAGAGTTAACTCTCACTATTTAGCTTAGCTTTTTGTAAATTATAATTGTACATATACTTTTTATCTTGCTGATTTTTCCATTAATACTTAACTTATTTTGCAGCCATTGTTTGGATTGTTTGCCAACTCTTGTGTGGCAGATTTTGAAGAGCAATTTCCTGCAACATCTAACAAGTGTTTGCAGGACCTTTGGCAAATGTTGGGGGTTCGATTTCCAAGGATGTCGTGAACCCTTTTGAGGCTTATTTTGGCCCATTTTCGTCTCTAAGTCGTGGGCATTTGGAGGAAATTCACCTTGTTTCCCTTGCATAAGTTTTGTGAGATCTTGTCACTACTTTCTCAAGAAAAGAGGTCTAGTGTCCAAGTTTCAAGCAATTATTGTGAAGACTCTCCTTGAAGTATAGTTGAGAACTTTGAAGGGCCCTCTTCTCTTTGTAATATTAATAAAAGATCTAACTTGCTTGTGGGAGCTTGGGATTTCTCCCATGGTATCCTATCTCCCCATTTAGAGGGAGACTTCTCTTGGGTGGATTGACATTTGCATGGTTTAAGCTTTCATACTTCATTCACTTACATGCATGCTTTAATTGGGAATTAACACAACTTCACTATCACATTTCATTAAGTTAAAGTTTGTTACAATTTCATTTGAGCTTTGCATTTTCTTTCTCATTGTTGCTTGGAGCTACAAGCTTACACTTTACTTTGGGCAATTCATCCTTTACATGCAAGCATTTTATATTCTTAACAAACTTTAATTCGTTTCCATTTACCTTGGTAAATTGTTTCATGAGCACTTGAATACACGTTTCAATTTTATGGTACATTGTTATCTTGAATATTGGAGCAATTTATTGTCATTGTCTATTTGAAACAAATTTTACTTTCAAGCAAATTACTTGTATCATTTTAATTCATTGATGAAACACATGCAACACTTGTAAGCTAATTTTATTCCTCCAATTGAAGTTATAATTGCAACTTATGTTGAACACTATTTCATTTTCAAGCATTGCAAATCAATCTCTTTGAAGCATTTGCATGTATCATTATTTTAATTTGGGGAATTAACACAATTTGCATTTCATTTAGGCATTTTAGTATAGGAAGGCCCCAAGCCTCATTAAAATTTTACCTCCAACATAAGTTGGTTGAAGTAGACATCTTAGGGATCCTCTACTCCTCTATTGACTCTTCACTGTGAGATCCATATCATTGGGCGAGGGTAAGGTCTGAGGATTGAAGAGTTAAATTGTAATCTTGTCGTAGAGCTAATTAATAAAATTAACCAAGAGCACTTTCCGTTACATTTACTTTACTTGTCTCTTGATGGTTTGAGTTTTCATATGCAAAGTCTATTCCAAAAGCAAGTATTGTAATCATTTCAACAAGCGTTTTCTTTTCATGTTTCAAGTCTAATTTCATATTGATGTCTTGGTGTATCACTTCCTTTCTTTTACATTTCCAAGTTAATTACTAATTTTTGGGTTTTGGCAAGATATGTTTCACATGTTTTGATTTATAAAGTTGATTATCTCAAAAGCATTTTGTATCTTACATATCTTGTGCTAACAATTCTTATTTACATTTCAGGGTGACTTTGTTTTCTCTTTTGAGAGTATTGCATTTTACTTTGAGCAAATATATCTTTAAATTGTTGAGCAAATTCTCTATAAGGCACTGGTTTTATGGTTTTTAATCATATTTATGATTGGCATTGTTATTTCAAGTTGTTCACTTCATATTTGCCCATAAATCCTTAAAAGTAATCCATTTTTACTATAACACTCTCCTAGAAACTCATATCTTTTAACTTAACTTTTCATTAGGCACCACTCCCCTTAGCTAACCTAGGAGATAGCTCAAACGGAGAGAGTCGGGACTAGTGTGACAACCCCTTCTCTGAGTTCCCTGCCACCAACCACACCTTGTGGGGTTGAAGGCTTTTCTCACTGACTTGTAGGTAGGTGTAGGCGGGAGGGCCAACATTGCCAAAGATGAAAGCTGATGGAAGGTATTTATGGGGTTCCAATTCTCATTTAGGAGCTGCCAAATGGTATTGGATGCTTTCTGCCCATTTGCAAATTTATGATTGAATTTCGTGTTATCATCACCCTGAAGCAACCAGATTGGCTTGCTTCGCAGTCTCCATGACTCTTTTGTATCCTTTAATATTTTGCCTCTAGAAGCATATAAGGACGTGAACTTATCCTTATGTTCAGGTGAGGTGAAAACTCCTCCCTAATTATTCTCAAAATCAACAATCTCAGCTTCAGTCTCCCTTAGGGTTTTGTCATCTTGAACTCTCTTATTATGTGCCCATATTTTAGAGAGTTTCTTTAGTTCTTTTAAGTTATGCAGAAAAGCCTCTGCAACATGCCCTCTAGCATCAGTGGGATGGGCCTTCCAGAAGTTCGTGACCAAGCGAGCATAGGATGCATCTTTTAGCCAGGAAAAGTTGAATTTAAAAGGACCCTTAGGTTTATCAATCCTCCCTCTGATTTCAGAGTAGATAGGCAGATGATCTGATAGTCCTCTAGAACGATCCACTGTTTGAGATTGAGCCCTATGCTTAGAAGGCCTTCCTTAAGAAGGAAACGATCAAGTCTTTTGGCTAGGCTGCCTTCCCCAGCTCTGTTATTCCTCTAGGTGGGATGCAATTTTGCTAATGGAATGTCCACCAGGTTATGAGCTTCCAAGATGTTCTCAAAGAAATCTGATTAGGGGTCGGACTGGGCATGATGACCCCAGGATTCCGAGTGGCCTAGGGAGAAGTTGAGGTCCCCTCCTAGAAAAAAGAAAAATATCAGAGCTCAGAAGATTTTCCCAGAATTCAGGCCTATGATGGCATGGCCCATACACATTGATAAGCCTGATCTCAGTGCCCAGGTCGGCTAAGAATAGATTTGCCCCAATATGCCCAGGGCTGCCCCAACAATTAATAAGGTTGATGGACCAAGTATTAAATACTAAGGCAATGCCTCCTAATCTTCTAGATGCATCTAGGGCCTGAAAAGACCAGCCCGGGAGCATCGATTCAAGCAAGCGGGAGATAGCTTCAGCACTACCCAAGGTTTCTTGCAAGAAAATTACATCGACTGGGTCAGCCATGATCAATCTTCAAAATGCTAATTTTTTATCAGGCCTAGCTAGCCCTCTGCAGATGAAAGAGAGAACCTTCATTGGGGGGATTCTGCCAGGGCGTTCAATGCTCTAGGAGCCCTTTGGATGGTGTTTTGTCTCCCTGAAGCTATATCCTCCCTAGCTTGCATTTTTTCTTTGGACAGTGAAGAGGGATGACCGCGAGGAAGCTTTGGAGGAAAGGGGGTCGAATCGAGACCTATACCTAAAAGGTCTGGGACAAGAGACTTCGCCTTGGATCGAGTCGGGTAGCGGGGGGGGGGGGTGGTTGTTTCAAGAGCATGGGAAAGGGTGGGAGGGAGCTCCGGGAGGGAAGGAGGGATAATAGAGTTAGAGGGGGAGGGGGAAAGGAGGGATAATAGAGTTAGAGGGGGAGGGGGAAAGGAGGGGACAAGTCACAGAGATGGGAGACTGAGAAAGACCTTCATTGACCTTAAAATTAGCAATTGCAGAGAGAGAAATACTTTTAGACAGAGCGAAATTATGGGAAGAACAGGGGATGGAAGAGCTCTTACCTGAAGAAACCGCAACCTCGACAACTGCCCTAGCCCTGGTGAGTGGAGGAGAGGGAGGCCGATGAGGTGTTTTGGCGCGCTTCTTCGAGGCCTCCTTGGTAGGTGTCTCCTTGGCTACTTCAGGGTTAGCATGGGTCTTTGCCTCTCCAGAGGGTGGAAGC
Source organism: Pinus tabuliformis (assembly GCA_031772625.1). Lineage (NCBI taxonomy): Eukaryota > Viridiplantae > Streptophyta > Pinopsida > Pinales > Pinaceae > Pinus > Pinus tabuliformis. The sequence goes on along the minus strand of CM062804.1, from coordinate 1,030,169,684 downwards.
TCCTCTTGTGATTGATGATTCCTTGATGGCATTGCCTTGCCAGTCTCTCCAGCCTTTGCCCTATTGTTGAGAGGGTAGTCCTGGAAGAGGTGACCAACCTTATGGCATCTTCTGCATTGGAAGGGCACCCCTTCGTAATCCAAAGTCTGCAACCTTGTTAAATTTCTCCATTGGAGAGTAATGTGCTCCTGTAATCCCTCCCTGGTATCTAAGTGTACCAAGATCCTTGCATAAGCCATCATACCAGTTGACAGATAGGCTTTGTCATGATCCAGGTATGTGCCTAGGGTATTCCCAATGCGCCTAAATACATCCTCAGACCAGAACTGTAGGGGAAGTCCTGGTAGACGCACCCAGAGAGGGCCTGCTCCAAGATGCTCTCTCTCTGGATCAAAGAGGGGATTCCATCTGCGCAAAAGGACAAGAGCTTGTTCAATATGCCATACTGATGAAAGGACCCAATTTGTGTGCTCTACCCTTGCAAATCTTAACACAAACCATCCCCTGACAAAGGTTTGTACAAAGGGGAGGTCAGCCAGATGATGTCCCCATACTTCGGCTATCCATTGCTTCAACCTAGCCGCTGTATAATTTCTTCCTCGTACTCTGCCTACCAGAACCCTGTCTGCTGTTTCCATAGAATCTCCCAACTGGATGTCCTCACCCAAGTTGAGAAACGCTTCTTGTGCTTTAGGTCTTACACACCTCTGCTTCTTGCTTGGCCTGAACCCTGCATCAAAATGAGCCTGCGGAGGACCTCTCGAAGGAGGGTTTATGGGAGGGTTAGGGTTTGAAGGCTCAGAGGAAGGCCCCGCAAGAAAAGCTCTGGAAATTGGCAGAATCACAGTGAAGTTGCCTGATGGGGCCGAGGAAATCAAAGTCGAGGGGATCCCAGCTGAGGGAAATGAGGATTCGCTGGGGGAGCCACAGAGGGGTTGTGAGAGCTTGCTAATGGTGGGAATGAAGCAAAACCTGAAGAGGAGCCGGTAAGATTGGGGCTTTCGGTGCGAACCACAAGATTTTGGGTGGACGACAATGGAGGAGGGGTTGAGAAAGCTGGCCAGGAGGGGGTGACCTTTGGGTGAGTGGCTATCGAACACGAGGGTCCTGAGAATGAGGGCAGCGTCTCTATCTCATCAGAAAGCTCATTGCTGTACTGATACAGTACCGACGGGTTTGCATGTGGAGTTGTCCAGATGGGGGTGCCCTCTAATGGGTGCTCCGAATAATCTACTAGGTCCTCCATAACCGCCCTGAAAGTCCTGCGCCAGCTGCTGTCGTAAAAAAATTGTGCCTGTCGCTGTGAGACCGGGAGCAGCTGGTGTGAAACGATAGAGGGAGGTGAGGAAACCGAAAAGGAATAAGCCTGCTTGCTACGGAGAAACGACACTGTTGGAATGACATCAGACGTACAACATCCGTGGCCAGAAAGCTGCATAGGCTCCAGCTCACGGGGACATAAGCTTCTGGCTTCAAGTCTTCGGCTGCAAACCCTAACCGTCATCGGGTCGCTTCCTTCATCTCTTCCGTTCCATCAACAAATCTCGCATACTCACCTGAACCTACTTTATATATATATATATATATCAGTGTTCCACGGGGACTCGCCCCCCCCCCCCCCCCCTAGGGGTCTAGTTTCCTCGCTCCCCTGCGCTCCGGGGACTTGGGGACTAGAAGGGGACGTTTCCCCACGCTCCCAAAAATGAGGAAACTCAGGGGGACGTGCCAGGGGGGCGTTTCCCTTCCCTGAGGGGGCGTTTCCTTGCTGTACAAGATGTTTGTACTGGCACTGAGATTTTACCGAGATATCCCAGGACTGCTGTGTATAACACAGTCCCTTCGTCCGAGATTTTCATCTTCTAATCACTGTTATATTATGCTGTCCAACATGCTTAAATTGCTACAGAAGAACCACCGAGATCAGATGTCAAGACTGTTATAGACAGCCTTGGATTTACCACGCTGTCATCTACAGCTACGTGCCATTAATGTGGGACCTTGTACCTGAGTTTATAACTTTGACTGTGGCTGCCACACCTGTCATTTTTCAGCGTGAACAGTTCTTCTTTTGGCTGTAAGTTACATGTCTCTTAGACTGCGTAGAAGTTTCCCTGATCTGCGTGTAATTTCCCTTCATGACTGTGTTTTAAATTTCTTTCCTTACTGCGGCTATATGACAACGGATCTGCGTGGCTGCCATCTATGCCTGCGGCTGTATCATGTCAATGGATCTATTGCGTGGCTCATCCTCATCAGCAGCGTGGATATCCTCATGACTGTGTATGACTGCGTGGTGTATTATATGAATGCCCAACATATATATTCAATGTATATATTTCCAGCGTATATGCCATGTATGGACTCCATATTGCATTAACGTGGTTCCATATTCATATGACATGAACAGCATTTGACATGTGAATAGCGTCTAATATATGAACATCGTTTGTATACATATCACACCATGAACAGCCTCATGAACATCGTTTAATATATGAACAGCGTTTGATATATGAACAACGTCTAATACATATCTCACCATGAACAACCATGAACAGTTTAATGCATATCTCACCATGAACAGGCCTACGCTATGCTTTGCAGCTTTTCAATTCAAACCAAATTGGCAAATTGTCATAGTGGACTCAATTAATAAATTATATTTTATATTTATAAATTTTTAAGACCCTGACGCTCCCCCATGTTTCCTAAAAAATGGTAGGGAGCTTTTGCATATGCCGCTCCCATGCCCCCTCGCTCCCTCGCCCCCTCGTCCCGGAACCTTGGTGGAACACTGATATATATATCTTGTTATATAATTTTTTTTTTCAATTTTTATAAATAACTTTGAATTTTTCTTTTTCAATATATAAACTCTCTTTTTCTTTTTAATTTTATATTTGACCTTTTTTTAAATTTTATTTTTTTTCCCTTTTTTTAATGGCCAAAGGCTTGGCGACAGAATGGAGAATCTCCCAAACTTGTATGGCTAAAAGCCTTAATTGACCGACAGTGAACTTGATGAAGAGTTGTTGGCCAAAGGTTGGATCGGACGGACTCTATGCAGCGGTTGAGTGACCAGAGGGTTGACCAACTCTGATAGCAATGTAACGAACAAAGTTTGTACACACTCTGATACTAATGTAACAAACAAAGTTCATTTACGATGCAGAAATGTCTCGAATATAAGAATGCCCATATATATTTATATAAAAAATGTTTGAATACAAAAGATATGAGATGCGGTATGATTGTTACAAATGAGGGCCTCCTTATATACCTATGCAGGTTCCCCTTCATGAATGGTCATGTACTTAGAGACACACCTCTTCTATACTAATCATTAATTAATAAATAATAATTATTTATATTTAAATTTATATTATTTTTATATAAGTTATATTCATAACATTACACCAACGAATGAATCGAACTTAGAATTAGTTGATTGTTGCCACATTTTCGACTTGCTGTCGAACCAAAATTGCATCAGGATTGAACTTGGCAAACTAAACTTCGGCCAAAGTTCTATTTCGCCAACATATGCGTAGAGATCGATTAGTAGGGTTGCAAAGTAGGATGACAACGCCCCTTGTCATATGATTCATGAATTGACAGATATATGTAAATGTAGCATGACCAGTAAAGACCTATGCTATATATATAGTGAAACAACAAGCTATTATGCGTGTCTATATATATATATTCTAGACCTGCAATGTTTGTCTCTGCTATCAAACATTGCTTATCATTGTGATTGGTGCGCCGCTATATTTTAACCAAGCGATCCTGAGAACTATGCCCTTTACAACGAAACAATATACTAGCTCAGAACATGTGTTTGGTTACTTGTTTATTATTCTCCTTTGGCATTAGAACTCAGCTAGCGTGTCTCAACACATTATGTACACCTTATGGAACCAACCAAATTGTATATATTGTTATGCCTTGACCACATATGCGATGTGATCTAGATCAAATATATAAACTCACAGATCAACCAAATCAGGTCTTTAAACAAACCAGGGCTCATAGATCATTATTATTGACGAACTTATGGAACCTTAACCAAATCACAGACCATCATCAATAATGAATAAATAGTTGAACATTGGAAACGCAAATGTCAATAACAAAATATAACACGAAACCATAAGCAATGAATCAACTGCTAGTGAAGGCAACGAACTATCGTGGACCATAAGCGAACTACAACAACAAGACTGCAGACAACGTTTTCTCGTCACATAAACTCGCCAATGATTCAACAGTGCTCGACTGCCACCATCATATTCAAACTCTGCCTTTTTTTGTCAGACTCTCCACAATCGAACCACAACGATAACAAACATCGAACTTAGAATTAATATACTTGCTACGAAGACTTGTTAGACATGAACTCGATGAACCAAACCAAAACAATAAAAAGACAATCGTGTATCAGACATATCTCCTCGGCCAAGAACTTAAACGAGACCAACCAAAATCTTGGAGTTATGTCCAGACTTAGGCTAACTGCGACCAATCAAGAGCCAATACAACAAACGAACAAAAAGAGTTTCAACTAAACTGAGATTCCAACATTGCCTCAACTCTTCGATAAGATGGAGAAGATTGCTCCATCATTGTTAATGTTTTTTGAATGATCATAATCCATCTATTCAGCCCTTGGTTGAATTTGTATGTATAGTGTTTTGGTGGTCCCGGGCTTGAATAGGTTGACCATGGACCAACTATTATTCCCTCCACGTCCGAAATTAAAATAAAACAAAGACCACGTCCATATGACCAACGACAATAGCCCAAGTTATTAACTCTAAGCTCCATGTCATTAATATTTGTGCCATGGTCCATATGATTGTGCCTTGGGGCCAACCACGTGACCATTATCCATATAACCATCAATCATACACATTCTTAAATAAATTTGGTGTTTTGGGATTATTGCCCCATATTTGGGTTCTCTAGTGATGTTTTTCAAACTACCTTAACTTCTTGTCTGGGAGGTATTTTTCAAGGTATAATATACCGTTGTAAAGGTCTTGATGAGAACAATCTAACCATGCTATCCATAAGCTGATTAGGGCACCATAACTGCATCAAAAACTCAAATAACTTCAAGCTCCTTTAAATTCACTAGATGAGAAACTGCAAGAGACCCAATTGTCGTACTGCTTCATAGAGGGTATCGTTGCTTCCTCAAGCACCCCTTTGACATTAATGACACTTGTTATCATCAATGTCAACACAATGTGCAACACAAAAATCTTATGTATGAATGCATATGAGATTAATTATTAATTTGCTTTCGTTGTTTATGTTAAAATCCCAGTTGTGTCTTTTATTTAGTAGATCTGTGTAATATTATTAATTTTACAGCAAGGAATCTGCTAATTAGTAATTGGGCAGGATAATGTGGCTAGAAAAATTAACAGAGAAGTCCAACCTAGGAGACTTATTATCAATGATTTCCATTAGGCCTCTGTTAACTTTGGCTGGGTCAACTCTTGGTCACCCAATCTTTCTTTCTCTAGGCAGACTATTTAGGGGACAAGGTCAATGCACATTTGCATGGCCACCCTTCGAGCATCGGTCATTCCTTGAGATTGGAAGACAATACGATAATGGCCAACAAATTCTCGCTCAATCCCCTTTTGGCTGTTGCCCTTCATGATGATGTTTTTCTTCCTCTTCTTTTAAGAAGTTCCTTTATTGTGAGCTTTTTGAAAAAGATGTTGAGTTGATTCCTTATTTTAAGTTAATGGAATTCAAGACTGAATTTATCACTTGAATCTATTTGCCACATTCAAGAGAGGCCAAAGCCCTTCGGGTATGAGAAATTGGGGTAATGACCGAAGGAGTATGAAATAGTTGAACTTGGTTTGCATGTGTCAATCCTTGATCCTATGGGTTAGGGCTTTCACATGAAAGATGTATTTGGAAGGTTGATATAACTTATGGCTTGACAAATGGCATTTGGGATGATTTTGATAAAAACTATTGTGTCGAGCTTGGGACAGGTTGACTCGAATACAATTATGATTTAGAGGGAGAGGGTTGCAAAATCACTAGGGCTCATGGAAAATGTATTTCCCAATGGGAGCTGAAATTTGTGTGAGAAAATTCCTAGTAATGCTTGGGGAGGCCTTGGAATTTCACCCAAACATGACAATGCAGTTGAGTAGAATCATTGGCTGAGAAGTACTCATACTGCTTATACTATATCTCTAGGGTATCTCAACAAATCTATGGACCATGGATGACAACCTCCAAAGCATGACTGTCATCCTTAGATGAGAACTATAAAAAACTGTTTTTCAGGCTTCTTTTGGTTTTGCAAAGCCAGCTATATGGCTCCAAAGCCTCTTTAACGCCTTAATGACAGACCAAAGTGGATTTTACCTACAAGGTTCAAGGGCTTAAAAAATGACAAACAACATCTTTTTCATTAACAGGAAGTTTAACAGAATTCTCATTGATAAGAATCTCAGTACCTCATTGTAAACTTTAGGAGTAAACTTGCGAGGTATTTTCGGCAACACCATTGTTGCCACTGGTATTGACTCTGGCAGAAAATCCTTGCAGCATTTGCAGAGTGATATCAGGTGGTGGTTTAGCCATTTTGCCTCTCAAGCCTTATGATGGCCAATATAGGTATCTCAAACCAGATCACAACAGTAAAGGCTGTCAAATCCGGCTTGTAACTTCATTTAGATGGCCAACAAGCAAATGTGTCCAGCAGTCTTAATCTTTGCCATATCGCATACACAAGCTCTCCCAAGGCTAACCCTAGCAGAGCTTCTGGTAGATATCAATCTAATTCATTTAATCTTTTCAATTTCCTTAAATTTTGTCAACTTAGTATAGTATACAAGCCACAGTGTTTCAGACTATACACATTGAAGTGCATGGCAGGTTCTAACTGCCTCAGAGTAGTTGTCACCATAAAAAACCTCTACATATGTTTGCATGAGTATACCAGGCAAAACCTCAGCATATATTGTACCAGTATGCTTAATTTGTAATTTTCTGAACTGCATGAGAAGTTCCTCACCCCCCCATCCCCAACACATGCTTTCTTCATATCATATCATGATTCATTCTTCATTTTCTAAAATGAATGCATACTTATGTTGGTAACTTGGTTGCATTGACATGCATCCTTGTATATGCTGTCTATACAAGTTTTGGATTAAGTTTGTTAATAACTTTGTAATATTCAATTTGCAAGACTAAGGAGTTGATGTGACCAAATGGTTCCAGGCACTGGTGAAATCATTAAGTGAGGACGAATTGGTGTACCTCAGAGCTCAGTTTACGCTCCTGCAACCTGATAACGATGCCAAGATTTCTCTAGAAAATTTTAAATCAGTGAGTAAATTTTTTTTCTTATCTTGTGTAATCCCTGCATATTCCATGTTATTGAAACTGGGGGATTTCCTAGGTTACCATGTTTTAAATTTTAAGCTACTAATATTTCTTTTCGTTCCTTGTGGTTGGAATTCCTTTTAATCTTAGAAACAAGTTGATGGCTTTATCATGCCTTTTAGCTGAATGCCTTCTCTTTTCTTGTTATTATCTTCTAAGGCTCTAATGAGAAATTCGACAGAGGCCATGAAGGAATCCAAGGTTCCAGATATACTAAATTTGGTATGTATAAACTTTCTTTGGGAATGAATTTAATTTTGTTCAGTACTCCGGTGGGTTCCTTTAAGTTTTGGTCCTACGAGAATTCTCATTAAGAGTGCTTTAATGATAACTGAAAGAAAAATTCTTTATTATGTACTTTTTGGTAGCTATAAAAACCTGAAAATCATTTTGCTATGAACACAAATTAAGCAATTGATGGGTTGGACAGTTGGAGCGAGAGTGGCACAGGCATTGAGTGAATATTTGGTTATGATTAGTTCACATTGGCTTCTAAGGGGCAACCAGAGTTTGTCTTGTTAATGTAAGCATATGTGCCTTTTGTTAACTCAGTTTATCGATATAACGATAATGAAGAGTTGTGAAGTTTAATGTAATGTTAGTGGTAAACCATGGCTTTAGTGGTAACCTGAGTGGGTTGGTATGGTTCTTATAGAAATTGAACATAGGTAGGTGAGATCATTCTCTGTTGAATCTTTGTGATACAAGACACATTCTTCTATGTGCCAATCTTCATTATATTGAGGAAATTCCTATCAATCACTATATACACATGTCGAAACCATCTCATACAATTTGTTGTTATATTTCCACTATAATATTTTGTAGATATTGTCAGGATATTTAAGATGATTATAATTTGTTTTAGCAAATCTTGATTAAAAAATATAACTATAGGCTAGGAACAAAGAATCAAGAAGCCTCCAAACTCTGCAATTGGGGAAGGCCATCATGCAAATGGTGACAAAGTAAACATATTTGATGTAGGGGAATTATCAGTGAAATATTTTGTAAATTGTTATACTTAGCTAATTTCAGTGCATATAATATTATAATGTGAAAAAATGAAGTTTATTTCATACAAATTGTCATAAATGTTGTAAGAAAAACCATTTATTATGCAAGATGGGGTTAATGCTTTGGTGAAATATTGTTTGGTAAATACATTATTTTAGATATCAGTAAAAATATAATTACCTAGTGATTAATAGCCCATGGAGAATTTCATTCCCGATTCACCTAAGATATTGAGAGATGAGTGTTGAAATTCCAATGCAAGAGGGGATTTCTTAAAATGATAATTACTTGTGAAGTTATTTAGTGTTCTTATTTATTTTTCCTTTCTTATTCATCAAGCAATTACCATTCAAAACAAGAAAAAAGAGATCACAATGCACAAAAGACGAGACACTAGAAATTAGGTTCCAAGCTAGGGCAAAACCCCACAAGGAGGAAAATCCAACAACAATCCTTCTCTTATAGAATCAGATCAAAATGAGATATCCAAGACCAAGACTAAGACCCTAAACTGCCACCAAAACTCCTAGTCCAACCCTCCTCCAAAGTCAAAAGTCAACGTAAGTCAAAATGGCCTTCTTGAAATTTCGATCTTTGATTTTCGGACCTTGAAATTTCAGCCTGCAATAGTCATAAAAATTCGGTTCTATCTTCTTTGTCCTACAAATAGTCTCCTTCTTCTTCATCCTTTTCTCCACTAATTAGGTGCAGAAGATATGTATGATGTCGTGAGTGAGTGTCTTTCGAAGTGATCGAATAGTCCTCTATATATATCTATCCAGGAGGTCGAATAGGTGGCTTTTGGTGGCCCAAGCCGACTTGTTCCCAAGGAGGGCTTGTTACCCACCACATGTGGGTAGTATGCATAGGAGAAATTTTTTCTCCTAGATGGTACTTAGTCGGCAGCCAACATCCCCTTGCAGTTCCTTTGATAGCTCGCTGTGCCACTTTCTCCACCACCCGAGTCAGCGATGTGGTCCCTTGCCCATCTGTTATGAATGTATGTTTGAAGGTGGGCCTCCCGACCCCAAAGGTATGACTTTTCATTGGTATGCTTGAGAAATTTTCCTTACTTGTCATGGCCACTTTTGGGCATGAATTGGTGGGGGATTTGACGGAAAGAGTGGATTAGGTTTGTATTCTTGTCTCCACTACTCGATTTTGTGGTTACCCTTGTATCCTAGTCTCATGGGATCTCCTTTACTAACCACTTGGGTTTCGGTTTGGCACTACATGGGAAATCTCAATTTTGGTTGCGTGGTCCTGCTTCCCGATACCACATACATCACTCTCGTTCAACTCATTTTAGCCCCATTCATCTATTTTCCCATTCGTGTCCACATGGGTCCACCGAGTCCACATAGGATCAACCTCCCCCTCCCCTTGTCCACACCTTGGTTCGGGCTTGGAATGATGCCCCAGAGGTTGATGCAGCTAAAAAGAAAAGAAAAAGCATAATTTGGCCATTCTCAACAGGAAATGTACCATAAAATGCAAAAGATGGTTGGGACATAAAAATTTAATGCATGGGCAAAAGCCAAACATGAGCTCTACCCCTTATCCATGGCCATCACCCTAGTTCCTATGGGCCTTAGATGAGCCCTCTTTATCATTAAGGAACCAATGATTTTCCCAACCCCTGGTGGGCGATGAACGCTCCACCTTAAGGGGGTATCCATTGATACATATTGCACATCATGCTCTCATCCCCTGGATCCTCGAGCAGTTATGAAGAAAATTCAATAAAAGGCAAAAGGCATATGAAGAAGGTGGAAAAACAAAGGCCGAGACAACTTATGTACCACGATTTGCTCCCTCCTACACTCACATACCTAGGTGTGGGTTTCCCTTATTATAGCTACCCATGAACCTTAACATGTGGTGTGGATGATTCCCCTGAATCCATTCCATTATTATATCATTTGCCACCTACCACTTAAAGGATGTACCACAGACATGTCACCCCCTTTAGAGGTTGGAACCACCTAATAGGGTCCTTGGTTAACCCCATATTGAGCTTGGAGACACTTATACATGCCAAAGCTCACCATGGAAGGGCATGCCACCATGAAGTGCCTCATTGATCCCATGACTTGTAAGCTTTATTACTTTAGTATTCTAATGACTTGTTGTATTGGAAGGCAAGGGGACACAATGGATTTTATGCAGGATTGAAAGTCGGTCTTCATTTGGGGCTTCGTCTCCCTATACAGGGTCCTAGCCCTCCAGAGAGCCACATTGGCACTTGTAGGGTGAGCGTTGAGAGCCATGGGCCTCCACCATAGCAGATATTACTTCATGGATCCCCAATGCCGATCATTGATTGCTCGTGTCCCACCTTTTTGGATGAGGATGATGCACCTGGTTCACCATGCCCAGCTATCTCAACAAATGTTCCAGGGCCTAAAGGATGTTTCTCGCTGTAGAGGGAGGGATTACATCACCATCCTAGCCCTTACATATGGTCTACAAACATTTTCGATCCACTTGGAGACCCATGAAGATGCCCTTGTGCCCCCACACCCACTTGGGAGCACCACAAGTTCTTACTTGGAAGACAAGGGGCCCACCCATTGTCTACTATGTTGGGACTCCATTTCTGCATCGTGGCACTCCTCAGACTTCATTAGGCCTCCTCAAAGACCCAACAACTCACTTTGTTGATCATTCGACCCTCTTAAGAGACTTATCTTTACATTATTGAGCTATTTGGTGGGCTTGTCACCAAAAGTATTGTCATTATGCACATTATTTTATTTTGGGGGCTAAATTAGGCTAATTTAGCTAAATAGAATTCATTAGAGTGTATAAATAGAAGTGATATGAATCATTGTGATTGGGTTATCTCCTCTTGTGAGAATTTCACTATCCTTCTTGGAGGACGAATTTGAATGAATGGATGAATTTTGATGTCTGGATATGCTTCTCTATTGGCATATCTTGATGATTGGATATACTCTTTCTTACATGTAAGTGCCCTTTTAATGCTATTCTTGTTATTTACTTTTGTCACATGCATGTCGCTGGGATTTTCACTATAATAGGCTGAAATTTACTGCTTTTCTTATGCGAAATTGTGAGAATTTGATCTTTTATAGCATTGCATCATGTCATGGGCCATGTATGAATGAATGAATGTTCCTAGAGAAAAATTGTGTCAAAATCTATCTTGATAAGTCATCAAATATTGCAAATTGAAGTGTAAAGACCTTGAAGTTGCTTCTCTCATGCCTAGTGCCATGCGAAGTTGTTTTCAAGGCCTCCTTGACCAAGTGAATCTAGTCCAAACTACAAATTCTCCTTGACTCCATATATCCCAAAGGAAAAGACACTAATCCTCCATTGGTGATCCTTTTCAATGCCTAACATACATAGGTCACCTAGGGCATCAATTATCTCACAATCTAGCCATTCAAACACTTCAATTTTTGGTCCACAACTACGCTGAAGTTTGCTCTAGAGGCCCTCCAAATTTGAAGCAAATTCGACGGTGGAATCTCAAGATATAGCAAGCCCTAGATCAAGGACCATTTCTTGCCTTAGGTTTCCCCTTGGCTAGTGACCTCATTTGGATTATTGCATTCTATTCTAAGAAAATTTGCCCATTGATCCACTTATCTTCCATAATTAGGTCAATCCCCTCCTTGAGTGACCAATTCCACTTACTTGACCTAATTTTGGGTCCACTTGGACCTTTGTAGTCGCGACTTGTTGACTCCAATTCCACTAAGACCACTTGGAAAACAAGTTTTCCCAAGGATTTCTATGACTAAGTATCTCCCTTACAAGTCTTATCCTCAAATCCTAGCCCTTGAAATCTCCTTGGCCCTTCCTAGGAAGTCTTATACCTTGCTTCTCAAGCAATCAAACCATACAATTGAGTCTCTCTTGTGAATAGGCCTTAGGAATCACTCCTTATCCTTTCATTGGTTCATTCATCTAGTGATTCCCTTTATACTGGGTCTCCTCCCATCGGTGAAAGTCCGTAAAGAGTAGGGAGCGTTAGTTGAGGTGACAGTGGGCTATCGCTCTATTGTTGCCCTTGACCTAGCAACTGCCCTTTTAGGACCCCTTCATTGGACCCCTGCTAGTTTGAGCACTAACAGGGCCGACTTGACAACTTTGGTGGACTTTGACTCAATATAAAAATTCTTTCTTTTCTTACAAAAAGTCCAAATGGGACTTGAGTCAAATACATTTTCTTTGATTCAAAATAATTTCTTTTTTAACTCTTATAAGCATGAAGAACATGCTTTGACCAAAATAAAATAATAATGAATATAATAAATATGATAAAAATTACATTTTGTTACATTATGAAGACCGAATCTAGTTACATTTTTCAACACTCCTTAACTAGGGAGGTATTCATAATGACATAACAAGATACTCTCAAGTTGAAATATTCATATAAGAAAGGATCCAGATTGATAAGCATCAATGATGATTTACATCATCATAGCTAGCATTGTCAAAATAGCAAGGCCTTGACTAACAAACTATCTCTCCACTAGATCATAGCATAATGCTGGGTGGCATAAATTTAGACACCACTGCCTCTTAGGTACATACCCCACCCGAGTGTTCCTAAGGAATAACCTCATAGGACCGTTTCCTAATCCAAGGAAAAGTACGTCCTCCGGACCATTCTTTACCAAGTCCATGTATTTAAGTTAGGATGTTAATCCTAGTCAATCACAATGCATGACTCAAGAATGTATGTCCTTGATGCTCATCCAATCCATCATTGTCCATACTAGTGCCTTAACTAGGCTTACAACTGTTAGCCCTGGCCATAATACATGACACATGGAGAACCCAGTGTCCATCCTCACTCCCTCTCAACTAGGGAGGAGATTCTCACTCCCTATCAAACAAAGAGAAATAACCACAAGCCTAAGCTTGTCTAAAAAATACTCATCAATGCATCGAATACCTATTCTTCCATGGAGATCTATTGTAGCTTCTCGGCTCCTATCTACATCATACTCTCTCAGATTATAAAGCACTTTGACCTTCCTGGTTCTATGACAATCTTCGTGCAACTTCATGTCATGAAGTAGTTCATCAGACACCTTATGGAGCCAAACTTCTTCACTGCTGTTTGCACAAGCCTTCACATCTTCTTTCGTATTGCAACAAAATTCTGCTTCACTCTCTTCCAAGAAATCATATCAGCTCCCAATCATCAATAGTCTCTCTATCAACATCAATATTGTCAACCTAATGAATGTGTTCCTGAATCGAACCAATTAGAGCTCCCTCTTTCCAACTGAGGTAGGTGAATTTTTTCTTTTATTAAGCCTTGTTTTTTATGCTGCCATCTATTCGACTTCTTTGATGCATACTTCATATTGCTTTCTTTTTGTCTTCATGCTTTGCTACGTTCTTCCAATTCTTCCATCTTTGAGTCAAGTTTAGATAGATCTTGTCTTGACTTGCAACCTTTATTAGAAGACTATGAAAGAACAAAAAGCAAAGTGCATAGACAAAGTAGCAACAATAGTAAATAATGAAAGGAGGTGTAGAATACTTATCTCTTTGAGGAAAGTCAACTCCCTCGCAAATACATATTCTTTGACTCAAAATAATTTCTTTTTTTTGACTCTTATAAGCATGGAGAACATGCCAAAATAAAATAATAATGAATATAATAAATATGACAAAATTTACATTTTATTAAATTATGAAGACCGATTCTAGTTACATTTTTCAACACTCCCTCTTAACTAGGGAGGTATTCATAATGACATAACAAGATACTTTGAAGTTGAAATATTCATATAAGAAAGGATCCAGATTGATAAACATTAACGATGATTTACATCATCATAGCTAGCATTGTCAAAATAGCAAGGCCTTGACTAACAAGCTCTATCTCTCCACTAGATCATAGTACAATGCTGGGAGGCATAAATTTGGACACCATTGCTTCTTAGGTACTCACCTCACCTAGGTGTTCCTAAGGAATGACCTCATAGCATTGTTTCCTAGTCCAAGGAAAAGTACGTCCTCCAGACCATTCTTTACCAAGTCCATGTATCCAAGTTAGGATGTTAATCCTAGTCAATCACGATTCACAATACATGACTCAAGAATGTACATCCCTTGTAATGTTCCTTCCTAAATTATTTTGGAACATGATTTATTTGTACATTTTGGGGGCCCATTTGATTTTTGATAGAAGACTTAGGAGTTAGAGGCAAGTTAATTTTATTTTGTTTTGTTAATGATATGTGGGGACCACCCACATAAGAAATATGTGGGGACCACCCACATAAGAAATATGCACTCCCTAAGCCAATGATTTGAAATGCATGTGAGGGGAGAAAAGGCGGGAAGAAAGGCTCCACGAAAGTTATAAAAGGAAGGTAGCACACTTCATTTGGCATTCTTGGCTTATCGAACTTAATTCTGTTGCTCGAGTTGTTTAGCAAGGTCATTTGTTGTTTAGCAAGAGTTTTCCAAGCGGAGAACTCATCCTTTTCTTCGGGGGACTTCGAGTGCCACCCTTGAGAGGTTCATCCATTATCATCCAGAGGAGATTTGTAGAGAGATTTCTAGCATTTGTATTCAGTTCGCCCCAACAGTGTGTATTTCTAGAGGACGCAGTAGTGGATCTAGTGTGACCATTGCAACATTCTTTTGGAGGGCTATTACCGGGAGAAATTTGGAGAAGAAGCCTCAATAGATTTGTTGGCTATTGGGTGAGTTTGAGGGCTAGGAGTGGCAGCAATATTCAGGAGTGATTTTGCAGACTCTGTGGCTAGCACAAAAGAGAGAAACTGGGCATATGTGGGAGATAGAGTTTCAGCCATTAGGGCTATTGCTTGCCGGGAGAAATAAGGGAAGTATTTGTGGAGTTGATTGCTACATTTCGGGAGTGTCTGGAGAGGATTTTGCTGGTGGTTTGACAGACAACGTGCTTCAACAACTATTGGAAAGTGTAGGGCTTTTGGGGGTCGATTTTGGAAGTTTAAAACTAGGCCAAACCATTTCTGGGTTTTTCTGGGTTTTTGACAAGGACCTCATAAATAATTTTGCAGAATTTTCTTAGCAGCGGAGGTGGGGTTTTCAGCCATAACTTGGCAGCAAACACTGTGTTGCGAACATCGCGATGTTTTAAAAAAATCGCGATTTTTTAAGTCTACCGATTTAATTGCTCGATTTTTATAAAGCTTTTTTTTTTATTCGAAAAAATCGCGATTCGAGTGGAAGAAATCGTGGCCCTCTGGGACAACGCGTTTTATAAGCGATTTCACAAGTTTTATTTCTCATTTTTAGCAGACAACGGACTTGTTTGAGAGTTGAGGAGGAGAGGAAGGCGACTACTAGGGCAGAGGAGGAGAAAAATGGGATATTTTAGCATCCCAAGAAGAGATTCGTGTTTGGACCAAATATCTTCGGCAAACCATGGTTTCCAGGTATGGGCACCAAATTTGGCCATTTTTTTTTTGTTTTTGCTTGGGTTTCTATAACCCATTGATTATCAATGATTTTTGAGTGGATTTGATTGTGTTTTTATTTTCATTTTTGTTGCATAGAGTGGAGAGGGTTCATTTTGGTCAAAAATGAAAAAACTTGATTTTTAGATTTATTAATTTAATTTCTTCTTGTGCTCTATTTTTTGCATTATTTTTTTTTGGGTTTGAATGTGCATTTTTTCTATTATTGTTGCATTAAGTTGAAGTTTTTTTTGTTGTTGTTGTCAAAGATTCAATGTGTTGTGTCATGTATGTAATTTTTTTTAAATTTTTTTTTAACTTGCAATTCTTATTGTGCCATAGGTTCAAAACTTCAAACTTCATCTTACATTAAAACTCAACAGTTCAACCAAGTTACAAACATGCCAAGGAAATTGGACCCTCTGTGGGAATTTGGTGAATCTGATGGAGGGTTTGATAGATCAAACTTGTCTTGCAAGTTGTGTGGGCATCATATGACAGGGGGGGTTTATAGATTAAAGTATTACCTTGCACAAATCCCTGGACATGAGGTAGGGCCTTGCACCAATACAAATGCGAAAATCATCAGAAGAGCCCTCAGATCATTGGAAGAATTAGAGCAAGCCAAACTGTCCAAGTCAGATCTGAGGAAGCAACTAGTAAGGAGAGTGTTAGGAGGTGAATATGAAAGTGGCACTAGTTCTACTTCAACATCAATATCTACAACCAACCCTATAGCTACCTCATCATTTTTTGTTCCTAGAACCATGGCTAGTTCACAACCATCTATCACTTCAATGCTTAAAAAAAGGAGAAAAAACCAGCTGACAAGTTGTTGGGCAAGTTTATCCTTTGGAGTGATATTCCTTTCAGCGTTGCAAGGAATAATCCATTTTTCCAGCCTGCTGTTGATGCTATTGCAATTGTTGTCTCAGGGTACAAAATCCCTTCTTATGATGACTTTAGAGGCCGCATTCTTCAAGATGAAAAGGTTGATTGCACCAAAAGATTGGAGGAGTTTAGGGCATCATGGGCACAAACATGATGCACTGTGATGTCAAATGGTTGGACTGACCAAAAGAGGAGAAGCTTTATAAACTTCTTGGTTAATTGTTCCAAGGGGACAATGTTTATGAAATCTGTTGATGCATCTGCACATATCAAAGATGCAAAATTATTATGTGATTTGCTGGATGTGTTTATTTTGGAGGTGGGTGCAGAACATGTTGTCCAAGTCATAACGGACAAAACTGCAAATGATGTTGCGGCTAGCAAGATGCTTATGGAGAGGCATCCTACGTTATTTTGGACACCTTGTGCTGCACATTGTATTGATTTGATGTTGGAGGACATAGGGAAAATTTCCTTTGTCAAAGATATTGTTGACTCATCAAAAAGCATTACAAAATTTATATATAATCATGCATCTGTGCTTAGTTTGATGAGAAAATTCACCAACAACAAGGAGTTGGTGCACCCCGCCATTACACGGTTTGCCACCAGTTTCATATCTCATCCATCCCTCTTGAATTCTATGTGGGATGTGAAGAGAATGTTTCTTTCAGATGAGCGACGTGCTTTGACATTTAGCTGCAAACTAGAGGGAGAGGCCATATATAGATTAGTTTCATACCAGGAAAACTTCTGGGCGGGAGTGCAGGAGGTGTGCAACATTACTGAACCTGTGGTAAAGGTTCTTCGATTAGTTGATGGTGACAAGCCCGCAATGGGCTATTTGTATGAGGCCATGGACACGGCCAAAGAATCCATTGGGGCCTACTATGATGATAGGGGAGATGAGGGGTTTCAAAAACAACTCCTCTTATGGGAAGTGATTGATGAACGATGGAACAATACACTCAATCGTCCCATTCATGCTGCAGGGATATACCTGAACCCCGCATTTTCTTACCCATGTGGGTTCTTATTTGATGCTGAGATCATGGATGGATTCTTAACCAGTGTTCAGAGGATGGTGCGATCTCCAGTAGAATGTGCAGAAATCTCCAAAGAAATGGAGATATATAGGATGGCAGGTGGCACATTTAGCGTTGAGATGGCTGTGGTTGATAGGAAGACTAAAACAAGAGGTATTTTTTAGTTTGTTTCAAATTTCATTGTCTCTTCAAGTTCATAACTTCATACTTTGCTTCAACTTTCAAATTTCATTTTTTTTCTTATGTTTATCTTATTTGTAATTTTGTTGTAGATGCATGGTGGACTCACTATAGTGCCAGAGTACCCCATCTGCGAAAGCTTTCCATTCGAATCCTCAGCCAAACATGTAGCTCCTCAGGATGCGAGCGCAACTGGAGTGTATTTGAAAAAATACACAACAAGAAGCGCAACAGGTTAAACTTAAAACTTAAAATATTCCAAATTTCCAATTAATTTTTTGAATTCATTAAATAATATTTTTTTATAATTATTATTTTATGATCTTTGTACAGGTTGGAGTCCCAACGACTTAATGACATGGTCTACGTCTACTACAATCTTTGATTGTGGGTGAGGCAACTTGAGAGGATACCTGGAGGCCATCTCATTGGATGGGATTGACACCACTGCTGCATGGAAAGTTGAGGCCGAGAGGAGGTAGTGGAAGGCGTATAGGGGGAGGAGGAGGAGGAGGAGGAGCAACAGGAGGAGGAGGTGACACCACCTACCTAGGCTACCCCTGCCACCAGTAGAGGACGTGGTCTACCTCTTGTAGCTCCTAGTTCTTCAGCTTCTAGAGCATAGTAGAGTCCACTGCCAACTCCACCGGCATCTACATGTAGAGGGAAAGGGAAAGCTATTGCATTTGCTAGCAAGAGGGGCAGAGGAAATCAATAGTATTAGTTATTTGGTTCATTTCATTGTATATGACATTATGACTCATGATATGAGATACATTATTATATTTTTTGTTGATATTTTGAGGTTGAGTTGGGACTCAGGAGTCAGGACTTACTATTCAGGGCATGATTCACTGTTATGTGTGATGTAGCACTAGAAATGATATTACACATCTTATATATTAGTTCTTTTATCATATTTATGTGTCAATGTATTTATTTATGTTGTAGATGCTTTAGATATTAAAAAAATTGAAAAAAATGAATATTTTTGTATTTTCCGATTTAATCCTGATCGCGATTTTCGCAACATTGGCAAACAATGCAAAATTACTGGGGACTGCGCAATGCCTTTTGGGGGTCGATTTTGGGAGGTCAAAATCAGGGCAAACCATTTTTGGGTTTTGCCTGAGGAGCCTAGATATAAATTTGCAGAATTTTCTGAGCACCGGAGGTTTTCAACAGACAGTGCAAAATTGCTGGGGACTGCGTAGTGCAGCAATTGGTCAGTTGATTGTAGCTCCGAGTTGTCATTGCTTCACTTGGGCTTTGCTTCGCTTGCCTTTGAGGCAAGCTCAGGGGCATTCCTTCCATATTTTGTACTCTTGCACCAGTTTATAATAAAATGGCTCAGCTGCTTCCATATTTCTGATAGTTATGGGTGTGTTTTCTAATTGTTTTGAAATTTTTGTGGTAAAATTGTTATTTGTTTGCATATCACTGTTTTTCCTATTTTGGAACATTACATCCCCGATGCTTATCCAATCCAACATTCTCCATACCAGTGCCTTTACTAGGCTTACGACTGTTAGTACTGGCCATAATACATGACACATGGAGAACCTGGTGTCCATCCTCACTCCCTCTCAACTAGGGAGGAGATTCTCACTCCCTCTCAGAGAGAAATAACCGCAAGACTAAGCTTGTCTCAAAAATACTCATCAATGCATTGACTACTTGTTCTTTCGTGGATATCTATTGTAGCTGCTCGGCTCCAATCTACATCATACTGTCGAATCATAAAGCACTTCAACCTTCCTAGTTCTATGACAATCTTCATGCATCTTCATGTCATGAAGTAGTTCATCAAACACCTTATGGAGCCAAACTTCTTCACTGCTATTTGCACAAGTCTTCACATCTTTCATATTGCAACAAAATTCTACTTCACTCTCTTCCAAGAAATCATATCAGCTCCAAATCATCAATAATATCTCTATCAACGTCAATATTGTCAACCCAATCAATGTGTTCCTGAATCGAACCAATTAAATCTCCCTCTTTCCAACTAGGGTAGGTGAACTTCTTCTTTTATTAAGCCTTGTTTTTTATGCTTCCATCTGATTGACTTCTTTGATGCATGCTTCATACTGCTTTCTTTTTGTCTTCATGCTTTGTTACGTTCTTCCAATTTTTCCATCTGCAAGTCAAGTTTAGATAGATCTTGCCTTGATCTGCAACCTTTATTAGAAGACTATGAAAGAACAAAAGGCAAAGTGCATAGACAAAGTAGCAACAATAGTAAATAAAGGAAGGAGGTGTAGAATACTTATCTATTTTTGGAAAGTCAACTCACTTGTAATCTTGGACCTTTTCATCAACCTTGCCCTCGCATCAGCGTGATGTCAATTTTTTCATTCTAAAGAGCTAGGATTTCTTTTTACAGTGGAAATGATTAGTTATGTTTTTAGTGTTGATTTTCTAGGGCACATGCTAGAATTGAATTTTTCTTCAACAAATAACTAATTCCAATGATCAATTAGCATTAGTTTCACATAACATTTAAACAATATCATTAAACAGTTATATAGAAGAAAAATATCAATCAATAGACATGAAAGAGCAGTAAAATAACCATGAGACAATGAGACAAAAGACAGAAATTAGGCCTGAGGCCAAGGAAAAACCTACAAGGGGAAAACTCAGAAAAGCTTTCCTTACGAGAGAGAGAGAGAGTTCAATGTCCATCAAAATTTCCATAAACAAAATAACAAATACAATAGCTGACCAGAATCAAGTGTATCCGCAAATGCCAATCCTCCCTGTGATTTTCGTCTTCTTCTACTTGTCATCTTTGCTGGAACAAAACTCATGATGAGGTAATTCAATGTACCACTATGAGGAGGAGTCTCTCCTATAAATAGTCTTCTAATGAGGTCGAATGGGTGCCTCTAAAGGGGCCCAACCGACATGAGCTAAAAGGAGGCCGACTTGTGCATCTTTTAGGAGGCAAAATATAATTTTAAATTTCCAATTTCTTCATGATGAAAATACCGACCATGGCTATCTCAAATTCCAACATTTAGTTCCTAGAGTTTTCTAACTCAAACCTTTGCTTAAGGTTTACAAGCCCCAAATTCTCTAAAGTCTTCAAGATCTGCCATTTAAGAATTGCAAATTCTACAAGCATACTATTGAGTTAGTTGCAAAACGAGACTTATTGTCAAGCCTTAGATACAAGAGATTTCATTCCTTGACCATAAAAACCTAGTCCTTATATGCAGGGAAAGACTTCAAATGCTATATCAACAATCTCTAACATATCTACATAGATTTTTTCATAATATGACACTAACTTTCAAAAGAGCATAAGATCATTAACTTGTTCCTCATGTGAGTTCACCATGATCTAGAAAACTTAGCATTATATGCAAAATAGTTTGCAAGACAACTTTGAAATGAACAAGAATGATACATACCTCTTTTGACCTTACCTTATCTCTTCTTGCAAAGATTCGATCCTTTGACTTATCTTCAGTTGTCATGTACCAACTTTCTTCAACAAAGGTGCCTCAATCCTTCAACCATTGCATGAACCACAGAAATTTCATTGGGCTGCTTGCTTTTTCTTGGTTCCTTTCAAACTTCATAGATAGGTCAGCTTTATTGATGTAAATCGTCCTCCTTTTATGTATAGAAAAGTAGCCTAGCAGCTTCAGATAATTGTGCCACAAAGACGAACTTCATATATCTTCCGATTATTTGTCGTGGTCCTTGCTACAGGGAGATATAACACTACCTCTTAAATTGATAATTCAGCTACTCGATAGTTTGGATCTTTACCAGAGTTTATATACAATGTCACAAGTCTGTCCTTCACTGTTAACTTCATTGTCAACTTCAGATTATAATAGGCATCAGCTCTTCGTACATGTCACAAAGATGATGCTTTTTAGATAACAAACTTATGTCCTTTGCATATGTTTTGACGTATTGTCCTCGGAAAATTTCGGATGATTTGTATAGTTCGGATCTTGGACAGCTGTTTTTTTTTGTTACTTGGTTTCATGAATCTTATTATAGATATACCTTCCATGCTCAGTTTAGTCACTTTTCCACAAATTATATACTGCAGCAAGATGACTTATGTACATGTCACAAACTTATCAGAAGCTCACATATAATCACAGTGTCTTATAAACGCATATAGTGCCACAGAACAATTTCGGATGTCTTTTATAGATGCCATGAACATGTCATGGAGATGGTTAGCCAATCTATGTCTTCCACATCACAGAGATATAGGTGTCATAAGGAGCATGCTTTATTGCAGAAGAGGTACCACTGGAACTTGCATCAGCACTGAGAGATATGCTATTTGCATCACAGAGAAACTTACATCACTTCCTTGTGTCTTTGTATATTGCAGAGATGAATAAATTCAGTCCTCAGAGATATATAGCTTCAGAACAAAGATTTGGATTTTTTTTTCTTGGATTTGACTTAGACTCCTTTGGGATTTGTCTTAGCAATTACTTCCACGTATCAAGAGACTTTGGATTATACTGATCTAATAAACCACTGGAGATAACTTTGATACTTTTGAAGCAGTTTCAGATGACAATAGTTTTGGACTTTGAAGTACCCTCAGAATACTCTCCAACTTTTTTGCTGACATAGATTGAAAGCTTTGATAGTGTGATCTTTCTTCATGAATCACGGAGAATTATATGTACAGGATTGGATCCTCCACAGATCTCTAGATAGTTCATATCTTTGTCATAGATAAATTGGGTTTGCACACAATTCATATGTCTGTTATACCACACAGAATTTGGAGTACTGCGACACGCAGTTCTGATCTTCTATCACACTACAAATAATTTAGATTACTTCCAAAGCATCACCACTGGCTACCACAGGTTCAGGCTGCTCCTTTTTGTACTCTGTTTTCAGATTTAGCCCTACTTAGGGTTTCTTCACTAGTGCTTCCTGTTTCCACCATAGCTTTGATACCATGTTGAAATTTCAATGCAAGGGGGAATTTCTTAACATGATAATTACTTGTGATGTTATTTAGTGTTATTTATTTTTCCTTTCTTATTCATCAAGCAATTACCATTCAAAACAAGAAAATAGAGATTATAGTGCACAAAATACAAGAGACACCAGAAATCAGGCTCCAAGCTAGGGCAAAACCCCACAATGGGGAAAACCCAACAACAATCCTTCTCTTATAGAACCAGATCAAAGTGAGATATCCAAGACCAAGACCAAGTCCCTAAACTGCCAACAAAACTCCTAGTCCAGCCCTCCTCCAAGTCACCTCCAAAGTCAAAAGTCAACATAAGTCAAACTGGTCTTCCTGAAATTTTGCTCCTGAAGTTTGGAGCCCTGAAATTTCGTGCCTGCAATAGTTACAGAAAAATTCAGTTCTTTCTTCTTTGTCCTGCAACGAGTCTCCTTCAAAGTGATTGAACTGTTCTCTATATATCTATCCAGGAGGTCGAATAGGTGGCTTTTGGAGGCCCAGGCCGATTTGTTCTCAAGCAGGGTCGACTTGACAACTTTGGTGGATTTTGACTCGATATATATATATATATATATATATATATATTTTTTTTTTTTCTTTTCTTATGAAAAGTCCAAATGAGACTTGACTTAAATACATTTTCTTTGACTCAATATTTTTTTTTTGACTTTTTTGACTCTTATAAGCATGAAGAACATGCTTTGACCAAAATAAAATAATAATGAATATGATAAATATTACATTTTATTACATTATTTTTTTTGTTTTTTGTGTAAGCTTGGTAGATCCCCTTTTCTATTAATATTTCATAATAATAAGTTTGATTTCAACAAAACTGTAGGTGGCCTCAACCTGCCCGCAGGAAACCAGGTTTGTTGGCCACCTGTCTGCATCAAACGCTGTCCAAAATTTAAACAAAGTTATTCTAATCATCCATGCTACATTGGCGACTTTATCTTCTATATGTTTCTTGCTGAAAAAGTAAATGCTAACCATCATCAAAACAAAAATTAACTAGCAAGGCTGCTTCATTCATCTGAAGAATCAACTGGGGTTGGCGCTTTCGCGCTCAATCCCGAAACTTCACTGCGCATCATATTTTGGAGACTCTGTTCGACCCTATTCAGGCAGAGGTTGTTTTGATACAACTACATTTGGACAGATTGTATCTCCCTCTGAAGATCTTTCAGACTTGGCTCTTTTGGTCTGTCCTCTTCCGAATCTTCTCTTTCCTTATAGGTGGTCATAGCTCGAGCCAGG
This sequence comes from Pinus tabuliformis, assembly GCA_031772625.1. Lineage (NCBI taxonomy): Eukaryota > Viridiplantae > Streptophyta > Pinopsida > Pinales > Pinaceae > Pinus > Pinus tabuliformis. The sequence goes on along the minus strand of CM062804.1, from coordinate 1,030,145,445 downwards.
ATGTTTTTCATAACCCAATACTGTTGGATGGTTTGCCGAAACAAAGTTTGGCGACCTCTAGTATTACCTGGATCTTTGACTATTGTCTCCCATTCCTTTGCCTGAATCTCTTCATTTTCGATGTTAGCGTTTAGTTCTCTTTCCCATTCAGAGATGACAATTTTCACCTCGGCTGGGGTTCCTACGTAGTATGCATTGATGAGGTTTTGCATACTTTCCTTTCCTGTTTTCATGCCTCTTTTCCTCGGTCCTTTGCTTGTAGTCGGTTCGAGGCCTTTCATCTTTTTCTTTGTCTTTCCTGGTCTTTTGTTTCCTTTCCTTCCTTGTTGGTTGCCTTCCTTCGCCATCCAACTCTTCTCGTTGCTTTTTACTTTCCTGTCCAAGCGGCTCACCTGGACCGGGGCTTGGTACTCACTGGCGTGGTTCAAGTGCCGTGCCGTTAGAGTCTTCTGCACACTGGTTTTTAAGCTACCTATAACAAAAACCAGAATTAAAACATTATGAACCGTCATCAAATTTTCCATAGTGAACACATAATAATTTATGCTCTGTAATTTGGTCTTGATTTTGACATAATTCCTTATATTCTTGCTTTGATACTCGGCCTGAGAATTGGCCTTGTTCCTTTTAGGATTCCCAGCATGCTTCCCCAAATCTGGATGAGATTGCTCAGGAGTAGTCTCTTTCATCCGCTCCGTGCCCTCTTTACTATTTTTACCCCAGTCGACACCCAAGTTCCACATGCTTCCCTCAAGGTTTTGCAGGATAGTGACAACACCATCTTCCAGGTTGCTTCCCATGAGCAGTTGAATTGCCCCTTTGTTCGGCTCCCACAAGACCACCCTGCACCTCCAACATTCTATGCTCTCGACCTTGCCAACCAGTTTCCTAGAGTTCTGTCTTTCCTGGGTATCGCCACCCTAGAGGGCAAGACAATGCTTCTCACTTTCCCACCAAACTACAGTTCTGTCCCTGGGCTGCGAAAGTCCTACCCTTCACCAGTCAATCCCCTCAGAGGAGCTGAGCCAAAGCCCAATTTGGACATTCTCCCTTCCCTGGTTTTGGGGCCAGTTACTGCACCCTCTTCTACCAGCCCGTTCCAGGTCTTGCATCAACATTGTACTATGGGTTTGCAGCCAGTCGTCGGGCGGAGGAGGCACCAGGGTCAGATAATGCTTCAGGCCTCCCGCAATTTTCTTTGAATCCTTCCCTCTCAATCCACATACCCATCCTTAACTGCCAAAAGAAGTTCTTCATACAGACGTAGTTAAAACCGCTCAGGATGACGCTGCTGGCGGCATCAATTTGACCCAACATTCTCCTTCTGCCCCAGGACCTAGCTACCCTGAGACGAGAATCAAATGTCCCTTCCCCCCCTCCCTGGATGGCTAACCAGTCAATCCCACCCCAGGTTGACAGGCCAATTACCCAAGGATACCAGGAGGCCTTAGTTCTAAAATCGATAGGGAGCACCATAATTATTAACCAGTAATCGTCTACAGGATTCATTACTGTGCCTCTTTCTAACTGTAATCTTCGCAGATGCCAATTCATATTTTCCGAACCAACGCAAGGGAAGGTAGGGAGCACATACTAGGTTTTACAGGCAAAAGCCAAATGCTGCTCGACGTCCCCCAACACTCAGCGCTTGCCACCTCCAACTGCACGTCCTGCCTTCTCTTCCTACATGCAAATGCTTCTCGACCTTACCACCTTTCCCTTTAATTTTCTCATCCACCTACCCGACCTCCCTTCTGAGAAACCCGCCACATGCTCTGCTCCACTGGCCACCTCCCTTCCTCTCGCGTGTGGGTCTCGGGATGGGAGTCCACTTACCTTCCAATAAATGCCATTCATTAATCCTTGCCTACCGCCGACTGCTCTTGCCGTGAGTTGCCTGTTTCTCCCTCGCCACTTGCCGACTCCCTTGCCAACTGTCCGAGCCTTCGTCCCTCTGCCTGTCGTGACCACTGTTCCTACCCTGAGTTGCCCGGTCCTCCATTTCCGCTTGTCGACTCTCGTGGCCCCTGACCAGCCTCTCTTCCCTTTGCCCGCCTTTCCATTTGGTCGACTTCTCCATTCTCGGCCCACCGTGACATCTGGTCGGCCTCTCTCCCGTCTATCCTGCATGGCCTGTCGCACCCCGATTGGGGGACATTTTATTACATTATGAAGACCAACTCTAGTCACATTTTTCAACAATGAGGACAAGAATGAATAATTTAATATAACCATCAAGGATTTTATGGTTAATATGATTGCCATTATCAGTTTAAATTATGATATAGTACACATGGAATATAATCTCAATTCCAGTAGTGCAACCAAAAGAATTGCAAGATGAGGCCTCTACCTTTTATTTGATATCAATGATTAATGTAGAGATATTGACGAAACCAAAAAGGGAGGAGAAGAGAATGCTACTAACTAAAAGTTTAGATGGATCTATTGAGAATGAAGAGGATTAAAAACCAATTGAATCATTGAAATAATTAAGGGGTCTATGTGTTTCAATGAGGTTGAAACATGAACGGAGTTTACTACTTGTTCCATAGTTATAGCACTATTTTTAATACGTGACCAGTCTTTATTAGGCTTGAGTACTACATTGAGATTGTTGATCAACATTGTATAAGTAAATGAGATAACAAATTGGCGTTGAAGTTCTTGTTGCATATGACATTTAGCTCTGTTGATTTGGAGAGTATTTGTGACGTACGTGTGGTAGTAATGAGATTGCATAGACATTCATAAGAAAAGTAACATGTACAAAGGACATAAATTATAATTAATAAATGTGAAGATACATGGAATAATTGATATCTAGTCAAGAAGATTGACATATGAGACATATACAATTATCAAGAGGCATGATTATGCTCAAGTATATAACTCTTCACTTAACATGTTACATGTCCCTTGACTATGAAGGCTTCATCCTTGAAGCAAATGAGCAAGCAAGACGAAGTTTCTTGAAGCTGCAAGCGATTTTAATACAATAGAAGTATCAATCCATCCTCAACTTATACTATGATTACCTATTGATAAGGTTATAGAACAAAACTTCTGTTATTATGACTAGTATGTCTGTCAAAACCAGTGGTTTTGGAAATTTGATTCCATGACTTTTGGAACCTTCTAACCCAGTTTTATATTAATACCCATTAATATTTTATTTTTCCTAAGTTTAGACTTAGGAACTCCATTAAAAATATTAATTATTTCCATGAAAAAACATGATAAATGCTCCAATTAAAATACCCTAGCTTCATAAGTATTAAATCATCCATTCAAAGAGAGAAAAAAGAGGTATATTTAATGAACATTGCATACCCTATACTAGATCTTGAAAGACAAAAAAATGAAGGGATTTTTTTTTACACACCTGGAAGAATGGAAATGGTATATTGGAGTAGATATCCACTCCACAAATACTCCGCGAATGGCAAATAAAACTATGAAATTCCCCTTGTTTGCTGGTTGAAAAATAGTCCAAGGTCGCTTTTTCTCTCTTAGCTCAATTGCAGTAAGAGAAAAACCCAAATGACAAAAAAAAACGAACGTGGAAATATGGATTTTTTACATACTTGGAAATATGGAAATGGTATATTGGAGTAATCTCCACAAATACTCAACTAATGGCAAATAAAACTGCGGAATTCCCCTTGTTTGCTGGTTGAAAAATAGTCACAAGGTCTTTCCTCTCAGAGCTCAATCTCAATAAGAGAAAAACCCAAATGACCAAAAGAAACTGGACACGGACGCTTTAAATTGAATTTACGCGTAGTAGGGTGATAATTTTCGTTGTCTCGTGATAATTATGGAAGTTATCGCGATAATTTCATTTCGGTTAATTAATCGTGATAAATATCGACAGTAATATCAGCAAGGGGCTTTTCGGCGTTAATATTGCGATAATTCCAATATTATCTTGATATGTGCAACACTGGTTTCAAATAGGTGTCAGCTTTAGCTAGGTAAAGTTTTATAATTAATTTTATTAAATAACTTTCTGTATATATATATATATTGTATTGCATATATAACTTAGTTTATGTTTTAATATATACAAATTATATTTAGTTTGTATTATATAATCTATATTATTGCTCTGTTTATCATGGTAGATGACTAGAACCTTTAATTTTGTTTTAATTGTTGCTTCTTTTATGGTCACAACTCCATTGATGATCACACATGTTTTTCCTATCAGAGAATTTTAGTTTCTTCATTGTGTTAGCTTTTCAGGTTACTCCTAAATTGTTTTCACCTTGCTAGGAGAGTGTTAGCTCACCTAGCTCCTTGGTGGTGCTTCAGATTGATGGCTTGGTTTGGGTGGATGGTTGACCTTGGTTATGTTGAGAAACCAATAGGCTAGCAAATTATGGTTGATTTCTCTTGATAATTGCTTGTGAATATTTGTTGGCTTCTTATTTATTTTATTATGTCTTTTCATCAAACAATTACCAAAACATAAAACATGAAGATCACAAAAGACAAAGAACACAAAGATGTAGGCTCCAAGCCAGGGAAAAACCCCACAAGGGGGAAAATCCAAACAACTCCTCTTCTTATAGAATCAGATCAAAGTGAGATATCCAAGACCCAAGACCAAGACCAAGATTGTCACATAGATCCAAATTCAACCCTCCACCAAGTCCTCTTCAACAAGTCAAAGTCCACTGAGTCAGTGTTGGTCAAACTTCATCAAAACTGGTAAAATCACATAATTCAGACTTGTAACTTTTCCCTACAATTTTGGACCTCTAGTTCTGCCAGATTCTTTCCATGTGTGACTAAAGTAGACTAGAAAACATAGCTTTCTCTTTCTTTTGTCTTCTCCTTCTCTCTCTATTGATTTCACACTCTTTCCTTTCTTCGCTGGTCTTCTTCTCTCTTAGCACAAAAATTGACAAGGATGAGTGAGTGAATGACTGATCAAGTTGCTGTCAATATATACACATCCAGGAGGGCGAATAGGTTCCTCTCTAGGACAACTTCTCCAGGAGGGCTGACTTAATCTTGTGGATGACAAATTAGATTTTTTGATTCAAATAAAATTCTTTTTCCTTTTTCTTACAAATGTCCAAATGGGACTTGACTCAAACAACTTTCTTTTGACTCAACATAAATTCTTCTTTTTACTTAAATGACCTTAGAAGCATGAAGAACATGCTTTGACTAGAAATGAATAATAATAATAATAATAAATTCTTTTTCTTCTTTTTGCTTTTACATGAAATACATATTGATACAAGTACAATGATAATTATGAAGACTGAACCTAGTTACATTTTCAACACTCCCTCTTAACTAGGGAGGTATTCATAATGACACAACGGGATACCAGGATACTCTCAAACTGAAATATTCTCATAAGAAGAGTGTGGATTGATAAGCATCATCATCATCATAACTGACATTGTCAAACACAACAAGGCTTTGATTGACAAACTCTCTCTCTCCACTAAATCAGAGTACAATGCTAGGAGGCATAAATTTGGACACCACAACCGCCTCTCTCCTAGCACATACCCCATTTGGATGCTCACCAAGTATGCCCTCACAAGACTATTCTTATCTTGGATAGCCTATCCTCAAAGAATATTGGTCCTCAAGACTGCTTTTATCTTGGATACCTTATCCTCAAAGAGTATCGGTCCTCAGGACTAATCCTATCTTGGATACCATTCCTCAAGGAGTGTCAGTCCCTTATGCTTATCCAATCCTCCATTCTCCCTACCAATGCCTTCACTAGGCTTATGACTATTAGTCCTGGCCATAGTGCATGACACATGGAGAATATGGTGTCCATCCTCACTCCCTCTCAAATAGGTAGGAAATCCTCACTGCCTCTCAAACAAGAAGAAACAATCAAAGCATCAACTACATGTTCTTCCATGGATATCTATTTGTAGCTGCTTGGCTCCTATCTGCATCACATCCTAACAAGCTTCAACCTTCCTGGATCTTTGCCAATCTTCACATATCTTCAACATGTCATCAAGTAGTTCATCAAAGATCTTAAGTAGCCAAACTTCTTCACAACTGATTGCACAAGCCTTCACATCTTCTTCCTTTGTAACAAAATTTTGTTTCAACGCTTTTCCAAGAAATTATCTCTGCTTCCAATCATCAGTATTATCTCTATCAACATTAGTACTATCAATAATTGTGTTCCTGAATCAAACCAATCCATTGTTGGGACATTGACATCATAACTCTTCAACTTCTTGCCAAAGGGTCTTATAATTGATCTGTCATCTTCTCGCTAGATTTTTTGCCAAGCTTTATGTAGTGTTGTATCTGTTTAGGATCTAACATCTTTTTCTTTCTAGATAGGTAAACTTCTTTCCCTTTTATTTAGTCTTGCTCTCATGCTGCCTATTGACCACTACGTGTTAACAACCCATAGTAGTACACCCCCTTTTTTTCAGAAGGGATAGCCTCTGATCGATGTGTTCGTGCCGTCCAACTATCATCATCAGCGTAAGGATCATGTTATAATGTAAACCCATTTTGCATGCGTATAATGTAAATAATCTCAGCAGATCCGTGTCGTGTATGTAATTACCTAGGTAAACCTACCTTTCTGGTGACGATCTACATTTCAGGAGGTTTTTTGTCTCACTGATCCATTCTCGGATGGTCGGCAGAGTTTTCCTTTAGCTTTACCCCAAAGCTGGAATGGATTTTGTCACTGGGATTTTAGGGGAGTCCTAGTGTTCTAGATCGAGTCTATGTAAAAGTGATTTGGGAATAATCCTAATTATTTGGTTAAGTTATTTTATTACAAATTGCTTGGTCTGTTGGATTATATTTGTGTTGCAGAATTGGGTAGTCTGTGAGGGTCTTTTGCAAATAGGTTTTCCCCCATGAGATGTAAAAAATGTGAAAATCATGATGTAAAGTGTCTTGAGGGTTGGAAAAATAATTTATCCCCTCATAGGTTAATTAATTAATTTTTCTGGCCAAAATTAATTAAAATCCTAAGTGAGAAATTTAATAAATTCTAGGTCCTAGGTAAATTTAAATTCTCTGAAGGCAAAATTCGTCGGTCCTTAAAAATTAAATTTCAAGAGGTCTAGGGACTAAGGTAAATTAATTATTTTGCTTAATTTTAAGTCTTTGGTCCTTGGGGTTAAGTCAACGTCAAAATTTTGAGAAAATTAATTCAAAAATTTAATTTTTGAATTAATTAAAATGCATTTAATTGAAAAATTTGAATTTCCTCAAAAATTTAAAATTTCAACGGATGAGATTAGAAGAAATTTTGATCCTCATCAATGGTTGAGATTGCTTTGATGAGGATCACTCGAACTAGCCATTGGAGGATTTATCTTTAAATAGGAGGTCATTTGTTAGTCAATTCATTCGATCTTTTGATCGGGTGCTAAGTGAAAAGCTCTTGTGTAAACTTTTTTAGATAATAAAGGAAGACTTTGGGGTTGATTTTCGCTGGTGTTACTCTTCATGGAAACACTGTAAGATGTATCATTTTCCATGTGTAATTTTTTTTAGCCATTGATAATAGCTTTTGAAGAGTGATTTGAGTACATGTATCTTGCTCAGTTGCTGGGGTTTAAATGATAATTTAAGTTTTGAATATAATAGCAGGTATCTCTATTTATCTGAATTTTATTATCATTTTCTCGCTCTATGTTGATGGCTGAATTGAGTTTTGCAGGAAAGTCTTGATTTTTAGATCATCGGGCGTTCGAGGAAGTTTTCAGTTGGACCAGCCAATTCCCGATCTGTGTTTTCTGAAGAGCCCAACTTAATTTGATTCCAGGCTTATCATAAGATATTTTTACTGGTGATGCATGAAGGGTTTTGAGCTCAGCAACTCCTTCAAACTTTAAAATTTTTAATTTTTTATGTGCTAAATTGATAGATCTGGCTGTTGAGAGCCTCAAATTATCAGATCTGAGAGTGGAGTTGGACTCACACTCCCTAGATCTGATAGATCTGCCATTCATGTACATAGATTTGTAATTATTTTTAGTTTTCTAACGAGGGTTTTCTGGGTTTAAGTTTTTTGGGGCATTGTATATATTGTTTGGGTGTTTCTTGTTGTCTTGCAACTACAGATTTGAAGGAGAAAACTGTGTAGAGTCTAGATCTAGGCCCTGGAGGGTAAGATCTGGATCTCTGGGGTTCATTAAAATCGTTTTCCAGGGATATTATTCAGACATTTTGCAGTCCAGGGGTTTAAATTTAAATTCAGATCTGGAAATTTCGTGAGGGTTTCAGGGTTAAATCTGAAACAAGTTGATTCAAAATTTTAAATTAAGATTTCTGGAAAATTCTTAAAGAAGTTCTGGTGGATTTAAAGGGTTTCTGGGCTACCATTTGTCCGATTTCTTTGATTTGTTGCTTGGTTTTTGGGTTTCATTGTGCAATTTCGATTTTTTTTTTTACAACCCTCAATCTGCTTGCACCCTCCATTTAGATCTTTACCCTCATCCTTCTGCTGCATTATTCCTCAATCAAAACCCTCCTCACGTTTTGCATTTCTCCATCTTGTCCGCAACTATTCCACCTCCATACGCTGCCCAACTGCAAAACGCTAGCCTAAACCCTCAGCTTCTCTGTCCAGCTCCTTGCCATCGACCTGCATGACAAACAAGCCCGCATCTCTAGCATTCCTGCTGCCTAAACCCTGCAACAGATCCACATTTCTTTGCTGAAGCTCGCAGATAAGCCTCATCTGGCTCCCCATAGCCGCCATTCTATTTGTTGTCCGTCGAGCAGCCCTCATTACCCTCGGTCTCCTCATCCATCCCTCCTCATTCTTCCACACAGTCCTCATTCTTTAGCTTCCCTCCGCTCCTAAACCTGTCCGTAGCCATTTCTGACATTCCACTCTCAGCAAATTCGCGCTACCATTCCTTCCAGCGCCTTGCTAGCTGCATTTCGGACCTGCAAACACAAGATCAAAGCGGCATTTTCCCTCACGCAGCTATTCCATATCTCCTTGCTCTGTCCGTGGCTTTCAAACGCTGCCTCGATCCAGCTCTTAGAGCCATACTTCACCCGCATTCCCTTTCGTTGTCTGCCGCTGTCCATTTTTGCTATCTCCTTCAATGCCGTCGAGCTCCACACCTGTAGATGCACACAACAGAAAAACTCTCGAATTTTATGCATGCGTTAGTCTTTTTTTTTAGTTCATTTGTATATTCCGGTTAGGGTTTAGATTAGTGTTTTTTTTATTTTCATTTAAATAAAACTTTAGTCGGAATCATCAAGATTTAATTCAATTTTATTGTGACTTTTATTTTTTAAGTTTCTTTTAATCAATTTCATTTCATTTTTTTAATTTATTTTTTATTCTAAAGCAAATAAAAAATAAAAAATCGAAAAATTTAAAAATTATTAAAAAACCATAAAAAATAAAAAATTCTAAAAAAAATATTTTAAAACTAAAAAATCATTAAAAATCATAATAAATTAAAAATCCTAAAAAAATTTTAAAATTAAAAAATCTAAAAATTTAAAATTCTATGACTAAGGAGTTGAATTAAATTAAAGAGATTCGCGCATTCATGTTAAAATTTTTAATGTGGCCTATGGCCCATTAATTTTTTATTTTATTAACTCTTTTGATTTATTTTACTTCATCTAAGGAATAATTAAACTATTTATCTAAGGTTCCTTGGTTTTTTTTTGGTTCCTTTTCATGGTAAGTAATTTTTCTATGGTCAAGGTGCGATAAACGTTTTAAATCATATTGACTGTTGGAGAAAGTTAATTGAATCTAGATCTGGGCAGTTAATGAAGGTCATTTTAAATCCGTAATCTCTTGCATGTTAAATTTTTGGGCATTTACATTAATTGTTCATGATTGTCGCTTTGCCACATCTATAAGTTTTCTCTGGATGACTTGTTATTATTTAGTCTATGGTTAATTCGAATTAAAGGCACTGGTCTGTAGTTGTTTTTTTTATCTTGTGTTCGTGTCTTATTTTAATCTATCTATCTCAATTGATTGAGACTCGCTTTAGATTCATCAAGTTGTCCATCATTAAAATCTCTTGGAGCTCTTGTTCCACAAGATTTCTCATCCATTTACCTTAGGGACTACCCCCCTTGACTTGCCTAGGAGAGAGTCTAAACGGAGTAAGGATTAAGAGTGACAACCCTTAGTCTGAGCGTTGTCGCACTACCTAGACACTGTGTGACAACACTGCGATTTGTTGATTTGTAGTAGCATCAGATGTGCTCTAGCGATGAAAATTGGTGGAGAGGTTATAACACATGAGATCTCCAAGACTCAGAAATGGTTTGGAGAAATTCCACCTGGTTAGAGAGATAGTAAAAATAATTAATATTTTTAATGGGGTTCTTAAGTCTAAACTTAAGAAAATTAAAATATTAATGGGTATTAATATAAAACTAGGTGAGAATGTTCTAAATGACATGGATCAAGCTAAATCTAATCTTAGTCGTTGATTAGGGACTTAATCTCGGCCATTAAAGACTCAATAGGAAAAGTATAAGAGGAGGCTTGAGGGTTAGTTGGAGAACAACGAGATTGATCAGTCAGTTCGATTTTCTGGAGTGGGGTTTGCTGAGAAAATTTGAACAAGTGATTTGAGTTGCAGCGAAGGGTAGTGAGTACATAGCAGAGAGGCAAAGATAGTGCCAGAGGGTCAACACAGTGACTGAGGAGGCTACGCAGAGGTAGCAGGAGCCACGTAGAGGCAGCTAGAGATTGTGCAGAGGATGAAGGGCCTGCGTGGATGATGCAGAGGGCCAGAGAGCTGACGCAGAGAGGCAGAAGGCTGACATAGAGGGTTCTAGAACTACGCAAAGGCTAGCAGGGCTATTGCAGAGCCTTAGAGAAGCGCCGAACGGATTTTCGTGGGGCAGACTAGTGCTGAGAAGTTGAATATCTATCTCCGAGAAGAGGTATTATTGTCGTGTAAAAATATCTGTTGGGTGAGCCAGTTTGGCACCCTAGTTGTACTCAAGAAATCTGCATAATAGTAAAACCCTCAGAACTGTTGCATCGGTTTTCCTGCATTGGGTTTTTCTGAGGATGATTGTCCAAAAGTAACGATGTCCCTTGTGTGTTTGTCTAGTATTTCAGTTGCTGATCTGTATATGAGTTAAGACTGCATTTGTGTTTATTTTCAGTATTTATATGAATAAATAACTTGTTAAGGAATAAACAGGTAGGTGAAATAAACCAGATAATGCAGTAGGGATTTCTAATGGGTAACATTTAAAAATTTCAACATGGTATCAGAGGGTTGTAGATCATAGGAGGACTGAAGGCACCAACATAATCATAAGTATTTGCAGCAGCAGTAGTTGTCCTGAGAGACAAAGCTGCTCCTAAACAGAAAGCAGCAGAGAAGGAGTGACGCAGAAGGTCTGCGTCATCATTTCGAGCCAAAGAGAGGGCCAACGCAGAGGCAGAGAAGAGGCACATGAAGAGCCACGTCATCCTACTTAGTTGGGTAGGCTTGACGCAGTTAGCTAGAGGAGTGATTTAGCCTTTGCCGGGATTAAGCAGAGCTGGAAGGCTCAGTTTCTTCAGTTGCTGGGGCATAGGGAGCTGTGGGCAGATTGTGGATTAGGAAGCTGGTGGGGTGCTGTTGCTGTCGAAGCAGAACAGTACCTAACGACACAGAACCAAGGTAGAGGGACTTGTTGCCTTGATGAATTTCTAGCCAAGAAATCCAGATCCGAGTTGTAGTTGCAAAGAGGATAAGAGAGGAGCGGATTGACAGTTGGTGGGAAGATTTCTAGCAGGGAAATCGAGACTTAGAGGGAATCCAGAAGAGGAGCGGAGATGGCAATGAACGGACTGAGGGATCAGGACAGGTTGGACGTGTCCTCCAACTTTGTCATCTGGAAGGCCAGGATCCTGTTTGTTCTGGATAGACATCGCATCAAGGGCTTCACCTTGAGAACTGTGGCTATCCCAGTAGACCTAGCTAATAATGAGAAGTATGAGGATGCAATGGCGAAGGCAAAGTGCATCATCCTTGATGGGGTCAAGGATCATGTCATACCACATATTACTGAGAAGAACACGACAAAGGAGATGTGGGATATTTTGACGACACTATATCAGGGCACTTCTGTGCAGCGGAAGATGTTATTAGAGAATCAGCTGCGGTCATATCAGATGCAAAAAGGGGAGCAGATAGATCTATACCTCCTTAGATTGCTGGAGATTCGGGACCAACTTACTTCCATAGGGGCCACACCGAATCAGGAGTTCATGGTGAGGACAACCCTGAATGCAGTCTTCGAGGAGTGGGAGAAATTTGTCCAAGGCATTTTGGGCAGAGCTATTTTTCCAGGATGGGAAGAGATGTGGGTAGCTCTTCGCCAAGAAGAGATCAGACTATTGACCAAGGCAGGAAGTAGCAGCAAAGGAGGTCGAATCAAGAAAGAGGAGGAGGAGGATGCGGCTCTGGCATCTGCGGGACAATAGGGGAAGAGGAAGAAGAAGGACATCTCTAAAGTGAAGTGCTTCCATTATGGGGACTTTGGTCATTATGCAACCCATTGTCCTAGGAAGCAGAATAAGGGAGAGGCTTTTGACTCCAAGGTAGCTCCTGCTAAGGCGGAAAAAGAAGTTGAGACGGATGACGATTGTGCCATGAGTGCTCATGCACCTCTAGACAAGAGGTGGGGAGACATCGAGCTGTAGTCAAGAGGACTACAGAAGATGAGGGGCAGGATCCTTGAGGTACCCAAACTCTTGGATCATATTCGGCTATGGGAGCCCCGAGTGACAGTAGTAGGATGATGGATATCGGTAGAAGCAAGATGCGGATGGAGCGACAAGGCAATGCTAGAGTGCAGAGGTCTGTAGCAGTACACTAGGGGTTGCAACAGTGTGAGAGGCATAAAGGTGTTTGCAGCAGTGCGTGAGGCACAGTGGAGGCTGCAGCAGTGTGAGAGGCACATAGGTGTTTGCAGCAGCGCAAAGGCAGCAGAGGATGCACAGGATAACAACAGAGGTAGTTTCAGCATCAGGGGGCTTCCGAATTGACAAGGATGTCAGTAGTTGGGTGGATCAATTACTTACTTCTCGGTAACTGAGTTGCAGTGCAGTTGTTAGCAGTGGTAGTGCTATGGGCAACATGGGCAACATGTTGAGAGGGAGTTGTAGTACAAGTGTAGCAGTGGCAGTGGCAGAGTCATGGGCAACAGTATAGTGGATGTTGGGCAGTAGACCAAGCATCAACACAGGTACCGGTGCGGAAGGATCAGTGTGATGTTCAGTGGTGGAGCGTTACTGGAGCACATTACTCGCTAAGAGGGAGAGGCTATAGCACATGAGACCTCCAAGACCCTTAAATGGTTTGGAGAAATTCCACCCAGTTAGAGAGATATTAAAATAATTAATATTTTTAATGGGGTTCCTAAGTCTAAACTTAGGAAAATTAAAATATTAATGGGTATTAATATAAAACTGGGTGAGAATGCTCTAAATGACATGGATCAAGCTAAATCTAATCTTAACCGTTGATTAAGGACTTAACCTCGGTCCGTTGAAGACTCAACAGGACAAGTATAAGAGAAGGCTTGAGGGTTAGTTGGAGACACACCAAGATTGATCAGTTAGTTCGATTTTCTAGACTGGGGTTTGCTGAGAAAATTCAAACAAGTGGTCTGAGTTGCAGCGAGGGGCAGTGAGTACATAGCGGAGAGGAAGAGATAGTGCCAGAGGGTCAGCATAGTGTCTGAGGAGGCTACGCAGAGGCAGCAGGAGCCACGCAGAGGCAACTAGACATTGCGCAGACGCTGAAGGGCCTGCGTGGATAACGCAAAGGGCTAGAGAGTACACAGAGAGGTAGAAGGCTAATGTAGAGGGTTCTAGAGCTACGCAAAGGCTAGCAGGGTCGACATAGAGCCTTGGAGAAGCGTCGAAAGGATTTTTGTGGGGCAGACTACTGCGGAGAAGTTGAATATCTGTCTCCGAGAAGAGGTATTATTGCCGTGTAAAAATCTTTGTTGGATGAGCCAGTTTGGCACCCTAGTTGTACTCAAGAAATTTGCATAATAATAAAATCCTCAGAACTATTGCACCAATTTTCCCGCATTGGGTTTTTCTAGGGACGATTGTCCAAAAATAAAAGTGTCCCCTGTGTGTTTGTATAGTATTTCAGTTGCTGATCTGTATATGAGTTAAGGCTGCATTTGTGTTTATTTTCAGTATTTATATGAATAAATAACTTGTTAAGGAATAAACAAGTAGGTGAAATAAACTAGATACTGCAGTAGGGATTTCTAATGGGTAACATTTAGAAATTTCAACACCATTTAATTGACTTCCTTTGATATACGCTTCAAGCTACTTTCTTCTCATGTTCGTGCTTTGCTATGTTCTTCTAAGTCTTCTATTCGTTAGTCTAGCTTAGATAAATCTGTCTTGACCTGCAACCTTTAGAAGACTATGAAAGAGCAAAAGGAAAAGTGTATAGACAAAATAAAAATATTAATAATTAAAGAAAGTAGGTATAGAATACTTATCCTTTTGAGAAGAGCCAACTCCCTCTTAATCTTGCACTTTTTCATCAATCCTTGTTCTCACATCAGGATGATGTCACTCCTGATATTCTCAAGAACTAGGATTTTCTTTTTACAACAAAAACAATTAGTTAGGGTTTCTATTCCTAGATTTTTCTAACTCAAACTTTTCCTAGGGTTTTCAAACACTAGAATCTCCATAGTTATCAAGACTTGCCATTCAAGAATTGCAAAACTCTACAAACATGCTAATGAGTTATCTGCAAAACCCTAATGATACTATTGACATGCCTTTTATCCATTTCATTTCTTGATCACAAGACCTAGTCTTCATATGCAATGAAATACTTGGTGTGCTAACATATCAACAATCTCTTATATGTCACAATCTCTAATATATTTATGCAAACCCTTTCTTTCAAATGATCATCGCCATGACCTAGTGAATGAAATGTACACAAAAATAATACATACCTCTACAACCATACCTTACCTCTTCTTTGCAAAGATTCGGTCCTTTGTTTTATCTTCAATTGTCAAGTGCCAACTTTCTTCAACAAAGGTGCTTCAATTCCTTCACATAAATTTGATTGAGTTGCTTGCTTTGTATTGGTTCCTTTCAAATAGATCGACTTTATTGATGTAGTAGGTCCTTTTGTTATGAATTGGAAGGGAGATAATGTAGCTTAGTCCTTTGTCCTTCAAGCAAGGATACGATCCACAAAGATATCTTTGAGCTTTCAGGATTCAGATAGGTTGGCTTCATGGTGTCATTCAATCTTCTATTAAGTATAGGAAAGGAGTCTTGGTAACTGCTTATGCTTCATCAACCTTCAGATATATTGACATAGATCTTTCTATAAGGAGATATAACACTGCTTCTGATGATTAGAGTTCACAAGTATAGGCCTTATCAAGTTTGGTAGATAATTCGTATCTTTTTCACTGAGTCTCGACTTCTAATGATAATTTCGGTTCCTTTTATAGATTTAGTTCCTCCAATTTCAGATCACAATGCACACTTCTATTCTTCATATAAATTTTGTCCTTCGATTTTTAGGTATATGACTTTAGAACTCGTATACAATTACAGTGCCACAAAAGATTTTAGATGCCATGGTGATAATATAATGTCACAGTAGGGTTTGGATAGGTTCAGGACATTTGTCTTTGTTTTGTAGATACTTCGTTGTTTTTTGTATAGTACTTTACGAAGTTCAAATGCCTTGGACCTTTTAAAAATGTTTGGTTCGAATGCCATAGGTATATTCTCATAACGTATTATACTAGGGTCCTATTGATAGTACTGGACCTACCAACATTCAAGGGAGTCTCCCCGATATGCGGTCCCAACTAGACCTCACATTGTTTGGGATAGGAGCTCCATTCGAAATACAAACTTGCTACTGTTTACTTATAGATTTGCCTTGGCTTTAATTGTCATCAGAAGAGAGAGAATCGTATATGTGCCTTCGAAAAGCAAGCTAGTGTGCTTGGTGAATGTTCAGTTGCAAGTGCATCAAGGTTCTTCTACTGCGAAGAGGATAGAAAGTGAGTCTCTAAGAGAGAGGTAATAATACCACCCTAATAAAGACACATGAACAAGAATGTCTCATCTAACATCCAGCAGAATAGTCCACAAAGACGCGACGATCGTTACAAGCATCACAACATGTTCTCAATTAGATAAGCACTAAAATAACCGAAATAGTTCAACTATCTTAGTACTGGTAAAAGAAAACATGAATCACAAACATTCACAGAATAGTCTTACAAACATTCATAATCCATGTACGAAAAAGTGTTGGCCATTAGGCTTCAATTATTAAGTAAAAGTCCCAAGATGCATGAATACAACAAATATGATTTGCTCCAATAGTGGAGTGTTGGAGCACTACTTGCTCCCCAAAAGTACTAACTTATCTCTCTTATGCCTTATGGGAGAAGCCAAGGTTAAAAGTCTCTTACATGAGAAATGAGGATCTATTTATAACTTGAGGAGTGATCTTTCATATCCTCATGACTCTTGACTTTCTAACTTCTAGTGACCTTTGGACTTCTGCAACCTTTGAAGTTCCAAATGACTTTTGGAATTACATATGACTTTTGGTATTACATGTCCTTTGGACTTCCATGACTCTTGAGTTCACACATGACTCTTGGACTTCTACTTGTTTTTCTTTTACAATGATTACAATAATACATCTTTATCTTCCATATCATCATATGATGAAACTAGACACGTCACTATCTTGGATGACTGGGACATGGCAGTGACTGATGACATGGATCTGCTTCGGTGGTGACTATTGATTTTGGGTAGCACCGGATGTGCTCTAGCTCCGAAATTTTGTGGAGTGGCTAGAACACATGAGATCTCCGAGACCCAGAAATTGTTTGGAGAAATTCCACCCGGATGAGGAGTTATTAAAATAATTAATATTTTTAATGGGTTCCTAAGTCTAAACTTAGGAAAATAAAAATATTAATGGTTATTAATAAAAATATGGGTGAGAATCTTCTAAGAGATGAGGATCAAGTCTGTTTTAATCTTAGCCATTGATTAAGGACTTAATCTTGACCATTGATTCATTAACAGGAAAAGCATAAGAGGAGGCTTGAGGGTCAGTTGGAGATACACTAAGTGATCAGTCAGTTCGATTTTTTTTGGGATGAGGTTTGCTGAGAAAATCGAACAAGTGATCTGAGTTGCAGTGAGGGGCAGAAACAAACATATTTGGATCGGAAAAGAGTTTCGAGCCAAAGAGTACCAGGCAGAGAGGCAACAGTCGCATCAGAGAGGCAGCGCAGAGGCCTACGTAGCCCAGGAAGGGGCTCACGTAATGCTGATGCATGCCAAGAGGGTCTCTTATAGTGGCAGTGCAGGATATTGTCAGAAGTTCGATATTTTGCCGGAGAAGCGAGGTTCTGAGCCGGGAGGGTTGAACAACAGTCTTCCTCCAACAAATCAATCCAGCAGAAGTGGTGACGTAGTCTCCTAGAGGCAAGACGCTGGCCCAAGCAGTGATTGCGCTGGGATTTCGCAGTGTTTGTCGGAGTCAGGCCACTCAGTGGATTAGTTGTGACTTGGAGAACGAGGTAAACCCTCGTATGTATTTCTTGCTACCGAGATTTCTTTGAAAGGTTAGCTGATGTGAGAGGCAACCTATTGTACTCAGATTCTGCTTGCTTAATAATACAAACCCTCTATTTGCTGCATCAGTTTTCCTGCATTGGGTTTTTCCGGGGATGTGTTACCCAAAAATAACGGTGTCCCTTTTGTGTTTGTCTCATATTGGTTTCAGTTTATGATCTGTATGTCAGTGTAGTTTGCAGTAGTGTTTTTCATCACTGTTTATAAATTAAGTAACTTGTTGAATGTAATAACAAATAGGAGATGATAAACCAATGATTGCAGTAGGATTTCTGATGTGTAGATTCAGAAATTTTCACATGGTATCAGAGCATTGCAGATCATAGGAAATTGAAGACATCGGCCAAGAGATCCAGTGAATTCGCTGCAGAGAAGTAGTTGTCCTGAGTGACAAAGCTATTTCAGAGGCAGAGGAGTAGCTGAAGGAGTGACGCAGAGCCAGAGAAGTGACACAGAGGCTCACGCAGTGCTTGTGTCAACATTTCGAGCCTGTAGAGGATGACGCAGTACTTGAGAGGAGCTCACACAGTGACTGCATCAACTCTCTAGGCCATTGTAGAGCCCGAGAGGCTCAAATCAGTGAGTTGACGGGGCTGGAGGAGCAGAGTAGATTCGATCAGTGGAGCTGGTGGGACGCTGTTGCTGTTGGTGCAAAACAGTGTCTGTGGAGACAAAGCCGAGGTAGAGGGAGTCATTGCCTTGACAAATTTCTAGCCAAAGAAATCTAGATCGGGTTGCAGTGGCAAAGGAGGATTGGAGAGGAGTGATTCGACATTTGGCCGGAGGATTTCCATAAAGGAAATCAGAGTATAGAGGAGCTTGTTCCTTGGAGGATTTCTAGCGCTGAAGAAATCCAGATTCGAGTCTTGCTGGATTAACAACAGGAGAGGGAGAAGAGAACTAGTCCTATATTGTTGAGCAGAGATGGTAGTCAATGGACTGAGGGATCAGGACAGATTGGATGGAGCATCCAATTTTGTCATCTAGAAGGCCAGGATCTTGGCAGTCCTAGACAAGAATCGCATCAAGGACTATGCCTTGAAGGTAGTTGCTGTTCTGGTCGACATTGATCCGCTGAAGAAGTACGAGGAGGCCTAGGCAAAGGCTAAATGCATGATTCTAGACGGGGTCAAAGATCATGTGGTCCCACACATTGCTGAGAAGGAAACAACAAGGGAGATGTGGGAGACGCTGACCACCTTGTACCAGGGGACTTCCGTTCAACGGAAGATGCTATTGGAGAATCAACTGAGACAATACCAGATGTAGAAGGGAGAAGAGATCGATCCCTTCCTTCTTAGGTTGCAAGGGATTCGAGACCAGCTGACTTCCGTGGGGTCTACACTAGATCCTGAGTTCATGGTCAGGACTGCCCTGAATGCAGTCACCAAAGACTGGGAGACATTTGTCCAGAGTATCTTGGGCAGAGCTTCTCTCCCTAGTTGGGAGGAAATGTGGGCAGCTCTTCGACAAGAAGAGATCAGGAGGTTGACCAAGGCAGGAAGTAGCGACAGAGGAGCCCGGGTCAAGAAGGAGGAGGAGGAGGATGCAACTCTCGCATCATCGGGACAACATGGGTAGCAGAAAAGGAAGAAAAAGGATATATCCAAGGTTAGATGCTTCAAGTGTGGTGAACTAGGACATTTCGCCACTCAGTGCCCCGGAAGAAGGGCAAGGAAGAGGCTTTTGACTCGAAGGCTGCTCCAGCAAAAGCTGACAAGGAGGATGATGACGAGGATTGTGCCATGAGTGCTCATGCACCTCTGGAGAAGAGGTGGGGCGACATCGAGCTGTAGTCGGGAGGACTACACAGGGGCAGGATCCTTGAGGTGCCCAAACTCTTGGATCACATACGGCTACGGGAGCCCTTAACGACAATAGCAAAATGATGGGTGTCGGTTGGTGCGAGGTGTGATGGAGCAACAATGGAAAAGCTAGAGTGCTAAAGTCTGAAGCAACACAGTGGATGTTGTATCAGTGTGAGAGGCACATAGCAGATTGTAGCAACGCAGTAGTAGCAGAGTGTCAGCACAGATTAGTAGCAGAGGTAGCTTCAGCATCACAAGGCATCCATACTAACCAGCATGTCAGTTTTTGGGTGAAGTTTCAGTTCATTACTTCTCAGTAACTGAGTTGCAGTGCAACAATTAGCAGTGGCAGTGCTATGGGCAGCATGATGCAACGTATTGAGAGGGAGCTATAGTACAAATGTAGCAATGACAGTGGCAGTGTCATGGGCAGTAATATAGGATGCAATAATGCAGTGGATGAAAGGCAACAGGCCAAGCATCAACAACACAAAGGACCGATGCAGTAGATCAATGTGATACTTCTGTTGAGAAGTATTGCTAGAACACATTCCTCGCTAAGAGGGAGTGTTGATTTTTGGTAGCATCGGATGTGCTTTAGCTCCAAAATTTTGTGGAGGGGCTAGAACACATGAGATCTTCAAGACCCAGAAATCGTTTGGAGAAATTCCACCCGAATGAGGAGTTATTAAAATAATTAATATTTTTAATGGGTTCCTAAGTCTAAACTTAGGAAAGTAAAAATGTTAATGGGTATTAATAAAAATATGGGTGAGAAGCTTCTAAAAGATGAGGATCAAGTTTGTTTTAATCTTAGCCGTTGATTAGGGACTTAATCTCGGCCATTGATTCATCAACAAGAAAAGTATAAGAGGAGGCTTGAGGGTCAGTTGGAGATACACCAAGTGATCAGTCAGTTCGATTTTCTGGGGTGAGGTTTGTTGAGAAAATCGAACAAGTGATCTGAGTTGCAGTGAGAGGGGCAGAAGCAGAGATTTGGATTGGAAAGGAGTTCCAAGCCAAAGAGTACCAAGCAGAGAGGCAACAGTCGCATCAGAAAGGCAGCACAGAGGCCTACACAGCCCAAGAAGGGGCTCACGCAGGCCAAGAGGGTCTTTTGCAGTGGCAATGCAGGATATTCGTTAGAAGTTCGAGATTTTGTTGGAGAAGCGAGGTTTTGATCTGGGAAGGCTGAACAACAATCTTCCTCCACCAAATCGATCCAGCAGAAGGGGTGACACAGTCTCCTAGAGGATCAATTGTGACTTGGAGAACAAGGTAAATCCTCGTATGTATTTCTTGCTGTCGAGATTTCTCTGAAAGGTTAGCCGGTGTGAGAGGCAACCTGTTGTACTTAGTTTCTGCTTGTTTAATAATACAAACACTTTATCTGTTGCATCGGTTTTCCCGCATTGGGTTTTTCCAGGGCGCGTTGTCGAAAAATAACGTTGTCCCTTGTATGTTTGTCTCATATTTGTTTCAGTTTATGATCTGTATGTCAGTGTAGTCTGCAGTAGTGTTTTGCATCTCTGTTTATAAATTAAATAACTTGTTGAATGTAATAACAAGTAGGAGATGGTAAACCAGTTATTGCAGTAGGATTTCTGATGTGTGGATTCAAAAATTTTCACAGTGACGTGGCTACAACTGTGCCTGTTTTTTATCATCTGCTCATGGTGCTTCCACCCTCCAAAGGGTCTTCAAACTTTGGAGTCTTCATGGTGCTTTGATCATCAAGTTTTAGGTGTGTTCTTGGTTCTTCTTGTGCTTCCTTCATTTATGCTCTTTGCCCAATCTTCCTTGTGTGTGCTTGCCTTAAGTTTCTTGGAATCCCTGTTTCTAGAATTACTCATGACGAGCAACTATCAGTCTGAAAATATCCTACTCTAGCATATTTTATGCATATTTTCTTGTTTATGTCCTTTCGGTGTGCTTAAAATGGTCAACGAAGCTTCAGGGCGCAAGGGCTCACTCATAAAGACTGAAGGATGGAGGAGGAGCAACTTCGGGGCTTCGACATGCGATCATGAGCCCTAGGGAAGAAAGCAATCAAGGCAGGGTGCATATTGCAAGTCTGAAGGACGAAGGGGAAGGTTTCAGGTTCCTAAGTGCGCTATGCGCCCAAGGGAGATACAGAGGGTACATGGCGCACTCTTGAAGGTTGAAGGTTGAGGCTTCATGCCTTCGGGGTGTGCTCATGCGCCTAAGAGGCCTCAGGAAGGGCGTAGGGTGCACTCTTGAAGGCTGAAGGTTGAGGCTTCGTGCCTTCAGGGTGCGATAGTGCGCTCAAGTCAGTTCATGAGGGCGTATGGTGCATCAGGGAAGGTTGAAGGGCTAAGCTTCGGGTCTTCAGGATGCGCCAATGCGCTCAAGGAGGGTACACTTCTTCGAGTCGGAGTGCGCTCAAGGAAGAGTTAGTCACTTTTTGAGGGCACAATTCGGAACAGGGAAGGGGCTTTGTGCTTTTGGAGTGCGCCCAACTCTATAAGAGGGTGCAGGGCGCACTTCTGAACAACGAAGGGTCACCCATCAAGGCTTCGGAGTGCGCTCATGTGCTCTTGGCCTTAATGGGTTTGTTTTGCGACCGAAATTTGTCTAAGTCTAGATGATTGATCGAGGGGTGGCCAAGATGAGTTCTAGACATAAAACTACATGTGACACATACTAACTCATCGAGAAAACTTAGACAAACTTAACCAACAATGAATATTCATGAAAATGCCACTTTATGCACATTCCCCAACTATAAACAATGAAGTGTATGCGATTGTGACCCGAAAGTGTCGTTTTACAACAAGAAAGGTGTTGTGACCACGAAAAGCACATAGATATGTTCTAATTGATGTGACGACACTTGAGAAGGCTCAAGAACACTTAAGACATATGAAGCAATACAAAATGATACTTGACGACAAAGGCGACACATAATATGACCATGAAGTAGGCTCCAAAATTAGAATGTAGTGAAATTTTGGAGGGTGTTGTAGCAGTGACAAGTCCTTGCACTCACAGAAGATTCATACACAAAACTTGCATCAGAGATATTATGCTTTTGAAATTCTTCGTACTGTGGGGATGTAGATCGAGTTGCTATTTTCCTAATGTAGTTCAGAGATTCATATATCTTCCACAAAGATTTCGAAGTTTCAGAACTTCACATACATTGAATTGCTAGACATACTTCGATCCTTTTATAAAGATGACTCTTATGAGCTCAACCTTCAACTTTGAGTGAGTTAGAAGAGACTTCTTCATCTTCCTCCACAAATAATTCGGATTACATAGGTTACAAATGTTACCATAGGTTTAGATCTTGGACATATATTATTGTTATTTTGATGTCATCATTGATGTCTTCAAGGAGATGCTTTCCATGCCTAGTTTAGATGCTATACATGCTCTTCTTAACTTTTGCAATAATCTCTTAGACTTATCTTGCTCTTTCTTTAGGAAATTCGGATGCCTTTTACTGATCTGACACAGAGACAAATTTGAATGTAGAAATGGTATGGTACAGACTTCGTATTGCAGTTCTTTAATTCTTATAATCCTTCAAGTGTTTGATCTTGTATATCATGATGTATATTGCCATAGGTGGTTAGAAAGTCTTGATCTAATTTGCACAGGTACATATTTTTCAAATCGATTCTTCATCATCAATTGTTCACACGAAATCTTGTTCAGACTTGTCCATAAGAAGTTATAGAAGAGGTCCTATACTGTAGAGGTACAATATCACTGTCTCATTCTTTCTGAAGTAGCCTTTAACTTCGATCTTCTCTAGGACATCTGTTACAAATATTTGTATCAAACTTCTTAGATTACTGCTTTAAGTTTTTCTTCTTTAGCCATGATGTAACTGCTATAACGATAAACCAACAACTTGTGATATTCCAACTGCCTCCCCTTAACGCTAGCTCTGACACCATGTTGAGAAACCAATAGGCTAGCAAATTAGGGTTGATTTCTCTTACTTGATAATTGCTTGTGAATATTTGTTGGCTTCTTATTTCTTTTATTATGTTCTTTCATTAAAAATTACCAAAACATAAAACATGAAGATCACAAAGACAAAGACACAAAGATGTAGGCTCCAAGCCAAGGAAAAACCCCACATGGGGGAAAACCCAAACAACTCCTCTTCTTATAGAATCAGATCAAAGTGAGATATCCAAGACCCAAGACCAAGACCAAGATTGCCACATAGATCCCAAGTCAGCCCTCCACCAAGTCCTCTTCAACAAGTCAAAGTCAACTAAGTCAATGTTGGTCAAACTTCATCAAAACTGGTCAAATCACAGAATTCGGACCTGTAACTTTGTCCTGCAATTTCGGACCTGTAGTGCTTCCAGATTCTTCGCATGTGTGAGTAGAAGTAGACCAGAAAACAAAGCTTTCTCTTTCTTTTGACTTCTCTTTCTCTCTCTATTGACTTCACACTCTTTCCCTTCTTCGCTGGTCTTCTTCTCTTCTTAGCACAGAAATCGATGATGATGAGTGAGTGAATGATTGTTCAAGTTGCTCTCTATATATACACATCTAGGAGGTCGAATAGGTGCCTCTCTAGGTAAACTTGTCCAGGAGGGTCGACTTGGTCTTCGCATTACAAATTAGACTCTTTGACTCAAATAAAATTCTTTTTCCTTTTTCTTACAAAAGTCCAAATGGGGTTTGACTCAAATTACTTTCTTTTGACTCAACGTAAATTGTTCTTTTTACTTAAATAACACTAGAAGCATGAAGAACATGCTTTGACTAGAAATGAATAATAATAATAATAATAGTAATAATAATAATAATTTCTTCATTTTGCTTTTACACAAAATACATATTGATACAAGCACAATGATAATTATGAAGACTGAACCTAGTTACATTTTCAAGTGGTTAGAGTGCTAACATTGTGCCCTTGCCTAGGAGGTTGTTACCTTGTTTTGAATAATAACTTCTATTGGGTGCATGCAATGGGGGAGTTAGTTGTTTGATTAGGGAAGGTACCTACCTAGGAGGAGAAGCATTGGGCACTTAGTCCTTGTAACTTGGGACTGCTATTGCAAAATCTAGCAGGCCTAGTGCAAAGCTCCACTAGGAAAATCTAGACCTTATGGAAACAAAAGATCGACCACCACTCTCACTTCAACGACCTTGTTACCGATCTTTTATTAGGGCCACTAAGGTCCAAACAACCTTTACTAGATTGGCACACACAAGGTAGGGATCCACTGTCACCTTGGTCCAAACCCTCGTTGTTTAGGTCAAACACCCCCTAAATAGCCAAGGGAGGAGTCCCTAAATATCCCTCAACAACTCTGGTTTATGTCTAGTGCCTTAAATGCAGTCAACGGGGTGGAGGTGTTCTTAAGAGGGAAAATGTTTCTTGGGTGAAGGACTGTTGACCACCCTCCATTTGAACTACTTTTCTTTACTCAACTTGATAGCATTGCAACATTTCCCTCATGGATAACTACGATTCTTTAATTTGGTGAGCTAATTGGGACATAGAGTCATCTGAGTTGGATGTTGAAGGCTTCTCCTTACTCTCAGATTCCTTGATTTGAGGTTTGGCTCTAGGATCTAAAGATCCTGGCATGTCTGGTTTATTTGCTAGAGCCCAACTTTCATCTATGTTCTTTGCACTAGTCTTAGTAGCATTGATTGAATTTTCTTTAGTGAGATTTAAGTTAAAAGCAAAAGTTACTTTAAAAACTTGGAGATAATAAGTTAGGAGAGCCTTTTTTGGAGGTCTACAATCTTGAGGTTTGTCTTGAACTACCTTATCAAACCTAACATTGAATTCATCAATATATTCATTTTATCTTCTTTTATTTTCATGTAATGCATTTAACAAAAATTTAAGATCCTTTGTTTTAGACAATTTTTGGAAGAATTTGGTTTTAATTTGTGTAAAATCACTAATACTCTTGCCAGGTAAACTAGCAAACCATCTAGTAGCATCACCATTCAAAGCAAGCACAATGCTTTTCATAGCTACATCTTCATGTTCCACTTTTAGTAGTTATATCATTCTGGTGAAAGATTCATAAAAATCATGCGCGGAAACTGAATGATCCCCTTTAAAAATTGACAGCTTATCAAAATGATTGGAGAGGTTATGGGGTTTACCCACTATTTGAGTTCAATTAAGTGGTCTATGCAAATCAATTAACCAAGGTAAAGCCTTCTTATTACTTTTAGATGTGTTCTACTGAGATATACTTAGAACTAAAGATTCTTGACTTTCAAAGAATTCTCTAAGTGCAAGTAAAGCAGAATGAGATGAAATTAAATTTTGTTCCCTACTCTTAGCTTTATCTTTTCTTCTTTGGAAAAGTAACTTAGGTCTGGTAACAAAAACCAACTCACCTTGGGTTGAAGATCTTGTTATGTACCTTTTTGTTTGATTGGGTTTCATTGAAACACTCTTAGTTGGAGTCACCAGATGAGATCCTGTAGATTAGTTCTTTATAGTAATCTCATCAAAAGTACACAGTAAGCAAATAAAATCTTACCCAAGTGGATCAATGTTATATGAGACCATGTTGAAAGGCCTTCTCCCCTACAATGGTGCCAATTTATTTTTACTAATCTTTTTACCAGGGTTGCTAAAGGTCCTAGCAGCCTTGCGAGATGGGTACATACAAGGTAGGGATCCACTGTCACCTCGACACTGCTATCTAAATATACCCCAACAACCCCTAAAGAACCAAGGGAGGTGTCCCTAAATATACCTCAACAACTTCGATTTATGTCCAATGCCATAAATGGAGTTAATGGGGTGGAGGTGTTTTGGTCTATCTACTGTCCTGCGTAAAAACAATGCTAAAACATAGCATAATTCTAACATCAGATATTAGTAGCCAAAACAATTCAAAGATATAACATGTAACCTATGGATTTTGGTCTACTGAAGTTACCCTAACCAAATATGTGTTTATTTATAATGTATAAAGTTTGGTTAAGGAGTTTTAAGTGAAAATAACTTTATGTTCTGTATGACAACCTATAAAACTTGCGTAAAAACATAGTGACAACAATCTATTTTGTCAAACAGTTAATCTACTATGTGAAAAATGTTGAAAAATCTAGGGCAATGTGATGTAGAGTGATTCTTCGGGACTAGATAACAATTTGTGAAGTCTTTTTACAATTTGTCTTTGTTAGCTTAATCTTCTTCTTCTCTTATTAATGCATGTGTGTATACTTCATCAAATTGCTATCAAAACATAAAACAAGAACACAAGATATTGGCTCTCTGCCAGGGCCAAAACCTCTCTTCTCTTAAAACCCTTTGGTAAGTTTTCTGTTATTGAAGCTTCTTTCTTGATCAATGCCAAACCCTAGACCCTTGACTAGAAGATCCTCCAAGCACAAGTCAAGTCCTTCCTTTTCTCTGCACTATGTTTCCCCGACACTTTGTCCACCTTCTTCCGGCACTTTGTTCCCTGACACTTCGTCCTCCTTTTGGCACTTCGTTCTTCCTTCCACTGTTAGTAGTCCTTCTAGAAGAGACACTTATCTTTTGTACTTAGTGAGATCCTTCACCTAAGGATACTCCTTCCTTCTCTTGACCAATAGAGTTCCTTCTTGATGTATAGTTGTAGGCTTTGTGTGACAACACTACAGCCCTAATTCTCACACGTGTGAGAGGTCTTGTTGATATTATATGGCTCCTCTTTCCTTTTCTTGAGGTCCTTCCTTCTTTGCTTGGACAGGAGGCCTAGTAGGCCTAGTTTGTAGCCCAAACGATGAGGTATGTTGGGAGGTGACTTGCTGCTATCCTAACCATAGATAGCCCTTCCTTTTCTTCGCACGTGTGGTTGGTATTGGCCCTAAAACAGTCCCAAAACCTTCGCTCTTCCTTCTTGCTTCTTCGCTGCACTAGGGGCTCCTTTTTCATCCCTTTCTCGGCTTCTTTTTCTATCCTTTATCTTTGCTGATTTCAGAGTGAGTTGCTTGTCGTTTGAGGGAGTGGACAACCTCTATATATAGAGGACTGTCTCTCCTTTAGGCCAACTTGTAGGCTGACTTGCTGCCTTGAGGCCGACTTGAATTCCTTTGCTTCGATGGGTGCTTTTAATGGTGCCATTGCTTCTTTTGATGGTGTCTTTGCTAGGAGGAGACTTGACTTTGCTTGGAGGTGTCTTCTTTGACTCTTATACATAAATATACATAATGTAACATACCCTTAAGGTCTTCAACATAATTCTTTTGACTCTTTGACTCACCTATAACACTTTAACATGTGCTAGACCTACTTCAATGAGCAAGAAACTCATTGACATATATTATAAAAATAATATTTCTTTTCTTGAATAAATACAAATATCAAAAGTACATTTATGAAGACCGAACCTAGTTACATTTCCTTCAACACTCCCTCTTAACTAGGGAGGTATTCATACAACATTACAAAGTGTTTGGCTATTATTGATCTTGAAGAATTCACATAAGAGAAACCAGATTGGCAATCCATCTGTTATAGCATCATAATAACAAACATTGTTTCCACAACAAGGCCTTGACTGACAGTGCTATCTCTCAATAGATCAGAGCACAATGTTGGCGAGACCAATGACTTATAGACACCTTAGTCATTGTCTCTCAAGGTACATATCCACCCGAGTGTTCTCTGAGTATGACCTAGGACTATTCTTATCTTGGGTTCCCAGCCCTCAAAGAATATCGGTCCTCTTGCCTACTCTTGTCTTGGATGCCCTACACATCCTCAAAGAGTATCGGATGCCAGATGATTACACAATCCCCCCAATTTTTCTTCCCAAGTGAAGACAAGAATGTTGTGTCTATCACTTCCTCTCAATTGAGGAACAAGTATCCTTTGACGAGGCACTTGTCCAAGTTCCTTTGTAATTGGGAACTTGTTATAACTCCCTCTTGGCTAGGAACTTGTTCATTCATCAATTTCTTCTTCGTGTGTCCTTCAGCTGCTTGATCTTCTTCTTTCCTTTGATGTCATGAAGTCTTGGTTTGAACTTCCTTTTGGTAGGGCACCATCCATCGATCACTTTTCCTTCTTGGTTTGTCATGTCATTGCTTCCTTTGTGGAAAGTGGTCTTCTTGTCATATATAAAGATCTCTTGTCATCTGGCTACTCCTTTGTCATCTTGTCCATGCTTCAGAATACTCTTCTCATGGATGCTTTGTTGAACTTGCTTGTTTCCATTCTTTGGTCGAGTAGCCCTTCATGACTTCATCCTGTTATTGCTTCAACATTAAGTTTTGTTGGATGGCTTTCTTCATCATGACATCTTTGTAGAGTAGAATCAATTATCTGCACCTTTTGTATCTCCAAGGCCTTCATAGGTGTCAAGGGTCTTTCCTTCCTTTGTCAGAGTGGTCTTGCTTTCTTTCAGGAGATATCTTCAAAGTATCTTGTCAAATAGTGATTCTCGGTGATCATGGTGTTCTTCACAGCTTGATCTCTTTCTTCATTTGCTTCTTCTTGGATAGATTAGGCTACTACCTTATACTCCTTGTGGGACGACTTCTTCATTGCTTGCTTCTAGGACTAGTCAGCATTTTCTTCTTTACTTGCTTCTTAGTTAGCGATCTTATACTCCATATGTGAGTATTTCCTTTTGTTGTCCTTCATTGCATTGTAGTACATGCCTTTGAGCATGTCATTGGTGAAAGAGATTCTTTCATACTTGATCATGTCATAGGACTATTCCCATGACTCAATAATATACATAGAATAACATGACTAAACTTTGATGCATACGTACCCCATCTTGATTCTCCTTTGATCATCTTAGCTTCATTTGGTTGTCCTTGGTGTGACCCTTCTTGCTTCATCTTAGCTTGCTTGCATATCATCCTTTTCTTGAATCCCATGAATGGGATTCCCAATGAGACATCTGCTTTTGTTTATGAATCTTCTTTTGAAGATTCCATCATAGGATCTTAAAGACCCTTACCTTGCAAATGTTTCTTTCCTTTTGATGATGGAGGTCTTCTAAGATTCTTAATCATGATCAATTTTCTTTCATTGTCGATGAGGTCCTATTCTAGGTATGCTCCTTCTACACAAATATCTTGAGCTATATCTACCATGCTCCTATATTCTAGAAGATATTTCTAACCATGCATTTTGTTCTCATTTTAAAATGCTCTTTCTACATGAGTATTTAGAACTTTATGTACATCATGCTTCTAGATTCTAGAAGATGTTTCTAGACATGCAATTTTATTCTATTCCTACATGCTCCTATACTACTCAAAACTTTGAAAGAAGACTTTAAGCAAAGAAGTAGACTTAGTCATAGTAGAGTTTCGGAGGATCTTCCTGCTTTTGCTTCTTGTCTTCTTTTATTTCTTGAGTCATATGAGCTTCTTCCCTTTTTCTCTTGTTGTTGTTGTCCTTCTTAAGTTTAGGACAATTCCTTTTGTAGTGTCCATATTCTTGGCATCCAAAACATTGGATTTTGGACATGTCTTTGTTGTTTGTTCTTCGTGGACCAAATTTGCCAAATTTTTCCTTTCTCTTGGCCATGGTAGCAAATGCTTGCTCCTTTGATCCCATATCTTCCTTAGCTTTGAGTCTGGATTCCTCTGTCTTGCATAGAGACCACATTTCACTTAGTGTGGTAGCTTCCTTCTTGGCATATATGCTTGATGTGAAGTTACCCCAGTCCTCAGGTAGAGCATTGAGTACTATGGTTGTCATTTCTTTGTCGGACATGACTTCCCCTAGCTCTTGAAGTTGATCCCTCATCTCAAAGATTTTCATGAAGTAGGGAGCTATTCCTTCCTTTGTTATCTTCATCTTGTACAATTCATTCCTTAGAGATATCACTTCTTTGACTGTGGATACCGAGAATAGCTCTACTAGCTTATCATAAATTTCTTTTGATGTCTCAAATTTGGAGACATAAGGAATGAGAGAGTCCTTGATAGATTCTATTAGAATCCTTTGAGCTCTTGTCTCATCCTTATTATACTTGGCTAAGGCTTGAGTTTGTTCCTTAGCAGGGATAGTGATATTCCCTTTGATATGTTCTAGAAGTTCATTCTCCTTGAGAAGTAGATCAGTCCTCTTCTTCCATGCAAGAAAGTTATTGGTACCTACCAATTTGTTGCTTTCCTTGCAAAAAGACATTGATGTATATTCAGAAGGGGACATATACTTGATAGATTTTGAAATGTAGTTGACTTCTTTTCTCCTTGAAGTCTTGATGGCTTGCTTTCCTTGAATCTTGATGTTCCTCAAGATGTTTTCTGCAAGTGGGCTTTCTTGATGATTTGTGGCTTGGTCCCTCTTTGATCTGCTCTTCTTTGTAGGTTCCTTTATATAAGGCTCTTTTTCTAGCTTTGTAGTCTCCCCTGATGAATGATAGATGATAGACCATCTTGTCCTTGATGTGATAGATGTGAAAAATTCTGAATCTAACAAACTAGAAACCCTACTGCAGTAAACTGATTTGCATTACCTACTTGTGTTCTTCATTTTAACAAGTTATTTTTAGAAATATTCAGAAAACATTAATGCAAATACACTGCAACCTACATCAATATACAAATCAAGTACTGAAAAATAAATGAGACAATGACACAAAGGACACACTTATTTTTGGACTAAACGTCACCGGAAAAACCCAATGCAGGAAAACCGGTGCATCAACTCTGAGGGTTTTCTATTATTAAGCAGAAGTTCTGAATACAAATGCTGGTTACCCTCCCAGCAAACCGGTGATAGAGAAATACAATGGCAGAGAACATAAGTGAGTTTTACCTCACTTCACTAGGTAGAATTTGACTGATCTGACAACAAATCTGGCTGGCCCTGGCCCCTTCGCAGTAATTGTGTGGGCTTGCGTGGAGCTCTCTGAGGCTCTGCGTCAGCACTACTATCCACTGCGTCAGCTTTCCTAGCTGTTCCAGCAGTTTCCAACAGCTCGCCGACTTTCTGCGTGGAAGGAAGTTGTTTCTCTGTGCTGGCCTTCCTGGCGCTGTGTCAACGCTGCATGGGCCCAAACTGGCCTAACGTCAGCTCTCTCAGCTATTGTTCTGCCTCCACAAGCTTCTCTCTGCCTCTCTGTCTGTATTCCCGAACTATCATTACCCCTCAGTTGCAAGATCTCACCAATTGATTTCCCTCCTGATAACTTCTCACCTTAGAAAATCGATTTCCTCAATCTCTCTGTGTGTCTTCTTCAATTGAACCCAAGCCTCCATTTATAATTTTCCTGTTGAGAAATCAACGGCTGAGATGAAGTCCCCAATCAATGGCTAAGATTAAATTAGACTTGATCCTCGTCTCTTAGAAGCTTCTCACCCATATTTTCATTAATACCTATTAATATTTTAATTTTCCTAAGTTTAGACTTAGGAACCCCATTTTTTTTTTTTCTCGATTAAGACTAATTCTATTAAGCAGAAAAATATTGTACAAGAGGATACATTCCAGAGATGCAGGATACCGGCAACCGGAAATGATAGGACTATCAACCTCGGTTCCGGGGAAGGAGATAAGCAAGCAAGGAGCTACAACTAGTCACTGAAAGCTTAAAGAAGCATTGAATGCTACCCTGAAAGGGTAGAGGCTTCAACACGAAGCTTTTTCCCTTTCCTTTTTTTAACTTCAACCCAACCATTTTGGGGTGGATGAGCGATTACAACTTGAAGATTGGGGTCCTCCACAGGGGAGCCCTCCTTTTCTGAATCCGAGGAGGAGGACAAATGGACACGTTTCTGAGCAATGGCTGAATCAGAGGAAGGCGCCAGGCCATCGGTGGAAGGGGCCACGAAATGAGGGGCCTGATTCAATTCTTCATCGCTATCTTCATCTTCAGAGCTGGAGGAATCAGAATCCACGACTGGAGGAGGAGAGCAGGGAGCCCATCGTTTGGACTTGGGCTTGGAGACGTTGGCCTTGTTCTTTTTTGCCGGGCGAGATGGGCAAGTATTCTGCAAATGCCCAGATTGGTGGCAATGGCGGCACCGAAAAGCAGTATTCTCGTAATCCAGTGTCTGGGTCCAGACAAAGTCATTTATCTTGAGATTGATTTGTTCTGGAAGACCTTTGCTCAGGTCTAACTCCACACATATTCTTGCATATGAGTAGAGACCTTTGGATTCCCGCCAAAAATCTCCACTGATGAAGCTGCCCAAGGTGTCTCCTATAGCTCTGAAGACACGAGTACTCCATAGGTGGGCAGGTAAGTTTGGAAGCCGAATCCATACCGGTGTCTTGGTAATGACTGCAGTAGCTGGATCAAAATCTGGGAACCAGGGAGTCAAGAATAGCCCTGCAGTTCCCATGAACCAAGGGCCCTCTGCTAAGGCCTTTTCATAGTGCTTATTGTTATCAAATAGAACAATGAAATAACCTTTCGAACAAAAAAAGATCTTACAATGATGTGTCCAGTTTGCATGGATCCATGCATAGAGATCCTGAGATCGCGGCCACAATCCATTAAATCTGCAAATGATGGCTCTTTCTGCAAATTCTTGAAGATGGGAATCCAGATCTTCATGTATGAGTTCAACAGAGGGAACTTCTTCAATTTTGTCAACCAAGAAGGCCTTAGATTTAAGGGCTTCCGGGGGTTTGGGGTTCTCAGAGTGAACTGCGTCCTTATATGAGAAAGGCCGAGTAGAGGAAGATTGTCCCGCTGCACCTCCTCTCAAACGAAGGGTCACCACCACCGAGCTGTTCCTGGAAATGCTGTAAGCAGAGAGGGGAAGAGGGTTTTCAAGTTGTTTACCTTGAAAGAGAAGTCGCAGAAGGCTAGATGGGATCCCCATTCTGCGCTCTAGATTCAGTTTGAGTTCCTGCACCAGATCTGAAGGGCGAACCCATTGCATGATGGTTCTGCCTGAAGGCTGAGAAATTTGGATCTGAAAGGAGTCAGATAAGGGCCTTGATCCCATGCAGATCTCTGGATCTGGCCAGAGCGCGGGCTTTTCTGCCTTCTGGATGACCAGATCTGGCAGATCTTTGTCAGATCTGAAGCTGAGACTGCGTTTCGGAGAGCAAGTGATTGCCTCAGATCCATACAAAGACCATGCGGATGTTGCATTTTCCTGCTCTCTCTTGCTTGATTCCAAGGTCGGCACGGAAGGAAACAAAGCCAGAGCCGTGGCCTTGAGATCTTGAGGCCCCTGCTGCTGAGGGTGCAGCATTCGAATCCACCGGGGGTTGCGCGTCCGAGCGAGCGCAGCAGAGGCACTGTCGTCGGTGGCGAGAGCGAAATAGGTCTTCACTTTTACGCCGCGCAAGACCCTGGCGGCATCATCGTATGCACGGGCTGCCTCCTCGGCTGTGTCGAATGTGCCGGGCCACACACGAAATTTCCTCCATGGATCTCTGATCTCCACTGACTTAGGAACCCCATTAAAAATATTAATTATTTTAATAAAATACAATCCAAGTGGAATTTCTCCAAACGATTTCTGGGTCTTGGAGATCTCACGTATTCTAGCCCCTCC
Source organism: Pinus tabuliformis (assembly GCA_031772625.1). Taxonomy (NCBI): domain Eukaryota; kingdom Viridiplantae; phylum Streptophyta; class Pinopsida; order Pinales; family Pinaceae; genus Pinus; species Pinus tabuliformis. Next base: position 1,030,111,539 of record CM062804.1, on the reverse strand, counting down.
ACAAAATTTTGGAGCTAGAGCACATCTAATGCTACCCAAAAATCAACACTCCCTCTTAGCGAGGAATGTGCTGTAGTAATACTTCCTAATAGAAGTATCACACTAATCCAGGACTTCGGTCCTCTACGTTGTTGATGCTCTACCTGCTACCCCTCATCCACTGTGTTGCTGCATTCTATACTGCTGCCCATGATACTGCCACTGTCACTGCTACATCTGTATTGCAACTCCCTCTCAATATATTGCATCATGCTGCCCATAGCATTGCCACTGCTAACTGCTACACTGCAACTCAGTTGCTGAGAAGTAAGCAACTGAAAAGCTACCCAAAAGTTGACATGCTGGTGAGTCTGGATGCCCCGTGACGCTAAAGCTACCTCTGTTGCTAATCTGTGCTGACCCTTTGATGTTATTGTGCTGTTGTTGTATTTGCTCTGTGCCTCTCGCACTACTGCAACATTCCACTACGCTGCTTCAAACTTTTGCACTCTAGCTCTGTCACTGTTGCTCCATCATCCCTCATACCAACTGACTCTCGTCATTCTGCGACTGTCATTAAGGGCTCCCGTAGCTTTATGTGATCCAAGTGTTTGGGCACCTCAAGGATCCTGCCCCTTCACTGTATTCCTCCTGACTACAGCTCAATATCGCCCCACCTCTTCTCTAGAGGTGCATGAGCACTCATGGCGCAATCATCATCATCGCCCTCTTTGTCAGCTTGCGCTGGAGCAACCTTTGAGTCAGACTTCTCTTCCTTGCCCTTCTTTCGAGGGCACTGAGTGGCGAAATGACCCAGTTCTCCACATCTAAAGCATCTGACTTTGGATATATCTTTCTTTTTCCTCTTCTGCTGCCCTTGCTATCCCGCTGATGCGAGAGTTGCATCCTCCTCTTCCTCCTTCTTGGCTCTGATCCCTTTGCTGCTGCTTCCCACCTTGGTCAACCGTTTGATCTCTTCCTGTCGAAGAGTTGCCCACATCTCCTCCCAACTGGGAAGAGAAGCCCTGCCCAAGATGCTCTAGACAAAGGTTTCCCAGTCTTCAGTGACTGCATTCAGGGCAGTCCTAACCATGAATTCAGGATCTGGTGTAGACCCTACGGAAGTTAGCTGGTCTCAGATCCCTTGCAACCTGAGAAGGAAGGGATCAATTTCTTCTCCCTTCTGCATCTGATATTGTCTCAGCTGACTCTCAAGCAACATCTTCCGTTGAACAGAAGTTCCCTCGTACAAAGTGGTCAAGGCCTCTCACATTTCTTTTGCTGTGTCCTTCTCAGCAATATGTGGGATCACATGATCCTTGACCCCGTCCAAGATCATGCACTTTGCTTTTGCCTGAGCCTCCTCGTACTTCTTGAGAGGATCAACATCAATTGGAACAACAACCATCCTCAAGGCATAATCCTTGATGCGATTTTTATCTAAAACTGCCAGGATCTTGGCCTTCCAGATGACGAAGTTGGATGCTCCATCCAACCTGTCCTGATCCCTCATTTCGTTAATGACCATCTCTGCTCAAATAAATGTCGAACTGGTTCTCTTCTCCCTCTTTCGCTGCTGCCCCAACAAAACTCAGATATTTGGCGCTAGAAATCCTCCAAGAAACAAGCTCCCTCTGAAATTTTAATTCCTTCACATAAATCCTTCTGCCAACCACTGTCGAACCACCCCTCTCTGATCTCTCTTTACTGCTACTCAACATTGGATCTATATTTCTTGGCAAAAAATCTTTTGAGGATCTGATTCCATCTACTTTGCTTCTGCCCCTCTAGGTATTGTTCTGCACCAATAGAATCAACACCCCACCAACAACTCTAGATGAAATCTACGCTACACCTTTAGCCTCGACAATTGGAAAACCAAGACTCAACAGTCTCTGCGCTGGCCCAACAATCACTGCACTGCTTTCTGCAGCAACAACATTACACAAACAGGCTGACGTAGGCTCTACGTGAGCCTCCCTTGGTGACTGCGTCACCCCTCCTCTGCTCTCTCTTGACTAGAAACTGCGTTGTCACTCAGGGTAACTACATTTGCACATATTTTCTTATGTTCTTTCGCCGATGGCTTCAGTCCTTGATTTGCAATCCCTCTGATACCATGTGAAAATTTCTGAATCTAACAAACCAGAAATCCTACTGTAGTAAACTGATTTGCATTACCTACTTGTGTTATTTTCAGAATTATTCAGCAAATATTAATGCAAATACACTGCAGCCTACACCAATATACAAATCAAGTACTGAAAAATAAATGAATAATCACACAAAGGACACACTTATTTTTGGACTAAACGTTCCGAGAAAAACCCAATTCGGAAAAACCCGTGCAGCAGCTCTGAGGGTTTTTTATTATTAAGCAGAAGTTATGAATACAAACGTTGGTTGCCCTCCTGACAAACCAGTGACAGAGAAATACAATGGCGAAGAACCTGAGTGAGTTTTACCTCACTTCACTCGACAAAATTCGGCTGATCCGGCAACAAATATCGTTGGCCCCGACTACAACTGCGCTGCCCCTTCGCAGTAACTGCGTGGGCTTGCGTGGAGCTCTCTGAGGCTTTGCGTCAGCACTACTGCCCACTGCGTCAGCTTTCCCGGCTGTTCCGACAGTTTTCGGCAGCTCCCCGACTTTCTGCGTGGAAGGCAGCTCTTCCTCTGCACTGGCCCTCCTGGCTTTGCGTCAAGGCTGCGTGGGCCCAGATTGGCCCAACGTCAGCTCTCCCGACTACTGCGCTGCCTCCACAAGCTTCTCTCTGCCTCTCTGTCTGTATTCCTGAACTATCACTGCCCCTCAACTACAAGATCTCCCCAATTGATTTCCCTCCTGAGAACTTCTCACCTCAAAAAATCTATTTCCTCAATCTCTCTGTGTGTCTTCTCCAATTGACCCCAAGCCTCCATTTATACTTTTCCTGTTGAGAAATCAATGGCCAAGATTAAGTCTTTAATCAACGACTAAGATTAAATTAGACTCGGTCCTCGTTTCTTCGAATCTTCTCACCCATATTTTCATTAATACCCATTAATATTTTAATTTTCCTAAGTTTAGACTTAGGAATCCCATTAAGAATATTAATTATTTTAATAAAATGCAATCCGGATGGAATTTCTCCAAACGATTTATGGGTCTTGGAGATCTCATGTGTTCTAGCCCCTCCACAAAATTTCGGAGCTAGAGCACATCCGATGCTACCCAAAAATCAACAATAGAGACTTCCTGCCTTGACGCTTCAACCTTTGTAGATGTTCTTCCTTAATGAGTGTTCTTGAGATGCCCTTTCCTTGATGTGTCACCTTAGCTCCGATACCATGTTGAAGAATCTAGGGCAACGTGATGTAGAGTGATTCTTCGAGACTAGATAACCATTTGTGAAGTCTTTTTACAATTTGTCTTTGTTAGCTTAATCTTCTTTTTCTCTTATTAATGCATGTGTGTGTACTTCATCAAACTACTATCAAAACATAAAACAAGAACACAAGATATTGGCTCTTTGCCAGGGCCAAAACCTCTCTTCTCTTGAGAGGAAAACCATTCGGTAAGTTTTCTCTTATTGAAGCTTCTTTCTTGATAAATGCCAAACCCTAGACCCTTGAATAAAGATCCTTCAAGCACAAGTCAAGTCCTTCCGTTTCTCTGCACTATGTTTCCTCGACATGTTGTCCACCTCCTTCCGGCACTTCGTCCTCCTTCTGGTACTTCGTTCTCCCTTCCACTATTAGTAGTCCATCTAGAAGAGACACTTATCTTTTGTACTTAGTGAGATCCTTCACCTAAGGATACTCCTTCCTTCCCTTGACCAACAGAGTTCCTTCTTGATGTATAGTTGTAGGCTTTGTGTGACAGCACTGCAGCCCTAATTCTCGCACGTGTGAGAGGTCTTGTTGATGTTATATGGCTCCTCTTTCCTTTCTTGAGGTCCTTCCTTCTTCGCTTGGATAGGAGGCCTAGTAGGCCTCGTTTGTAGCCCAAATGATGAGGTTTGTTGGGAGGTGACTTGCTGCTGTCCTAACCGTAGATAGCCCTTCCTTTTCTTTGCACATGTGGTTGGTATTGGCCCTAAAACAATCCCAAAATCTTCGCTCTTCCTTCTTGCTTCTTCGCTGCACTAGAGGCTCCTTTTTCATGCCTTTCTTGGCTTCTTTTTTGGTCCTCTATCTTCTTTGATTTCAGAGTGAGTTGCTTGTCGTTTGAGGGAGTGGACAACCTCTATATATAGAGGATTGTCCCTCCTTTAGGCCGACTTGTAGGCCGACTTGCTGCCTTGAGGCTGACTTGAATTCCTTTGCTTCGATGGGTGCTTTTAATGGTGCCATTACTTCTTTTGATGTGGTCTTTGCTAGGAGGAAACTTGACTTTGCTTGGAGGTGTCTTCTTTGACTCTTATACATAAATATACATAATGTAACATACCCTTAAGGTCTTCAACATAATTCTTTTGACTCTTTGACTCACTTATAGCACTTTAACATGTGCTAGACCTATTTCAATGAGCAAGAAACTCATTGACATATATTATAAAAATAATATTTCTTTTCTTGAATAAATACAAATATCGAAAGTACATTTATGAAGACTGAACCTAGTTACATTTCCTTCAACAAAAAACACCTCTAGGGAGTTACCCTAAAGTTGGAATGGCTAGGTGGTGATTGTAGAGGCTTTGGGGCCTCCCCTCTACTGATGTGGATTGAAAAAGCAATTTCCAGCTAGTTGGAAATTGATTTTCAGATTTCTGGGTTATGTTTATTAACCATGAAATCTTCAAGAAAATTAATTTGCAATTTAAATGGATGGAAAATAAGATTAATTTAATTCTAAGATGAAAATTTTGGTTATGAACCTAAATTGCACTGAAATACATACATATACAGGGTTTGAAACAGATACGGTGAATTTTCAAAAAATCTGGATACAATACAACAAGGAAATGACGTATATATGTGTGTGTGTGTGTGTGTGTGTAACTAATAAAATAAGAATTTCATATTCCCATTCATCTTTTAGAATCTAGATTCTCTATCTAAAAATACATAATCATTATCATGAATTCAACATAAACAAATCATCATCATCAATTCAACATAAACATTGTCATCATCATTAGTGATTATTATAAAATTCAACATATTATCATCATCACTAGTAATGTAATTAGAAATGCTACAAGCTTTGTGCTTTTGAGTCCAGCGCCTTCAAAGAACGTGTCATGCAAGGCAGATGGTATCTATCTTCCTTGCATGGCAATTAAAAGGCCCATGGGATCATTGGGATATTCCATCAAAACCTATTTGAGCATTTCAATCTTCTTAACGTCAGCTTGGTCTCTTGACTATATGCAGAGAAAAGATTGGCTAGAGAAGATTTGTTATATTGGAGGCATTTAGGAAATCAAGAGAAAAATCAATGATAATTAACAAAACATTAACCAAATTGAAAACTAATCGCTCAAATAAATCTCTATATGATGACATTCATCAAACCCTTCTGTTTGTATTTTTGAACATCTATCTTTTTCTGAGTAGTAAGAATCCTTTGATAAATATATGAAGTGTTGTTGTTTCTAAAGATTTAGAAGAGACATTATGAGACTGCGTTTATACTATATAGTGAGTTATTTGCAAATCTGATTTCTTCATTTTTATTATTTATTTATGGCTATACAAATTTTCACGCTTTTTAACATTTTAAGGGTGGATTTGATCACGATTTTCATGGATCCGTTTCCGAAAATACGGAAACGAATCCAAAAAAAATTTAAACCCCTTGGAAACATATCAAATTCCAAATCTGAAGTTTCCAATTTTTTAAAAAGAAACAAAAATGTTTTCACAGCATTTTGGACAAGGATCGTACCTGTTTTGATTTCAGAAATGGGGATCCGCATTTCCAGCAAATTCTTCAGGCGTTTTTGGTAACTTAGTTATAAACTTGTATAGAGCTGAAAAATTACAAGTTTTAGTGTAATATACTTATCTTTATGCTCGTAGAACTCGCTTTTGGTGGTTGAAAGCACTGGTGCAACAAGCAGAGAGCCTTCTTAAACCTGATAATTTGGAACCAAAAGGCTAGATACAAGTGTAAAATGCAAGAAATAATAACTTGTATCAAAATGGGGTTTAGATCTAACAATTTTATTAGTATTCCCCAACAAGTAGCTTGCTATAAATTAGTATGATAGTAAAAACTAACAAGCAAAAATATCAGTCTAATGCAGAAAAAAAAAAAAAAAAAAATTGAAATTTTTTATATTTTTGGTTGTTGGAATTTTTACTTGTGCGTTGGAGTCTCACCCTTTGTTGGAGTGTGAAGTAGATATCCCTCTAAGTCGCTATGTCTGTTTCATGTCTAGGGAGTGGTCTTAGTCCTTCCGAAAATTGCACCCACTTTAGCTTAATCCATCTTGCAACTTTCAATTCTCCTTATGTGATGTCTCCAACCTTTGTTCTTTGTGTGCAGTAAAATAAGGAGTCTTTGAGACAATAAAGCCCTCTTTCGAAGCAGTTTAGAACCCTCAGACTGATTTACTTGAAAAACCAAAACAAACAAGTAGGGAACTTTATTTGCTTGCTTCCATGTAATGTGTTAGCTCCTCAATGGCAGAGAACATTAGTTTTAGGATAAATTTACTAATTAGCAAAATGAAATTAGAATAAAAAAAGTTAATGACAATAGCAAGAAGAAGAATTTTAACAGTAGCCACTCCCCAATTATACAAAAGCACAAATGTTTACAAAAATGGATGAGCTCTTTTTATTAGATAGCACTTGTCTCAAGTGAACAACAACAATTACAATGGAGGAGAGCCTAGCCTTTTATAGAAAAATCTCTAATGGCTAGTTAACACCTAGTTGATTCTCAATAAAAATATTGCTAGTCTTCCACAATCCAGGGTTTAGCAATTTTTGTTTTCTTGAAATTATTACAAAATAAAATTAATTAATCCTCAAGGGGGTGGAATTGGTCCAAGAATCCCAAGAGAGGCCATTACTTCCCTTCGAAAATGGTATTCAATGGTCAAAAAGTGAAATAGCACCAAGATTCCTTAACATAGCTTCTTTGGTCCATAAATAACTCGCTTTGTCTACATGAAAGAGTGCAAATTGAATTGGTGAAGTCGACTTGGTCCTTTGGAGATAAATTTTTTGCAACAACTAGTTTATAGTTCCATCTTCCAACTCCCTGATCCGAGGCAAGTCTAACGGCTAGTTGACTTCCTTTCCAATGGCTACCTTTTGACTCCAACGACTAATTCGACCTTGACTTGGCACTATTTCTTGCTTCAATAATTTGACTAGGGCCCATAGGGGTAGATGTCCAATGTTCTTGCCCTCCTGGAAAATGTAGAACTTGGGTTTTGTTGCACCAAGATTCCCCAAATGTCTAGCTTCTTTGGCCCATAAATAACTCGTTTGTCCACATAAAAGAGTGCGAATTGAGTTGGTGAAGTCGACTTGGTCCTTTGGAGATAAGTTTGTGGCAACAACTAGTTTATAGGTCCATCTTCCAACTTCCCGATCCAAGGAAAGTCTATTGGTTAGTTGACTTCCTTTCCAATGACTACGTTTGACCCCAATGGCTAATTCGACCTTGACTTGGCTCTATTTCTTGCTTTAATAATTCAACTTGGGCCTGTTACCGCTCAATCTAGCAGGGCTCCTAGGAGGGGATCCTAGACAACAACTACTAGGTCAAGGGGAAACAATAGAGCAATAGACCATTGTTACCTCAGCTAAGGCTCCTTGCACTTTATGGACTTTCACTGATGGGAGGAGATCCGTATAAGGGGAATCACTAGATGAATGGATCAATAAGAGGATAAGGAGTGAATCCAAAGGCCTATTTACAAGAGAGGCTCAATTATATGGCTTTCTTGCTTGAAAGGAAAGGTGATATACTCTCTAGGAAGGGCTAAGAGGATTCTTGAGGCTAGGGTTTGGGAATATATCTTTGTCAAGAGGTTTCCTAGACCTGAAAATCCTTATGGAGAATTGGCCTTTATGTGATCTTTGTGAAATTAGAGTTGTAAAGTTGCAGGACCACAAAGGACCAAGTGGACCCAGAATTAGGTCAAGGGTATGGAGTTGATCAACCAAGGAGGGGCTTGACCTAATTATGGAAGAGAAGAGGATCAAAGGACAAATTTTCTTTTGAGGATTGAATACAATGATCCAAATGAGGACACTAGCCAAGGGAAACCTAGGGCAAGAAATGGTCCTAGAGCTAGGGCTTGCTATATCTCGGGATCCCATTGTTAGAATTGCTTCAAATTTGGAGGGCCTCTAGAGGAAACCCTAGCGCAGTTATGGACCAAAAATTAAGGTGTTTTGATGGCTACAATGGAATTTATGTGATGCCCTAGGTGACCTATTAAGGCTAGGCCTAGAAAGAGAAAGAGGAGGCAAGAAAAATAAGTTGTAATATTCCTAATTAGCCATGGCTAATTGGAATATTCGATTTGCCCAATTTTTGCCTTCTATAGTTATTTATAAATAAAAAAGTGAGGACGGGGGACATAACTCACTTTAAGAATAAAAAGTCACTTCCTAGTAGCACAACGTTGTGATTTAAGGAGGAGCCAAGGGGGCCAAAGGGGGATGCAGAAATGGGGCCCACGCAGACACATGGAGGGACTGCGCAAGAGGAAAGAACACATGGCAAGAGGGGAATCACACAGGAGGATGTGAGCCTAGGGATTGTGAGAGGCAGAGGCTATAAAATAGAGAGGAGCCCCCTCATTTTGGATCATTCAGTTATGTGCATTTTGAGCTAATCGTTTCGACTTCTGAGCACGCTGGTTGTTTAGCTAGTCTGCAGCACTGTTTAGTGCATCGAGTGTCTCCATTCGGAGATCTCACCCTTAGCCCCAGGGGACTTCGAGTGCCTGCTCGGGCAAGGTATTTCCATTGGCGTTTCAGCAATAGTTTATCAGCAGCGGTTTCATCAGCTTTCTGGAGGACTGTGCAACACTGAGAGAGGGACGCAGTTCTTTTTGGCAGTGGTGTTGGATTGGGGTTTTGTAGGAGGATTTATGCTGGGTGATTGAGCAGGGGACCAGCCCTTGCCTATTGGAGGATTTTGGCAGAGTTTCAGGCAGAGTTTAGAGGGGTTTCCTTTAGTGGCAGTGCAGAGCAGTGAGGAACTGTGCAGAACCCCAAGGGGGTGATTTTCGGGGGTCGGCTATTTTAGGAGAGCTTTTTGGGTTTTTCTGGGATTCTTGAGTAAAGCCCGAATCCAGAGTTTGAGCTTTTTCTGAGGAGGGGAGCAGCCCCAAATCATCATTTGTTTTTTAGCAGCAGCAACAATATCCACGCAGAGAGGCCATTCTTGTCATTCTGAGAGTATTTCTTCACTTGCCTTGTGCAAGTCGAGGTGCCATCTGTCTAATCATTTCTCGCTGCATTTCTTGTGTATCTGCTTATATTTCCTGTTTACATTATTATATGCTGTTCCACTGTTATTTTATCACGTCTATGTTATTATATCATTTGCACATATTTGGTTGGAGTTTTTGCTGGGGTTTGAGGAATATTCTTGGCTAGGGATATTACAGTGGTATCAGAGCATAGATTTGGCTCAGCCTGTGGAGCTAGCAATCTATGACATAAGGGGAAAAACCCTACATTTGTTACAGAGGTAGGAGGTACAGAGACACTGTACATAGGTTGGAGAATACCTACAGGGAGGGGGACTATGTTCTTGTGGTGGACGTAGAACAAGTGGAGCCTGTGGTAGACGCAGAGCAAAGAGAGCCAGTAGTGGACGCAGAACAGATGGCCGACGAGGATGGGAAGAGATTTGCGGATATGCTCCTCAAATCAGTGTAGGATCTGTCGAGGCAGATTGAGGTGATGGGGCAGAGATTCACGGCAGTAGAGGCCAGACAGCGTGAGAGCCCACGAGTTTTTTAGATTGGTGAGGGATCAGGTGCATCCCATCACTTGCCAGAGCAGCGTGATACTGCGCAGTAGGTGGCCTCACATGCCCCTACACGCTCTACCATGCCCACTTTCTTAGGAGCAGACACGGGGGCCGTAGCCCAGCAGGAGGCAGAGCCCGGACATATGGGCGATTATTTTGCAGAGTACCAGGCCTATGGGCAGGAGTTCAGGGAAGCCCTCTCATTCAGAGATTTTGTTCAGCTCCAACGGGATAGCAGACCCCGCGACCATCACAGAGGGTACCAGCATTACCATGATGGCGACACCCACCGTGCAGCGAGTAGATTCCACTTGCCTACGTTTGATGGCTCATCAAACAGTTCGACAAAGTCTCGGGTGGAGAAGTTGCACATTTATTTCCAGCTTAACCAGATGTTGGACGCAGAGGCCATCAAGGTGGCAACATTGCATTTGGATGGCGAGGCCCAGGATTGGTGGTTTCATGGGATGGTTACACTGGGGCACTCCACAATGACGACGTATGCTGAGTTTACCAGGAGACTGATGGAGCGATTTGATCGGAGGGACCCAAAGCAGCATTTCGTTGAGTTGACGAGGCTCAAACAGACAGGGAGCCCAGAGACCTACATTGTAGATTTCTTGAGGGTCTCCGTGATGGTGCCAGACCTATCTGTTAGTGTCGGTCTTGAGCCCTCCATCGGTGATCAAAAAACTCTTTGCATATGCATAAGTAGGTGTCTCATCAGTATCAGTTTTGCATCCCGTTAGGCATGCCATAAAACTGATGGAGGAGCTGGTCCTTGTTCCCTTCTTGGCTTTGCTGGATCAGGTCATATCATTTAATGAGCTTGTGTTACACTTGTTTTATTTTTGTCTTGAAGTCCCAAGTTTTAGGTCTAGGGTTTTGGTCAAAAATCACTGCAAGGTCATGAGTCAGAGGTCTAATAGTCCCCAGCAAGCCGGAAGGAGGTATGTAAATATGTTCCATTGATATTTTTCATCAGGTACAGCTCATTTATACCTTGGATTTAAAAACACTGTTTTTAAACCCAAGGTCATGTAATATTTGTAAAAAATAAGGAAAATTTTCAAAATTCTTCACAATGCCAGCAATAACCCTGGTCTCCTCGCCAGAGTCCATCAGATGGTCAACCTGCAAAAAGAACGGAGTTAAAGCACTCAAAAAGTCAAATTCAGGACAAAGCAACTCCAAAAGCAGTGTTAAAAGTGAATGTCAAAATAGAACATTAGAGAGTGGGTTTTGTAAATTAATTTTTTCAAATTCAACCTACAAGAGCTAAATTTCCCTCTAAACATTTCATTATGCCTCTATGAGCTAACAAAGAGGAGCAAGAGGGCGAAAATAGTGAAGGAGGTCGAATTGCAGTGAAATTGGAGAGTTTCTCTGGTGCGCGACCACTCGGGCAGTGTGCGCGACCACCTAGGCGGTGCGCGACCACTCGAGCCCTCCTCCGCAGTGCAAATTTTACACTCGCGCGACCACTCCAACCCTGCGCGCGACCACTCGAGCTGTAACTTGCAGAACCGGCCCAAACTCACTCAAATTGCCTTGTGACTTGTAAATTGCTCGAGGTAGGCCTCTCAAATGTTTTGAATGTTGAAAATAAGGATGATGAGCTTGTGTTTGTGCATTTTTATCATCAAAATTATGAAGAGAAATAGGTTAAGTGATTGCTTGTTCTTGTAGGCAATTTTGCTAGGGTTATGTTTGATTTCAAGGTTTTTAATTCCTTTTTATTCCCTCCATTACTCCTATTAGATTTACACTTGTCATCATGTGTCTCAATCTCATCTCATTTGCAAAGAATGAATCTCAATTCCCCATTCCCTACACCTAAAACCCTAATCCCTCTCATATGCATCCCTAAACCCTAAACCCTCTATACAAATCTGTCCCAAAACCCTAATTCATTCCCCACAGCAATATCATTATAAAAATATGTAAAACCACAGCAAAGATCAAATAGTGATGTGAAAATGAAAGAGCAATTGCAATAATAAAACAAAAAGACAAAAAACAGAGAAAAAGATTACTATGTGTAGCCAAGTTATTGCAAAGACAAAAGAAACTTATTGCTGTGTATAGTCCTCATAAAAACAGTGAAAAGGAGGCTGTTATTCATAACAAAAACAAAGTAAATACAGCTGTACCTATTTGTTAAAGGACAGGTTGCCTTGAAATACTGTTTGTAAAGGAAGATTGCTGTGTTTTCAGACCCAAACCTATGTATCTTTTTTCCTTCTATTCCCCTAGATGCAATACATCTCCTTTCTCTTTGAATCTGTCAAATAAAGCCTTTCCCCTCCCCTTATGACAAATGCAAATTAATCCCTTATTGCCCCTTAGCATCAAAAGCATATCAGTCCCTTGGAAAAACAGAGTATGCTTCAAAATGTACAGTCAAAGGACATAATTAAAAAGCAAGCTGTTGATGCTAGTTATCATTGTTGCCCTATACCTCTGTAATCATGCTATCCTTTACCCCCTGTTGAAAATTGTATTGTCCTTTCCCTTGGTGACCCTATTACATGTTTTCCCTAATAAAGATATGTCTTTGCAAATGATTTCCCAATGATGAGAGATAGGATAACATGTTTGACATTGTGTGAATTATTCCTTAAAAGTTCCCTGTTTTTATATATTTTCCCATTCCTTATGATAAAATCCCTCCCCTAACATTTCCCTCATGATTTTTTCCCCTTGAAAACAACATACTTCTCAGCATTTTGCAGGCAGGGCAGCAGTCAACTTTGCCTATTTTCTCCGCCTTGCTCAATAACACCATGTCAAACACTGAAACTAATGAGCAAGGTGATGACCGGTCTTCTTCTACGGAGGTTGAGACACAGCAGAGGCCTCGTAGGGGTGGCAAAGGTGGTCATCATAGGAGAGAAGAGCCCACATCTTTAGCAGAATTACAGGCTTGCCCATTGGCAGTGACTTGTTTCCAGTACATGTCATGTTTCCAGTTTTGCGAGAGGCTTGCCCAGATTCAGCACCACAGGGAGTTGGCCCGGCTATTTGTTTTGCGCCTTCATGATGGGCAGGTTACTCTTGCAGGGGTGAATTTTGTGTTTTCTCCTGAGATGATTTCAGAGGCTACCGGGATACCCAATGTGGGTGAGGTGTGGCCAAAGCGCAAATGGCTGGATTTTGTTTATTTTGAGCCATATGTTAGGCCAGCATTCGTACATCACTTGTCAGGGAACTTTCCTTTCAGATTCCTCCGAGAGGAGTATGCTCCGATCATGCGGCTTATCATGCATTACTTCACATGTGAGGGAAGGTTTTCACGAGTCTTTGCTTGTCACATTCGCCTGTTGATGCACTTTACCCGAGTGAGGATGATGAACATCCCGGTTTACTTCTTCCAGGACATTCAGAGGATGGTGTCCGTGTTTCAGAGGCAGTCCCCAGCTCAGCAGCACAGGAGTTTGTGCCATCATGGTCTCATTCAGCTCATTGTTTCCCATCAGTTGAGTCAGCAGGGCATTCCATGGGCAGACTTCATTTCTCATGAGGTTTTTACAGTGCCACCACAGCCACAGCCAGAGCCAGAGGTCATTCATGAGGCGGGAGGTCCATCACACCAGCCCGAGATTATTGTTCCGAGACATGTGGCTTCTTCACCTCGGGTCACCTATCAGAGAGGTCATAGGACCTTATTTGCAGCAGCTCGACGAGTATTTTCTCCACAGCAGGTGGAAGGGGTCTCGTCATCTTCTTCAGATCAGCGAGTGTTATCTCCACACCAGGTGGAAGGGGCCTCGCATTCTTCATCAGCAGAGGCAGTACGGGAGGGCAAGCAGCCCATGGTTGAGGATGAGAGAGCTGGCGATACACGTCATGATTTCATTGACCTTGATGCTCATTCTCCTTCTTCAGATTTTTATGAGCTTATCAGACAGAGAGAGGAGGAGAACCTCGTGTTGCAGCAGAAGCTCCAAATGGCTCAATGGACCATCACTTATCTGGAGCAGCGCAACAGACAATTAGAGGCGGAGAAAGAACTTGATGAGCTATGGAGGATCCGCGGTAATAGAGGTTTGAACCGTAGGAGGCCCGGGGACCCATTGCCTGCTGACCGGGAGTCTTTGCTCATTCAGGCAAATGCTCGCTTGGAGAGACTGTTGGAGAAAGCCAACCAGGACAAGAGGCTGCTACGGAACATGAAAACTCATTATTGGGCGAGAATGCATGTTTGCAAGGCAAAAATGAAGATACTCCAAAGGAAGTTGTCCGAGGCCCGCAAGAGGAGGAAAAAGACCAACCAGCTCCGTATCTTGGCTGAGGCCTCTCTTACTCACCATGATACTCACTAGCCTTCTTCTAGCAGCAAAACCAAAAATTTGAGAAGTTTTGGAGCATTTTTGACATTTTTGAGAAATTTACAGGTTTTGGCCGTTGGAGTGGTCTCACTCCGCGCGCGACCACTCGGGGGGACAGCTCAGAATGAGAAAAACTTTGCATTTTTGGATTTTTCATGCAAAAATACACTTGCCTATGGATGGACTTCAAATTTTATGGAGATTTGGACTTCCAAAAGCTCAAAATACATGCAAATTTTGACTTTCTGCCCCTTTTTTGAGTTGCAGAAAGCTGCCTTGGGAGAAATGACTTTTGAGGGGTCAAATCAACTCCCAATTCAGAAATTCCAGTGGGGTTGGAAAGTAGACTCATAGACCTTTCCAACAAGTTATCTTGCACCTGATTTGGACACCAGGAAGGCCCTCAAACACAGCTGCCAATGTGCGCGACCACTCCAAGGGAGGGGCGCGACCACTCAGGGAAATTTTGCCAGTTTGACCATTTCGGCCTGCAAAACTCAGTTTTTACTATGGTTGACTCTTAATGCATGTAAATGATGGATTGTTGGGTAATTTTCATGGCACATGGATACATTTACTCTCCTTTAACACTTCTAGAAGTTTCCTTGATGTAAATAGTAAATATTAAATGCATGAATGGGTTACCTAAGTTTTAGAGGCAAGTTGTTTTGACTGCCTATTATCTAGTGCTCAGTTTAGAATTAGTTCAAACTGCTCCTAGGAAGCTGAGCTCGACCCCTAGAGGTGGGGAAAGGAGTTAGATGATCTATATTATGCCTTCTCTTACTCATTTTCAGGGTTGGACTCTTGAGGGAGAAGCTCTATTGTATATTTTACTTGTATCTCTGCAATTTGAGGAAAAGGAAGGCCAGGGTTTTGCA
This sequence comes from Pinus tabuliformis, assembly GCA_031772625.1. NCBI lineage: Eukaryota > Viridiplantae > Streptophyta > Pinopsida > Pinales > Pinaceae > Pinus > Pinus tabuliformis. Next base: position 1,030,096,408 of record CM062804.1, on the reverse strand, counting down.
GACATCATTGTGGATTCTTGTGGATTATTGTGTTGATGGTGTGTTTCCTACTTGTCATTGTAAGTGTGTTTATGTGTTCCATCTCTTATTCTATTGCTGCTAATTAAACAAAAGAAGTGATAAAGTTTGAATTCATGCATGCCATGCTCAGCTTTCAATTTTGTTTAATATTTATGTTTTCCACTGTCTAAAGAGGATTCAAAGTCATTGTTTGCCCTCTTTAGCTCCCTCTCTTTCTTCCTTGATCATCCATTTCAGCTAAAGGCATCATCACAAGCTCCTACCTTGCCCCAAAGACCCACCTGCAAAAACTGAGCTGAATCCCCGCACCCTGAATTGCACTCCCTCCAATTGCCACCAAAAACCCCAAAACTTTAAATCAAACTTCCTTATCAGTTTACTAGCCTAATATCAGTGTTCCAAATTGGGTCAGCTCATCCTATTGAAAGATCTACCGAGTTTGACCGGAGAGAGCCTTCTCATACCCCGTAGGGCTAGCTACGAGGTGAAATGGTTTGATGTTGCCTTGAAGGTTTACCTTCCTCAGCCTAGGGTGAAATCTCAAGCGCTAACATAGTGGCGACCATACTGGGGAGAACAAATTGATTGTTTGCTTATTGGTGTGTTTAATTCATAAGCTTAGACGGAGTCTGAAGGTACGCCAGGTAGCCTTCGAAAACGCTTTTGTTTTACATCAGCGTAAGTAGATAAACGCTCCTTCAGTCGACCTCCGTGAGCTAGTGAATGTAACATGGCAATCTGCAATTTACCCCAGTACATGTATCAAGTTCAGATCTGATTGTTGATGGTGAACAGCGATCAGACACTTGAAAGGCTGAAATCATTCACTTGGCGACTCCAAATCAGTTTTGAAGATCAGATCCAAAGACTACAATGGAGGATGATCCCGACCAGCAAAAACATGAAAGGAGAATATGGACAGGTCAGGTACTCAAGTTGGAATTTCATCCAAGACATTTTGCGCTTTGTCCTAAATTATTTCTTCTCTTTTCCCAAGAATGTCAAGAAGGCTTTGCAAAGTATATTATGCTTGAGAAAAGATCCTCGGCCTGCCATTGATTCTTTCCCTTTGAAGATTGTGAATGCCAAAGATTTGCATGCCTTTGAGCTTGATCAAAATCCTTTTTCCGAATTTTGTGATGACCATCTTCAAATTGATGAGCCCCAAGAGACCAACACTGATCCTATACCTGCTGTACATACCCCTATACCTTGTAAAATTCCAGATCGGTATAAACCTCTTGTTTTACCTCCTGTTCTTCATGCTTTCCCCAAAAATTATGATCTATACTTGCCGATGTTTGATGGTGAAAGTAAGGATGTCAACGCTGAGCAACATGTGCAGAATTTTGAGTTATTTCTTGACCTTTTTGAAGTCGATGATGAAGATGTTAGTATGAGGCTTTTTGCTCTTTCTTTGCAAGCTGAAGTTAAGAGTTGGTTCAAAACCCTGCCTGATGCAAGCATCTCAGATTTCCAGCAGTTCGTCAAAGTTTTTCTCGATAGGTGGATGATCGGGCAGAACCTTTTCTTGATTGTAGAAGAGTATAACCAGCTGAAAAGATTGCCTGGGGAGACAGTACAACAGTTTTCAGCCAGATTTAACCAAGTTTATTATTCGATGCCGGCTGATATAAGGCCTACTCCTAGATCTGCTCTCTTGCACTATCCGGGTGCCTTTGATCCGGAGATGGAGTTTCAGCTGAGAGAAAGGGATATTGCAACACTTCACGAGATGCAAAACAATGCAGTAAGTGTAGAGGCTCATTTGTTGATCCGAAGGGCAAGGATGAAGGAAGAAGAGATGAAAAACATAGATCCGGCCGAATCTCTAGAGGTAAAGCTTGACGTTTTGGTAAGTGCAGTAGAAGAGATGATGGACAAGATCACCGCAAGGAATGATTATGATGTTCATGGCTCGCTGATTGAAGAAGAACAAGTTGCTGATCCAAAACATTTTGTTTCCCATCCTAGTTGTCATAGCACTCATAGTGATTGTTTTGTAGATCATCTAGGAGAAGAAAGAACTGTTGATATGACCTGCATGCTTGATGATATGTTTTATACCGTTGATTTGCCTCAGTTTGATGAGTATGATGATGATTATGTTCTCCAAACAGAAGCTAATCTTGCAGACAAATCAGCAGCTCGTTTGTGGGAGGAAGAAGTTCATTTTCAGCAGCTCGAATACAATGATCAGCCATCATATATCAGCTATGACAGTGACGAGGAAAGTGCAGCAAATTTTGAAGTAAGTGAAGGATCTTTGCCTTTTTGTTTTGATTCATGTCAGTTCATCAGAGACAACTTCCATGCAATCACAAATCCGTTGTTGACTAGTCTTGAATTGGATCCTCTTGAGCGCGATGAAAACCTGGTTCAAGACTTCTCATATTCAGATTTGCAACCTCCGAAAGCCATTGATTGTCCAGTTGCAGCTGAAGACTTGGAAGTGGACACACATGATTTAATGATTCAGGGTGACTCTGTACCATTTTGTTTTGAATCAATTCAGTTTTTGAAGGGTAGATTGCATAGTAAATCATTTAATGTTGAGGATGAGACAGATAACAAAATGCTTGAGCAGCCTGTAGCATCAGATTTGCAGCCACCAAATGAAATTGAAGGGCAGATTACAGATGAAGGTATAGCAGCCGAAATACATGATTTGATGATGCAGCAAGATTCTATACCCTTTTGTTTCGAAGCATTTCAGTTTATAAGGCAAAATTTTTGTAAAATCTCTCAAGAACAAGATGAGCAGCATGTAGGCAATCATGTAATCACAATGGAACCAATAGAAATGGGATTGCAACAGTCTTTTCAAGTTTTTCATGATCCAATAGCTGATGTTTTGGATGAGGTTTGCAGTCAAAATCTATCTCCATTGACTACATGTGAGCTTGAAAAATGTGCTGATATGAATTTGATCTGGCAGCCAGTTTCTTCGTCATTTTCAGCAGGGGTCTCATCACAAGGCTCAGATCAAAGTTTGCATGCATGGTATGAGGAAAAGAGAAGTAATCCATTGGATGAGCTAAGTTCCAGTGAGCTTGAATTTCAAGATCCTTATGCAGTGTTTTTGGAGGCGGATAGAGAGTTCGTATCATTCAACGGATCTATTTCTAAGTTGCCATCAGAGTTGCCTTTCAGTAGTTCTCTCTTGTTGTTCATAAGCGAACACTTGTGGAGAATTCGAACAGCAGACGGGATACTTACTTGGTTGCATTGGTTGTTTCATTTCACTTGATCAGGTGATGAATGAAACTGTTAGAGTAGGTTGTGATGAATAAGCTCCACTTTGAGCATCGTTTTCAGTTTGTCGGTTGTGTTCAAGTATCGAGTCAGTTTCTAGTTGAGTCATGAATCCTTTATGAGTCAATTTTTAGTCTTGTTGTTAAGTTAGTTTGTGTCAGTTTTCAGTCATGCATTTCAGCTTGAGTTTATGACTCCATTGCCCAATGAATAAGGCACTGGTCTGCTCTCCCAGATGTCTAAGGTTCTTGGCACCTCCAAGGAGCTACCATCCCCATTGGAGCCAATGTTAGTGTCGGTCTTGAGCCCTCCATCGGTGATCAAAAAACTCTTTGCATATGCATAAGTAGGTGTCTCATCAGTATCAGTTTTGCATCCCGTTAGGCATGCCATAAAACTGATGGAGGAGCTGGTCTTTGTTCCCTTCTTGGCTTTGCTGGATCAGGTCATATCATTTAATGAGCTTGTGTTACACTTGTTTTATTTTTGTCTTGAAGTCCCAAGTTTTAGGTCTAGGGTTTTGGTCAAAAATCACTGCAAGGTCATGAGTAAGAGGTCTAATAGTCCCCAGCAAGCCGGAAGGAGGTATGTAAATATGTTCCATTGATATTTTTCATCAGGTACAGCTCATTTATACCTTGGATTTAAAAACCCTGTTTTTAAACCCAAGGTCATGTAATATTTGTAAAAAATAAGGAAAATTTTCAAAATTCTTCACAATGCCGGCAATAACCCTGGTCTCCTCGCCAGAGTCCATCAGATGGTCAACCTGCCAAAAGAACGGAGTTAAAGCACTCAAAAAGTCAAATTCAGGACAAAGCAACTCCAAAAGCAGTGTTAAAAGTGAATGTCAAAATAGAACATTAGAGAGTGGGTTTTGTAAATTAATTTTTTCAAATTCAACCTACAAGAGCTAAATTTCCCTCTAAACATTTCATTATGCCTCTATGAGCTAACAAAGAGGAGCAAGAGGGCGAAAATAGTGAAGGAGGTCGAATTGCAGTGAAATTGGAGAGTTTCTCTGGTGCGCGACCACTCGGGCAGTGTGCGCGACCACCTGGGCGGTGCGCGACCACTCGAGCCCTCCTCCGCAGTGCAAATTTTACACTCGCGCAACCACTCGAGCTGCGCGCGATCACTCCAACCCTGCGCGCGACCACTCGAGCTGTAACTTGCAGAACCGGCCCAAACTCACTCAAATTGCCTTGTGACTTGTAAATCGCTCGAGGTAGGCCTCTCAAATGTTTTGAATGTTGAAAATAAGGATGATGAGCTTGTGTTTGTGCATTTTTATCATCAAAATTATGAAGAGAAATAGGTTAAGTGATTGCTTGTTCTTGTAGGCAATTTTGCTAGGGTTATGTTTGATTTCAAGGTTTTTAATTCCTTTTTATTCCCTCCATTACTCCTATTAGATTTACACTTGTCATCATGTGTCTCAATCTCATCTCATTTGCAAAGAATGAATCTCAATTCCCCATTCCCTACACCTAAAACCCTAATCCCTCTCATATGCATCCCTAAACCCTAAACCCTCTATACAAATCTGTCCCAAAACCCTAATTCATTCCCCACAGCAATATCATTATAAAAATATGTAAAACCACAGCAAAGATCAAATAGTGATGTGAAAATGAAAGAGCAATTGCAATAATAAAACAAAAAGACAAAAAACAGAGAAAAAGATTACTATGTGTAGCCAAGTTATTGCAAAGACAAAAGAAACTTATTGCTGTGTATAGTCCTCATAAAAACAGTGAAAAGGAGGCTGTTATTCATAACAAAAACAAAGTAAATACAGCTGTACCTATTTGTTAAAGGACAGGTTGCCTTGAAATACTGTTTGTAAAGGAAGATTGCTGTGTTTTCAGACCCAAACCTATGTATCTTTTTTCCTTCTATTCCCCTAGATGCAATACATCTCCTTTCTCTTTGAATCTGTCAAATAAAGCCTTTCCCCTCCCCTTATGACAAATGCAAATTAATCCCTTATTGCCCCTTAGCATCAAAAGCATATCAGTCCCTTGGAAAAACAGAGTATGCTTCAAAATGTACAGTCAAAGGACATAATTAAAAAGCAAGCTGTTGATGCTAGTTATCATTGTTGCCCTATACCTCTGTAATCATGCTATCCTTTACCCCCTGTTGAAAATTGTATTGTCCTTTCCCTTGGTGACCCTATTACATGTTTTCCCTAATAAAGATATGTCTTTGCAAATGATTTCCCAATGATGAGAGATAGGATAACATGTTTGACATTGTGTGAATTATTCCTTAAAAGTTCCCTGTTTTTATATATTTTCCCATTCCTTATGATAAAATCCCTCCCCTAACATTTCCCTCATGATTTTTTCCCCTTGAAAACAACATACTTCTCAGCATTTTGCAGGCAGGGCAGCAGTCAACTTTGCCTATTTTCTCCGCCTTGCTCAATAACACCATGTCAAACACTGAAACTAATGAGCAAGGTGATGACCGGTCTTCTTCTACGGAGGTTGAGACACAACAGAGGCCTCGTAGGGGTGGCAAAGGTGGTCATCATAGGAGAGAAGAGCCCACATCTTTAGCAGAATTACAGGCTTGCCCATTGGCAGTGACTTGTTTCCAGTACATGTCATGTTTCCAGTTTTGCGAGAGGCTTGCCCAGATTCAGCGCCACAGGGAGTCGGCCCGGCTATTTGTTTTGCGCCTTCATGATGGGCAGGTTACTCTTGCAGGGGTGAATTTTGTGTTTTCTCCTGAGATGATTTCAGAGGCTACCGGGATACCCAATGTGGGTGAGGTGTGGCCAAAGCGCAAATGGCTGGATTTTGTTTATTTTGAGCCATATGTTAGGCCAGCATTCGTACATCACTTGTCAGGGAACTTTCCTTTCAGATTCCTCCGAGAGGAGTATGCTCCGATCATGCGACTTATCATGCATTACTTCACATGTGAGGGAAGGTTTTCACGAGTCTTTGCTTGTCACATTCGCCTGTTGATGCACTTTACCCGAGTGAGGATGATGAACATCCCGGTTTACTTCTTCCAGGACATTCAGAGGATGGTGTCCGTGTTTCAGAGGTAGTCCCCAGCTCAGCAGCACAGGAGTTTGTGCCATCATGGTCTCATTCAGCTCATTGTTTCCCATCAGTTGAGTCAGCAGGGCATTCCATGGGAAGACTTCATTTCTCGTGAGGTTTTTACAGTGCCACCATAGCCACAGCTAGAGCCAGAGGTCATTCATGAGGCGGGAGGTCCATCACACCAGCCCGAGGTTATTGTTCCGAGACATGTGGCTTCTTCACCTCGGGTCACCTATCAGAGATGTCATAGGACCTTATTTGCAGCAGCTCGACGAGTATTTTCTCCACAGCAGGTGGAAGGGGTCTCGTCATCTTCTTCAGATCAGCGAGTGTTATCTCCACACCAAGTGGAAGGGGCCTCGCATTCTTCATCAGCAGAGGCAGTACGGGAGGGCAAGCAGCCCATGGTTGAGGATGAGAGAGTTGGCGATACACGTCATGATTTCATTGACCTTGATGCTCATTCTCCTTCTTCAGATTTTTATGAGCTTATCAGACAGAGAGAGGAGGAGAACCTCGTGTTGCAGCAGAAGCTCCAAATGGCTCAATGGACCATCACTTATCTGGAGTAGCGCAACAGACAATTAGAGGCGGAGAAAGAACTTGATGAGCTATGGAGGATCCGCGGTAATAGAGGTTTGAACCGTAGGAGGCCCGGGGACCCATTGCCTGCTGACCGGGAGTCTTTGCTCATTCAGGCAAATGCTCGCTTGGAGAGACTGTTGGAGAAAGCCAACCAGGACAAGAGGCTGCTACGGAACATGAAAACTCATTATTGGGCGAGAATGCATGTTTGCAAGGCAAAAATGAAGATACTCCAAAGGAAGTTGTCCGAGGCCCGCAAGAGGAGGAAAAAGACCAACCCGCTCCGTATCTTGGCTGAGGCCTCTCTTACTCACCATGATACTCACTAGCCTTCTTCTAGCAGCAAAACCAAAAATTTGAGAAGTTTTGTAGCATTTTTGACATTTTTGAGAAATTTACAGGTTTTGGCTGTTGGAGTGGTTTCACCCCGCGCGCGACCACTCGGGGGGACAGCTCAGAATGAGAAAAACTTTGCATTTTTGGATTTTTCATGCAAAAATACACTTGCCTATGGATGGACTTCAAATTTTATGGAGATTTGGACTTCCAAAAGCTCAAAATACATGCAAATTTTGACTTTCTGCCCCTTTTTTGAGTTGCAGAAAGCTGCCTTGGGAGAAATGACTTTTGAGGGGTCAAATCAACTCCAAATTCAGAAATTCCAGTGGGGTTGGAAAGTAGACTCATAGACCTTTCCAACAAGCTATCTTGCACCTGATTTGGACACCAGGAAGGCCCTCAAACACAGCTGCCAATGTGCGCGACCACTCCAAGGGAGGGGCGCGACCACTCAGGGAAATTTTGCCAGTTTGACCATTTCGGCCTGCAAAACTCAGTTTTTACTATGGTTGACTCTTAATGCATGTAAATGATGGATTGTTGGGTAATTTTCATGGCACATGGATACATTTACTCTCCTTTAACACTTCTAGAAGTTTCCTTGATGTAAATAGTAAATATTAAATGCATGAATGGGTTACCTAAGTTTTAGAGGCAAGTTGTTTTGACTGCCTATTATCTATTGCTCAGTTTAGAATTAGTTCAAACTGCTCCTAGGAAGCTGAGCTCGACCCCTAGAGGTGGGGAAAGGAGTTAGATGATCTATATTATGCCTTTTCTTACTCATTTTCAGGGTTGGACTCTTGAGGGAGAAGCTCTATTGTATATTTTACTTGTATCTCTGCAATTTGAGGAAAAGGAAGGCCAGGGTTTTGCAGACATCATTGTGGATTCTTGTGGATTATTGTGTTGATGGTGTGTTTCCTACTTGTCATTGTAAGTGTGTTTATGTGTTCCATCTCTTATTCTATTGCTTCTAATTAAACAAAAGAAGTGATAAAGTTTGAATTCATGCATGCCATGCTCAGCTTTCAATTTTGTTTAATATTTATGTTTTCCACTGTCTAAAGAGGATTCAAAGTCATTGTTTGCCCTCTTTAGCTCCCTCTCTTTCTTCCTTGATCATCCATTTCAGCTAAAGGCATCATCACAAGCTCCTACCTTGCCCCAAAGACCCACCTGCAAAAACTGAGCTCAATCCCCGCACCCTGAATTGCACTCCCTCCAATTGCCACCAAAAACCCCAAAAACTTTAAATCAAACTTCCTTATCAGTTTACTAGCCTAATATCAGTGTTCCAAATTGGGTCAGCTCATCCTATTGAAAGATCTACCGAGTTTGACCGGAGAGAGCCTTCTCATACCCCGTAGGGCTAGCTACGAGGTGAAATGGTTTGATGTTGCCTTGAAGGTTTACCTTCCTCAGCCTAGGGTGAAATCTCAAGCGCTAACACTATCCACGGCACCGAGGATCTATATGTATGTTGAGGGGTTAGCAGAGCCACTTCGGGGTCTAGTCAGATCCGCTAGACTGACCACCCTTCAGGATGCTATCAGCAGGACCCGAGACCTACAGGATGTCTTACCCAGGACCCGGACACCTTACCCCCAAAGACAGACTTTCCAGTCTAAGGGAAAGGATGTGAGGATTCCACCTCCAAAGGGGAATCCAGGACGAGTGCAGATTGACGATGATGTCAAGAGGGAGTTGAAGAAGAAGCAGTTGTGCTTCACATATCAGGAGCCATGGACACTAGGGCATAGATGTGCTGCTGGCAAGGCACATTTCATCGAGGTCTTCTCCGAGAGTAGTGGAGAAGAGGATGACGAGGAGGATGTGGAGGGAGGAGATATCCATGCTATATAGGGACCTTTGCCACTTCCACCAACTGCAGCAGGTGGTGCATCTTTTGCACCCACCGGAGGGGCCCTTGCAGCGTTGTGAGGAGTTCCCAAGTATCTGACGCTACGTGTACAAGGGACAGTACGTGGCCAGCGCGTATCAGTTTTGGTTGACAATGGGGCAACCCACAACTTCATCGATGCACAGATGGTTGAGCGGAGAGGTATTCAGATAGAGAGCTTCGATGGGTTTTCAGTATTGGTCCTAGGAGATCAGACCATGACGTGTGCTCGTTATGTCCCAGAGCTTTCAGTGATGATGGGCACCTACACATTGACTGACCACTTTTTCGTGGTCGATATTCCGGACACCAACATGATACTGGGTGTTCAGTGGCTTATTACTCTAGGGAAGGTCACGACAGATTGGAAGACCCTAGAGATGGAGTGGGATGATGAGAAGACAGGGAGGCATGAGAAGATACGGGGACAGCACACATATCCGCCTCAAACTGTGTCAGCTCATTGGATGGAGGCAGTCTTCCGGAAGCAATGTTCCACCAAGGTTCCGGGACGAGGGGGCGAGGGAGCGAGGGGGCGCGGGAGCGGCCTATGCAAAAGCTCCCTACCATTTTTTAGGAAACGTGGGGGAGCGTCAGGGTCTTAAAAATTTATAAATATAAAATATAATTTATTAATTGAGTCCACTATGACAATTTGAATTGAAAAGCTGCAAAGCATGATCATTGATATGAATAGGACCGGAAGGGAGACATAGAGTGGGCAGTGGAGTTGCGTGCATCAGAGGCAGGGACTACAGGGCAGACGATACATCCAGAGATCCAGTCCATCCTTGATCGGTATGCCATAGTGTTTGGAGAGATTCCACTAGGACAGCCACCGGATCGGGGGTTTGAGCACACTATCGAGCTTGAGCAGGGCATCCAGGCAGTGATCACCACCCCCTATAGGCATCCCAAGGCCTATCGGGACGAGATAGAGCGGGCCATTCAGGAGTTGCTGGCTCTTGGGCACATCTGACCGAGCACGAGTCCTTTTGCTTCTTCTGTGGTGTTGGTGAAGAAGAAGGACGGTACATTGAGGATGTGCATTGACTACAGGGCCCTGAACAAGAGGACACTGAAGAACAAGTACCCCATACCCAGGATCGATGAGTTGATGGATGAGTTGAGAGGAGCATGGTTCTTCTCAAAGATTGATTTGAGATCAGGGTACCATCAGATTCACGTGAGGGAGCAGGACATTCCCAAGACCGCCTTCAGATGTCATTATGGGCACTTTGAGTTTTTGGTGATGCCCTTCGGGCTAACCAACGCCCCAGCTACATTCCAGTCTTGCATGAATCACATCTTCCGTAGTCACCTGAGGAAATTTATGTTGGTGTTCTTTGATGATATACTCATTTACAGCAGGACGTGGGAGGAGCATCTCCAGCATATTGAGACAGTATTACGCATTTTGGAGGAGCAACAGTTCTATGCAAAGCTCTCCAAATGTGAGTTCGGGTTGACAGAGATGTTATACTTGGGACACATCATTGGAGTGGACGGAGTGAGGGTCCACGAGGAGAAGATTAGGGTCATCAGAGATTGGCCGGAGCCGAGAAACGTGACAGAACTTCGAGGGTTCATTGGCATTTTTACTTACTACCAGAAGTTCGTCAAAGGTTTCTCACAGCTTGCTGCACCCTTGACAGATTTGACAAGGAAGGGGGCATTCAGTTGGTCGGATACAACGCAGCGAGCCTTTGACAGGCTCAAGGAGGTTATGAGTAGTTGCCCAGTGCTTGCATTGCCAGATTTTACGCAACCATTTGTTTTGGAGTGTGATGCGTCGGGAGAGGGGATCAGCGCAGTATTGATGCAGGGAGGTCACCCTATAGCCTTTGAGAGCCGGAAGCTCCTTCCGCACGAGAGGTTGTATTCTATATACGACAAGGAGATGCTGGCCATCATGCATGCATTGGCTAAGTACCGATAGTATTTGGTGGGGAACAGGTTCAGGGTGAGGACTGATCACAACAGCCTCAAGTTCTTTTTGGAGTAGAAGCAGTTGCAGGAGAGGCAGCAGAAGTGGATCAGTAAGATCCAAGCATATGACTTTGACATTGAGTATGTCAAGGGTAAGAACAACATGGTAGCAAATGCCCTTTCACGTAGACCAGCCACGTTGTCTCTTATGAGCTTGGATATAGACTGAAGGGCTCCACTCTTAGTAGAGTACACCAAAGACAGGTTTGCATGTGAGATTCTGGACGGACAGGTGGTAGATGACAGGTTCAGGGTGATCGATGAGATCATCTATTACAGGGTTCAGATCTTCTTGACTGAGGGGTCTCAGCTCAAGAAGAAGATACTCCAGGCATCACATGATTCACCATTGGTAGGCCATCAGGGGTTTACCAAAACCTACAGGGCCATTAGAGAGAGGTACTCTTGGAAGGGCCTCAAGGAGAACGTACTTCGGCATATCAGGGAGTGTGATGTTTGCCAGCGGAACAAGGGAGAGATGAGCCATCCCGCGGGTTTATTGCAGCTGCTACCCATTCCGGAGGGGAAATGGGAGAGCATTTCGATGGACTTCATCACAGGATTGCCCACGATATAGGGCAAGGATTGTATCTTTGTCGTTGTTGACCGACTGACAAAGTACGCGCATTTCTTTGCCATATCCGCACACTACACAGTAGCACAGGTGGCCGAGCTGTTCTTCAGGGAGATCTTCAGGCTACATGGTCTTCCTAAGACCATCGTCAGTGATAGGGACAACCGTTTTATGGGCGGGTTTTGGTAGGAGCTTTTCCGGTTGGTGGGGACGGAGTTAACACTGAGTACCAGTTATCACCCACAGACGGATGGGCAAACAGAGATAGTTAACAAGTGGCTAGAAGGCTACTTGCGTAACTATGTCAGTGGGCAGCAGCGAGCATGGTTGAGGTGGCTGCATCTAGGGGAGCACTGCTACAACACTTCACATCACATTTCCATTGGTATGTCACCATTCTATGCTTTATATGGGTATCATCCTTTATCTTTTGCTGACGTGATGTTTGGTGATAGCAAGGCTCCCAGAGCCAAGATATGGATCCAAGAGAGTCAGGATATTCTTCGAGCTCTCAAGGATAACATGGCTACAACACAGAACTAGCAGAAGCTGTATGTCGACAGGGGTCGGGTGGAGAGACAGTTCGAGGTAGGGGACATGGTCTACCTACGGTTACAGCCATACTGACAATCATCACTAAAACAGAAGGGGGCTGAGAAGCTTAAGCCCCGCTTTTATGGGCTGTACAGGGTGATATGCAGGGTTGGACAGGTTGCATATGAGTTGGAGTTGCCCCAAGGCAGCAAGATTCATAACGTTTTCCATGTATCATGCCTGAAAAAGGCATTGGGGCAACAGGTGACAGTGACAAATGAGCTACCACCCATGGATGACGAGGGGCATTTGGTATTGCAGCTGGAGGCTATCATTGATACCAGGGAGAGGCAGCTGCGGAGCAGGACGGTCCGGGAATTCTTGGTGAGGTGGAAGAATTTGTCGGATGAGGATGCCACTTGGGAGAGTGAGAAGATCTTGCAGCATCCATCACTTCAGTTGCTTGAGGACAAGCAACATTTTGCCAGGGGAGACTGTAATATTCCTAATTAGCCATGGCTAATTGGAATATTCGATTTGCCCAATTTTTCCCTTCTATAGTTATTTATAAATAAAAAAGTGAGGACGAGGGACATAACTCACTTTAAGAATAAAAAGTCACTTCCTAGTAGCACAACGTTGTGACTTAAGGAGGAGCCAAGGGGGCCAAAGGGGGATGCAGAAATGGGGCCCACACAGACACATGGAGGGACTGCGCAGGAGGAAAGAACACATGGCAAGAGGGGAATCACGCAGGAGGAGGTGAGCCTAGGGATTGTGAGAGGCAGAGGCTATAAAATAGAGAGGAGTCCCCTCATTTTGGATCATTCAGTTATGTGCATTTTGAGCTAGTCGTTTCGACTTCTGAGCACGCTAGTTGTTTAGCTAGTCTGCAGCACTGTTTAGTGCATCGAGTGTCTCCATTCAGAGATCTCACCCTTAGCCCTGGGGGACTTCGAGTGCCTGCTCGGGCAAGGTATTTCCATTGGCGTTTCAGCAGTAGTTTATCAGCATTTTCAGCAACAGTTTCATCAGCTTTCTGGAGGACTGCGCAGCACTGAGAGAGGGACGCAGTTCTTTCTGGCAGTAGTGTTGGATTGGGGTTTTGCAGGAGGATTTATGCTGGGTGATTGAGCAGGGGACCAGCCCTTGCCTATTGGAGGATTTTGGCAAAGTTTCAGGCAGAGTTTAGAGGGGTTTCCTTCAGTGGCAGCGCAGAGTAGTGAGGAACTGTGCAGAACCCCAAGGGGGTGATTTTCGGGGGTCGGCTATTTCAGGAGAGCTTTCTGGGTTTTTCTGGGTTTCTTGAGTAGAGCCCGAATCCAGAGTTTCAGCTTTTTCCGAGGAGGGGAGCAGCCCCAAATCATCATTTGTTTTCTAGCAGCAGTAGCAGCAACACAATAGCATGCACGCAGAGAGGCCATTCTTGTCATTCTGAGAGTATTTCTTCACTTGCCTTGTGCAAGTTGAGGTGCCATCTGTCTAATCACCTCTTGTACTCATTTTATTGCTCAGTATAATAAAATGGCTTAGCATTTCTCGCTGCATTTCTTGTGTATCTGCTTATATTTTCGGTTTACATTATTATATGCTGTTCCACTGTTATTTTATCACTTCTGGGTTATTATATCATTTGGACATATTTGGTTGGAGTTTTTGCTGGGGTTTGAGGAATATGTTGGGTTAGGGATATTACATAAGTGTTTAGGTGACCACCTGTGGATAGATTAGAGCCTTGCCTTTGGGAGAGGATGGAATCAAGGTGAACTTGTGATTTGCAGAAACTATACCCAATCAAGGAGGCCTTTAGACAACTTTGCATGGCAATTAGGGCATTAGAGTAGCTACCCAAGGACTTTATACTTCGATGTGCAATGTTTGATGACTTATCAAGGTATATTCAACAAAATAACCTCTAGGAACATTCACCCATTCATACATGACACATGCAATGATGCAACGCTTCAAAAGATCAAAATTTCCACAATTTCGCATAAAATAACAGTAAATTTCAGACCTAGATAGCGAAAATCCCAACAACATTCATGTGATATGATAAATACAAGAATAAACATGAAAAAGAGATCACTTACATGTACAAAGAGTATATCCAATCATCAAATCATGACAATAATGAAGCTCCAAGACCAAGAGAATAGTATCCAAACATCAAAATTCATCCATGAAACCAAATTCGTCCTCCAAAAGGGAATGCGAAATTATTCAAGTAGCTACTAAGCCCAACTCCAAGTGATGATGAGAGAAATAAATCACCTCTCATCTATTTATACCATCTCTAATGAGTTCAATTTGCCTAATTGGCCTAGTTAAACCCCAAATAATAAAATAATATGCAATAACAACATCCTTTGGTGACAAGCCCGCCAAGATAGCTTAATAACATAAAAATAAGCCTCTCAAGAGGGAAAAATGATTAATAAAATGAGTCGTTGGGCCTTTGAGGAGGCCTAATGAAGTCCAAAGTGTGCCATGGTGAGAAAATGGACTCCAAACATAGTGGACAAGGGGTTGGCCCCTTGTATTCCAAGGATGTCACTATGGTGCTCCCAAATGGGTCTGGGGGCACAATGACATCCTCATGGGTCTCCAAATAGATCGAAAAGGCCTATAAACCATTTGTAAGGGCTAGGATGATGACATAAACCCTCCCTTTGTCTCCTGTAGTGAGGCACATCCTCATCTGGACCTTGGAACATCTACCAAGTGTATGGTGCAAATGTGGAGCCAGCTAGGCATGATGGACCAAGTGCATCATCCTCATCCAAAAGGTGGAACACGAGCAATCAATGAGTGATGCTGGAGATCCATTAAGTAATCTCTGCTATGGTGGAGGCCCATGGCTCTCAACGCTCACCCCACAAGTGCCAATGTGGCCCTTTGGAGGGCTAGGACCCCATATAGGGAGACTAAGCCCCAAATGAAGACCCACCTGCAATCCTCCATAAGATCCAATGCATCCCCTTGCCCTTCAATACGACAAAATCATTAGAATAATCAAGTAAAAGAGCTTACAAGTCATGGAATCAATGGGGTACTTCATGGTGGCATGCTTGTTGAAGAATTTTAGCGAAAATTAGGTGTAGTGTGATTCTTCGTTACTTGATAACAATTTGTGGAGTATTTTTAGTTTTCCTTATTAACTTATTCTTCTTCTTCTTCTTATTAGTACATATGTGTGTACTTCATCAAACTGCTACCGAAACATAAAAATAGGAACACAAGATGTTGGCTCTCTGCCAGGGCCAAAACCTCTCTTCTCTTGAGAGGAGAACCCTTTAGTGAATTTCTCTTATTGAAGCTTCTATTGATCAATGCCAAACCCTAGACCCTTGACTAGAATATCCTCCAAGCACAAGTCAAGCCCTTTCTCCTTTCTGCACTTTGTTCCCTGACACACAGGCTTCCTTCTGTTGGCACTTCGTTCTCCAACAGTTCATCCTCCTCCTTCCTACACTTCGTTCTTCTTTCAAATTATTAGTAAACCTTGTTGCATTTTCTCTAGAGGAGATACCTTTGATGAGACCCTTTTCCTATGATGATTCCTTTCTTGTTTTCACCAATCAATGAACTTGTAAGACTGTAATGGAAGAGCTATTATGACAGCAGGGACAACCTCTTTACCTTCACACGTGTGACTGTTTTCTTTGTGATTTAGACCTCTTCCTTCTTCGCTTGAGAGAGCTCCTTCTACGCTTGAGTGAGGGGCCTTATAGGCCTGCTTAGATTGCCCAACCAATGATGTTATGTGACTCTGACGATAGTGCTGCAATGACTGCAGGAAGAGGCTCTGTTTCTCGCACGTGTGACTGTTTTCTACCCTAGAAAACAGTCGTCTCAACTTCGGCCTAGACTTCTCCTTATACGCTGCACTAGAGGCTCCCTTTCTTGTCACTCGATCACCCTCTCTTCAACAATGTAAACTTTGAAACGGGAACTATAAACTCAAAACGAGAACTCTGCCAAAAAAACCCCGAAAAAACATGAAAAATAGTGCTAAAAACGAAAAGTGTGTATACTAGAACGATGGGGTTTTTTTTAGAGTCAATTTTAAACATGTTTTAAAAATGGCAGTGAGAACGTTTTTTTTGTGCAAAAATTGTGCAAAAACCAGCCTGAAAATGAAAAGTGCTAATAATGGAACGATGGATTTTTTTAGGGTTAATTTTCAACTTTTTAAAAAAATGGCAGTAAAACCGAATTTTTATGTGCAAAAATTATGCAAAAAACACCTTCAAAACGAAAAGTGTTGATGTTCGAATAACACTTCTTTTTTTGGGTAAATTTTCAACATTTTGAAATAATGGTGTAAAAGATTTTGTTATGACTCCGAAAAACATTAAAATTTCAAAAAAATAATGAAAACATAAAATTAAAAATAAAAACAATGGAAAAAAAACACAAAAAAAAGTTTAAAAAAATACCAAAACGTAAATAAAAATATATATTAAAAAAAAAAATTAACCTATAAAATATAAGAATTAAAAAATTTAAAAAACTTAAAGAAATAAATAATAAGAAAAACATATTTTCAAAAAAATAACAATTTTTTTTAAATGTCGTAAACCATAAAAATATTTGGAAAAAAAAACTATAAAATTAAGTAAAAATAGGAAATTTTAAAAAAGCATTAAGAAAAACTAAAAAATAAAATAAAATTAAAAACAAACTAGATTTAAAAAAATAGAAAAATAACAAAAAAAACGAAAAAAATTAAAAAACTACAAAAATTAAGATTAAAAACATTTTCAAAAAACCCTAAAAAACAAAAATACGTTGAAATTAAAAATAAAATAAAAACCCGAAAAACAATTAAAATTAAAAAAAAATACATATTTTCAAATTAAACATCATTTTCAAAAAAAACATTAAAATTAAAAAAAGCTAAATATATTTTTGATATTTTTTAAAATAACATTTAAAATATTTAAAAAATATATATAAAATTAAAAAAACATTTAAAATATATATATCTATATATATATATACATACAATAAACATATTTAACAAAATTTATTTTTTATTTAAAAAAACAATTTTATCAGCCACCGCCCCCACGGGCGGCCGGGCTTCCCGGTCACCCCCACGGGCAGTTGGGCGGTGGCTATCCGATTCTCGGAATCGGATAACCACCATTCAGCCGCCTGTGGGGGTGCCCTTGAGGTGGATATCCGATTCGCGACCAAGGGGTGGCTGTCCGATTCTGAGATTCGAATATCCACCTCAAGGGCGGTAAGGGGGTGGTTATCCGATTTCGAGAATTGGATAGCCATTGCCTGCCGCCGGTGGGGGTGGTTATCTGATTCTCGGAATCGAATAGCCATTGCTCGACCGCTCGTGGGGGTGGCTATCCGATTCTCGGAATTGAATAGCCATCGCCCGGATGCCCATGGGGGTGGCTATCCAATTCTCGGAATTGAATAGCCATCGCCCGGTTGCCCATGGGGGTGGCTATCCGATTCTTGGAATCGGATAGCCACTGCCCAGCCACCCGTGGGGGTGGCCGGGCAGTGGCTATCTGATTCTCAGAATCAGATAGCCACCGCCTGGCCACCCCCACGGGTGGCTGGGCCTGAGAATCAGATAGCCACCGCTCGGCCACCCCCATGGGTGGTTGGGTAGTGGCTATCCGATTCTGAGAATCGGATAGCCACTCCCATGGGCAGTTGGGCGGTGGTTATTCGATTCCAATTACGGGAACTGATACTGTTATGCGTTCAATATTTGTAATATGTGATTTTCGCATTAATTTTTAAGTTAATCATTATTTTTTGAAAAAAAAAGTGATTATTATTATTTTTTTGACATGAAATTCATAAAAAAAATATTATTTAACCATTTTTAGTTAAAATTTTCGTATAAAAATTGTGATTTTGACATGTCAATTCTAGCAAAAAATTATCAAAACGTGTAGTTTTTTAGTTATATTTATGTTAAAAATGGTTATTTTTATGTCCATTGTTAAAAAATATTGTTTTTTAGAAACAATTATTTCATGTGGATTGAAAAATTAATTAAGGATGTATAAATATGTAGAATACTGAAAATTCAAAATATCGACCTTCTAATTTAAAAATGCAAAACAATAAAAACTTCACTACAAAAAAATTAAAATTAAAATAAAAACAAGAAAATATGAAGAAAACGACCACTTCAAAAATTATTAAATTTACAAAATAATTATTTACATTTCATACATTAGAAAATTTAAAGTCAAAAAATAGGTCTTTTAAAAAAAGAGTCTGATGCAGAATTACGACTTTTTTAAATCAGCATGAAAATCACTACCATTCTAAAACGCAATGTACATAAAAAAATTAAAGTGCCAAAAACTATGCTCTAAAAAAACATGTGTTCTGCATCACCCCTTTTTGAAATCAGGTCATTTTTTTGCTCTCTACGAAACGGGTAACAGTATCAGTTCCCGTTTCAAAGTTTACATTGTCTTCCTTCTTTTCTATGCTAATTTCAGAGATGAATGCGTTTTATTGGAGTGGTGTAATGACCCTAATATATAGGTGTCTGCTCCTTCTTTTAGGCCGACTAGATAACTTGAGGTTGACTTGACTTTTATGCTTCAGATTTCTTCTTTTTAGGATGTCGTTGCTTGGAGGATGCTTGTGACTTTGCTTGGAGGTATTCTCTTGACCATAATACATACACATACAAGGTGTAACATGCCCTTAAGGTCGTCAACCTTTTCTTTTGACTATTTGACTCATCTGTAGCACTTTAACTAGTGCTAGACCTATTTCAATGAGCAAGAAACTCATTGACATACATTATAAAAATAATATTTCTTTTCTTAAATAAATACAAATATCAAAAGGACATTTATGAAGATCGAACCTAGTTACATTTCCTTCAACACTCCCTCTTAACTAGGGAGGTATTCATACAACATTACAAGGTGTTTGGCTATTATCAATCTTGAAGAATTCACATAAGAGAAACTGGATTTGCAATCCATATGTTATAGCATCATATTCATCAACATTGTCATAGTGCAAGGCCTTGACTAACAGCGCCATCTTTTTACGAGACCATAAGCTACGATGTTGGTGAGACCAATGATTTATAGACACTTTCATCATTGTCTCTCAAGGTACATACTCACCCGGGTGTTCACTGAGTATGACCTTCTAGGACTATTCTTATCTTGGGTTCCCAACCCTCAAAGAATATTGGTCCTCTTGCCTACTCTTGTCTTGGATGCCCTACACATCCTCAAAGAGCATCGAATGCCGTATGATTACCCAATCCTCCCATTCTTTCTTCCCAAGTGAAAACAAGAATGTTGCGTCTATCTTGTGTCTACATTTCCATTCATGGCCTTCATCTAGACTTACGACTGTTAGTCCTAGTCTAGTGCATGACCCATGAGATGGAAAACACAAATGTCACTCCTTTGTAATCGGGGGTGATTCAAAACTCCCTCTTCATTAGGGACTTGTCAGAGCTCCCTCTTAACTAGGGACTCTTTTATACATCAACATCTTCTTTTTCGTGGGTCCTTCAGCTGCTTGTTCTCCTTCCTTTCTTTGATGTCATGAAGTCTTTGTTTGAACTTCTTCTAGGTAGGGCACCATCCATTGATCACTTTCCTTCCTGGTTTGTCATGTCATTTCTTCCTTCGTGGAAAGTGGCTTTCATGTCATACATTAGGTTTTCTTGTCATCTGGCTACTCCTTTGTCATCTTGTCCATGCTTCAGAATACTCTTCTCATGGATGCTTCGTTGTACTTGCTTGTTTACAAGCTTCGACCTAGTATCCCATCATGACTTCATCCTAATATTGCTTCAACGTT
This sequence comes from Pinus tabuliformis, assembly GCA_031772625.1. NCBI lineage: Eukaryota > Viridiplantae > Streptophyta > Pinopsida > Pinales > Pinaceae > Pinus > Pinus tabuliformis. Next base: position 1,030,076,316 of record CM062804.1, on the reverse strand, counting down.
GATTTTTCTTTTGTTGGATGGTTTCTTCATCACGACATCTTTGTAGAGTAGAATCAGTTATCTTCATCTTTCATATCTCCAAGGCCTTCATAGGTGTGAAGGGTCCTTCCTTCTTTTGTCAAAGTAGTCCCGCCTTCTTTCGGGAGATATCTTCAAAGTATTTTATCAGATAGTGATTCTCAGTGATCATGGTGTTCCTCACATGCTTGATCTCTTTCTTCATTTGCTCCTTCTTAGAAGGATAGGTCAACCATCTTATGCTTCTTGTGAGAGTATTTCTTCCTTGCTCACTTCCTGGACTAGTCAACATTCCTTCTTGCTTCGTAGTCAACAATCTTATACTCCTTATGTGAGCATATTCTTTTGTTGACCTTCATTGCATTGTCATACATGCCTTTGAGCATGTTCTTGGTGACAAAGCTTCTTTCATACTTGATCATGTTATAGAACTATCCCTGTGACTTAATAATATACAAATGATAACATGACTAAACTTTAATGCATACATACCTAATGTTAATTCTCCTTTGATCATCTAAGCTTCTTGGTGTGGCCCTTCTTGCTTCATCTTAGCTTGCCTGTATATCATCCTTTTCTTGAATCCCATGAATGGGATTCCCAATGAGACATCTGCTTTGGTTCATGAACCTTCTTTTGAAGATTCCATCATAGGATCTTAGAGACCCTTGCCTTGCAAATGTTCCTTTCCTTTTGATGATGGAGGTCTTCTAAGATTCTTAATCATGATCAATTTTCTTTCATCGTGGATGAGGTCCTATACTAGGTATGCTTCTTCTACATGAATATCTTGAGCTATATCTGCCATGCTCCTATATTCTAGAGGATATTTCTACCCATGCATTTTTATTCTTATTATAAATGCTACATCTTCATGAGTATCTAGAACTCTATGTACATCATGCTTCTAGATTCTAGAGGATGGTTCTAGCCATGCAATATTCCTACATGCTCCTATACTACTCAAAAACTTGAAAGAAGACTAGAAGTAAATAGTTTGACTTAGTCATAGTAGAGATCCGAAGGATCTTCCTTCTTTTGCTTCTTTTCTTCTTCTTTCACCTCTTGAGTCATGTGAGCTTCTTCCCTCTTTCTTAAGATTAGGATAATTCCTTTTGTAGTGTCCATATTCTTGACATCCAAAACATTGGATTTTGGACATGTCTTTGTTGTTTGTTCTTCGTGGATCAAACTTGCCAAATTTACCCTTTCTCTTGGCCATGGTAGCAAATGCTTGCTCCTTTGATCCCACATCTTCTTTTTCCTTGAGTCTGGTTTCCTTTGTCTTGCATAGAGACCACATTTCATTGAGAGTGGTTGCTTCTTTCTTGGCATATATGCTTGATGTGAAGTTGCCCCAATCCTCAGGTAGAGCATTGAGTACTACAGTTGTCATCTCTCTATCAAACATGACTTCCCAAAGCTCTTGAAGTTGATCTCTCATTTCAGAGATTTTCATGAAGTGGGGACCTATTCCTTTGTTTGTTATCTTCATCTTGTATAATTCATTCCTTAGAGATATTACTTCTTCAGTTGTAGATATTGAGAATAGGTCTACTAGCTTATCATAAATTTCTTTTGATGTTTCAAATTTGGAGACATAAGGAATGAGAGAGTCTTTGATTGATTCTATTAGAATCCTTTGAGCTCTTGTCTCATCCTTATTGTACTTAGCTAAGGCTTGAGTTTGTTCCTTAGCAGGGATAGTGATATTCCCTTTGACATGTTCTAGGAGTTCATTCTCCTTGAGAAGTAGATCAGTCCTCTTCTTCCATGCAAGAAAGTTATTGGTACCTACCAATTTATTGCTTTCCTTGCAAAAAGACATTGATGTATATTCAGAAGGGGACATGTACTTACTTGATAGATTTTGAGATGTAGTGGATTTGCCTTCTCTTTGAAGACTTGATGGCTTGTCTTTCTTGGATCTTGATGTTCTTCAAGTTGCCTTCTCCAAGTGGACTTGCTTGATGATGAGATTTGCTTGATGACTTGTAGCTTGATGTAGGTCCTGCTTCAATCTGCTCTTCTTTGTATGTGCCTTTATGTAAGGCTCTTCTTCTTGCTATGTAGAGTTCCTTGATGAATGATGGATTGTAGACCTTTTTGTCCTTGAAGTGATTGAGACTTCTAGGTTTGATGCTTCAACCTTGTAGATGTCCTTCCTTGATGAGTGTTCTTGAGATGCTCGTTCCTTGATGTGTCACTTTAGCTCTGATACCATTTTGAAGAATCTTACGACAAATTAGGTGTAGTGTGATTCTTTGTTACTCGATAACAATTTGTGGAGTATTTTTACTTTTCCTTATTAGCTTATTCTTCTTCTTCTTATTATTAGTGCATATGTGTGTATTTCATCCAACTGCTACCAAAACATAAAAACAAGAACACCAGATGTTGGCTCTCTGCCAGGGCCAAAACCTCTCTTCTCTTGAGATGAAAGCCCTTTAGTGAAGTTCTCTTATTGAAGCTTCTATTGATCAATGCCAAACCCTAGACCCTCGACTAGATATCCTCCAAGTGCAAGTCAAGCCCTTTCTCCTTTCTGCACTTTGTTTCTCGGCACATAGGCTTCCTTCTTCCGGCACTCTATTCCCCGACACTCCTCCTCCTTCCGACACTTCGTTCTTCTTTCAACTTATTAGTAAACCTTGTTGCACTTGCTCTAGAGGAGATACCTTTGATGAGAACCTTTTCCTATGATGATTCCTTTCTTGTTTTCACCAATCAATGAACTTGTAAGACTGTAATGAAAGGGCTGTTATGACAACAGGGACAACCTCTTTACCTTCGCAAGTGTGACTACTTTCTTTGTGATTTAAACCTCTTCTTTCCTCGCTTGAGAGAGCTCCTTCTATGCTTGAGTGAGGGGCCTTATTAGGCCTGCTTAGATTGCCCAACCAATGATGTTATGTGACTGTGATGATAGTGCTGCAATGACTGCAGGAAGAGACTTTGTTTCTCGCACGTGTGTAGAAAGCAGTCGTCTCAACTTCGCCTAGACTTCTCCTTGTACGTTACACTAGAGGCTCCCTTTCTTGTCACTTGATCACCCTTTCTCTTCCTTCTTTTCTGCGTTAATTTCAGAGATGAATGCATTCTATTGGAGTGGTGTAATGACCTTAATATATAGGTGTCTGCTCCTTCTTTTAGGCCAACTTGAGGCCGACTTGACTTTTATGCTTCAAATTTCTTCTTTTTAAAATGTCGTTGCTTGGAGAATGCTTGTGACTTTGCTTGGAGATATTCTCTTGACCATAATACATACACATACAAGGTGTAACATGCCCTTAAGGTCTTCAACATTTTCTTTTGATTATTTGACTCACCTATAACATTTTAACTAGTGCTAGACCTATTTCAATGAGCAAGAAACTCATTGACATATATTATAAAAATAATATTTCTTTTCTTGAATAAATACAAATATCAAAAGTACATTTGTGAAGACCGAACCTAGTTACATTTCCGTCAACATGCCCTTTCATATTGGGCTTTGGCATGTATAAGTGTCTTCAAGCTCAACAAGAGGGGTTAATCAAGGACCCTATTAGGTAGTTTCAACCCTTAAAGGGGGCGACATGTCCATGGTACATCCATCAGGTGGTAGGTGGCAAATGATATAGTGATGGAACAGAGTGGGGATCAAGGGAATGCTCCAAGCCACATGCCATGGTACAAGGGTAGCTATAATAAAGGAAGCCCACACTTGGGTATATGAGTGTAGGAGGGAGCAAATCGTGGTACATGAGTTACCCAGACCTTTGTTTTTCCACCCTTCTTCATATGCCTTTTGCCTTTGATTGATTCTTCTTCATAACTACTCGGGGCTCCAGGGGATGAGAGCATGATGTGCAGGATATAGCAGTGAATACCCCCTTTTAAGGTGGGGCATTTCATTTCCCACCAGGGGTTGGGACAATCATGGGTTCCTTAATGTGGAGGGGGCTCATCTAGGGCCCATAGGAACCAGGGTGATGGCCATAGATAAGGGGTAGAGCTCATGTTTGGCTTTTGCCCACGTGCTAAATTTGTATGTCCTGACCATCTTTTGCATTTTGTGGTACATTTCCTGTTGAGAGTGGCCAAATTATGTTTTTTCTTTTCTTTTTAGCTGCATCAACCTCCGGGGCATTGTTCCAAGCCCGACCCAAGGTGTGGACAAGGGGAGGGGGAGACTAACCCTATGTGGACCTAGTGGACACATGTGGACCTAGATGTGAAAAGAGATGAATGGGGCTAACATGAGTGGAATGGGGTGATGTATATGGTGTCAAGAAGTGGGACCATGCAACCAAAATCAAGATTTCCCATGTAGTGCTAACCCAAAAGCTAATGGTCAGTAAAAGAGATCCCACAGGACTAGGATACAAGGCTAACCTTGAAATCTGGCAGTGGAGACAAAGAGTACAAATGTAGCCCATTCTTTCCATTGAATCCCCCCACCAATCCATGCCCAAAAATGTCCATGACAAGTAAGGAAAATTACTCAACTATACCAATGAAAAGCCATACCTTCAGGGTTAGAAGGCCCACCTTCGAACATACAATCATAACAAATGGGCAAGGGACAACATGGCTAGCTTAGGTGGCGGAGATAATTGCACATCAATCTATTTGGTGGTTGCAAGGGGCTGCTAGCTGCCGGTTGAGGACCATCTACGAGAAATTTTTCTCCTATACATACTACCCATAGGTGGTGGGTAATAGGGCCGACATGGGTAGATCTCCAACATCCTTGCGGTCCTAGGAAATCTAAAACCTAGGTTTTGTTGCGCTGGTCCTGATCTATAATGGGTTTGTAGAAATTAAAAGACCAGTGCCTAATAATGGAGTCCAGAGTGAAGATAGGAGTTAATTTTTTCTTTATTGTTACTATGAAAATGATAAATAATGTCGAAATAATATAGACAACAAATATAAAGCGCTCAAAACTTGGAATATATAGCTATTATAAACACGAATGAGTGAACAAATAATAGCCTTACTGAAAAAGAAGTGTTTCCGTGAGTTGTACCTTTGGTAAGTGGTTGGGAGTGCCCTTTGTATGTAGTATTTTTCCAGATCTGATAGATAATCTCCTATAAAAACTACAGATATGCAAAATACTTGAAATGCTTTTGTGAAATATGTGTGTTTTAAGTACAGAAAAGTAGAAGGTAAACACTCCTTGGATGAAATATAAAATTTAAGTCTCAAACCCCAAAGATCCACTAGCTAATTTAAGATAAAAATTAAAGCACAAGCTAGTAATAATATTGTTGGTATTTTTATTTTATTAAAACATAAAAATGAAAGAGCTTTGGATTTTCAAATATATTGTTTGCCACGTGTGGCTTACTTTGGCCCAATGATTTACCTTTTCTATGTGTCGGATAGTAATCACTACCCTTTCTATATCATCCTTTTGATTTGGACTAGGAAGTGAGATTGGAGTCAAAAAGACTATCACACCCACTCTAGTCTAAAATAGTTGTATTGGTTCCCAATTCCAACTAGGAGTGATTTCCTTGGAAATGTCTTCAGCCACTATGTGAACTATGGCATTGAGTGAGATCTTATCCTTACTAAATGAACCTCCAATAAATGTTTGTCCAGCAAAACAGATTTAATAACACTAAATCACCAACAAAGAAGAAGATGAGGACTAATGCCCTTATCTTATCTTCCACATGACTCGTTGCCCCTGATTGGATCAACCTAAGAAGCTTTGTGTAACTTGGTATACCTATTTTTATCTTATGAAGCACATTCTTAATAATATCTAAGAAGAAGATGGAAAATTCGACCCAAAAGAAAATGTTTGCATTCAAAAATGATAGTTCTATTATGGCATTATGATCTCATAGTTCAATGACTAAAATGGGAGGAGGTACTAGCCTTATTTAGTTTTTCTTGTAACAACGAGTTGAAAATCCTCTCGCAAAGAAAATAATTATTTGACTTGTTATCCACAACCTGGAGACTAAGTCACTTCATGAGAATTTTTTCTCACATTATAATTTTGTCCATAAGAGGGGTTCAACTTTCTTAGTGAGAGAAAAGGATTAGTAGAGATGGGTGATTTGCTTGCATGAGGCATGGATTTGTTTGAATGAGGGCTCGCTCCACCTTCAACAACTAGTTTGTGTTCACATGAGGTCAAACATCTAGCTCATTGAATCATAGCCATCTCAACATCCCCTTTGAAGGAGAATACACTTACTTGAGGGGGGTTGATTTGCTTGATGAGGCTTGATCTTCATTGTCCTTCACCAAATTGACTTGATAACACTATGCTCCTTGATTTCTTGACCATCTTCATTGTCTGCTTGACCACCAATAGCTAGATTTGACTTTCAAACAGCTAGATTCTGTAATATTCCTAACCCAGAGTATTCCTCAAACCCCAACAAAAACTCCAACCAAATATGTGCAAATGATATAATAACCCAGAAGTGATAAAATAAGAGTGGAACAACATATAATAATGTAAACCGGAAATATAAGCAGATACACAAGAAATGCAACAAGAAATGCTAAGCCATTTTATTATACTGAGCAATAAAATGAGTACAAGAGGTGATCAGACAGATGGCACCTCGACTTGCACAAGGCAAGGAAAGAAATACTCTCAGAATGACAAGAATGGCCTCTCTGCGTGGATGTTGCTGCTAGAAAACAAATGATGATTTGGGGCTACTCCCCTCGGAAAAAGTTGAAACTCTGGATTCGGGATCTACTCAAGAAACCCAGAAAAACCCAGAAAGCTTTCCTCGAATGGCCGACCCCCGAAAAACACCCTCTTGGGTTTTGCGCAGTTCCTTAATGCCCTGCGCTACCACTGAAGAAAACCCCTCTAAACTCTGCTTGAAACACTGCTTGAAACCCTGCCAAAAGTCCTCTAATGAGACAAGCGCTGGACCCCTGCTCAATCTCCCAGCATAACTCCACCTGCAAAACCCCAATCCAGCACTACAACCAAAAAGAACTGCGTCCCTCTCCAAGTGCTGCGCAGTCCTCCAAAATGCTGATGAAACTGCTGCTGAAACGCTGATAAAACTACTGCTGAAATACCGATGGAAATACCTTGCTCGAGCAGGCACTCGAAGTCCCCCAGGGCTAAGGGTGAGATCTCCGAACGGAGACACTCAATGCACTAAACAGTGCTGCAGACCAGCTAAACAGCCAGCGTGCTCAGAAGTCGAAACGACTAGCTCAAAATGCACATAACTGAATGATCCAAAATGAGGGGGTTCCTCTCTATTTTATAGCCTCTGCCTCTCACAATCCCTAGGCTCACCTCCTCCTGCGTGATTCCCCTCTTGCCATGTGTTCTTCCCTCCTGCGCAGTCCCTCCATGTGTCTGTGTGGGCCCCATTTCTGCATCCCCCTTTGGCCCCCTTGGCTCCTCCTTAAGTCACAACGTTGTGCTACTAGCAAGTGACTTTTTTTATTCTTAAAGTGAGTTATGTCCCCCCGTCCTCACTTTTTTATTTATAAATAACTATAGAAGGCAAAAATTGGGCAAAATTGAATATTCCAATTAGCCATGGCTAATTAGGAATATTACAGTCTCCCTTGGCAAAATGTTGCTTGTCCTCAAGCAACTGAAGTGATGGATGCTGCAAGATCTTCTCACTCTCCCAAGTGGCATCCTCATCCGACAAATTCCTCCACCTCACCAAGAATTCCCGGACCGTCCTGCTCCGTAGCTGCCTCTCCCTGGTATCAATGATAGCCTCCGGCTACAATACCAAATGCCCTTCGTCACCCATGGGTAGTAGCTCATCTGTCATTGTCACCTGCTGCCCCAATGCCTTTTTCAGGCATGATACATAGAAAACGTTATGAATCTTGGTGCCTTGGGGCAGCTCCAACTCATATGCAACATGTCCAACCCTGCGTATCACCCTGTACGACCCATAAAAGCGGGGCTTAAGCTTCTCAGCCCCCTTCTGTTTTAGTGACGATTGTCGGTATGGCTGTAATCATAGGTAGACCATGTCCCCTACCTCAAACTGTCTCTCCACCCGACGCCTGTCGGCCTAAATCACCTGACACATGGATTCGGGACACGTAGGATTCGAGATTCGTGGTGTCGAATTCGGACACGCTAACCCCCCGGAACAGGACACGTTAGGACACATTATATATTATTTTATTAAATATATATATATATTAAAAATTAGATATTATCATATTTCTTACACAAATTTTAATTAATGATACAAATTTATTGATTTCAAACATAGATCTTCATCTATAGCTATTAGCATGCATAGTACATACAAAATTCAAATAAATGTCAGTGGTATTGGTCACATAAATGATAAATCTATTAAAAATTTAAATCATGATTCATAATTCATAACTGAAAGACAACTTACAACTACAAGATAGTAAAATAAACACACTGACAACTGTAGTTTTCTCATTAAGTCATCAAATCAAAATGTGTTACATAGGTAGTGTTGGTGCAATGCCAATGGCAAATAGAAATAGAAAATATAAAACAACTACAGGTATACAAGCTTCAAGGCATCAATCAGCATCAGAATCAGCATCACTGTCCCCATCATCATGGTCCCCACCGCTCTTCTCTGCATCCTCCTCCTCCCCTGTATCCATAGTCGCCTCTGCATCTGCTGGCATGGAGGTTGACCCCTCTAAGTCATCAAATCTAACAGGCTCTAGCACTGGATCATTGAGATCCATGTTGGCCAATGCCAACTCAACAGTGGTGTCCAGACCCATATCATCAGGAAAGACATCCCACATCTTTGTCTTTCCCCTCAACCACTCTTCCCTCTGCCTGTAAATAAGACAAAGGTTGGTGTGCACATACACCATTGTCTCTGCACTGGACTGCTCAAGCCTGCTCTTCTTCACACTACACAAATTCCCATATGTGCTCCAATTCCTCTCGCAACAAGAGGATGAAGTCACCTGAGAGAGGAGCCTCATGGCTAACTGCTGAAGAGGAGGGCTTGTTGCCCCATAATTTGCCCACCAAGAATAGGGCTTCTTAGCCCCCCTGTCTCTAATCACATCATAACCTCCAAATCGACCACTGCCAGTGGAAAACTCTGCAAAGGCATCCTTCACCTCAGCAAGCAATGCACTATCCTGATAAAGCCGCCTGAATGCCTCTTTCCTCCCCTGTGAGATTTCACCATCCATGTGAGGAGGGAATCTGCGGGAAGGTCCACCATTCAGCCACTCATGGCTGTAGTATTTGGGGTTCAATGAGTGAGCCAAGCAATGTAAAGGTGTACAATTCTTGTCCCATCTGCTGACAAGAATATTCTTTATAGTATCACAAAAGGCCTTTGGTGATGTCTCGTACTCGGGGCACTCACTCTGTAGAATAATGCTCCTCACAGACTCAATCATGGAATCCCATCCCTCATAAACCTCTCCTAGGATGGGTTTGTCTATATTTGCAACTCGAAGCAAAGAAATGATAGGGTCCATGATCCGAATAATTAGATCTACCCTCTCCCACCAAGCATCATCTAGCATTGTGTCCTTCACCCTTTTAGAGGCTGCCTGATCTGTCTTTCTCCAAAAAGACCAAATCTCAGAAATAACCATGGACCCAAGAGCGGTCTTGACCCCCCTCAACCTCTTCAACATCATGAATGAAGATGCAAACCGTGTATCAGCAATCTTCAACAGTGATAGATTGCTGTACTCCTTGTAGATAGTGAGGGCATTTGTATGATTTTGCACAAAGTTACAGATATGTCTTGCATCCTCAATAATGCTTCCAATCCAATGTTTTAAAACTCCGACTCCGACTCCGAATCGGCCGAGGGTCGACTCCGACTCCGACTCCGACTCCGACTCCGACTCGGCCGGCTCGATTTCAATGACTCGGTCGTCGTAAAAAATACATTAAATATTTATTTTTTATAAAAACACATAATTTTAAAGATTTTCATTCATGTTTCCAAACTCACAGCATTAGAATATAGATAGAAGACAACATATGATCAAAGTAGGCTCATGAATATATCCATTATATCAAAATGGCACCCAATGCATTGTCCAATACATACACGATGATGATATAGAGATCAAAACAAAAACACATAACCAAGGAGGCTATAAATGGCCTCTACAACAAAAGTCTGTGACCAGTACTACTAGCTACTGCTAGAGTTTCCAACATCATCTGGCTCAGTGTTACTTGGAAGTTGGGAGCAGGAGCGAAAGTGGGGAGCGAGAGCGAAACGGGAGCGGGAGCGATATTTTCAGAAGCTCCTGGTTTGGGAGCGAATCCTAGAGGAGTTCGACAACCAATGTCACTAACATCAAGGTACATAGAGGGATTGGTGCTCTTGATTAAATACGAGTTCCATACCCTAATACATGACAAAATTCAATGGAAACATTGCAATCCTCCAATCCTGAAATCCTGAAAAAATGATAAGTCTGCTGGATTTTGAATGAAATCTAAAATTCTACTTTCTCCATATGAAATCCAATGAGGCCGAAACCACTCTCAAACATCCTGAGTCATTTCATGGTAATGTTAAAAATTTAAGTAAAAGGATGAAAATGAAGATTAAGGAGAATGTCACTTTTACTTTAAGAATTTAACATTACCATCAAATTTGAATAGAATATCAATAGTAGAGAGCATTTGAGTGTGTTAAATAGGGTTTGGGAGGGGGAAATGGACCCCAAATAACATTTAACTAATTCATAAAACACATTGGGGTCCAAACCAATCAGCAAACACTTCAAAAATTCATTAAAAAAATGTCAAATCGCTGTTTTGATGGGCTTACAGGCCACTGGTTATGACTCGGCCGAGTCAATATGGAAACGGCCGAGTTGGCCGAGTCATGGCTGACTCGGCCTACTGAACCGTTTCCTCCACCGAGTCACATTTCTGGGTAATGAAACAGATCAACTCGGCCGTTTCCGTTTCGAATCGGCTGAATTTTAAAACTATGTTCCAATCCAAAGCACATCAGAAGCAATGGATTTCAGTGCTAAGTTCAATGAATGGACAATGCAAGGTGTCCAAAACACTTGTGGATATTTAGCTTCCACAATCATGCCAACATCCTTGCAAATAGGTGCATTATCTGTAATGATTTGCACACGAGAATCAACCCCTACATCTTCAACAACTTTAATAAATAACTCACCCATAAATTGTGCATCCTTGTATTCGCCAAGTGTATCCACTGCTTTCATGAAAACTGGACCATTCAAGGAAGACACCATGAAGTTGATGATTGGGTGTCGTGCTGGATTTGTCCATCCATCAGAAACAATGCTAACCGCAAATGTTGGCCATGATGCCACGATAGGCTCAAGCATTTTTTGCACCTCTTTTTTTACCTTCGTCAACAATGTGGTTCTCAGCTTCTCTGACCCAGGAGGCACATACCCTGCTGGAGCCCCTTGAGTTAGAGCTCGGCACATCTCAACAAATAAAGGTGAACGTGCAACATTAAATGATATGAAGTTTTGATAGAAGAAGAAGGCAATGGTGAGATCAAGCTCTTCCCGTCTCTCTTTTTGGAAAATCTTGTCCATTGGACCAAGTGCTCTTCTTTTTGATGCTTGTCCCCCAGTAGAAGTAGAACTCTCAAATGGAAATTTGGTGTTGGCTTTCCTCAAAAATGGAAGGGGGTCTTCATTCTTGGGTTTTTTTGATTTTGAAGCCAGTGCCACATGTTCCATACCAACATTGGCCTCCTTTTCCAATTCTTTTCTCTTTTGTGAAGTAATAGCTCTACAAGATGCCCACGGGGCTTTGGATTGACGGTGAATGGGTGCGCTGTTAAGGCACTCCTTGCGATAGGTCACCGGTTCAAATCCCCCGTGGGTACTTAGGTTAGTCTTAACTAGGGAAAAAATAAAAAATAAAAAAAATAGCTCTACAAGATCTAATCCCACAACCAGGCAAAGCCAACAAATGTGATTTCACACGGTAATATGTGCTTTTGAAAGAAATGTTACAAAAATTGCATTTCCATTGCACATTGCCTCCTCCCTTTCCCTTGTTGTCTGGCCCATCCTCTCTTGTGACATATTTCCACAATGGATATTTATCATTGTCTTTAAGTTCTCTTCCCTCAACATTACTTGCAGCAGACTCTGATGATATTGGGGGAGGAAGGGCATCTCTACCCATGACATTCTTGCCCTTCCTTTGCCCCCTAACTGCTGCCTTTGATTGAGCCATGAACACTGTTACCTGTAAAAAAAATGAACAAACTTACAAAGCATGCACAAATTTGTAAATAAAAAATGAAAATCATATACAAACTGCTGTAAAAAATGCAAAAAAATGGAGGTGAAATGCCAGTCTTAGAACAGAGACAGTTTTAGCATGTCTTTTGGAAATTCAAGGTTGCAACTTGCCAGAGTATTCTGAGAAATTCAAGGTTACAATACACATAAATTATAATTAATTTATTAAATAGATTCCACTGTCCAGATATAAAGTTATTTCATGACTTGCAGCAAAGAAGGGTTTTGATCTTGCCAAGCTCGTACAGGATTTCAGTGTATTTGGGCAGCCAAGTTTTCTCCAAGATTGCAGTTTGATCCTGTGGAAGGAGAGGCCAAGAATAGGCATTATATTCTCTGATCTATGAGAGAATGGCCACAATTCTGTGGAGGAGGGCCAAGCCTCTGTTCACCATGAAAAGGAGGTCGTAAAGCTTGGTTGCTGGCAGAATAGAAGCCCGAGTTACCTCAATACACAACCCAGGTGAGAAGGCCTTTTAAGACCGAGATATGGACTCCAACTTTACTATTTGACCAATATAATTCAATGAGTGTGCATTAATCAATTTTAAGTGTCACAGCATTCAAGATTTGAAACATTGATTCTTTGTGATCAAAATGTTTACAATGCCAAGGTTTCCATCAATCCAACAGCAATCATACCATAGAGGATATACCAAACAGCAATGCCTCAGTGTTAGAAAAGCAATTGTGATATGCGGCTATGCCAATAAATAAGATTTTCCCACTATCTTAAGATCAGAAAACTCTGTTCTGAATACGCAAATGTCTTAAATTTATTGTACAAAGTTTCTATTTAGGAAAGGTTGTATTATTCCTTCTTGGCGATAGTCTCCAAGTTGATATCTAAAGGAAAGAATCCAAGGAAGTTTCGTTATCTATGGTGTGGAGTGGTTGAATAATAGTGTGATTGGAGTGGTTTCGTTATCCAAGTAAGTTGAGGCCCTTGTAGATGGAGACCGAGGATTGTCAAAGGGCTTGACTGGTAATCCGAGGTCAGAAAAGTCTGTGGCATGGAGCTGCTCAACGTAAACTGTAAACACTGAACAATGAGATTAGAAATGCTGCAAATGCACTTACCTGGTGGACCGGTGGTCGATTCTCCTTGTTGAATGCTCTACTCCTTGCTGCAACAACACAAATCACTTGCCAACAGCACAAATCACTTGCCAAATGAAAATATTAATGAGCAAACATGCCCTTTTCATACCCGCGCTGAGCTTAGCGAGTCCTGGAAACAGGACACGTTTCCCAAAATTGCGACACGCTTTTGAAAATCGTGACACGACCTCGGATTCGACGTGTCGGAAAAGGACACGACGTGTCATATGATTTGGACATGAATCGGACTGAATCGTGTCGGATTCGCTGGATTCGGGATTTGTAGGGGGTTTAGGACGAATCCGGTGACTTAGCTGTCGGCATACAGCTTCTGCTGGTTCTGTGCTGTAGTCATGTTATCCTTGAGAGCTCGAAGAATATCTTGACTCTCTTGGATCCATATCTTGGCTCTGGGAGCCTTGCTATCACCAAACATCACGTCAGCAAAAGATAAAGGATGATACCCATATAAAGCATAGAATGGTGACATACCAATGGACATGTGATGTGAAGTATTGTAGTAGTACTCCCCTAGATGTAGCCACCTCAACCATGCTCGCTGCTGCCCACTGACATAGTTACGCAAGTAGCCCTCTAGCCACTTGTTAACTATCTCTGTCTACCCATCCGTCTGTGGTTGATAACTGGCACTCGGTGTCAACTCCGTCCCCACCAACCGGAAAAGCTCCTGCCAAAACCTGCCCATAAAACAGCTGTCCCTATCATTGACGATGGTCTTAGGAAGACCATGTAGCTTGAAAATCTCCCTGAAGAACAGCTCGACTACTTGTGCTGTTGTGTAGTGTGCGGATATGGCAAAGAAGTGTGCGTACTTTGTCAGTCGGTCAATGACGACAAAGATACAATCCTTTCCCTGTACCGTGGGCAATCCTGTGATGAAGTCCATTGAAATGTTCTCCATTTCCCCTCCGGAATGGGTAGCGGCTGCAATAAACCCGCGGGATGGCTCATCTCTCCCTTGTTCTGTTGGCAAACATCACACTCCCTGATATGCCAGAGTACGTCTTCCTTGAGGTCCTTCTAGGAGAACCTCTCTCCAATGGCCCTGTAGGTTTTGGTAAACCCCTAATGGCCTGCCAATGGTGAATCATGTGATGCCTGGAGTATCTTCTTCTTGAGCTGAGACCCCTCAGTCAAGAAGATCCGATCCCTGTAATAGATGATCTCATCGATCACCCTGAACCTGTCATCTGCCACCTGTCCGTCCAGAATCTCACATGCAAACCTGTCTTTGGAGTACTCTACTAAGAGTCGAGCCCTCCAGTCTGTATCCAAGCTCATAAGAGACAACGTGGCTGGTCTACGTGAAAGGGCATCTGCTACCACATTGTTCTTACCCTTGACATACTCAATGTCAAAGTCATATGCTTGGATCTTACTGATCCACTTCTGTTGCCTCTCCTGCAACTGCTTCTGCTCCAAAAAGAACTTGAGGCTATTGTGATCAGTCCTCACCTTGAACCTGTTCCCCACCAAATACTGCCGGTACTTAGCCAATGCATGCATGATGGCCAGCATCTCCTTGTCGTATATAGAATACAACCTCTTGTGCAGAAGGAGCTTCTGGCTCTCAAAGGCTATAGGGTGACCTCCTTGCATCAATACTGTGCTGATCACCTCTCCCGACGCATCACACTCCAAAACAAATGGCTGCGTAAAATTTGGCAATGCAAGCACTAGGCAGCTGCTCATAACCTCCTTGAGTCTGTCAAAGGCTCGCTGCGCTGTATCCGATCAACTGAATGCCCCCTTCCTCGTCAAATCTGTCAGGGGTGCAGCACGCTGTGAGAAACCTTTGACGAACTTTCGGTAGTAAGTACAAATGCTAATGAATCCTCAAAGTTCCGTCACGTTTCTTGGCTCCGGCCAATCTTTGATGGCCCTAATCTTCTCCTCGTGGACCCTCACTCCATCCACTCCAATGATGTGTCCCAAGTATAACATCTCTGTCAACCCGAACTCACATTTGGAGAGCTTGGCATAGAACTGTTGCTCCTCCAAGATGTGTAATACTGTCTCAATATGCTGGAGATGCTCCTCCCATGTCCTGCTGTAAATGAGTATATCATCAAAGAACACCAACACAAACTTCCTCAGGTGACTACGGAAGATGTGATTCATGCAAGACTGGAATGTAGCTGGGGCGTTGGTTAGCCCGAAGGGCATCACCAAAAACTCAAAGTGCCCATAATGACATCTGAAGGCGTTCTTCGGAATGTCCTACTCCCTCACACGAATCTGATGGTACCCTGATCTCAAATCAATCTTTGAGAAGAGCCGTGCTCCTCTCAACTCATCCATCAACTCATCGATCCTGGGTATGGGGTACCTGTTCTTCAGTGTCCTCTTGTTCAGGGCCTTCTAGTCAATGCACATCCTCAATGTATCACCCTTCTTCTTCACCAACACCACAGAAGAAGCAAAAGGACTTGTGCTCGGTCGGATGTGCCCAAGAGCTAGCAATCTGAATGGCCCACTCTATCTCATCTCGATAGGCCTTGGGATGCCTATAGTGGGTGGTGATCACTGCCTAGATGCCCTGCTCAAGCTCGATAGTGTGCTCAAACCCCTGATCCGGTGGCTGTCCTGGTGGAATCTCTCCAAACACTATGGCATACCGGTCAAGGATGGACTGGATCTCTGGAGGTACCGTCTGCGCTGTAGTCCCTGCCTCTGATGCACGCAGCTCCACTGCCCACTCTATGTCTCCCTTCTGTAAGACTGCCTCCATCCGATGAGCCGACACAGTCTGAGGCGGATATGTGTGTTGTCCTCGTATCTTCTCATGCCTCCCTGTCTTCTCATCATCTCGCTCCATCTCTAGGGTCTTCCAATCTGTCGTGACCTTCCCTAGAGTAATAAGCCACTGAACACCCAATATCATGTTGGTGTCTGGAATATCGACCATGAAAAAGTGGTCAGTCAATGTGTGGGTGCCCATCGTCACTGAAAGCTTTGGGACATAACGAGCACATGTCATGGTCTGATCTCCTGGCACCAATACTGAAAACCCATCGAAGCTCTCTATCTGAATACCTCTCCGCTCAACCATCTGTGTATCGATGAAGTTGTGGGTTGCCCCACTGTCAACCAAAACTGATACGCGCTGGCCACGTACTGTCCCTTGTACGCGTAGCGTCAGATACTTGGGAACTCCTTGCAACGCTGCAAGGGCCCCTCCGGTGGGTGCAAAAGATGCACCACGTGCTGGTGGTGGTGGAGGTGGCAAAGGTCCCTGTATGGCATGGCTATCTCTTGCCTCCACATCCTCCTCGTCATCCTCTTCTCCACTGCTCTCGGAGAAGACACCAATGAAATGTGCCTTGCCAGCAGCACATCTATGCCCTGGTGCCTATGGCTCTTGACATGTGAAGCACAACCGCTTCTTTTTCAGCTCCCTCTTAACATCATCGTCAATCTGCACTCGTCCTGGATTCCCCTTTGGAGGTGGAATCCTCACATCCTTCCCCTTAGACTGGAAAGTCTGTCTCTGGGGGTAAGGTGTCTGGGTCTTGGGTAAGACATCCTGTAGGTCCCGGGTCCTGCTGATAGCATCCTGAAGGGTGGTCGGTCTAGCAGATCTGACTAGACCCCGAAGTGGCTCTGCTAACCCCTCAACATACATATAGATCCTCCGTGTCGTGGATAGGTCTGGCACCATCACGGAGACCCTCAAGAAATCTGCAATGTAGGTCTCTGGGCTCCCTGTCTGTTTGAGCCTCGTCAGCTCAATGAAATGCTGCTCTAGATCCCTTCGATCAAATCGCTCCATCAGTCTCCTGGTAAACTCGGCATACGTCGTCACTGTGGAGTGCCCCAATGTAACCATCCCATGAAACCACCAATCTTGGGCCTCGCCATCCAAATGCAATGTTGCCACTTTGATGGCCTCTGCCTCCGACATCTAGTTAAGCTGGAAATAAATGTCCATCTTCTCCACCCAAGACTTTGCCGAACTGTTTGATGAGCCATCAAACGTAGGCAAGTGGAATCTACTCGCTACACGGTGGGTGTCGCCATCATGGTAATGCCGGTACCCTCTGTGATGGTCGTGGGGTCTGTTATCCCGTTGGAGCTGAACAAAATATCTGAATGAGAGGGCTTCCCTGAACTCCTGCCCATAGGCCTGATACTCTGCAAAATAATCGCCCATATGTCCGGGCTCTACCTCCTGTTGGGCTACGGCCCCCGTGTCTGCTCCTAAGAAAGTGGGCATGGTAGAGTGTGTAGGGGCATGTGAGGCCACCTGCTGTGCAGTATCATGCTGCTCTGGCAAGTGATGGGATGCACCTGATCCCTCACCAATTTGAAAAACTCGTGGGCTCTCACGCTATCTGGCCTCTACTGCCGTGAATCTCTGCCCCATCACCTCAATCTGCCTCGACAGATCCTGCATTGATTTGAGGAGCATATCTGCAAATCTCTTCCCGTCCTCGTCGGCCATCTGTTCTGCGTCCACTACTGGCTCTCTCTGTTCTGCGTCTACCACAAGCTCCACCTGTTCTGCGTCCACCACAGGAACACAGTCTCCCTCCCCGTAGGTATTCTCCAACCTACGCCCAGTGTCTCTGTACCTCCTACCTCTGTATCAAATGTAGGGTTTTTCCCTTGGTGTCATAGATTGCTAGCTCTACAGGCTGAGCCAGATCTATGCTCTCATACCACTGTAATTTTCCTAACCCAGAATATTCCTCAAACCCCAGCAAAAGCTCCAACCAATTATGTGCAAATGATATAATAACCCAGAAGCGATAAAATAACAGTGGAACAACATATACTAATGTAAACCGGAAATATAAGCAGATACACAAGAAATGCACCGAGAAATGCTAAGCCATTTTATTATACTGAGCAATAAAATCAGTACAAGAGGTGATCAGACAGATGGCACCTCAACTTGCACAAGGCAAGTGAAGAAATACTCTCAGAATGACAAGAATGGCCTCTCTGCGTGGATGCCACTGCTGTTGCTAGAAAACAAATGATGATTTGCGGCTGCTCCCCTCCTCGGAAAAAGCTGAAACTCTGGATTCGGGCTCTACTCAAGAAACCCAGAAAAACCCAGAAAGCTTTCCTCGAATGGCCAACCCCCGAAAAACACCCTCTTGGGGTTCTGCGCAGTTCCTCAATGCCCTATGCTACCACTGAAGAAAACCCCTCTAAACTTTGCCTGAATCACTGCCTGAAACCCTGCCAAAAATCCTCCAATGAGACAGGAGCTAGACTCTTGCTCAATCTCCCAGCATAACTCCACCTGCAAAACCCTAATCCAGCACTACAACCAAAAAGAACTGCGTCCCTCTCCAAGTGCTACGCAGTCCTCCAAAATGCTGATGATACTGCTGCTAAAATGCTGATAAAACTACTGTCGAAATACCGATGGAAATACCTTGCCTGAGCAGGCACTCGAAGTCCCCTGGGGCTAAGGGTGAGATCTCTGAACGGAGACACTCAATGCACTAAACAGTGCTGCAGACCAGCTAAACAGCCAGCGTGCCCAGAAGTCAAAACAACTAGCTCAAAATACACATAATTGAATGATCCAAAATGAGGGGGTTCCTCTCTATTTTATAGCCTCTGCCTCTCACAATCTCTAGGCTCACCTCCTCCTGCATGATTCCCCTCTTGCCATGTGTTCTTCCCTCCTGCGCAGTCCCTCCATGTGTTTGCGTGGGCCCCATTTCTGCGTCCCCCTTTGGCCCCCTTGGCTCCTCCTTAAGTCACAACGTTGTGCTACTAGGAAGTGACTTTTTTTATTCTTAAAGTGAGTTATGTCCCCCCGTCCTCACTTTTTATTTATAAATAACTATAGAAGGCAAAAATTGGGCAAAATCGAATATTCCAATTAGCCATGGCTAATTAGGAATATTATAGATTCTACCCAGGCTTGGATGGGATGTCACCTTGCATGGATAAGTGTTTTTCTCAGTGTTGATAATATCGGTATCAGAAAAATATCGGCGAGGGTCCAAAAAACATCTTATTGGCAATATTGGTGAAAATATCGGCAAAATATCAGCAAGCATAAAAAATACATAATATATTCATTTTTTTTCCCAGATTTTTAAACATATAAAGCAATAACAACATGAAATAAACACATTGGCACATAAATATGAAGAAAGCACTGATATATATGATATCAAATAGAAATGATACATCAAAGGCGATACCAAATCTTGCTGATCCTTGATAATTGTTCAATCAAGGACTCAAATGTGGAGAACCAATACAAAATAACATCACATATATAAAAGTATCTCATCATCATGAGTTATATGTAGCAAAACAAATAAAACTAGCAGCTATCTATCTGAAATCAGTTCCCTCTCCCCCTTTTATGTGAAAACATGATGGGCTGTTTTCTAGGCCTGCCCCTAGCAGTAGAAGGCCCTGGCCCTGGCCCTGCACCTAATGTCAAATAATGAGTGCTAGGTATGGAGATGTGCTCTCCTATATCTATAGCAGATGGTGTTGATGCTGATGCTCCCACAGTGTCCTCCTTCTCCTCCTCTGCTATCTGCTCCTCCTTATGTTGCTCCTCCTCCGAGTCCTCCTCTTGCTGCCCCTGTTCTAATGGATCATTTGGCTCTAACCATGAAGGTGACTCCTCCAAGATGGGCACCTCAGACTCCACCCTCCACTGAGACAATACATCAGTATTGTCTAAGGAAATGGCATCTGGATCCATGGGTGCTTCTATTTGCTTCACTCGAAGTCGGATATTGTAATGCACATACACTAAATCATTGAGGTGTGCGAACTCCAAGCTGTAAGAGTGTAAAAATACTAATGAGTCTTGACTCTTGACTCTTGACTCTTGACACTTGAGGGTCATAACTTAAAAATTAAAACTTACAATAAATGTAATTGCTCAACTGAAGGCTGAAGCTCAAAGTTATACTTGTTGTGCTTTTTTGAGTGTATTTTCTCAAATACACTCCATTTGCGCTCACACTCTGAAGAACTACATGTTTGACTCAAGATTCTTATGGTTAATTTATGCAAATTTGGTGCCCTTGCACCATAGCTTCGCCACCAAACATCTACGACAAAATAAATAAATCAAAAAAATCAAAAATTTAAAAAATAATTAAACTTTCAAATTAAAGTTACATAATTGAATTTTAAAAATCTAGAATTATAAATAAGGAAATTCTAAATTGAAAACTCTAATGAGTGATGACTTGTCACTTACGTGGCATGAAGAGGGTCCTTTCCCTAATAGCATCATCAAAGCCAAATAGGCCAACCCAATCTCGATAAAATTGTATCTCGCATTTGATTTTGCTACGAAGCTCAGGATCAGGTACCATCCTCTAAATATAGGAATGGAGCCCTTCCATCACCTCGCCATCAAAATAAAAGGCACATTTGTATGAAAATGCAGGGTTGAAGAAGAGTGCTGCTGCATGAATGGGTTGATGAAGCATCCTTGTCCATCAACTATCAATCACATCCCATAACATCATATGCATATCAAGCCCAATGGAACCCTTGTCTGCATAATAAGAATGAATGGCCTCCTTGGCCCTATCCATGGCCTCATATAAATAAGCCATTGCAGGCTTGTTCCCATCTACCATTCTTAGAACCTTTACTATAGATTCACAAACTGAGCACGCTTCTTCTACTCCCTGCCAAAACATGTCAGAGTACACCATTTTTGCAATGGCTCTCCCATCCTGTCTCTTGCTCTATCTACAATCATGCCACTCATCAGAAACAAACATTTGCTTCAACTCTCCCATCCTTGTTTCTAGTGTATCTCCTCATGAGGCTAAGAACAAAAGCATGGTTATAAATAAACTTGGGGATGCTCCTAGCCATATCAATCACCTCCTTGATGAAGGAGAGTTTCCCCACATCCTCAAGCAGCAAATCGATACAATGTGCTGCACACGAAATCTAGAACAATGTGCGGTGCCTCTCCATAAGCATTCTGCCGATAGACACATAATTCGCTGCATTGTCTGTTATGACTTGCACCACATTCTGCACACCAATCTCCCAGATGAACCCATCTAACAACTCATATATCATTGCTGCATCTTTGATATGTGCTGATGCATCCACTTATTTAATAAACATGGTACCTTTAGGACAATGTACTAGGAATTTTAGAAGGGTCCTCCCTTCCTATCTGTCCAACCATTAGACATCATTGTGTATCCAGACACCTCCCATGTTTATTTCAACTCCGCCAATCTGGAGTTGATGCCCTGCTTTTCTGCTTGAAGAATTGACCCCGCAACTCCTCATATGTAGCACTTTTGTACCCTGGGCCCACAACAACAATAGCATCACACATTCGATGCCAAAATGGATTGGTTTTGGTGATGCTGAGAGGCAAGTCGCTTCAGAAAAGACACCTCACCATAACTCTATTTGCTTCTTGCTTTTTTTCTAACAATTGATTTTATGGAAGGTTGTGCTCCATGTTCTGTTCGTGGAACAAAAAATGATGACCTCACATTAGCAGTAGTAGGTGATGCTGTGGAGCCCCTCCCACTACCCTCAACCTCAAAATCAGAAGAAGATATCCCGAAAGATCTACCTGCACGTTCAACCTTGTTTCTTTCTGCCTCTTCATTCTTTCTGTCTTTTTCATCAATTGCTTCAAGAGCTTTTTGTATAAGCTCTGGACTAGAAACTGTACAAAGCCCAACATCATGTCCAAGGAGTCTAGCCAGATGGTATTTCAATCGTGTAACCCCTCCTGTCATCCTGGTCCCACACAATTTGCATGATAGATATGCCTAATTTGTCCCACCATCAGGCTCCCCATACTCCCAAAATGGGTCCAAGGCTTTTGGCATATTTGTAGTGAGTTAATTCAAACCTAGGGCACCAAAAAAACAAAAAAATGAAATTAATGATTAAAGTTACTCCACCCATACACAAAAAATAATAAGTAATAACCACCTCATTTTACAAAATAGTTTTTTTGCTACAATATTTGCAATGTGAATACAATGAAAAATGGCAATAAGAGGGCACATTTGAAAGTTAAAAAAAGAAATGGAGTTTGCTGTCCAAATATGGAGAAAACCCTTGCATTGACTCATGGGCATGAAAATCATAGCAAATGGAAAAAAGAAGAAGCAAAATGTTGGTAGGCAAAGAGGCAAGCAAGAATAACCCTAAATCTATGAAAAAATCATTAACATAGGGGTTTTTAAGAACATACCTGTTAATGGAAGAAATGAAGTTTGTCTCACTGTTCTTCAATCTTTGATCGATAAAAAATTCGTAGTTGGTGGTGATAATGGCTCTTCGATCCTCAATTCCTCCTTGACAACTACCACAACGCTCTCCCCTTCCTTCTCCAACACTCAGAAAACCAAAATGAGCAAAAAAATTTCGAATTTTCCCTTTTCTAGGCACGGCCCAGCCAGACCGCCGATTTTTCCTATCGTCGCGTGATATTTTTGCGAGATATCGGCGATATCTCGGAAATGCCCCTCTAAATTTACTGATCTCCAATGCCCCTGCTGATTTGAGGAATCTGACACATGAGGTTTTTCTAGATGAAATTTATGTAACTTTTGACATAACATTTGCCTCTACGTGTCAAGTATGGACCCTAATTTGCCACCTTTTGACCTACATATGCCAAAAGGGAGGGTACAACCACCTTTAAACAGGAATATTTGCCTGACGTGTTCGCCCTTTTCCAAAATTTGTACATGGCATGTCAAATACACATTATTTTGAACACATTTTAAGCCCTTGTTGATTTTTGGTCCTGTGACCCTGTGAATTGGTAGCCATAATCTACCTTGGGAAATGTGAAACACTGCAAACTGTGAGACTGCCGTGTTTATAACTGTAAAGTGAATACTGCACCAAGGCCAAAGACATGCATACAAAGTCTATCATACATGACCATGTGGAAAAGACAGGGGCGCCCAAGACATGGGCTGGATTGGCCCTACATAGTGTGATCACCCCCACAAAACCAATGGCACCCCTAAACCATGTATCCCAAGAGATCCACCATAAGTCCTCTAATTCTATTCAAAACGAAAGGACTTGAGAGTGGGTACTAGAGGGTCTGGGCATGGCTGACCATAACAGGCCTAGGATGCTATAATACATGATCATCACATAGCCTACAAGGCTTTAGATTTGCATCTCTTTGGTCTTGCAATGGCGTTGTCAAAAAGAGAAAACATTGCTGTAGGTGCCGCTGCTGAAATGAGGGGTAACACAGCCTTTTATTATTCATTTTTTGCAAAATGTTTTCTCAAATATGAAGGAGCCGAAAGATATGTACATAAAGAGATGTTGATATTCCACATACAGGAATGAATTTTGAGTTACGGAGGAAATTTGACTTTTGCATTGTGCAAAAGCCTTCTAGATTATTTGTTTCTTTAATTCTGTTTCATTATAGGCCTTTCTCTCATGCACTCATTAGATGAATTAAGTGTTGATTGATCCATACCTTCTCTTACCCATTTTTATTTGATTTTCATAATAAGGCGATGAAAATAATTCTCGTGACAATCTTTTATTTGCTTTATTCTTTCTTTGATTTATGTTATTAAATATATACATTATTTTCTGTAGTGAAATTCTCTTAGTTTACATTATACTGTATTCTATTTTTTATAGTCTTTTTGGACATAATTTTGATTTGTTTTGTCAGCTTTTATCTCAAAAAGGATAGATTTCTTGTGGTTATTGTTTTCCTTCTCGAGTGGATTTCTGTAGGGATTGTTCTGACATTTAATGTTGCTTCTATCCAGATGAATCTGCTCGCTTTTAAAAGAATGAACTTTGAGGAGTTTTGTGCTGCTGCAACAAATGTATATCAACTAGAAGCCCTTGATCATTGGGAGGAAGTTGCACGGTCTGCATTTGCGTTCTTTGAACAACAAGGCAATAGAGTTATTTCAGTTGAAGAGTTGGCTCAGGTAGGGTTTTTGGGGTATGTGGTTTACTGTGGAAGCATTGCACTAGCATTCCAAGTAAATGATTCATTGGTTCCTTTTTGTTTCACCTGCAGGAATTGAACGTTGGGCCAAATGCCTATGCAACTTTGCATGATTGGATTAGGCACACAGATGGGAAACTCAGCTTTTTTGGCTTCACCAAGTTTCTACATGGTGTTACATGGCGATCAAATAGGGGCACACAATGCTTACGCTTCTAGTTATTTAACATTTGTGATTTTGTAATTTAAATATAGATGACTTTGGTGCCTCTTTCCTGCGTTTTTCAGTGTTTCATTGGTTTCCACAGGGATATCCACAGTAGCCTCCTTTCAGAATTCTTTATGGGAGTAATTTCATATGAATTCTGTGTTGCTTGAAATATCTACTTCCGTTTGTATTAGAGTGATTTTGTGGGGTGTGTACCTAGGAATTCCTTTGCTAAAAAATGATTTCAAGTTTGGTCATCTTCCTGCGTTGCTTGAATGATGAACTTCCCCTTGTTTTGATATAATTTTGTGTGGACAGGATAAATTTACTTGATAAATAGAAAAAAGACTATGCCAGCCGCGACACAACTAAAGCAATGTCAGCCGTATTATTCTCCTGATTACGCACCTTGATGATTTTGTTGCTGTTGACATGTTCTTCTGCCTAGCAGATATTTGACAATCCATCAAATGTTTGATTACAACTGAAGAGATTTGTCACTTTTAAGGGTTTTGTTCTTGTTACCACACAAAATTGCACCCTTGATGCAAGGTACTAAGGTTGAGTGTCACATGAAAATGTTGCCACTGTCACTTAGACAACTACTTCCCTGCTTTTAGTGTGAGACAAACCCAACAAAAGGGAGGCTTTATAGTATCACTTAGGGTTTGTAACACAAGACATGTCAAGTCTAAGGTCTTCTATGTTACTACCCAATTATAACCAGCTTAGAATGGTAAGTGAGTTGAAAAGTTGATTAAGGTGAATTCTATATTGAGGTTAAGAGTTCTTTTAGGCAAGTTTGGGGGCTTTTATGAGATAATTATCAAGTGTATTTATTCCCAGAATGTTCCAGATATGAAATCTACTCGTTGCTACTATAAAACTTTGTTTAAAGATGCATGAAATTGTAACATAAACATGTAATAACAATAGTAAGGGTCAATCTTAAAACAGTGCTAAATTTGTGGTTTTACTAGGCAAAAACAACAAATAAACCTGAAATTAATGCAACTTACAAATCTGAAAGCAGAAGGCACATAACAGCCACTGATAATGAATTGATTTGCTCTATTTAATGCGGAAATATAGGGCAGCAAGATAAACTTTGCAACACAAATGACTTCCAACTCAGCCCATGCAAAATCTACCTAGACATCTAGGGTCTATTACTGAATATTCAAAGGTAAGCTACACAATTTCAAATCTGCTTTAAACTAAAAGGAAAACTTTGGGCTTTTGATTGAAGATTGACTAGATAAATGAATAGAGTAGTGCCTAGCTTCTTGATTGGGCGTATAGGGTCAACTAGGGCTCCCCTTCATAAATTTTAAGTATCACTGAATGATAGTTAGGGATGACCATTTCAAGCCATACCAAATTGTCATAGTAGCCTTACAAAATTCAAGATAACCAAGGGAATGATCCTCCACTAGAAATCCTCCAATAGTCTTGAGAAGGGAAATTGAACATCCATCCATTTGCAAAGCATCCACAAAGGCAAAATCTCCAAGAGAGCACTCCAATTAGACATCCATAGCTTGAAGCAAAAGTAGACAAAATGTTTTCAAGCCATACCAAATTGTCATAGTAGCCTTACAAAATTCAAGATAACCAAGGGAAAGATCCTCCACTAGAAATCCTCCAATAGTCTTGAGAAGGGAAATTGAACATCCATCCATTTGCAAAGCATCCACATAGGCAAAATCTCCAAGAGAGCACTCCAATTAGACATCCATAGCTTGAAGCAAAAGTAGACAAAACGTTTTCTCCACAAGCTACTAGCATTCTTAACAATGATAGGTGTCTCATATATAAACAAGAGATCTATCAACCTTCTCAATAGAAAATATTATTTTTCTAGATCTAGCTTAGAAAAACATGAAGAACCATTATCTCCTTAACTAGCTATGGGGATAAGGTCAACAATACAATATAATATGAGGTGACTATTGTTGAAGAAAATGTACCCAAGGAGGTGTTTTCTAGTGCATTTGCCTTTTTGCCTAGGAAAACAATTTATAAGACCTTTTTAGCACATGATGTTATGAGTTATATTAAAGTCATGTTATAGAATCACTTTATGGGGTACTTTATGTACTAGGTATATAGGTACTTTTAATATTAAAGTCACTTTATAATTTTAAGTTGACTTTATGTGGAGAAAAAGTACAAGGTACATATATAAAGTTATAAAGTGACTAGGAGTCATTAATGAGGGGGACCACATGAAAATGGGTCAAGTGAGGGAATGATATCCACCATTGATCTAGAGGGTTGAGATCTAATCTTAGCCCTTGATCAAAAGGATTAGGGTTCACCTATCTAATGAGAGCTAAAAAAGGAGAAAAATGTGAGAAGCTCTCTCATTCTTCATGTACATTTGGAGAGGAGAAGGAGAGCAAAGGAAGAGGAGCTTATTTTTGCTAAGGAAGTTGACCTACAACAAAAGCAACAATTCGAACCTCAAGCAGTGATTGCAGGCACAAAACTCCAGACTATTCTCACTCATTATCAATGCAAAATTTGAGGGAGACTTGCCAGTTCAGTTGACCAAAATTTGAATGAAATTTTTGGGTTGACTGGCCTAAATTTCAAGGGACAGTAGCTGTTATGAAGCACGAGATTCAAGGGAGATGACAGTTGGTTGTGGCATGAATTTCTAAAGTGATATAATCTGGCAGAGGCACAATTTTCAAGGCTGTCAATGGCTTGGATATTTGGGAGAGATAAGTATAAATGTTGTTATTTATTGATGTGTAAATTTCCTAAGAAAGAGAAAAAATAACAATCTCCTTATCACTAGTTTTCCCCATTGTGGGGTTTTTGCAGGGTCATTGTTTGACCTAAGTAAGTGTAAAAATTTTGTGTGTGCTTGCCTATCTATTTTTCTTATTAGTTGGAAAAATGGAAAGTGTAGAAGTAGCCTGAAGTGTTTCAAAATAATTTTCAAATAGTATTTTATATTAGCTAACATTTAGGGATGTGGGCATTAAACTACATGCAAAACCATTGACATTGGGATGGGCTATAGATCTCTAAATTTCTACATGGTATCAGAACCTATGAACCTATAGAGAAACCTTTAGCTGACAAGAAAACCTACAATAAGCTACCTTTTGCTAAAACAGTGAACAATGAACCAAATCTGCGTACATACCATAGTACGGTGGTTGAGAGGGAGGAGTGATAGTCTTTAGTGATTGAGGAATTTGTGTTGGTTGTGGAGGTCAGATGGGTACTAGTTTGAGGGTGGAAGATAGGCTGAGTGGGGCTAAAATTTTTGGCCCCTGTAAGGAGAGAATAATGCTACTGCTTGAGGAAGTTGAGGTGTGGGATATAGTGGAGAGTTCGGTGGAACCTCCCACTAATCCAACTCAGTTGGTTGACTTCAACAAGAAGAATGTGAAGGCAAGGAGAATCATTCTCGATGCTATTAAAGACCACCTATTCCCTCATGCGATAGGGAAGAAGTTTTCCTATGAGATGTGAGATTCTCTAGTCACACTACACCAGAGCTCCAATGAGAATAGGAAGATGGTGTTGTGTCAAAAGCTAAGAAACACCAAGATGACCAACACTGACACAATGACCTCATACCTCACCATCATCACACATATGAGTGATGAGTTGGTTGTAGTGGGAGAGGTTATTCCCGAGGACTAGTTGGTCAGGACAACACTAGATGGTTTTCCCAAGTAGTGGGATGGATTCATAGATGGCATTGTTGCCAGAGATCATTTTCTAGACTAGAGGAGGATGTGGGATGATTTCATCCAGGAGGAGATCAAGAGGAGTGCAAAGAGTGGCGACCAACGTGGTGGGGTAGATGAAGAGGAGAATGCCGCCCTTGCAACTAAGGACAAGAAGAAGGCCAAGAAGGGGTCTTTTAGTGGGGCCAAGCAACATAAGGGGAAGACTAAGGCCAAGGAGAAGGACACGAGCAAAGTGAAATGCTTTTCTTGTGGGAAGTTGGGTCACTATGTTGTTTAGTGTCCCAACAAGAAGGGCAAGAAGAAGGGTGTTGCAACTTCAACAAAGGTGGGTGAGTTTTCCACCAAGTTTGACATGAATATGCTTTAGTAATGAGTCTTGCCACTAGTGTCACGTCTTCTGGTGTGTGGTTTGTAGGCAGTGGAGGTTCCTGCCATATGACTGGAGGGAGAGAGAAATTCATGAGTCTCATAGAGGATGATATTGAACTAGAGGTTGTGCTTGGAGATAAGTCCAAGGTTAGAGCAACATGAGTGGGGATAATATCTTTTTAGAGGGAGTCATCACCTCCTTTGAAAGTGACAAACATTCTTTATGTTCTAGCATTGCAAAAGAACTTGATTTCAGTCGCAGTATTGAGGACATGGGGTATGTAGTGGTGTTCCAAGGAGGACACGTGCTTATGTAACCCAGGGGATCCAGTATCGAGTCTGCTAGAGTGATTGGAGTTCATAGTGGGAGACTCTATAGGTTTATGTTTGAGCCTACTAGAGCCTTAGAGGCGCAGACCAGTAGCAGTGATTTGTGTGAGATATGGCACAAGAGGATGGCCCACTTGCACCATGGAGCATTCAGGATACTAAGAAAGATGGTTACAGGCTCACCTGAGTGCACTAAGCATCATGATGTGTGCAGGGCGTGTGCTTTGGGAAAGTACCCCAAGACACCTTTCCCAAGCAATGATAGTAGGGTAGCAGGTATCCTAGACTTGATACACTCTGATGTGTGTGGTTTGTGTTGGAAATTGTAACTAGGTTCAGTCTTCATAATGATCTTTTTTAAACATGACATTATATATTTTGTATAAAGAAAGAAAAATAAGAAAATAATTTTATTTTATTTAAAACATGGGTTTCATGCTCAAGTCTAGGTCAAAAGCATGCTCTTGGTGCTTCTAGGTCTTTCTAGGCATTTCTAGGACAAAGAAGAATTTATGTCATGTATTATAGTCCCATTTGGATTCATTGTAACAAAAAAAAATATTTATTTTTGTTAAGAAAAAACCATTTATTCCTCCAAGACCAAGTCAACCTCAGCCAAGGAGAAGTCAGCCTAAAGGAGGGAACAAGGGTTCTCATAGGTAGAGGGAGTTGACTATGAGAAGACCTTTGCACTAGTTGCTCGTTATACCTCTATTAGAGCAATGATCTCCATAGCAACTGAGATGGGTTGGAGGATTCTTGAGATGGATGTGAAGATCACTTTTCTCAATGGGGTCATACATGAGGAGGTGTACTTTGGGAATCCATAGGGCTTTGAGGTGCATGGGAGAGAGTCTCGTGTTTAGGCTTAAGAAAGCCTTATATGGATTGAAGTAGGTGTGGAGAGTACGATACACGAGGATTGATGCCTTCTTGCAGCAGATGGGTGTCTAGAAGAGTGATGCTAATATGAACCTATATTTCATCATGGTTGGTGACGATCCACTCATTTTGTTTTTGTATGTGGATGATTTGTTATTTACAGGAGAGGAGAGATTCATCCAACACTACAAGAGGGAACTTGCTTCAGAGTTTGACATGACCGATATGGGATTGATGTATTACTTTTTGGGGTTGGAGGTTTGGTAGGAGGATGGGCATAACTTCGTGGGTCGGGGCAGATATGTAGGAGACATACTGAGGATATTTTGTATGGACAATTGCAGGCCTATAACTACTCCAATGATCACCATCTGGAAGAAGCTACATGCTTCAAATTTCAAGTTGGTGAACCCCACTTTGTACCATAAGTTGATCGGTTAGTTGATGTATCTAGTCAACACTAGACCATATATGTGTTTCACAATCTACACATTGAGTCAATTTATGATGGAGCCTAGGAAGGTGCACTGGGTGGCTGCGAAATATGTGTTACGATACCCACATGGCATAATGGACTATGGTTTGGACTATATCTGAGGAGATGGAGTCAAGTTGATAGGATGTACAAACTCAGACTGGGCAGACAATGGTAGTGACCGAAAGAGTACTTCCGTATGTTGTTTCATGTTGGGTTTGACAGTGGTGTCATGGTTCAACATGAAGCAAAGATCAGTGGCACTGAGCTCAACCAAAGCTGAGTATATTGCAGTTAGTCAGGTCGGTTGCGAGACTATTTGGCTTCACAAGATGATATGTGGCATATTTGGTTAGAGGCTGAGACCAGCTATGATATACTATGATAATAAGAGTTGCATTAAACTCATGGAGAATCTAGTGTTTCATGACTGGTCAAAGCACATAGAGATCAAGTACCACTTCATTAGGGGTTGGGTTCGTAGAGGAGTAGTGAGGCTTCAATATATATCCATTGATGAACAAGTTGTAGATATTCTCAACAAGTCATTGCCAAGGGGCAAGCATGTGTACTTCAGAGGCACAATGAGATTGGTGAGAAACACCTTCCTCAGTAAGAGGGAGTGTTGAAGAAAAAGATACCAAGGAGGTGTTTCTTAGTGCATTTACCTTTTTGCCTAGGAGAACACTTTATAACACCTTTTTAGCATGTGACTTTATGAGTTATATTGAAGTCATGTTATAAAATCAATTTATGTGATACTTTCTGTACTAGTCAATTTTAATATTAAAGTCACTTTATAATTTTAAGTTGACTTTGTGGAGAAAAAATAAAAGGTACAAATATAAAGTTATAAAGTGACTACGAGTCATTAATGAGGGGGGACACATGAAAAGGGAGTCAAGTGAGGGAATGATATTCACCATTGATATAGAAGGCTAAGATCTAATCTCAACCCTTCATCAAAAGGGTTAGGGTTCACCTATCTAATGAGAGCTAAAAGTGGAGTAAAAAGTGAGAATCTCTTTCATTTTTCTTGTGCATTTGCAGAGAAGGAGAGCAAAGGAAGAGTAGGAGATTCTTGCTAAGGAAGTCTACCTATAACAAGAGCAACAGTTCGAACCTCAAGTAGTGATTGTAGGCACAACACCCTAGATTATTCTCACTCATTATCATCGCGAGTTTCTAGGGATAGAGAATGAAGTTTGCGCAGTTTTCGAGGATTTGATTGTCATAAATACAGTTTGACAAGGCCACAGTTTGTAATAAGCAATTTGGGTTTGAGGCCGAGATATCAAGCAGATATTCAGAACAAAATTCGAGGGAGACTTGCTAGTTCAGTTGACCAACATTTGAGATAAATTTTTGGGTTGACTGGCCTGAATTTCAAGGGGCAGTAGCTGTTTTGATGCACGAAATTCATGGGAGATAACAACTTGTTGTAGCACAAATTTCTAAAGTAATATAGTGGCAAAGGCACAATTTTCAAGACTGTCAGGGGCTACACAATGTCTCAAATATCTAGGAGAGATAAATATAAATGTGGTCATTTATTGCTGTAACAACGTAAACTTTGAAACATGAACTGATACTGTTACTCGTTTCGTAGAGATAGCAAAAAATTGACCCAATTTTGAAAAGGGGCGATGCAAAACACACATATTTTTTTTAGAACATAGTTTCTAACACTTTAAATAACTGATACGATTACCCCTAAGTTTTTGGCACTTTAAATAACCGATACGATTACCCGTTTCGTAGGGGTAGTAAAAACGTGACTCGATTTTGAAAAGTGGTGATGCAGAATACAATTCTTTTTTTTGAGAACATATTTTTGACAATTTAAATTTTCTTATGTATCAAATATAAATATTTGTTTTTAAATGTTAGTGATTTTCATGTTGATTTTGAAACGCATTGATGCAACATATCTTTCTTTTAGAGGGCTTATTTTTCACACTTCAAAATTTATTATGTCGAATTAATTTTTTTTTAATGATTACTTAACTAGTTATCAAGTTGTTTTATTTTTCTTTTTTTAAATGTTGATTAAAAAAAAAGAAGAAGAAGAAGAAGAAAAAGAAAACAAAAAAAAATGTTAAAAATAAATTATCTCATAAACCATAGAATAATTTGGAAAAATAAAAAAATAATATATATATATATATATATATATATATATATATATAAAATTAAGTTAGTAAAAATAGAAAAATTTAAAAAAACATTAACAAAACAAGAAAAAAAAAATTAAGAACAAACAAGTTTAAAAAAAAAATTAACAAAAAATAAAAAATAAAAAACTAGTAAAATTAATATTAAAAAAAAAAAAAAAAAACTAAAAAAACAACAATAAACTTAAATTGAAAAAAATAAACCAGGAAAAATTAAAAATTTTAAAAATATGTCTTTTTAAATTAAAAAAAATTTAAAGTTTATACTAAACATGTATTTTTTATTATATATAAATATATTAAACTTACCATTTTTATTTAAAAAATTTAAATTTTCTTTTTTAAACAAATTTTATTTTATTTATTTTTTATTTAATTAATTAATTAATTTAATTTTTCTAATTAAAAAAATTTTAAAATTCTTTTTTTTTTTTTAATATATGTTAATTTAAAAAAAAATTATTAAAAAATCTTAAATTTTTCTTTTAAACAAGTTTTTTGTTTTTAACTATTTAAAAAAATATTTAAAAAAATAAAAAATTTAATTTAATTTTTTTGGTTAACAATTTAAAAAAATAATAAAAAAAAAAACTTGTTTAATTTATTATTATTATTATTATTATTTTGAGAGATTTTTCGAAGTAAATCACAAGATATTACTTTTTCTTTCTTTCTTCTTCTTCTTCTTCTTTCTTTTTTTTTTTTTAAATTAAAAAAAAATGTTTAAATTGTTTTAATAATTTTTTTTTATAAACAAAAAACAATTTGTTTAATTTTTTTTTTTTTTTAGAAAATGTAAGTTTAATAAAAAGTATTTGTTTTTGTTTTTTGTTTTTTTTAATAAAAAATACATATTTCTTTATAAATTTTAAATGTTTTTTATTTTTTATTTTTTAATTTGAAAAGACATATTTTTAAAATTTTCATTCATATATATATAGAGTCTATTTTTGTTTTTTTAGGTTATCTTTAAATGTTTTTAATATTAATTTTACTAGTTTTTAATGTTTTTTTTGCTAATTTTCTATTTTTTTTTAATTGTAGTTTCTTTTTAATATTATTATTATTTTAAATTTTTCTATTTTTACTTAATTTTTTATATATATATATTTTTAAATTATGTTGTTGTTTTCTTTTTTGGTTTATGTTTTTATATTGGTATTTTTAAGTAATCAACATTTTAATTTTATTTCTAGTAGTTTTATTTTATTTTTGTTATTTTTTATTTTTTATTTTTTATTTTTATTTTTATTTTTATTTTTTTAAATCTAGTTTGTTTTTAATTTTCATTTTTTTTGTTAATGTTTTTAAAATTTTTCTATTTTTACTTACTTAATTTTATAGTTTATTTTATTTCTTTTCCACATATATATATATATATATATATATATATATATATTTTCTTTTTTCTTTTTCTTTTTTTTTGCCGATATTTTTTTATGGTTTACAAGAAATATTTTTTTTTAATATTTATTTGTTTAAGTTTTATATATATGTATATATATGTTTGAGTTTAGGTTGTTTTTTTTTTTTAATAATATATTTGATTTTATTATTTTTTTTAGTATGTACTTTAATTTATGTTTTGTTATTTTGTTATTTTTTGTATTTTTGCATTGTTTTAATTTTTTATTTTATTTCATGTTTTCATTAATTTTTTGAAATTTTAATGTTTTTCGGAGTCATGATAAAATATTTTACGCCATTATTTCGAAATGTTGAAATTGTACCCTTGAAAAAAAGGTGTTATCCTAGCGTCAACAGTTTTCGTTTTGAGGGTGTTTTTTGCAGAAAATTTACCATTGAAAAAAAGGTGTTATTCGAACATCAACACTTTTCGTTTTGAGGGTGTTTTTTGGACAATTTTTGCACAAAAAATTGGTTGTCGCCGCCATTTTTAAAAGATGTCGAAAATTTACCCTAGAAAAAAAAAGGTGTTATTTCAGCATCAACACTTTTCGTTGTTAACACTGTTTTTGATGTTTTTTTGGGGGTTTTGCAGGGTCACTGTTTGACAAAAAATAAGTGTGTAAAAATTTTGTGTGCTTGTTATCAGTTGGAAAAATGAAAAGTGTAGAAATACGCTGAAGTGTTTCACAATAATTTGCAAATAATTTTTTATATCAGCTAACATTTGTTGAATTTGTAACTATGGTCAATATTCATAATGTATATTTTTCACTTGTTGTACTTGTATTTATCATTGTAAATCATATTTACAAATGCAAGAGTCAAAGAGAATTTATTGAGTCAAAGTCCCATTGTGACTTTTTAAAGATGAAAATTTGAATTTTTGAAATGTAAATATTGGTTCCAAAAGTGGCAAGTCAACTTCCCTCCAAGTCAAGTCGGCCTAGGCCAAGAGATACATCCATTCGGCCAAGACAAACTATTATATAAAGGTAGCTCGACCTCCTCCATTTGGGCATTCACATTCTTTCACACAAGACAATTTCTGGGCAAGCAAGCGAAGGACAAGAAGGACAAATATGACGAATAGAGGGACAAATTCCCTCTCTCTCTCTTCTCTCTCTTGCAACTCACATTTGTAGATTGGCTATTCCCTCTGTGGTTCACATTTTTACGAGGCAACTGTTGCAGGGGGACATAATTTATGGGTAACTAGGGCAACTGTTGTAGGGCCGAAATTTATGGGGCAACTGGCAATTGTAGGAGGGTTGAAATTCTGGGCTAGACAGGGATAATGAATTGCTGGATTAGATTGGGTGACTTGACTTGGAGGAGAAGACCAGGTTTGACCATAGGTCTAGGTGTATCTCTCATTGAACAAGAATAATATTTCTATTGAAAAAGGTTGTTAGTTTTTTCCCTTTAGTGGGTTTTCCGAGGGTAAATCTTGTCTTTTTTTGTACATTGTGATCTTTAATGTTCTACTTTTCTTTACGGTTGAGTTTCTGAAGTATAATTGTTGAATGATATATTGAATAAGTTAAAAGAAGATCTGTACCAAAAGCACCTATCATAATTTTAGAAATATTGTGCTAACCTTAATTGCACTAAGAAAAGCAACACAGTATCAGAGCTTTGGTAAAGGAAGAAAGGAACATTGAGATCACCTTGACAAAACCCTAGAGAGCATTATATTCAAGTCCTTGCAGATTGGTTTCTATGGCTTCTTCTATGAAATCTGAAAACAAGCTAGAAGGAGGATCAAACTTCAGAGCTTGGAAAGTTGATGCAAATATAACTAAGATTCTCTTAGAATCGGTTCCTCTCTGAGTTGGTTCCCCTAGTAGGCGTTTCCTTCCATTCTCTGACTAGAATCCTTGAAAAAAAAAAATGCAGCAACAAACTTTAGCGCAGTGGAAAAATTCGAATGCAAAACACTGTTGTCGCTTCTCGTATCTCAGATCTCGGGTCTTCAGAACAATAAGCGCTCTTGGCACTCTTCGATCTTGGATCTCGGGTCTCAACAATTTAGTGGAGTTCCATTTAAATGAAGTTTCCGACGTTCCAGCGTCCAATATGGCCCCACTAAATGGAATCTCGCAAACGCACCACAATGTTTGATGGGTCCGAACAACATAAGTATTCCCTGTCACCATCACTTGACAGTCCCAAATCTCATAACTTTTAAAGAATTGTAATGCCATGAAGTTTCGAGATTCTGATGTTTGAGTTTTGGTTCTTTGTTATGAGTTCCATCAATAGACGATCCCGATTCCGACACTTGATAGACTTCTCTAAAAAGGAAAAAAATGGCTAAGTGTTGGCTTCTCTCGTCTTAAACTCAGATTCGATCTTTCGATTCCTTTGAGCTTCAGTGTTCTTCTAACCTCTCTCCTTAGCTTGCTCCTTCAACTCTACTCCACACTTAGGATTTCACTCTACTCTGTTCCTCCTGCAATTGCTCCGATGACAATATGTATATATATATAACTCTTGGGACTTTAATTTAAAACATTGACTTACAAAACTATGTGAAATCAACGTAGATTACAAAAGGACTAGTTAAGTGAGCTCAGAGCTCTCAAAGCCAAAATTTTCACGCATAAAAAACTCTCTCCACCCTGCTCCACTTTCATTAATCAAAGGAAATATATGAGAATTACATTATTCGGTTCAGATCCTTGAAGATAGGATCTAAAGACCCATTTGGGACAAATTGAACTAAAACTACAACTACTGCAACAAATTGTCTATTTTAATTAATTACATGCCCAATTAAATAAAATCCTAGCTTAACAAACCACACATTGAGGAACCAACTCCTCTGGTAAAAGTTTTTGACCTCTTGGTCAAAGAGAAATTACGGATGCCCCTGCATCATACTCCCAAGGAACAAAGATTTCATGGGCTCCTGTCCATGAGTTCTTCAATAGATTTGCCACTTTTCTGTATGAGTGTGGTAGTCATCCAGGTTGCATCTGTCACTAGCAGATTCTTCCACTTAACCAAGTACTCAAAGTACTCTTTGTCTCTGGTCTTCTTGATCAATCTTTTGTCTAAGATCCTCTCTGGTTGCAAAGGTTCAGTTACTGGCAACTGTTTTTCCCATTGAACTGGTTGCTGCTTTTGATCACTAGTTGGCTGTTTTGGTTCAGGTTCATACTTATATAGATCTGCTACATTAAAAATAGGTGAAATTCCAATTCCAGGTGGTAATTCAAGTTCATAAGCATTGGCAGAAAATTTCCTTAGAATTTTGCAGGGTCCTATCTTTTTAAATTTTAGTTTGTTGTATTCTCCCTTAGGGAATCTCTCTTTCTTCAAATGTGCAAATACTAGATCTCCAACTTCAAAATTATGCTCCCTTCTACTAAGCTCTACTCTGCTTTTATACTTCAGATTACTTTTAGACAAATTTTGCTTGACCTAATTATGGATTTCTTCTATTGTTGTAGCAAAAGCTTCTCCTGCTGCACTCCTCTGCTCTATTCTTCCCAAATTTCTAAGTTCATGTACTCCCCTCGGGTTCATTCCATACACAACCTGGAAAGGGCTTTGTGTTATAGATCTAACCCAAAAATATATGATAATAGAAATAAACCCAAGAATAACAAGATCTGAATATAGAAATGCTTCACTTTATTAATCAAACCCTTAAGGTAGGGCGACACCATATATTCACTCCTTAAAGAAGGAGAGCACTCCACAAGCCATACGCCTGTTCATACAATAATCCTTAACATCTCTCAATGTGGAGTCTCTAGCCTCTATATAGGCCTCATACATACAATACCATGGGTCATTACCATGGTTCCCTCAATACCATCTATCTAATACCATGGGCTTATTACATTATTGCTAACTACTTGTGGTCCCTTACATGATACGGGTAAACCACTTTATTTATTACTATTGCCCATCCCATTATTACATTATTCCCTTGGGTACTTCCCTTTGTAACCCATATTATCCCCCCTAGGTATACTACATTCCACCCCCCTTAACATGTTTCGTCCCCGAAACATGGGAAGAACACAAATAATAAGATCTACTCAAAAGAGTAGTCCATTGGTACCATGCACGTGCATCTAGCCATCCAAGAGAAAGGTGAACCCTTGATTCAGCTGGTGCCTCGCTCTCTTGAGATGGAAGTTGACCCTGGCGATTCTTTTGTGTGTAGTAGGTGGATCGTCGCTCCTCTCTATTTATCATGCGGGGGTTGTTGTCCTTGTGGCTAATTCGTTGCCATCTTGTTGGTTGTTTTCTTGCGGGGTGATGTGGGTGGTGATATGTTGAAGTTTTAACCAACAATGTATCTTTCTTTAGTTCACCACCTAATGGAGCCTGGTTGGTATCTGGTACATGTTGTGGTGCCTGTTGTTGTTTCTTATCTTCCAATATTACTTCAACCACTGAGTCCTCATTTGATGTATCAGTACCTATAACCTTTTCTGCTTCAGCCTCTGTTTATGTTTGATTATCAACCATCAAAGGCTCATCATCTGATGTGTAAGTGTCATTAGAGCTTTTTGCTACTGCCTCCGTAGTCTCTGTTTGTGGCTTAAGGGAAATATCTTGCAATGTAATTTTCTTCCTTTTATACCAGAGCTTCAAGAATTTCTTCTGCAAATTAATATTGATAGTACCCATAGATTCCATCCAAGGATATCCCAAAACAACATTCATGTTATCCATAGCTAAAGCATAAAAATCAAAGTGCAATACATACTTGTCCATAGAAATCTTCAAATCTTTATAAACTTGCACCTCCTCATTATCAACCTGTGTGTTTTCAATGTGTTTGGTTGGAACTTGCAATGTTTTTGATAAATTAACATTGGTAAAATTATGCTTACAACTGTGATTTATAGACACAATGATCTTCTCCTTCTGAATTAATCCCTGAACCTGCAATAAGGAGATACTAGCAGAAAATAACCCTTTAGCTTTCTTGGTTTCCTTCTTTCCTGTACAAATAAAATCTTTTCTAGGTTTTGTGCTTTTCTCCTTTCTAGTATGAGACCATTCATCCAAAAGTAGTTCTTCTATTACATCAGCGCTACATAACTTCAGAAACTCACTGTCAAGTGATTCCCACCATATAACGACGTCATTTCTCAAATAAGACCCTATTTTGTCCTTCCAACACCCTGGACGGTCCAACTTATGATATGCTATAAAATTTTCAATAGAAGTCCAATCATCTTGTCCTTTAAAAAACTTACTGTTATAAGCCATGAAGAGGGTTTGTAAAACAAATCGCTTACTTGGCGAAAATTTGAAATGGCCACAATTCTGTCAATATTGCTCAGAATCCCTATTATGACCTGTTTTCGGAAATGGAACAACCATTCCGCATCTTCCCATGTAGTAGAAATCTCGATCTAGGCACTGGAATTTCAGATCCGCGCTGTAACTGTTCTACTGTCACAAAATTTTTATGAAAAATTAGCTAATTTTAAATCAGCGATATCTCCCTCATCCGAACTCCGATTCGACTGATTTTTTTTGAACTTGGGTATTTTTTCACAAACAATCCAGATCTGCAATTAGATTCTATAGATTTTGCACCAGGACGTACAGATATTCTCTGCAAATTTGCTGCCCCAAAAAATTTCTGCAACCCAACTGATTTTTAAATCAACGATATCTCCCTCATCCGGACTCCGATTCGACCGATTTTTTTATTTATTTATTTTTTTTTTTTTTTAATTGGGTATTTTTTCACCAACAATCCAGATCTGCAATTAGATTTCGTAGATTTTGCCCAAAATCATACAGATCTGATCTGCAAACTCGTCACCCCAAAAAATGTCTGCAACACCACTGATTTTTAGATCAGTGATATCTCCTTCATCCAGACTCCGATTCGACCGTTTTTTTTTTTGAAATTTGGTTTTTTTCACAAGAAATCCAGATTTGCAATTAGATGCTAAATATTTTGCTCCAAAACGTACAGATCTGCTTCGCAAACTCGCTGCCCCGAAAAATGTCTGCAACCCAATTGATTTTTAAATCAACAATATCTCCCTCATCCGGACTCCGATTCGATCGATTTTTTTTGAACTTGGGTATTTTTTCACAAACAATCTAGATCTGCAATTAGATTTTGCAGATTTTGCACCAAAACATACAGATCTGATCTACAAACTCGCCGCCCCAAAAAGTTCCTGCAAAAAAAAAAAAAAAAATTCTCTGCTTTGCCCAAGAAAGTGCTTCGATACCACTTGTTATAGATCTAACCCAAAAATATATGATAATAGAAATAAACCCAAGAATAACAAGATCTGAATATAGAAATGCTTCACTTTATTAATCAAACACTTAAGGTAAGGCAACACCTTACATTCATTTCTTAAGGAAGGAGAGCACTCCACAAGCCATACGACTATTCATACAATAATCCTTGACATCTCTCAATGTGGAGTCTCTAGCCTCTATATAGGCCTCATACATACAATACCATGGGTCATTACCATGGTTCCCTCAATACCATCTATATAATACCATGGGCTTATTACATTATTGCTAACTACTTGTGGTCCCTTACATGATACAGGTTAACCATCTTATTTATTACCATTTCCCATCCCATTATTACATTACTCCCTTGGGTACCTCCCTTTGTTATGCTCTTGACCTGCGAGAAGATACCAAAATACCGAATATGGGAAAAAATATACCCAAAACACAGAACAATAAGAAATAATAGAAAGTATTTTATTAATCAGAAAACAATGTTCACTTGCCTCTTCGAGGGGGCAACCTCCAATAGAGCTAGGCTCGATTATAAAATAAGACACAATGCTCCTCGAGGGGAGTCTCTATCCTTTATATAGGATTCATACCTGCAATACCATGGGTCAATACCATGGTTCTTATTAATACCATCTATCTAATACCATGACCCATTTGCAACTAACTGTAGTCCTTTCATTAATACATGCAGGTCAACCACTTACAATTATTAATATGGGATTTACTGACTCTTTACTAACTATAACTATGACTCGATCCTATTACATAAATAAGGGGGTTAGGGTTAGACCCTAACATTCCCTCCCCCATAAGAATAGCCTTGTCCTCAAGGCTGAAGCTGCAAAAATTGCTGAAGGATAGTGGCTGGTTCCCAAGTCGCATCTTCCAGAGAGATGTCTTTCCACTTGATGAGGACTTCCTTGATATTGCAGCTGCACAGGTGCCGTTCTCGTGTGTCAAGAACCTATTCAGGTTGGAGCCAAATTGAACCTTCTTCATCCAATTCTGGTAGATTGCTTTGAATTCGGCAATGGTTCCCAATCACTTTCTTGAGGCATGAGACATGGAAGACTGGATGGATTTTTGCAGTGGGTGGCAAAGCTAGCTTGTAGGCGACTTCTCCGATGCGCTGAAGTACTTGATACGGTCCGTAGAATTTTGGAGATAATTTCTGACAACCCTTGTCTTTGAGTGATGTTTGCTTATATGGTTGCAGCCTCAAAAATACTTGATCCCCTTCTTGAAATTGGCGTTCTAAACGATGTTGATCTGCCTGTTGCTTCATGCGGTTTTGAGCTTGATGGAGATTCTCTCTGAGGTGGGCCAGCATGGTTGTGCGGTTCCGAAGGAGTTGATCCACTACTTGTACCTTCGAACATCCCTTGATATAAGAAGTAGGGGAAGGAGGGAGTTGACCATAAACTGCTTCATAGGGAGTCATTTTGGTGGTGGCATGATAGTTAGTGTTATACCACCATTCAGCTAGAGGTAACCACTGTACCCATAGATGTTGCTTTTTTGAAGTGAAACACCTAAGGTAGGTCTCCAGACATTTGTTGACTGCTTCAGTTTGACCATCAGTTTGGGGATGATAGGAAGTACTGAGTTGTAGTTGGGTCCCTTGTAGCCTGAAAAGTTCCTGCCAAAAGTTACTGGTGAAGATCGGGTCATGATCAGACACAATGGAAGTGGGCATGCCATGCAATTTGAAGATCTGGTCCATGAAAGATTGAGCTACCAAAGTCAGTGTAAAAGGGTGGGGTAGGGCGCAAAAATGAGCATACTTAGAAAGTTTGTCCACAACCACCATGATGACTGACTTGTTGCCTGACTTCGGAAGACCCGTAATGAAGTCCATAGAAACCTCTGTCTAGATTGAGGCCGGGATGGGTAATGGCTGTAATATGCCTGGAGCTTTGACACTTTCGCCTTTGTGGCACTGACATATGTCGCACTCAGCTACAAAAGTAAGAATGTCCCTTTTCATGCCTGTCCAGAAGAATGAATGTCGAGTGCGAGCATAAGTCTTCTGAAATCCTGAATGGCCTGTAGTGGGAGATGAGTGCAACTCCGCCAAAATGCGACTTTTGAGGGTGGATGTTGGTGATATCACGACTTTGTCCTTGTAGCGAAGAATCTCATCCTGCCAAGAGTAGCCCACTGTGGAATTTGGATCCGCTTGCAATTTATTAATGAGTTGGGAGAGTAAAGGATGTGAAAACCATTCCTTGCGAGCCTCTTCAATTCATTCTGGAATGGGAAGGGACATTGCGAGCAGTGTGCTATCGTCCTCAAATTGGTGTGATAACGCATCTGCTACGACATTTTCATGCCCTTTCTTGTAAATTATCTCATAATCATATCCCAACATTTTGGCGAGCCACTTGTTTTGTTTTGGCGAGGATAGGCATTGCTCCAAAAAATATTTAAGGCTTTGATGGTCTGTGTGGATTTGGAAACGTCGTCCCAATAAGTATGGTCGCCAGGTATCGACTGCATGTAAGATGGCCATCATCTCCTTCTCATAGGTAGATTGTCCCAGATTTGTCCCACTTAGTTGTTGGCTAGTGAAGGCCAAGGGTCGACCTTCCTGCATTAAGACCGCCTCAATACCCGTACCTGGAGCATCACATTCAATATCAAAAGATTTGGTGAAGTCTGGTAGTGCTAATACAGGAGTGGAACACACGGCATGTTTGAGAGCTATAAATTCCTGTTGTGCTTCTTCATTCCAGAGGAATGGATTTTTCTTGAGAAGGTGAGTGAGGGGTCTAGCAATGCGACCATAATTGTGGACAAATTTGCGATAGTAGCCTGTGAGACCCAAAAATCCTCTCAAGCTCTTCAAGGTCTTTGGTTGAGGCCAATCCTGCATTGACTGGATCTTTTTGGGGTCTACCCTAACACCTTCACGCCCCACAATATGGCCCAAATTCTCAACTTCTTCCATGCCAAAAGAGCACTTGGACAGCTTGACAAACAATTTATGCTTCCGGAACAGTTGCAAGAGCAGATCTACATGCTGAAGATGTGTGGCCCAGGTGTGGTTGTAGATGAGGATGTCATCAAAGAAAACAAGGAAAAATTTTCTAAGATATGGTTTGAGCAGGTGGTTCATGAGGCTCTGAAAAGTGGATGGGGAATTACAAAGACCAAATGGCATGACCAGGAACTCATAATGGCCTTCATGAGTTCGGAAAGCAGTCTTTGGAATGTCTACTTCTTTCATGCGAATTTGGTGATAGCTCGAGCGAAGGTCGAGCTTAGTAAAGAACTGAGCCCCATTTAGTTCATCCAGCAAATCATCAACAAACGGGATGGGAAATTTATCTTTGACCGTCAGCTTGTTGAGAGCCCTGAAGTTTGGACACATACGCCATTCCCCATATTTCTTGAGCACCATGACCACAGGCGATGAATAAGGACTAATGCTAGGACGAATGACTCCTGCTTCTAGGAGTTCCTTGATGATTTTTTCAATTTCATTCTTTTGGGTGAACGAATATCTATATGGGCGCACATTTGGGGGTTGGGCCCCTGGGACCAAAGTAATGCTATGATCATGTTCCCCTCTCAAGGGTGGAAGCTCATGAGGCTTGTCAAAGATCGGCAGATGGTTGTTTAAGATCTGTTGCATCTCAGGATGAATTTAAAGAGAAGTGGTTTCGAAGGCTTGGATAGCATTAGGTTGGGCTATAACTCCATGGTGGCCCTTTTTTAACAATTTTTCCATCCTATGTGAGTTGATGATAGAGGGATCACCCGCCTGGAGTCTGCAGAGGGTTTGTGTGTGGTTGTTCTGCTTAAAGCTCCTATATAACTTCTGGAAATCCATTGTGATTGGGCCAAGTGTG
The DNA here is from genome assembly GCA_031772625.1 of Pinus tabuliformis. NCBI lineage: Eukaryota > Viridiplantae > Streptophyta > Pinopsida > Pinales > Pinaceae > Pinus > Pinus tabuliformis. Next base: position 1,030,032,300 of record CM062804.1, on the reverse strand, counting down.
CGAAGCCATTCAGCACCTAGGACAATGTCGCACCCTCCCATGTGTATGGCAAACATGTGGGTCTTTAACTGATAATCCCCCATTTGAAATTTGACATTTTCACAGCGGCCTTCACATTTCATTGTCCCCCCATTAGCAATTTGGACCTAGAAGTTAGAAACTGCTCTAACAAAATAATGCACTGCTTCCGCGACTCTGTGATGGATAAAGTTATGTGTACTGCCACTATCAATCAAGACTACTAGCGGGCGATGCTTAATAAAACCTCCGATTTTGAGAGTTTGGGGAGAAGAAATCCCTGCCAAAGCATGCAGCGAGATAATTGGTTCTTCAGGTACATTATCCGGCTGGTTGTCCTCGTCTTCCTCCTCTGGTTCCTCAAGTGGTGCGGCTTCCTCCAATGAACTGTGATCAGTAGCATCAATTTGAAAGAATTTGGACTCCTTGCACTTATGCCCAGGGGAGTATTTCTCATCACAGTAGTAACACAATCCTTGCTTTCTTCTTTCCGCCATTTCCATTGGTGACACCTTTTGAACCTTGAGTGTTTGGGTAGTGCTTTGAGCCTGGGTGGGGTGACCCTTGGCTATGAAATTTGGGCGATTGGACTGGGCCGCTAACGCACGTTCTACTTCACGAGCGATCCTGCAGGCATGCAACCATGAGATAGGATGTTGCAGTCGGACATGGGCTTGTATGGCTTCTTTAAGACCACTGACAAAACATTCCAAGTAGAACTCATCTTGTAGACCTCCTGTGTGGAAAGCTAAGGCTTCAAAGACTGTAATATATTCGTTCACTGTTCCTGTCTGTCGGAGCTTAGTGAGACGACCCAAAAAGAAAGCGAACCATAAGAGCTTTTGTGAATGTCTTCCAAGTCAGGGGCCTTCCATAACAACATTGATGCCACTGCCACCATTGCCATCTTTCATTGTCCAAGTACATGCTACCCACACTAAGCTGAGTCGCATCATCTCTGATGTGATTCAGTGTGAATTATTGCTCCATTTGTGCTATGCATGTGGCCAGATGAGAGCCATCAAATTTATACATGTCCAGCTTGGGTGGTCGCGTCTGGGATTGTTGGTGGTCGCCAAAGAGGTGAAGAGAATGGCTAGACTTGCCTTCAATGTTTTCATTGTTAATATATGCCTCCGCGCATTCCTCCATCTTGCCCTTTGTGAGTGTGTCAGTTAAGGTCTGCAGCGACGACAGTACTTCGTTCAATTTTGATGTAAGGAGGTCGATCTTTTCATTGGCCATAGCTTGAGCTCTAGTTTGTACCATGCACCGATCTGATGCACTTAAAATTTGGGACTGCCTAAATTTTTTTTGATGCTAACAATTTAATGGTACCACCTTGCTCAGGTCGTCGACCTAATTCTTATGGGCTAAGTCTCCTATAAGCGTCCCGGTGGGTCTCAGACTTTTTTTTTTTTTACTCCGAAAGGAGTTTTACTCCTTGCATAGGAATACTGCAGTAGCCGAATCCCAAAAAAGTCAATGCTGCCCAAAGTCCTGTGAGAGTACACCCATAAATAATATGAAATGCTTCTTTATTGATCAAACCCTTAAGGTAGGGCAACACCATACATTCACTCCTTAAGGAATGAGAGCACTCCACAAGCCATATGCCTATTCATACAATAATCCTTGACATCTTTCAATGTGGAGTCTCTAGCCTCTATATAGGCCTCATACATACAATACCATGAGTCATTACCATGGTTCCCTCAATACCATCTATCTAATACCAAGGGCTTATTACATTATTGCTAACTACTTGTGGTCCCTTACACGATACGGGTTAACCACCTTATTTATTACTATTTCCCATCCCATTATTACATTATTCCCTTGGGTACCTCCCTTTGTACCCCAAATTATCCCCCTAGGTATACTACACTTTGTCCAATACTTCTATTTGGAGTATCATTGTAAGCATACTCGACCTGTGCTAAAATTTGGTCCCACTACTTAGGGTGATCTCCAGTGAAACTGCGCAGAATGTTTCCAAGACTTATGTTTACAACTTCAGTCTGACCATCGTTCTACGGGTGATACACTGAACTGTACTGCAATTATGTGCCAAATTTCTTCCGTAATGTCCTGCATAAATGTCTCAATTCCATGTAGTCTTACTACCTCTTTAAAGAACATATTAGCAATATGGCTAGCATCACTAGTCTTAGCACAAAGAATAAAATGAGTCATTTTTGAAAATCTATCTACCACCACAAAAACAAAATCATTACCTTTATGAGTTTTAGGCAATCCCAGAGCAAAAATCCATACTTACTGAATCCTAAGGCCTCTCTGGAATTGGAAATGGGGTATACAATCCAGTAATTTGACTTCTTCCTTTGGCATACTGACAAATTCTGCATCTTTTTACAAACTTTTGCACATACAATCTCAACTTTGGCCAATAATAGTGTCTTTTCAACAAGTCATAAGTCTTGTCCTGTCCAAAATTTCCTCCAAGGCCTCCACTATGTTTTTCCTTAATTAGGTTATTCCTCATGGAACAATTTGGAATGCAAAGCTAATTATTTTTAAAAAGTAGTCCATCTTGAATCATGAAATCAAGCCATGGACTCAAATCTTGAGTAGCTGGACTTTTACAAACTTCAAAGGCTTACTTGAAGTCTATATCCTCCTCATACATCTCCTTGATAAAATCAAATCCCAACACTTGAATTTGACTTTCCTGCAGCAAAAGTCGTCTCCTACTCAAAGCATCTGCAATTTTGTTAGATTGACGATTGATATGCTTTAAAAAAAATGTAAAACTTTGTAGGTACTCAACCCATTTAATCTATTTCTGGTTCAATTTAGGTTGATGCATTACATACTGAAGAGCATGATTATCTGTATACAAAATAAATTCCATAGACAACAAATAACGCCTCCACGTTTTAAGAGCTTGAACCATTGCATAAAAATCCTTGTCATAGGTTGTGTACTTTCTTCTAGCCTCGTTCAACTTCTCGCTATAATAAGCTATCAGTCTGTCCTCCTGGCTAAGTACTGCTCAAATTGCATCATTGCTGGCATCAATCTTCACTTGAAAATGTTTATTAAAATTTGGAGGAACAAGTACTGCTTGTTCTGTAATCTTCTTCTTCAACATTTGAAATCCTCTTTCAGCTTAATTAGTCCACCGAAATGGCTATTGATTCTTCTTGATTGTCTCTGCAATTGGTGTTCTCATCTTGCTAAAATTCCTGATAAACTTCCTATAAAAACTCGCCAAACCATGAAAACTTCTAACTTCAAAAACACTTTTGGGAGAGGTCCATTCAAGGATAACTTTCACCTTACCTGGATCCATCTTCAATCCTTCTTTGGAAATCACAAATCCTAGATATACAAGCTCTGACTTCAAAAAGGAACATTTCTTCAATTCACAAGCAACTTCTCTTGTTGTAACTTCTTCAGTACATATCTCAAATGTCTCAGATGCTCCTCCTTAGATTGATTGTACACTAGAATGTCATCCAGGTAAACAATCACAAACTTTCCTATAAACTCCTTTAGCACTTCATTCATCAACCTCATGAAAGTACTAGGTGCATTGGACAAACCAAATGGCATTACCTTCCATTCATACAAACCCTCACTAGTTTTAAAAGCAGTCTTCCACTCATCTCCCTCTCTGATTCTGATTTGATGGTATCCACTATTAAAATCGTTTTTAGAAAACTAACTGGCACCACTTAAACAATCCAATAAATCATCAATACATGGTAGGGGAAAATGATACCTGATGGTAATTTTGTTTAAAGCTCCAGAGTCTGTACACATGCACCATCCACCATCCTTTTTTGGAGTCAACATTGTGGGTACAACACATGGACTGAGACTTTCTTTGATCAGTCCCTTATCTAACAACTCCTGCACTTGCTTTCTTATTTCTTCATTCTCTTTAGGTGTCATGCGATAGGCAACTTTATTAGGCAAACTTGCTCCTAGTATCAAGTCAATATGATGACTGATACTCCTCATTGGTGGTAACTCACTTGGTAGATCATCCACCACAATATCATGATATTCTTCTAACATTTCTTGAATTTCTACAGGCAAATAAGAAATAGTACTAGAATTAAGTATTACTCTAGGCTTGCAAACAATAGAAAAATTTACCTCTTTTGGTTCCAACTACTGCAAAATTCCTTGCCACTCATCAGTAATGCCTTTGAATCACTACTCCCAGAAGTTCCTTGTTCTTGTAATAGCAATAAAGTATGATTGATGCCATCCTTTCAAAACCTATAAGTATTTTTCTTACCATCATGCACCACACTTATGTCAAACTACCATGGTCTTCCCAACGAAATGTGACATACATCCATCAACGTCACATCACACAATATCTTTTATCTTTGTAACAACCAATCTATACCTCTATCTCACACTCCTCATTCACCAAAATCTAATGTCCCTTCTGCAGCCAAGACACTTTATAGGGTGTTGGATACTTCTGCTTCTTTAGCTTCAAATTTTCTACAACCTCCATGGGCACTAGGTTGTCTGTACTACCGCTATCAATCACTACTTTACAACACTTACCTTGGATTTCACAAACAATACGAAATAATGCTTTCCTTTGGTCTCATTCTATTGCTTCCTTCTCCTGTTTGATCAACACCTTTTTCATCATTAGGGCTTATCCCGTCTCTAGCACATTTTCTGTTGTCTGCACCTCTGCCACCACCTCTTCTACTGGAGTTGCAACAATGTTCCTTTGGCCTAGTTCTCTATTCTCGGGACATTCATAAGACATGTCCGAGCTTGCCACACCTATAGCAATGAATCTCTCTCCTACCTCTTTCTCATCCTTTGGAAAATGATCTTCGACCTCTCAACTCTCCTTCTTGCTGTCATTGTTGACTAGAACTACTAGCCCCATCTTTTGGTGCAATAGATATTCCTCTGTTGTCCTCTGCGTCTAACAACGCCTTTACCTCTGCCAACTTGTTTCCTTGCAAGCTTCTCCTTTTCTTTCAAAGTAATTTGGTATGCCTCTTCTACCGTCCTTGGTGATAGTGCACTAGTTTCATCCTGAATATCCAATCTAAGTCCATTTATGTACCTTGCAGTCTTCTCTGTATACTTCCATATATGCAACTCTAATATTCATCTTATAGAACTCCTCTGTGTATTCTCTGATTGTCATACCTCTGTGCCTGAGGTTTTGCATATTCCTGAACAAAGTCAGCTGGTAATCCTTTAGTAAAAACTTCCCTCTCAACGTTTCTATCATCCTATCCCAACTCTTGATCTTCTGCTTGTTCTTTCTTCTTCTCTCTATCTGCACACCATCCCACCAGAGAGTTGCATGTCCCTTTAACCTTGTTATTGCAAACTTTACCTTCTTCTCCTCATCCATTTCTTCATATTCGAAGAATTTATCCATTTCTGTGATCCAGTCAATAAGCTCTTCTGGATTCATGCTACCTGTGTAAGAAGACAAATCTAGTTTGGGTTTCATAACAGATCCCAAAACTACTTTGAATATCTTAGCCTCTACTGGTTCTTTTGTTGCTTCTTCTTCTTCTGAAGCTTCTTCCTCAGAACTCACATCTCCAACTTTTGGTTCTCTGTGTTGATCAGTATCCATTGCCTCCATTCGTTCTTCTAATTGCCGCATTGCCCTTCATACCTCTTTATTGGAAACATGTCTTTGCCCTCTTCCTTCTCTTCGCCTCTTCCAACACCTTTGACAACTCTAGGTGGCATGATTTCTGTTCCTGAAGTAGACACAGGCTCTGCTTTGATACCACTTGATGCAAATCTAATTAGGATTTGCTTAGAATTGTTCCCCATCTGAGTTGGTTCCCCTGGTAGGTTCTTCCTTCAATTCTCCGACTAGAATCCTTGTAAAAAAAATGTGGTGGAAAACATTAGCGCAGTGGAAAAATTCAAATGAAAAACACTATTGGCGCTTCTCGTATCTCAGATCTCAGGCCTTCAGAACAATAAGCACTCTCGACGCTCTCAGATCTCGGATCTTGGGTCTCGAAAATTTAGTGTAATTCCATTTAAATGAAGTTTCTGAGGTTCTAACCTCCGATATGGCTCCACCCAATGAAATCTCGCCAATGCACCACAACACTTGGCGGGTCCGAGCAACAGAAATATTCCCTGTCACCGTAACTTGATGGTTTCAGATTTCAGAAATTTCAAAGAATTGTAATGTTACGAAGTTCCGAGATTCTAAAGTTCGAGTTCTGGTTCTTTGTTATGAGATCTGTCAATAGACGATCTTGACTTCGACACTTGACATACTTCTCTAAAAAGGAAAAAAATGGCTTAAGTGTTGGCTTCTCTCGGCTTAAACTCAGATTCGATCTTTCGATTCCTTTGAGCTTCGGTGTTCTTCCGGCCTCTCTCCTCAGCTTGCTCCTTTGACTCTACTCCTCACTTAGGCTTTCACTCTTCTCTGTTCCTTCTGCAATCGGTGCAATATATATATATATGGACTCTCGAGATTTTTAATTAAAACAACGACTTACATAACTATATGAAATCAAAGTAGATTACAAAAGAATTGGTTAAGTGAGCTCGAATCTCTCATAGCCAAAATTTTCATGCTTAAAACACGCTCTCTCCACCCCACTCCACTTTCATTAGTCAAAGGAAATATATAAGAATTACATTATTCGGTTCAGATAGGTAGGATCTAAAGACCCATTTGGGGCAAATTGAACTATGTTAGAATTGGAAACTAGGGCCAAAATCCATGTGGGTCATCTTATTTATAGAAGCTAATATTTTTCTTGGATTCCTCTCATTGAGAGGTGTAGGATTGATCTAAGGATCATCCGATTCCAATAAGTATTCATGGAGATATGAATTTATTTGCATTATGGGACAATTCGTCAAGGTCGACCAGCAACCAAATAACCCCCACTTGTGCTCAACGTTTTAGTATAAATAGAGATGCCTTGAAAGTCATTTATACACACACTCTTCTTGTGATCTCTTCCTCTTCACTTGTCTTTGGGATTTTGGTGGGAGGAAGAGATCCTAAGAGACTACGCAACCCTAAGGAGAGGATGCCATAGCTCAATGCTGTCATGGAGAAGGCATGCCCTAGATCTAGATGCGGGCAATGGAGAGAAGGCTCTACACCCTAATATGGTAGCCTACATGGAGGGAAACTCTTATGGTGGACACAAGCCTAAATGGAGTCATGGAGATGATGGAATAATGCCTTAGCTGTAGCAAGAAGAGACAGCGTGGTAAGGTCACTTCAGGATAGCGTGGAGAGCCTAGATTAGAGGCCGAGTTGCTGTGGGAGTGCATATTAGTTTGAGCGTTGTTTGAGGGTGGAAACAGGCCCAAGAATAGGGTTGTCTCAAGGATCAAAGAGCTGGAGGTTAGGCCGAGTTGAGGAGGCTCCTCACAGGCCTACCTTGAAGGCATTTCAAGAGCACCAGGATGCTAAAGTAAAGGCAGCTAGGGCACTTCTATTAATCTGCAGAAGAGAGGCTACTAGTGCATGGGAAAAGAGGTTGCATGGAGCCTTTTAGGAGCTGTGTGTAGGGATGTTGCTTCAGCTTGGAGGCTGAGTATCTTGAGGAGCCTAATCAAGTTTGTTTGGACAATAATCGAGGTAAGGAGATCTGGTTTTGGGGTGAGATGTAAATGACAGCTGATCAGTGATAGGCCGCAGTCCTAATCACCTCAAAACAAGTAAAGCGTGGATAGGTTTGGGGCAGATTTGTGCCCAGAACAGCAACACGGTTGAAGAGAAGTCTCCCTTGCCTAGGTCGCAAATTATAAGGGTTGTTTGATGAATCTATTAGGGTTGTTGCAGCGAACGTAATGCCCTAATTAGTCACTATAATCTAATACGTTGTTCGAAGACATTGGCATTGCTATGTGCTAGGTTGCAGGCCATAGCACCATAGCTAGCCACCTTGGTGTCTTATGATGAAAGTTATAAGTAGACACATTGTATATGACAACAATATGCATAGTACAACACACTGCACAGAGCAACATGACGTAAAGGTATGCAACATGGTATGATGCATAGTGCAGCAATATGAAAGATGCAACAAAGTGAGACATAGTGATGGTGCAGCATGGTGCAGCTTAGTGATGTTGGACATGGTATGATGGTGCAACATAGTGATAGGTTCTGCATGGTGATGGAGTCACCTTGGAGGATCAGTTGAAGCAACATGCCTTCAACTGAGTTTCCGATCAGCTATCTCATATGCCATCTTCTTAGAGAAGATCTATGCTCTTATTTAGATAAGTCAAAGGTTGACTTCTGAGGTATATGTACTATCTCTCTCTCTCTGTTGAACTATTGAATAAGATATAAGAAGAATTGATCAAGGGTTTTCCCACTTTGGGGTTTGTCCCTAGCTAGTGCCACATCTTGTGTTCTCTTGTCTTGGCTTGTCTTCTGCGATTTATGCTTATGTTCTATTTGCATTTTACTATCATGTTAATTGTGATTGCTAATTTGGAATTGATATTGAGCTAAAATGGAAAATTGAAGTAAATGTTCTATCAACATACAACATACCTAAAATTAACATGGTATCAGAGGTGAGGTGAAGACAAAGCCCAAGCAAGAGTGAAAGAGCAATCACCGAAGACAGTTGGGAAAGTACAAAAGGCTCAATGGGTTCCTCATCCCTCTTCAAATTCAGCAAGGGTGAATTCGAAGCAGAGAATATTATCAGAATGGTGCAACGGAAGCTTCTGATGGCCTAACTAAAGATCATTTCAATGGGAAGTCTGGATCTAAGGGTGGAAGGAAAGGCATATGCCTTGCTTGCAATAAGTTTGGCCATTATGCGAAGGAGTGTTTGAATGGTAGGGACACATCACTTGATGATGATAACAATCATTCCAGGGACATCTCCAATGATTGGAGCAATGACAGGTAATGTAGGTCATCAAGGAAATGGTCGACTCTTCAAAGAGAGCAAGGAACCCCAGGTATGAAGAATCAAATGTTGTTTCTGATAAGTTAGAGGAGTATGAAGTTCTCTCTAATTTGGAAGAGATGGAAACAATCATGGAGATTATACTTGGAGTTAATTCCACCTATCCCGAAAAGGGTGTAGGGAATGCTACCCTTCAATTGAATGATGGTAACACGATTCATTTACAAGAATTTCTTTATGTACCTGATCTCAAGAAGAACCTGGTGTCCGTTTCGGCAATGGAAGTCAACGGTTTCAAGGTGGAATTCATCGATGGAAAGGTACGTGTTTGAAAATGGAATTTTCAAAGATGCTTCTATTCTTGAGTTCAGGATTGGCAATTTGTATCAAGTTGCAGGAAGTCCATTGGGGACCATGTCAGTTGACACATCTCTTATATAGCACTGAAGGTTTGCTTATTATGGGACCCTACCCGATGTGAGTCAAATGGTGACAGGGATGCCTGAATTCAAGAAGAGCATGAAGGTACATGTTCGAGATGTACCGAAAGAAAATCTTACAAGGGGACCATTCCCCTCATGTAGCAAGTCCATAGATTTGGAACAACCCGAGAGGTTTGAGATTCATGATTGGGAATCTCATGTATGCAGGTGAAAGAAAGCCCTCTATGGCTTGAAGCAAAACACCCCGGGCTTGATATGAGAGGATTGATAGCTGTCTGATGAAGTTAAGATTCACTAGGAGTGAAGCCGATCCAAACCATTGCTTGAAGGTTGTGGATGACAGACCTCTCATACTGACACCTTATGAGGACGATCTCTTCCTGACAGGTGCAGACCCTCTCATTTGCAAAATTAAGAGGGAGTTGGATTCCGGATTTGGAATGGTAAACAACAAGCTCGTGACTAACTCGATGGAGCTTAACTTTCAGAAGTTATGTGGTAGTGATGCCAGACCTGATTTGGGAAATGCATCTGAGTTTCATAAACTCACACTAGCATTGATGTTCTTAGTGAACTCTTGTCCGGATATATGTTTTGCAGTTAGCATGTTGAGCTCATATATGGTTGAGCCTCACTGGATTGGTGCCAAGAATCTTCTGAGATATCTTTGGGGCATAATCTCTCATGGATTGAGATACACTGCCGGAAATGTGAAGCTGCATGATTATTCGAATGCTGACTGGGCAGGCAGTGTGGAGGATTGCAAGAGCACTTCTGGGTGCTGGTTCTCTTTGGATTCTGCTACGATATCCTGGATGAGCAGGAAGCAAAAGTCGGTTACTTTGATCACCATTGAGACCGAATACATAGCTATGAGTATGACCTCGTGTGAAGCTGCTTGGTTGAGGAAGCACTTTAGTGATTTGGTTGGACACATGTTGGATACCACTGTGATCTTCTATGACCACTAGAGGGGGATTTGATTGCTGAGGGATCCCATATTCTATGATCGCTCCAAGCATATAGACATCAGGTACCACTTTATCTGGGATATGGTACATTGATGAGCAAGAAGGCTCCATTGCATTGGGACTAATGTGCAGGTCGTCGACATTCTGTCGAAACCACTGGGAAAGGTCAAATTTGTGACTTTCCGAGAACGACTAGGAGTCATGGAGAGACTCTCTCCTAAGGGTCCTATATGATATGGACATTGAGCTCTGGGAGCTCCAGGGGACTTGGGGGTACATCGTGGAGCAATGAGCAACCATAGGGTGAGTGGTTCAACCTTCCCATGGTGGTTTTCTCTGTAGGCAGGATGAGTGGTTCATCCTTCTCCTGCCTAGACACAATCATAGGGTGAGTGGTTCTTCCTTCCCCTAGTGATTTGTTGCGTACAAGGCGAATGGTTCAGCCTTCCCCTGTGATACCCTGTGGCGACATGTAGGCAAAATGAGTGGTTCATCCTTCTCCTGTTGAGACATCCTACCCATGCAGTCTGGGACTCATGGGAAGTACCTCTCATCTGTCCAATGAGTAGGGAAATGAGGATATGGACCGTAGTAGTACCGATGGACGCATCGTGTTACTACCGTACTGCCTATGCTAGGATGATATTGATCTGGGATCAATGAAACTGACTTCGAGTCAGTATGAGTGGTTTGAGACACTCTCTTTTGGAACTGACTTCGGGTCAGTAAGAGTGATATAAGTCACTCTCTTTTGGAACTGATTCAGGATCAATAAGAGTGGTATGACACACTCTCTTCATATGGGACTGACTTCAGGTGAGTAGAGAATGGTATGAGACATTCTCGATCAATTCTTCTTCTTCATGGTTCAACAGAGTAGAGCAGAGCATGGCAGGGCATTGATGGCTGAGATAGCACAGTCTGGTAGATGGATTAGTGGATGGAGTTCTCCCTAGTTGAGAGGGAGTGTTAAAATTGTCAACTAGGGACAAACTCCATGTGGGTCATATTATTTATGGCAGCTGATATTTTTCTTGGATTCCTCTCATCGAGAGGTAAAGATCATCCGATTCCGATAAGTATTCATGGAGATATGAATTTATTTGTGTTATGGAACAATTCGTCTAGGTTGGCCAACAACCAAATAACCCCCACTTGTGCTCAACGTTTTAGTATAAATAGAGGTGCTTTGAAAGTCATTTATACACACACTCTTCTTTTGATCTCTTCCTCTCCACTTGTCTTTGGGCTTTTGGTGGGAGGAAGAGATCTTAAGAGACTACGCAGCCCTAAGGAGAGGATGCCCTAGCTCAACGCTGTCATGGAGAAGGCATGCCCTAGATCTAGATGCAGGTAATCGAGAGAAGGTCTACATCCTAATATGGTAGCCTACATGGAGGGAAACTCTTATGATGGACACAAGCCTAAACATAGTCATGGAGATGATGGCAGAATGCCCTAGCCGTAGCAAAAAGAGATAGCGTGGTAAGGTCACTTTAGGATAACGTGGAGAGCCTAGATTAGAGGCCGAGTTGCTGTGGGAGTGTGGATTAGTTTTAGGGTTGTTTGAAGGTGCAAACAGGCCCAAGAATAGGGTTGTCTCAAGGATCAAAGCGCTGGAGGTTAGGCCAAGTTGAGGAGGCTCCTCGCAGGCCTATCTTGAAGGAATTTCAAGAGTGCCGGGATGATGGAGTAAAGGCAGCTAGGGCACTTCTATTAAGCCGGAGAAGAGAGGTTGTTACTTCATTGGAAAAGAGGTTGCATGGATCCTTTTAAGAGCCATGTGTAGGGTTGTTGCTTCAGCTTGGAGGCTGAGTATCTTCAAGAACCTAATCAAGTTTGTTTGGACAACAATCGAGGTAAGGAGAACTAGTTTTGGGGTGAGATGTAAATGCCAGCTGAATAGTGACAGGTCGCAGGCCTAATCACCTCAGAACAACAGAAGCGTGGATAGGTTTGGGGCAGATTTGTTCCTAGAACAACAACACGGTTGAAGAGAAGTCTCCCTTGCCTAGGCCGCAGATTATAAGGGTTGTTTGATGAATCTGTTAGGGCTATTGCAACAAACGTAATGCCCTAATCAATCACTGTAATCTAATACACTGTTCAAAGACATTGGCATTGCTATGTGCTAGGCCACAGGCCATAGCACCATAGCTAGCCACCTTGGTGTCTTATGATGAAATCTGTAAGTAGACAACATTGTATATGACAACAGTATTCATAGTACAACACACTGCGCAAAGTAACATGATGTAAAGGTATGCAACATGATGATGTAAAGGGGTGCAACATAGTATGATGCATAGTGTAGCAGTATGAAAGATGCAGCAGAGTGAGACATAGTGATGGTGCAGCATGGTACATCTCAGTGATGCTGGACATGGTATGATGGTGCTGTTATCACTCAGGTTGTTCCCTTTGACTCCCAAGGGAATACGGCCGAGGTAACCACTAACCAATCTTTGGGTCACAGGTTCTAGCCTACCTATGACCAGAGAGGGCTCTCTCTTTATGCTTTAGCTTTGTTTGTATAAAATATTAGGCTAGCTATGATGCTCAAGGTTTTGTTTTTTGGAATTTGCTGGGTGATGATTTCAGTCAAGATATATATGTGCTCACTAGAGTGTTCTAGGCCATTGGGCATGGAGTCAGTGGTCCTTTAGTTGTTTGATATGCTGTGTTGATACAGTAGTGATGCTGCAGAGCCAGATAAGTGTCTGAGAAACAATGTTTCGAAATTGTGATTAAGTGTGATGTAACCAGGCTATGAAAGGCAATTAAGAATCTTCCAACAAACTGGTATGGAGAAACAGTGAGAATATTATTTAGAAGCAGTGAAGAATTTCTATATAACATTCAGATTTATAGAATTAATGAAAACATGAGCAATTAAGAATTCATGTCCATGATTAATTCTGAAGAAAACATTTACAGCAGTAAAGATTGAGCACAAGGTGTAACCAAACATGTCCTGCACTATTCTTTTTCTCTACTGCTAGATTAGTGGAACCTGAGTATGATTTAATAAACATAAGAAGACAAAACAGAGATTGAGAAAAACTTATTATTCCATCAGACAGCACAAGAATTCTGCAACAGCACGCATGGCATCAGCAAGACATCAAACTTTCAGGAAATCACTGAGCTTGTCCAGCCCTTTGCATTAGATAATCTGAAAGTATACAATACATTTGCCTCAGAGTGAAAATCACCAACCCCTCATACGTTGCTAGGGGAGGTATATATACATAATTTACATAAGAAAATATCTAGCTGAAGAGTAAATGCTTCATTAATGTCATGCCAACTCCTGGAGCGTTGTAGCTGAGGGAGTAAATGCTGTAGTAACTCTTCAGTGCCTTAGCTGTCCAAAATGGTCAGAAGATGTTGACTTTGTGGCCTGTTGGAGTCGGTTTGAGGATACGCTGTCTAAAAAGTGCGTATATCTTATCTTTTGCTTGCTGCCGCTGTCTTTTGCTGAGTCACCTTCCAGCTGCCTTTAATGCTGCTTTAATGCTGTTTGACTTTTGCTGAGCTGTAGCTGACTGGGATGGAACATCTGAAGTTATTGTGGCAAAATTTGAAGCATTGCTTGCCACCAATCCTCCTTGGGCATTTGGTGTCTTCGGATCTTCACCAAAGTCTCATCTGCTTCAGTATATCTGTAAAAATTTGGAGGAATTTCAAAAAGGTGGTGGATTTCATTTTCAATAAAAAATATATTCTCAAGTTTCTGCAGAAGACTCTGCCCTGTTGGAGGCCCTGCCTCCTCAGAAGTACTGCCAGATGCAGTAATTTGATTTTCCACAAAGGTGGTCATCCTGTTTGCATATTGCTCACGGGGGAGCAGTCTTCCCATGCTGTTTAGTAGGCTAGGCAGTCCCTTGGCTTGCAGTGCTGCCATTTTGGCCTTGTACTCATCCACCTCAGCCTGAATTTCATAGCACTTCCTCTCCACAGTTTGTACATAATTTCTGAGAGTGAGTACCTTTTTAACTGTAAGGACAGCCTCTGTTCTGTTAACAATATTGATGGCTGCCAGTTCTTCCTTTGTTTGCCTGTTCAAAAAATCTATCAATCTATTGGCCAGCTCCGGCCTGTTTCCCAGCACTATTTTGGCCCTTTGAACCTCTGTTTGTGCCTGGCCAATCAAATCCATCTGCTCATGCACAGTCTTAATTGACTTCCATTGCTTAGTGATGGATTGGTCAATTCGGGCCCACAAAATTCTTTTGATTTCTGCCATAGCAGTCTCTAGTTTGAGCTCTTTTTCCAAAGTCTTTATTTTCTCTTTCAAGGCCTTTATTTCTCTGCCTTGTTCTGCCACAGTCATTTTTGATTTGTCATATTTGGCATCTAATTCTGCCAATTTTTCCTTGGCCTGCTTTATCTCATTGGCCTGGAGCTCCATTTCTTTAATGGCCTTAGTCAGCTCTTCCATGCTTGTACTGGAGTCTGGAGCTGTTGTTTTTGCTGCTTCTGTTGTTGCTGTTGTTGTTACAGGGGCTACTGCTGCCTCTGTAGTTGTTGCAGTGGTTGAAGTGGTTGGAGGAGCTTGGGATGTAGATTCTCCCTGCTTATCTTGTAGTAAGCCTTCAAGCTCTTTCTCCAAATCAAGGACCTTCTGGTTGAGTTGCATTATAAGATCCAGCTGCTCATCGGCCTCTTTTTCCTTCTGTAGCTCTGCTGTTTGAGGGTGCTCGGTGGGCAGCAGCTTTAATCTTTTCTTTAATGCATTTAGGTCATCTTCTTTTTTCTTCATGAGGGCCCTTACGCCCTTTGGATCCTTAGGATCATGTCCTAAGTCAATGATGATGTCCTCCAACGATTTTATTCTGTTGTCCTTGGCCATGGAGGACATTCTCTCAAAATCCAACTGAATGTTGGTATTTTTCAATGATTCTTTTAACTCATGGGCCATGGTTGCCCTGTCCACCAAGGTGGCATAGACCATTTCTCCAGTTTGCTTGTGGAGTTCTATTTGGTCCATGGGATGGATGTCCTTGGCCATGACCTCCACCCTAGTCCTCACAAAATCTGCAGCTGATTTTGGCTGCGGCACTTTAGGCTTGAAATGACTGAGGATCATTTTCTCCTCTTGCAGGTCATAAACAGACATCAATCTTTCTTGTTGGGCAGGTGTTGCATTCAGAAACTGTTTATAGACTTCCACCCTCAGCAAGTCATTCTGTGCCTTTATTTGCTTGAAAGAAGCCTTAGTGCTTTTAGGCTTCTTGCTCTGCTGAGTGGAGGATGACACCTCCAAGCCAAGCTGCACTCCCTGCTCTTGCTGAAAGGAACTCGTACCTGTTTGCTGGCTGGCTTCCCCATCTTTCCTTGAGCTGTCAAGGATTTCTTCACTGATTACTTCTATCTCAGGGGAGTCAGCCCTTTGCCTTTTGGTCTCCGGCTGCTGGGAGGATCCACTTGCAGGAGTGGACTCTTCTCTTTCTCTCTTCTTACCCCTCTCCTCATGTGCTGGAGTTTGCATGATTGGGGCTGCTGGTGGCTCAGTTTGTGGAGGAGGGGTATGCTCTTGTTGCTGCTCACTAGAAGGGGCAGGCTGTTCTTTTGGTGCTTCCTCTTCAGCACCCATTATTCCTTTACCTTTACCTGTATCTGGTGCTGCTGTAGAAGGTGCCTGTTTGGTTGGTGCAGCTGTTGAGGCCGAGGTCCCTTCTCCTACTGGGTGCGGTCGCTTGAAGGGTACCTGCTGCACAGAATCTAGGTCAAGAGTCTTTTCCAAATCCTTGACATTCTTTTGCATCAACTCTTCTTCAGTTAATTTTTCAATTAAAGTGTCTTGCAGCCATTCTTGCTGATTGGCATACTTTTCAATATGTGGGTACTTGCAATGCTCATAGCCTAACAGCCTGTACTTAACTCTTCTAGCAGTGATGAAGCCTTCAGGGTCATAGGGGACCCACCGGAAGCTTTTTGAGAGCATGTACTTATCTTTAAGGATTAGCTCAGCATCTTGCCATCCCTCTTTTTTGTTCATGATGAAGGGGCCCAGATGGTGCTTGAACTTGAGATGGGCTTTCTTTTTGGAACTGTGAAAGTGAGTGAGGTCAGAGTGAATTAGCTGCCTATAATATTCCAAGGCAAATAGCCTCATGGGCACATATTTTGGGAGCCTGTATGGACAGAGCTCACAGCCATAGACTCTGATGACTGTATGATCCTCATATAGGTACCAATCACCTATTTTGTAATTCTTGGAGAGCTGCAAGACCTTCTGTATTTCAAATGATATTCTGGGAGGAGGGGACCTCATTAATAAACAAGAGACTGGATAAACAAACTGATCAATGAATTCACAATATGAGTATGGTGAATTTTGGACTCGGTGGAAGACAGATGTCCAGAAGATAACATATCTTCTTTCTCCTTTAGAATCCAGCTTTTTGATGTGGCATGGAAAAGCCTCAGACTGA
The DNA here is from genome assembly GCA_031772625.1 of Pinus tabuliformis. Classification (NCBI taxonomy): domain Eukaryota; kingdom Viridiplantae; phylum Streptophyta; class Pinopsida; order Pinales; family Pinaceae; genus Pinus; species Pinus tabuliformis. The sequence goes on along the minus strand of CM062804.1, from coordinate 1,030,015,531 downwards.
TAGTACATGAACAGGTGGTAGATAAAAGATGAATACTTGAAGATGCCCTCCCTGTCTACTTTGAAAAGCTGCTCATGTATCTTGTTGGCTATGAACTTGGCAAAATTATATTTGTAGGCAGGAGGTTGGCCTGGGCTGTAAGCAGATAGTAATACCAGCACTGTCTCATCAACAAATTCACTGGTTTTATAGCCTAACACATATGAAATCATGTCCAGCAGAAGCTTGCCTACATCAGTAAAGTGGACATATAAGTAGGGAGGTGGCCTTGTGGGCTGGCAGTCAGGCCTCATAAATGTCTGGGTGATCTTTTGCCTGTCCTCAGTGCTCATCTTGGCACCTGTGTCCAGCAGATAGTTCATGGAGAAAGGGAACAACAGCTGAGTTTGTTTGAAGTTGAGCATCTGGTTGATGGACTCAGCATTAATGTGAAAGAGGATGCTCCCAGATGGAGACTTGACAGCTCTTTGACTAGCATCATAATTCTCAGCACACAGTCGGATAATCTCTGGAAAGATATTGACAGAGGGGAGAAAGTAGTATGGCAGGTTTGACTCCCATATCCCATATGTATCCTTACCATTTAAATAATCATCTCTCAATTCCCTGAAGGTCTGCAAATGGTCCCTATCACCTACAAAATCTTGGATGAGGTAGTCCCTGTCAGCAAGAGGCAAGGACTCCAGGTCTTTATTTGGTGGATTTATGGGGGCAACACTGAAAGCTGTGGGTGCAGGAGCAGCCATTATGTAACTTCTGAATTTGAACAAGATAAGTGCAATGGTTTGCAAGGCTCCTTTAAGCTCAAGTGACAGACTGAATACAGACAGTGATAGAGATTGTCTTCAAAGTAGGATAAGCAGGCTATGCAGGATTGCCTTTGCTGTTCTTTAGTAAATTCACAGGGATTGTGAATTGATGAGGATGATTTGCAGAGGGTGTGCAGGATTCAAGCTGGTGAAATGCAGCTTTTGGCATGCACTCGGCAAAAGGGAACAATGCCGAGCACCTCAAGGATAAATTTGTGACCTTAGGCCGTGAGTTTGTCGTTTAATATCAAATTTATGGAGCTGGGGCAATGTAGGTTACTTTAGTGCAAATTTAAGTAGTAGACAGCTTCAATTTGGGATTTTGACAGGTGCTTAATGGAGAATTTTCAGAGAAACGACATGCATAGGGGCAAAACAAGAGAATTATGGTGAATACCTGGATGAACAGCACGGAAAGCCTTCGGGTCGAAGAGTGGGTGCTCAATGCAGCTGAATCAACAAGTTGTGGCGGCTGCAACTTCGAATTTGGCGGTTCGGAGGCAATTTCGCGGCGAGAAGGCTTACAACGGCTCGGTCTTTTTCACTTGAAAATGACATAAAACGGCCAAAACCGCGCTTTTTAACAACAAATTTGGACAAAAAGGGTCATTGGCGCTTTTCCGCCGATGACGTCAGCATGACGTCATGGCGGGCCCGGGGTACGGAGGGTGACGTGGACGCTGAGCTGGAGGCCAGCGTGGCTGGACACGGTGGCGGGCAGAGAGCGGTGGCAGGGCTACGTGGAGGGCCACGAGGCACGAGGGCGGGCGGAGGCGGCACGACGTAATGATGACGTGTGGGCGACGTGGTGTCAGAGGGGCGGTATCGGGGAGGTGGTAAGCGGTCTCCCCGCACCACCTTTGGGCGAAGGCGGTATCGGGGAGGGGGGCTCCGAACAACCCCGCCGATCGCCACGCGTCCCGTGTACGGGGACCAATACCACTATCTCCCCGGACGTTAAAGGGAGACGGGTCGAGATCTGAAAACGACCGCCCACCGTCGGATCGGGGGGGGAGGATGATGGACGGCTGGCGGGCGCCCCGACCAGTCGTGCATGTTGAGGGGGACCCGTCGGCCCAATAAAATATTCATTTAAATATTTCTGGCGCGGGACTTTGGGTTTTGGGGTTTTTGAATTAATCTGTCGGGGGGAACAAAGGGTTAGAGTTAGGTTTAAGCAGAGGGAAAGGGGCTTTATGAAATTGCTTAGGAAAAAAGGGGAAATGAGGGTTTAGGGTAGGTTATTACTCTGACCAGAGGTTAGAGTAATCCCAAAGCAGGGTTGACCATAGTCCCTGGTGGACTGATGTCTCCCTTAGACAAACTTATTTAGCTATAGTGCTAAAGGGGGGATATTTATACATTGCTTGGGGTTTTATACACCATGGTGTTATAATAGTAAGGGAAAAAGGGGAACATAGGGGATTTAATGTAAATACAGTTAGTAGTTAGTACTGGGGGGGAATGAGAATGGGAAGTGGTGGTTACTAAGCTTTTCAGGAATCAAACTTAGTTAGGAAGTAGATCAAAATGAAAAGAATTTTTACACAAGAAATGTGGCTTCTTTTCAAAGAAAGAAGTCATTTATGACATAAAATTTGTACAAATGAAGAGTATAAGGAGGACTGACCAGGCAGATCCTGCAGTGCTCATGGGAAGTTAGTGAGAAACTTTGAAGGGGATGAGGGAAGTTAGTGATGATTTGGCATTTTGTCATATAGACCACTGCTCTTGCCTTTCCTGCTGATGGCCACTTTGATTTACTCCAAGTGATGTGCTTGGATTTTGCTTTCTGCAACCTTCAACTGCCTACCCTGCCTACTATGCCTAACATTTTTTCTTCATTTTGTATGGGTGCACTTGGTCTTGCAAACCCTGATAACTTTCTTTTCTTTTTGCTGCCCTCCTATCTAAGTCTACCCTTATGACTTACAAGGGCCCAGATTAAGCAGTTGGGCTCCTTTCTTTCTCTATCCACCTAGTCATCTGTCAAGCTTGAGCTGTTTGAACAGGTACTTCCTCTCTAATCTACAACATGCAATTTAAAACATGGTGAGGCCCAGCTTGAGCTGTTGGGCCACCCATCCAGGTAGTAGTGGCAATTTGAACTAGCCACTTTCATGGTCTTTGTTTGGGGTTCATTTCTTTTATTTTTTCTTTGACCAAGTCATTTTCTTGCCCTTTGATTTTTGTTTTAAGGCATACCCTCTTTACATTTTTTAAACTGTCATTTTCTTTCACAAAAATGGAACCTTAGCAGCATGGAAGGTAGACATTTTTGGCACTTCCACTGTCAATCATGAGAGATGAGAACCTATTGGTATAGGAGGCTAACAGGTGCAACATGGTGTAGCAAAATGATAGGTGCCACATGGTGATGGAGTCACCTTGGAGGATTAGTTGAAGTAACACGCCTTCAATTGAGTTCCGATCAGATAACCCATATGCCATCTTCTGAGAGAAGATCTCTGCTCTTATTTAGATAAGTCAAATGTTGACTTCTGATTTATATGTACTATCTCTCTCTGTGCTGAACTATTGAAGAACATATACGAAGAATTGATCAAGGGTTTCCCCACTTTGGGGTTTGTCCCTGGCTAGTGACACATCTTGTGTCCTCTTGTCTTGGCTTGTCTTCTACGATTTATGCTTATGTTCTATCTGCATTTTACTATCATGTTAATTGTGATTGCTAATATTGAATTGATATTGAGCTAAAAGGGAAAATTGAAGTAAAATTGCTATCAGCATAGAACATACCTAAAATTAACAAACTAAAAATACAACTATTGCAACAAATTGCCTATTTTAATTAATTACATTCCCAATTAAATAAAATCCTATCTTAACAAACCACACATTGAGGAACCAACTCCTTTAGTAAGTTTTTTTTTGATCTCTCGGTCAAAGAGAAATTACGGATGCCCCTTCACCAAAAGTTATAATAGATATTCTTCTTGCCAAGAACAAAGTTTTGGACATTGTCAAAGGTAAGGTTGTTGAAGTAGAGATGATGTAGTGAAAAAAAAATTCAAGGAATATGACATCACTGTTATGAGTCTTATAGTTGGATCCTTTAGGGATCATTTGGTTCCCTACATTTCAAAACTTGATACTTCAAATAAGATGTACGATGCCTTAATGAATCTCTATACTATCAAGAATATTGGTCAATCAATGAGCTTGAAAAATAAACTTCGAAAGGCAAGGATGAACAATGACGACACTGTGGCTTCTTACTTTGTAAGGATTCACAAATAAGAGATCGGTTTCAAGCAATTGATGAATCCATTCATGATCAAGAACTAGTGATTACAACACTCAATGGTCTTCCTAGATCATGGAATGCATTTGCAGCAGGTATAAGTATATGGAAGGAATGTCCTACATTTGAACAACTATGTACATATTGTGCTCAAGAAGAATCAAGATTGATGAACAGATATCATTAAGATGAAGAGGTTCAAGCCCTTGCAACTAGCTTCAAGAACAAGGGAAAGAAGAAGTTTGGACCTCAACACAAAAAGTCACAAAAGAGATCTTCTTCCTCAAAGAAGAAGAAAGACTTATCAAAGATCCAATGTTATGGCTATCAAGAATATGGACATTTCAAGAGAGATTGTCCTAATATGGCTAATAACAAGAATAGAAAAGGAAAACAACAAGCTTCCGCTGCAAATGTTAAAGATGAAAAACCAAAGAAGACCAAAGGTGATAAGGATTATTTTACTTTTTTTCTTTGGCAGGTTCCTTTGCAGATGATGATGACATGTGGTTGGTAGAAAGTGGAGCATCAAGGCACATGACTGGAGAGCGTGGAATCTTTCAAGCATGACATAAAATAAGTTGTTTCAAAGGGTTGAATTGAGAGACAATAATAGCTATGTAGCTAGAGGAGTTGGAAAGGAATCCATAGAACTCAAATTTGATAACAATGTACATCTCAACGATGTTATTTATGTACTAGGTTTGAAAAAGAACCTTGTTTGTGTTTCTTGTTTATTAGATAAAGGAGATAGAGTTGCTTTTGTGGATGGAAAATTACTTGTTTGGTCCAAGTGCTCTAGTATAGATAATGTTAGGATTATTGAGATTTGTGATGGAAGTCCGTATAGACTTGTGAATCAACTTGGAAAATCAAGTACTAGTACATGATGAGATAAATCCAAGTGAGCTATGGCAGAGAAGGTATGGACATAACAATGTAAACTTTGAAACATGAACTATAAACTCAAAACGGGAACTCTGGCCAAAAAACCCAAAAAAACATCAAAAACAGTGCTAAAAACGAAAAGTGTGTATACTGGAACGATGTTTTTATTTTTTAGGCATTAATTTTGAACATGTTTTAAAAATGGCAGTGACTACGAAATTTACTATGAAATTTTCGTGCAAAATATAGCTTCAAAATGAAAGTGATGATACTGGAATAATGATTTTTTTTTTTTAGGGTCAATTTTCAAAATTTAAAAAAAATGCTAATAAAACCAAATTTTTATGTGTCAAACAAAGTTGTTTATGAGGAAAAAAACACATTAATGTTTTTGGTAGAATATCATTTTTCTTTCCTAAGTATAAATTTAACATGTTTTCAACCATAACATGCTAGATACAAAATAAATTGAAATTTTTTCAACTATAAAATTAAAAAACCATGACATTATGAACAAATTACATCACTAAATGAATTCAAAAGTCATTATTTGTATATTGAATAAAACATACATTATATCTCTAATTTAATATTGCATTGTAGATATTTTAAAAAATAAAATTTATCATAATTAAGACATATAATCCAACAACATAAAAATGCCTCAAAACTTCTCATTTAACACCATATGGAAAAAGATACGATGCATACATCAGTGATATAAGTTGTCTTAAACAATTATTCAAAATCACTCATATTTTCTTTTACACCATCAGAATTCACATCTTCAGATGACTGACTGGATGCTGACGAAGATGTTCCATATTCTTCTCTTTCATCAACTAGTGCCCCATCTGAGTCCACATGCATGCCCAACATTTTAGGTTTCAAAATTCTTCTAGATCTACGACTGGTTTCAGCAGACTCCCATGTCAACATTGTTCCTTCTGGTAACAACCTTTTTAGAATCTCTATCGTCTTGAAGTGAAGAGTTCCTCTCTTTGTTAAATTGAAGTCATAAACAAGTATGTCAACATCCTCCAATTTTAATATGTCTGTGCGGCGGCGATTTATATTTGTACCCTTTCTTTTTCTTTTTTCGCCATTTTTTTTGTCAACTACCATCTCTGGCTTATACACACCATTGAATGGTTGTGTATTTGTGGCATACCAATGTACTTCAACACTTGTAACATCCTCATTTTCTGTAAAGACCTTTATAACTTCAGCAACCCAAAATGGATAGCCATTGGGATCTCCATCTACTAGCACTGCAATCATGCAACCCTCCTTAATATTCTGTACTGAACCCCTATAAAGGTCTTCCATGGCTTCACGTTGTGCACGAGATCTTCTTGAACCAATATACATCTCTCTTTTCGTTGCCCGTGAAGAATTAATAATACCTTGAGATTGTTGTTGTTCAATAATGTTTACTTCCTCATGTTCATTCGACACATTTTGTGGCCAAATAAATGGATTTTTCAAAGTTATATCTTCATTTGTTGTTGTTGAAATGAGATCACTTTGATTATTGAAAAATGACTCCCACCAAACTGAATCAGCAATGTCAAAGTACTCATATGTATATCTAATACATTTTTTAATTTCTTCCAGGCAATCAGAATAATTTATATCTCTGTTCTGTCTGCGTGCATTCTGAACTTCACCAACTGATTGTAATAACAATATTTTTGATGCAAATATTGGATGATCTAGAATGAACTTCAAAAATTGGAAACCTGATGACGGTGCCCATTCTGCAGTAGCTGAATACTTCTTGCCCCATATTAGTGTTTTCCCATCAATTTTTTTGATACGAAATTGATGTTGGAAGCTAATGCTATTAAGTTGTTCAATGCATTTCCCCTCACCATATGATCCCAGCATAAACCTTCGCATGTCAACAGTTTCTTCCAACACATCAAAATTAGGCTCTGGCATGTATGATTTCTTAATACATTCAATTAGTGATGGCAAGCTCCCAACTTCCTTCCTCCTCAATGTGACTGAAAAACGATTGAACATCTGATCAATATGGTCATGAGTGTGCCCAACAAGAAGGAAACCAACCTTTACCTTTTGAAAAATTCTCAATTCAACAAGCATGTTTAGATATCCAAAAACAACCTGATTTTTGCTTTCACAACAAGTGTTGTCCAATTGTAGATACAAAACTTCAGGAAGATTACCAGACCAATGAGAAATCACATCATGAATTATGGTTATGGTCAGATTTGCATCATTATGAATATTTGGAGCTGTGAAGTACACCCTTGGCAACATTTTCCCATTGAAGACCATACAACCAACCAAGTGAAACTGAATAAAATTTTCCTCCTGTAAATTTTTGGGTGTGCGAACAAAATGTGGTAAAAGTGTTTTCTTCTAGTCCATACCATCAATTATCAAACCCAAATATTTATTCGGCTTATCATAACACTTCTTTCGATGCTTGTACAACTTCTTCCTTTCGTTTGTTTGTTGTTCGTGATGCTCCTGAAGTTTTTTGACAATTAAATCTACACAACATAAAAGAAATTCATTAAGAAATATGTTTTCATAGTTGATGACTATACAATTTTAAAAGTTAAAGTTATAAACGCTTACCTCTGTCTGAGCCTTCACATTTGTCCCTTTTTTATTTAAGAGAAGCAAATGTACTGCAAATCCCCATCCTTGTCTTCTTAGGAATACAGACATTGTTGAATTCTTTCTTCCATACCTTCACAAAATATTGATATGTAATAAACTGGCCATGTCCCTCGACACCTTCTGCATATTCTTTGTATAAGTTGTAGATTTCTCGTCTTGAAAAATTATCTGGAATATGTATTGTCTCTCTATTTGGCATACACTCTCCATGCTTTGAAAAGAAATCTTTCATCCATGACATTGCAATATTTGATAATGGCCCAAACTGTCTTTTATGACGTACTTTTGAATAAAATGTGGGATCCTTTTCCAAATTTTCTTGAATTCTCGAGAGACGAAAATTCCCAATGGAATGAAACATTTTGAAACCTTTTCTACAGATAAATAAAGTCCCAATATGATAATCATAACCTAACAATGTAGATTGCATGCACCCAACTAAATATGAATTTTGCATGCTTTTATTCATTGACAAATATCTCTTCCTTCCTTCTAATGCAAATTTGAAATCCATATGTTTCAAGTAATCTTTTTGGCAACATTCACTTGAAATGAGAGCACTGATAGAACTTCTTCTCGTCAGATATTCTGCTCTACCCCTTGTATAACTAGAACAACTTGCATTGATACGAAAAGGTCTGCTCCTACTCCTCGATACAATATTTCTTGGCAACATCTCCATCATTGGATCATCATTTGTATAAGGATTTTCATCATCATTAAGGGGAATGTTATCCACACTATGATCAGCTCTGCTTTTCAAATATTGACTTGGAGGATATTCTTCATCTTCTGGATCTTCAGTGCTACTGTCATAGTCCTTAGAATTCGGACTGAATGGAAATTCTGACTCGATGTTTAATGGATATTCTTCCTCATGTGCATTGTCAGTGCTACTCTCATAGTCCATAGAATTAGGACTACGTCGAAAATGTGACTTTTTACTTATTGAAGATGCTACATCCTGTCCTTTGTCACTGCTACCTTTATACTCATTAGAATTAGGACTAAGTGCATCATCATGTCCTTCATCACTGCTGCTCTCATAGTCCTTAGAATTAGGACTAAGAGGACACAGTGACACTCCATTCTTTTGAAATTCATCATCACGCTCTTCATAACTATTGCTCTCATAGTCCAGAGAATTAGGACTAAGTGGACACTGTGACACTCCAATCTTTTGAAATTCATCATCCGACTCTTCATCATTGCTGCTCTCATAGTCCTTAGAATTAGGACTAACTGGACACCGTGACACTCCATACTTTTGAAATTCAACATCATGCTTTTCATCACTACTGCTCTCATAGTCCTTAGAATTAGGACTAAGTGGACACTTTGACACTCCATTCTTTTGAAAATCGTTATCACACTCTTCATCACTACTGCTCTCATAGTCCTTAGAATTAGGACTAAGTGTACACTGTGACACTCCATTCTTTTGAAATTTGCCATCATGCTCTTCAAAACTGCTGCTCTCATAGTCCTCAGAATTAGGACTAAGTGGACATCGTGACACTCCGTTCTTTTGAACTTCACCATCATGCTCTTCAAAACTGTTGCTCTCATAGTCCTCAGAATTAGGACTAAGTGGACACCGTGACACTTCGTTCTTTTGAACTTCACCATCATGCTCTTCAAAACTGATGCTCTCATAGTCCTCAGAATTAGGACTAAGTGGACACCGTGACACTCCGTTCTTTTGAACTTCACCATCATGCTCTTCAAAACTGCTGCTCTCATAGTCCTCAGAATTAGGACTAAGTGGACATCATGACACTCCGTTCTTTTGAACTTCACCATCATGCTCTTCATCACTGCAGCTTTCATAGTCCTCAGAATTAGGACTAAGTGGAATCTGTGACTCTTTATTTATTTGAAATTCTTCATCCCCTCTTTCATCAGTGTTGCTCTCATAGTCCTTAGAATCAGGACTAAGTGGAAGAATTGACTTTCTATTCATAGTGGAAGAATTCCCGCTATATTCATCGATATGAATAGAGTTGTTACGCGATGAAGATGTTGATGGTGTATAAATTGAAACTTCACTATTAGAACAATCCATCCCTTTCAAATAGAAGATGTTGAATGATACAAATGGAGAGTCCCCTAAAAATATTATATAGCTTAAAGAATGAAATTTTCCCCCTAAAAAAATTCCCTCCAAAAAGTTTCGCGAAAATATTTCCCTCCAAAAATTTTCACGAAAATATTTCCCTCCAAAAAGTTTGTTAGATTTATTTACCTTCATTATTTTGTTCTACAACTTATTGAAAAATGTAAACTAATTTTTTTTATGAAATAAATCATTAAAATTAAAATTGTATACTACAACTTCTACATTAATTATTTTAATAGTTAAAGTATATAATATTTACCAAACAATTGAATTTTTATTTTTTATATTTTTATAATATATTCTAAAACAAATTATCCCACATTCAACCCGTTGTAAAACAATTTTACAATATTCGCTTTATAATATTTTAAAACACTTATATATTAAAATTTCATTATCACTATTACTCACATCACATCCAAGCTTTCTGAAAAACGTTGAAAGACTCGTGAATTTGTGGAGCAGCTACATCGCTATCAACAACATATTCAACGAAGAATTCTCGCAATTTAAAGGTAAGTTAAATTTTTTTCCTCAAAGATTTTTTTTAAATTAATAATTTTTCTGAGCCAAAATAACAATTACATCCGTCGTAAGCATGGTGGGCCCGATCAAACTCAATCGCCCAATACTCGTGGGTGGACTGCCGTGGTGTCACGGGGGTGGGGAGGTCGGGTGAGCGGGCGGGGTGTGAGGGCGTGGGGGGGGATAGGGGGTGTGGGAGCGGCCCAGAAGCTCGCATGCCTGTCGTGGGGTTGGGCGATTCTCAGAATCGCCCAATCCCCGCGGCGGGCGGGTGAGCTGCTAGGGTGGGCGCCACACCTAGACTCGTCCCCTACCTCCAACCCCCTTCCCGACACCCTCACTACCTTCACCCACACCCCGCGCCCCTACCCCCTTAATCCCTACCAACCCAACCCACTGCCCACCCGAGCGCCCTCACCCTTCCCCTTGCCCGTCCTGGGTGCCCTCACAACCCCCCGCGCCCCAACCCTCCCTACACCCCCTGCTGGCCCTGGCACCCTGCTAACCCCGCCCCCCCCCCCCCCCCCGCTTGGGCACCCTGCTAACCCCCCCGCCCGGGCGCACACACAACCCCCCGCGCCCCAACCCTCTCAACCACCCCACCCCCCCCGGCCCAGGCACCCTCACCCGCCCCCCGGCACAAGCGCCCTCACCCATCCTCACCCGCCCCCCCCACCCAGCCCGGGCGCCCTCACCCGCCCCCCCGCCCGGGCACCCTCACCCGCCCCCCCGCCCGGGCGCCCTCACCCACCGTCAACCGCACCCCCACCCGGCCCGGGCGCCCTCACCCACCTCACCCGCCCACCCACCTGCCAACACCGCGCCCCCACCCGGTCCCCGCTTGCCCGGCGCCCTCGCCCGTCCAGTGCCCTCACCTGCCTGCCCGACGGGCGTCCTCGCTCGCCCGCCCGACGTCCTCACTCGCCTCACCCGCTCGGCGCCCTCACCCCCACCCGCTCGGCGCCCTCACCCGCCCGGTGCCCTCGCCCGCCTCACCCGCCCGGGCGCCCTCACCCGCCCGCCTCACCCGCCCGGCGCCCTCGCCTGCTCGCCCGGCGCCCTTGCCCGCTTGCCCGCCGGGCGCCCTCACCCGCCCGAGCGCCCTCGCCCGCCTCACTCGCCTGAGCGCCCTAACCCACCCACCCGCCCGGCACCCTCGCCCGCCCGCCCGCCCGGCGCCCTCGCTCGCCTCACCGACCCGCCTGCCCGCCCGACGCCCTCGCTTGCCCGCCCGCACGCCCGCCTGGCGCCCTCGCCTGCCCGCCCGCTCGCCCGGCGCCCTCACCGGCCCGCCCACCCGACGCCCTCACCCGCCTCACCTGCCCGCCCGGCGCCCTTGCCCACCCACCAACCGGGCACCCTCACCCTTCCGGCGCCCTCGCCTGCCTCACCTGCCCGCCCGCCCGACGCCCTCGCACGCCTCACCCGCCCGACACCCTCGCCCGCCCACCCACCCGGCACCCTCGCCCGCCCACCTGCATGCCCGTTCGGCGTTGTCATGCCCCTACACCTGTGGTAGTCTTTCAACCGCTTATAGCGAGGTGCGGCACCACCGAACACTTTCTTTTCACCAATACTAATGTTCATGGACTACGCCTAATTCACTTTCTCTTACTTAGTTTGTGTTTCGCAACCAAGTATTATTATGCATAACCTTTATACTAATGAACACCCATACTCATTCATTATCAACAACAATTATAACAAGAACATAATTGCACAGTATAAAGGGAGGGGCAACTCCCTGAACAATGAGTCTGCCCAACAATATGTATTAATCAATCTTTCTTCAATAATACAAGCTTCACAAGTATCCTTGGCAAAATCCAAGTCTATACTTAGCCAATTTTACAATAGAGGCAAAACTGCCTTTTACAACCTTTGTGCATACCTTGCACGGTGGGAGGGTGCTCACCCGAGCCACCAAGACTCCCTCCTCAAGTCTCACACAAAACAGCTCTTCAACCAAGTCACGGGCACGCCTTGCCCAACCTTCGTTTCTCACCAAGTGCGTATCCAAACTGTGCACAAGACAACCCTTAAGCGCATGAGTTGTGCGCTTTTCCCTTATCCCCTAATGCGCACTTTCTATCTGCACCTTGAGCGAAGATCCTTGATCGAATTTCGTTGATGCGAATGAGCTCCAAAACGCTCCAATATATATGTGTTATAGCGTGGGTGGTGGCTCACCCGGCCGACCACCCAAACGTGGCTTACACACCCTTTTGAGCACTTTGTAATTGTGTTGGCCTGCCCTCTATGTGAGTTGGCCCTCCAACTATATCGCAAATGCTCCCACGGGTATAAGCCCTTCATCGTTTCCCTTATCGTCGCATATGTCTTTTGCTTTCGTTGCACTGTTGTGTGCGCTGACTCGCCCTGCACCTGCGCGCCTGCCCCCGTGCAGCCCAGCTCGTCCGCGCCCGCCGTGCACGCCAACTCGCCCGCGCATCTGCCGTGCACGCCAACTCGCCCGTGCGCCCGCCAACTCTCTCGCGTGCCCGTGCCCGTGCCTGGTCCGCCCGGCACCCAACCGAGTCGACTAATTGAGGACCTTACATCCTCCTCCACCTGAAATCATTGTCGTCCTCGACAACATACCATCTTGGTAGCCATCTACCAAGATCATCACTATCCATGATGTCAACTCCTCCACATACGGCAAACATCCCTGCAACATATGTAGAACTCTGTCTCCATCATGTTTCACCTTGGTAACCAACTGTCACCAAGCTCTCCATACCAAGGTATACACCTCAACGGTATGTCATATATCAGATATCATCTTGATCCATGATCATCGACCCCTTTGCCACAATCTCCACTACAACACCCCGTGTCGACCTCATCATGTGTCATCATGTGAACCTCTGTCATGATACTCCAACAAGAGCTAACACATGTCTATCATGTGCCAACATCTCATCCCAATAGCAACATCATCTTGTACATTGGATCCCCTCATGACTCAAGCTAGTTGGGTAGCTAGTCCAACCATACGCCCAAACCATAAGAATGCACATTCTTCCATCACCATCAGTCGTTTCTCAAAACAACCTGCCACATTCTTGACTCATCAAGAATCTATCTCCATAAGTGCAAACCATGCTCAGGTCCATGGAAACTCCATCCATCTCATCTGCAACATGTCATGATGCTTGATGCCAAGCCATCCCTGCACCATTAGTCATACCTGCTCAACATGTTTTAAGGACTCACTGCCATGAGCAGCTAACAATGAGCCCCATCTTCTCATCCATCTAAGAAGATGTGGAGGGAGTAGAGCCTGAAGGCTCTCCCTCACTAATCAATTCGATCCACCTATCAGGATCCTCAATCTCCATCCTCTATAGATAATCAACCCAGTCTTCCCTCTGGACATCCGGCCTCACATACACTTTTTCATCATCATCATCATCCTCAACCAACTCTAGCCTTCTTGACAAATCCAAGATGCTATCTGAAAGTGTCTTGATGACCAATGACTGCTCAGTAAGCTTTGCCTCAATAGTAGACAACCGCTTACTCATGTCTTCCATTCTCTTCTCGTCCTCCATTTGCATCACTCCCAACTTACAATCAGGTCTTGTCACTCCAATGGTTGGCACACCAATGGGTACATCTTTCCTTCCATCATAAATGTAGATTTTCTTCAAATGTGGAACAATCATGGCATCAAATTGTTTCATGAATTCCATCCCCAATACAGCGTCATAGTCATCAATCCGCACTATAGTGAAATCAACCTTCCCTGTCCATTCACCTAGTGTAGTATCCACCCTTTCAGCTATACCAAGAACTTCAATAGGAGGAGAATTCACTGTCTTCATTTGTGCCTTTGCCGGTACAAATTTCAGCCCAATCCTTCTTGCAGTATCCTCGCCCATGAAGTTGTGAGAAGCCCCACTATCCACCATAGTGAGTACATCAGCACCTCCAACCTTCATTTCAACATACTCCAATCTGTTCCTCTCAGGATCCCTCCTAGAGACCACCTACGTAGTAGCAGAAGCACCAAGTATCTGCATCATCCCTACAGAAGCACCTTCATTCTTCGCATCAGATTGTGCAATAGCAGCCACCTTTGGTCTAGAAGGACAATTCTTCACCGTGTGTGGTCCAGCACATATCCAACACTTCAAGGCTTTCTTCATCTTCAAACTATCATTCGATTGCGAAGCATCATCCTTCTTCTTTTCCTTTGGCTTATTGGACTTCTTCTTCTTATCATCAGAGGTCTCATCATAATGCTCCACCAACCTGTCAACAACAGCAAAAGATTCCTCAAGTGTCCTAATCTTCTGCCTCTTCACTTCATTGCGTGCCCAAGGCTTCAACCCAATAATGAAGTTGAACACCTTGTCCCTCTCCGCCATGTCAGGAAGTTCCAGAGTTGCACTTGCAAACTCTCGCTGATATGCTTGTAGGCTCCTGGTCTGCTTTATGTACTTAATCTTTGTCCTTGCTTCCCATGTCTCATCCTGAGGACTGAAATGGGTCTGCAAAGCTTTCTTCATATCATCCCACAAAGTGATGTCATCAGCACTGCCATTGGCAATCTGGTCCATCCTCCTTCGTCACCACATCTTAGCATCCTTTGTTAAGAACTGAGCAACTACCTTAACCTTTGTCTCATCATCAGATAGACCCAACCGTTCTAAGCATTGCTCCATGTCCCACAGAAAGTTTCCAAGAGTTTTTGCATTCCTTGTGCCATCATAAGATTCTGGTTCCTTGACTTTCACATGAGGCGCTCCTCCACCTAAGTTATGCCTCACGGCCTTCTTCAACACCGCGATCTCATCCCTGGCATTGTCAAGAGATTTTTTCAAGTTCACGATCTCTGCAAGACCCTGATCCCTTGCTTCTTCAACCTCCTTGACCCTTACTTCAAGTTGTGTACACATAAGATTAGTGTACTCATGTTGTGTCCGGAGTTCATCAAACTCTTCCTTCATCTTTGAGTTGGCCTCTTGTTCTTGAGTGAACAAGTCCATCTTCTTATCCCAGGAAGTTTCCATAACCTCCATCCTCAACAACATCTTTTCCATAAGTGCTAGAGTAGCATCTTGTCCATGACTAGACCCAGCTTGAGATTCAGCTACCATCTCCAACAGCTTCACCAAGTCACTTGCAACCTGAATCAACCCTTGTTCCACTTGTGTGAAACGGTCTCCTTCACCTTCAAGTACCCTTTTCACTGTTACTTTGTCACGAGCAACCCTGCTCACCAGCTCCAAACCGAACTCTGATACCAACTTCACTTCGGTGAAGTTGTGTAGCAGCTTCAACCTTTAATGCCTGAATCAGCTGCTCTGATACCAACTCTCACGCCCCTACACTTGCGGTAGTCTTTCAACTGCTTATAGCGAGGTGCGGCACCACTGAACACTTTCTTTTCACCAATACTAATGTTCATGGACTACGCCTAATTCACTTTCTCTTAGTTTGTGTTTCACAACCAAGTATTATTATGCATAACCTTTATACTAATGAACACCCATACTCATTCATTATCAACAGCAATTATAACAAGAACACAATTGCACAGTATAAAGGGAGGGGCAACTCCCTGAACAATGAGTCTGCCCAACAATATGTATTAATCAATCTTTCTTCAATAATACAAGCTTCACAAGTATCCTTGGAAAAATCCAAGTCTATACTTAGCCAATTTTACAATAAAGACAAAAATGCCTTTTACAACCTTTGTGCATACCTTGCACGGTGGGAGGGTGCTCACCCGAGCCACCAAGACTCCCTCCTCAAGTCTCACACAAAACAGCTCTTCAACCAAGTCACGGGCACGCCTTGCCCAACCTTCGTTTCTCACCAAGTGCGTATCCAAACCGTGCACAAGACAACCCTTAAGTGCATGAGTTGTGCGCTTTTCCCTTATCCCCTAATGTGCACTTTCTATCTGCACCTTGAGCAAAGATCCTTGATCGAATTTCGTTGATGCGAATGAGCTCCAAAACGCTCCAATATATATGTGTTATAGCGTGGGTGGTGGCTCACCCGGCCAACCACCCAAACGTGGCTTACACACCCTTTTGAGTGCTTTGTAATTATGTCGACCTGCCCTCTATGTGAGTCGGCCCTCCAACTATATCGCAAATGATCCCACGGGTATAAGCCCTTCATCGTTTCCCTTATCGTCGCATATGTCTTTTGCTTTCGTCGCACCGTCGTGTGCGCTGACTCGCCTTGCGCCCGCGCGCCCACCCGTGTGCAGCCCAGCTCGTCCACACCCGCGCCCGCTTGTAGTCCAGCTCGTCCGCGCTCGCGCGCCCGCCGTGCACGCCAACTCGCTTGCGCGCCCGCCGTGCATGCCAACTCGCCCGCGCACCCGCCAACTCGTCCGTGCGCCCGTGCCCGTGCCCGGTCCGCCTGGCGCCCAACCGAGTCGACTAACTGAGGACCTTATAGGCGCCCTTGCCCGCACGCTTGCCCGTCCGACGCCCTCGCCCCCTCGCCCGCCCGCCCTCACCCACCCACCCTCCCTCGGCCGCGCCACATAGGCCGCCCGGCAGGTGGCAGGGTGATTCTCGGGAATCGCCCTGCCGGGCGGGGGCGAGGGCCGCCCGGGTCGTGCGGATGAGGGAGGGTGGGTGAGGGCGGGTGGGTGAGGGCACCTGGGCGGGGGGGCAGGTGGGTCAGGGCACCGGGCGGGTGAGGGGGGTGAGGGCGCCGGGCGGGAGGGCGGGTGAGGGCACCCGGGCAGCGAGGGCGCCGGGCAGGTGAGGGTGCCGGGCGAGTGAGGCGGGTGAGCGAGCAAGGGTGCCGGGGGCGGGTGAGGGCACCTGGGCGGGCGAGGGCACTAGGCGGGCGGGTAGGTGAGGGCGCCGGGCGGGTGAGCGGGCGAGGGAGTAGGTGAGGGTGCCTGGGCAGGTGAAGGCAGGCGAGGGCGCCAGGCGGGGCGGGCGGGTGAGGGTGCCTGTCGGGGCGAGCGAGCGAGGGCGCCGAGCGGGGCGAGCGAGCGAGGGCGCCGGGTGGGTGAGGCGGGCAAGGTGGGCGAGGGCGCCGGGCGGGTCGGGTAGGGGAGCGGGTGAGGGCGGGGGAGCGGGTGAAGGCGCCGAGCGGGCGGGCTGGTGAGGGCGCCTGGGCTGAGGGTTGGGGAGGGCATTGGGGGGGCGTTGTGGGTGAAGGCGCCTGGGCCGAGGGAGGGTTGGGGTGGGGGGGGGGGGGGTTTGGGAGGGTTGGGGCGCATGGGGTTGTGAGGGCGCTTGAAGGTGTGGTGGGAGGGTTGGGCCGCAGGGGCACCGGCGGGGGGGGGCTGCATGGGCGCCCGCAGGGGGGGCTTGGGTGGGTGCCCCTGGGGCACTGAGGGGTTGGGGTGAGGCGCTATTACATATTTTTTTTGTACTTATTAAAAAAAATTGACATTTCATATATATATATAGTTAATTTTGAAATGTTTTATTCGTGATTTACCTTTTTTACACTAGAATGTTAATGCATGCTCTTTTGGAATGTGAGGGGCGGTTGGTTGGGCGATTGTTGATCATACAAATAAAAAATTTATGATATATTTTCGTTGTTAATTTAAGTTAATATGTTTTTATTATTTACTGATTTATATGTTTCTATTTTTTAGGAAAATGGCATCAAAGAGAATTTCAGTGAATCTTTCTGGACCAGAGACTCTTAAAGATACATCTTCAAGAAACATTGGTGAACGAACTCCACCTGAGCTCATGACTACAAATCTTTCAAGTGATAAGAAGATGATTTCAGACTGGAAGAATTTGAAAGAAGTGAAATTTCCATCAAGAATCTGGTATGTGAAAGAAAAATAAAGGACAAATGTGAATATATATCTATATATTGATATACAGAATGATAATAGAAATTTTGAGGTGATGGGAAGAGTCATAGATATGTGTTCGGTACCGGACACTGAAGTTGTTTACATACTTACAAAGGCTCCCAAGTCACATGAAAGGATTAAATACCGACTATCATATTCATTGTATGACACGAGAGAGGTATCTACAAAGTTGTGTAAACAAATCGTAATTGAGATGACACAAAACATCGTAAGTATTGTTATTTATATTTGTATTTTGCGTTCTTCAAAGTGTCTCGCTATATTTTTTAGCTTCATTTTTTATTGACATATGATATTTTGTTTGGCAGAATTTTGTTGAAAGTTGTTCAATTAGGTTGGGAGACATTCATTTCATAGAGCATGATATCATGAAAATTGTTAGCAGTTTTTACTCAGTGTCAGAAGAAGATATGGAAAATAGGCAAAATGTAGTAATTGATGATGCTACAAAACTACATCCAAAGAATCAGAAAAAAAGGCCTCTGGTGGATAAATCTAGCAAGGGTAAACAAGTTACTTTTGAGAACGATGAAGTTGAAATTGACAGTGAAACATATGTTGTCATTACTGAAGATGACATTGGAACTGAGAAGAGCCATAAAAAACCAAAAGTAACAATGCCCAAGAATAAATTTGTTGGGAATGTTATGACCAAGTAAAGTAACGCTGAAAATTTTGAAGCAGTCATTACCAGCAGTCAAGAACCTAGTGAAACTTCAAAAGAAAGCAGAGAAATCATTACACCAGGGCTGATTTAGAGGATGGCATTATCAAAACAAAACAAAATGTCATTCAAGAGAATTTGACAAAGAGAAACTTAATTGATGGTGGTCGCACATTTCAGCTTAATGTCAGGCAAACCTGTAAAGCAAGTGAAGGACAATGTCAATATCAAGTTAGAAAGCCACATCATCTGCATGTTCACAACTTGAAGACATTGATGAGGTACAATCCATATGCTCATGTGGTTAGTTATGTGCTTCTTGTTGATCCACTTCAAGTTCCCAACAAAGAAGCATTTGATAAGTCAAAATGTTTTGAATACAATTATTATATGCTTGGGGGGAACCATTCTGTAGAAGCTCAAAGACAATTGATGGATGATTATCCTAATAACCCACGTTTTGAAACAATGAAATATATCATTTACGCTAGTTTATAAGATACAGAAGCAAAGTTAGTGGCATGGGATCATAATTTAGATAATGAATATAGGATGTCTATGAATTTCATCCAAAGGGTTAGATTTATTCATAGTGAATTTGAAGAAAAATGTGGTGGGGATAGGATGAATGTTACTGCAGATTTCCGAAAGGGATGTTGTATGAAAATAGGATATCAAATTGAAGAGAAAACAAATTCAAAAGGTGGAAAAGGAAACAAACATAGTGATTTATTCAGAGGTGTTGATAACATTTTCCAATTGGAATTTAGAATTGGAGATGTTTGGAAGTTGATTGATGAGATTTTTTCCATGTGGGAAGACATTGCCATTAAAAACCAGAAGGTCAAAAAGTCTAAGCCATTGATATGTGGAAATAGTAAATTAGCTCCTGAAATGAAGCAACTTCCAGACGATATGACTATCACACCTTGGAGGGCGATGCAAGGAGTGAAAGATGATAAAATTGTCAAAAAAATATTATATCGTGTGAGGTCAGGGAAATTATCATTGGAGGAAATGTTTGAAGAATTTCAAAAGTAAGTTTGATGAATTATTTTTATTTATTTCTAGATTATAATTATATTTTAAATAAAACATGTTGTTCTTCGTAGTACTTGTTATACATATCATTATATTAACTTTTTGTTACTTTATCTATACAGTCACAATGTTTATATGAAAATTCAAGAACAAATGGTTAGATTGTTGAATGAAGATAGTTGGGATGATGTTGTACGCAACTATCCAGATTCAAGTTCTACATCAACATTAAAAGCTTTTTATCTTGCATTTAAAAAGGTATCTTGATTTATACATTCATTTTTATTCACCTGTGTACTATTTTTAATTTATAACTTACACATATATTTGTTTATTTTATAAAAGATGAGTAAGGATGATAATGGAGCGCCAGATAGTTTCAAAACCTTTATTGAAAAAATAAAGATAAAAAGAATAAAAAAGCAATGTATTAAGAATGCTCAACTTGATCCAAGTCTTAATCATTTCATTTGGAATGGGCTAGACACTATTCAATATCAAGTAATACAAGGCGACTGTGAAGACATTGCTAAACTCATACCTAAAATGGATTATGCCCTAGTCATTGCAGATATTCCCCATGGTTTCAATATTACAAACATTGACTATGATAGTGACTCTTATACTTATCAAGCTTTTAGTAAAGTGGTTGCGGGATTTGTAGAAGTCACGTCATCACCATTATGGAGATTTGTGACATTTCATTCAGACACACAATTGGCATTGATATTGTCAAGCTTCAAGGGGAAAACAAATTCAAGAATGCAGCTTACATGGTAAGACGTTTAAAATGTATATTTGATTAATGTTGAAAAATTTATTTATGTACAAGTTAATTCAACTTTTACTATTTCATGTTACAGGAAAAAGCCAAATCTTCTTAACAATGAAGATCAACATTTTATAAATGATTGTGAGTTCATTTATATTGATAGTTGGGCAAAAGATGATAGCCATATGTCTATGCTTTTTAATCGGGTAGACGGAAAGAGTCATAGCCAAATACTGACTTATGATGCTGTTGTGAGAAAACTAACGTATGAAGACAAAGAAGCAAAAGGAGAGATAGTTAACATTTATCAAAAACCACAATTATTGATTAACTATCTTATTTGTTCAGATGAAGAAGATTGGGTTCTGGATTTATTTTCTGGCTCAGGTAAGTTTTATTATATGGAATTGAATTTCAATATGTTATTTTTTAATTAATATGTCATTGTACTAATTTAGTTCATTATTTCTTTTGTGCTTGATAATTAGGTACAACACTAGCATGTTGCCTTCAAAAAGGAAGAAATTGCATTGCAATTGAAAAAGATCCAGTACAGTGCAATTTCATTCAGCAAAGAATTAATGCTCTTCAATTTCTTCCAGATGCAATGCAAGAAATTGGGTTGAAGAAAGGGGACTTTAGTGAATCACGTGTGGCAAAAAAGGCAAAGGAACCCCAACCACCATTACATGGAATGTTTGGAAAGACATACATTGGGAGATTCGCAGACATCAAAGACCCATTAGAAGAGGAATATGAGCAAAATGAAACAGAAAATATTGTGGAAGAAGACAATGATGAAACTCTAGAGGACGAAGAGTTTGGATTACGTGACATTGTTGATTAAATTTAAGTTATGCTTGTAAATCAAGCTTTCCAATGTTTTGACTTTGACATTTTATGAGAAGAATAAACACTCAATTAGGGTTGTTATATGTTCAATATTTGTAATATGTGATTTTCGCATTGATTTTTAAGTTAATCATTATTTTTTGAAAAAAAAAAGTGATTATTATTTTTTTTTTGACATGAAATTCATAAAAAAAAGCTATTATTTTACCATTTTTAGTTAAAATTATCGTATAAAAATTGTGATTTTGACATGTCAATTCTAGCAAAAAATTATCAAGATTCAAAACGTGTAGTTTTTTAGTTATATTTATGTTAAAAATGGTTATTTTTATGTCCATTGTTAAAAAATATTGTCTTTTAGAAACAATTATTTCATGTGGATTGAAAAATTAATTAAGGATGTATAAATATGTAGAATATCGAAAATTCTAAATATTGACCTCCTAATTTAAAAATGCAAAACGATAAAAACCTCACTAAAAAGAAAGTTAAAATTAAAATAAAAACCAAGAAAATGTGAAGAAAATGACCACTTCAAAAATGATCAAATTTACAAAATAATTATTTACATTTTATACATTAGAAAATTTAAAGCCAAAAAACAGGTCTTTTAAAAAAAGGGGGTGATGCAGAATACTCACTTTTTTAAATCAGCATGAAAATCACTCTCATTTTAAAATGATTCTAAAACGTAATGTACATAAAAAAATTAAAGTGCCAAAAACTATGCTCTACAAAAAACATGTTCATTCTGCATCACCCCTTTTCAAAATCAGGTCACTTTTTTGCTATCTCTACGAAACGAGTAACAGTATCAGTTCCCATTTCAAAGTTTACATTGTTACATCTTCATTTCCAAGCATTTCCTGAGTTGAGTCAAATAGTGCCAGGGGTTCCTAAACTGCAGATAAAGAATGCTGGTATATGCAAAGGCTGTGCTCTTGGGGAGATCATTAAGAAACCATTTTCAAACAGTGATAACAGATCTAAGGAAGCTTTGGAATTGATTCATTTTGTTGCATGTGGTCCAATACATGTGAAATTTCTTGGTGGGTCGTTGTACTGTGACATTTATTGATGACTTCTCCCGCAAGACATGGATATATCTCTTGAAGACTAAGGATGAAGAGGAATTCAAAGTTGAAGTGGAAAACTTGATAGGTAGGAAGATCAAGATAGTAAGATCTGACAATGGAGGAGAATACACCTTGAAGGTGTTGAAAAATCAATGCTTATAGGAATTAGGATTTGATTCCTCTTTCTTGATAATTACTTGTGAATTTTGTTGGCTTCTTTTACTTCTTAATTAGTTTATCTTTCATCAAGCAATTACCAAATTATATGTATATGAAGATCACAAGAACAAGAGACACAAGATGTAGGTGATCAGCTAGGGAAAAACCCCTATAAGGGGAAAACCCAGTCACAAAATCTTCCTTCAGTAGATTCAAATCAAGATGAAACACTTTCCAGACTTCTAGATAAAGACCTCCTCCAACCACCAAGTCAACCCTTCCTCCTAGTAGATATCCTTTGCTCAACCTTCCAAGTGTCAGCTCTTCAAAGTGTAGCTTCAAATCAAAATTTCGGTCCCCAAATTTAGAACTTAGGCCCTGCAACAAAAATAGAATTTTGGCCCTAGCTTCACCCCAGAATCTTCGCACGTGTGAGAGAAAGGTAGCCCAGAAACTCGTTTTTCCTTCTTACAACTTCTCTCCTTCTTCTGCAACTTCTCACTCTTTTTCTACTATTTCTTCTTAGAGATCGAACTTGAGAGCATGCACTCCAAATGAAGTTGAGTTGCTCAATATATAGGCTTTTTGTGAAGTCGAATTTCCCTAATCTAGGCCAACTTGATGAAGGCAGGGACGACTTGGTGTGGAGGTGACACATGACCATTTTTATTAAAAATTAAATATTTTTATAGGGAACAAAAGCCCAAGAAGGGTCTAATAAAAATGAAAATGATTTTAATGACTCATGAAAAACCCTAGAAGTCTTTAATGGAGACATTGACCTATAAAAATTGTCAGACTAGGAGGTAACTCCTCAAATCAACTATGTTTATTCATTAGGATTCTTCATTGTTATATACACAAGGGAGTGACTCTTGGGTTTCACCTCCCGATGACTCTTCATTTTCCATTATTTACTATTTACATTATTTACAAGTGTTCACCCAATCCCCATGATTAGGTGTCAACATTCCCCCCCCCCCCCCTTAATTTGAAGGGAGGTTGGTGAGTCCAAGCATCATTATGAATCTTTCAAGCTTTTCTCTTCGAAGCGCTTTGGTGAAGATGTTTGCAATCTGCTCATTGGTGGAACAATGTTTTAGATGGATTGTCTTGGCCTCAACATGATGTCGAATCAGATGGCATTTTGTATTGATGTGCTTCGTTCGATCATGGAACTTTGGGTTCTTGGCCAACTTTATTGCAGAGGTATTGTCAATCATGAGTGGAGTTGAATGTACTTGTTTTACCTGCAAATATTCCAGATTTTTCTTGAGCCACACAATTTCCTTTGTTGCCTCAGTTGTTGCCACATATTCTACCTCTATTGTGGAATATGCTGGAATTGATTGTTTGCGTGATCTCTAGGAGACAGCTCCTGATCCAAGATTCATAGCATAACCAAAAGTAGATACCCCAGTTTCTTTGTCTCCATCGAAGTTTGAATCGAAGTATCCAATCAAGTTGAAATCACCCACCTGTGTATACTTGAGTCCAAAGTCTTGAGTTCCCTTCAAGTACTTTAGAACTCTTTTTGTAGTAGACCAATGTCCCTCACAAGGCTTTTGCATAAACTTGGAGAGGCTTCCAACAACAAACAAAATGTTTGGTCTGGTAGTAGTCAGGTAGTTGAGACTTCCTACAAGATGTCTATACTTTGTTGCATCCTCAAATTATTTTCCTTTAATGGGTGTGAGCTTTAAGTTTTGTTCCATTGGAGTAGTCAGAGGATTGTACTCAGCCATGCCAAATCTGTTCAACAAATCTCCAATGTACTTCTTTTGAGAGAGGAATATAGACTTCGGATGTTGAGTTACTTCAATACCAAGATAGTAGTGAACATAGCCCAAGTCAATCATTTCAAAACCTTTCCTCAATTCCTTCTTTATGGATGCAATGTAGCTGTCATTGTTCCCTGTCATCAAAAGATCATCTACATATACCACAAGATATACAACTATTTTTCCAACTTTCTTGACAAACAAAGTTGCATCATCAAGATCATAATGTTTGAAGTTGAGTTTCAGAAGATGCTCAGTTAACGTTTCATACTAGTCTCACGGTGCTTGCTTTAGTCCATACAAGGATTTCACAAGTTTGCATACTTTATGTTCATGTCCCTTCACATCAAATCCTTCAGGCTGGGACATAAAAACATTATCTTTTAGATCTCCATTCAAGAAAGCAGTTTTTACATCCATTTGATGTAGTTTGCAACTGTTCTGAGCTGCTAGGGAAAAGAGTGTCCGGAGGGTATCCCATTTTGCCTTGGGGGAAAAGTATCCTCATAGTCAACCCCTTCCTTCGGTGAAAAACCTTTTGCCACAATCCTGGCTTTGTGCTTGTCAAGTGAACCATCAACTTTATAATTTTTCTTGTAGACCCACTTGCAACAAATTGGTTTGGTTCCTAATGGAGGATCAACCAGCTTCCAAGTGCCATTCTTTATCAAGGCATCATACTCCTTTTACATCGCTTCTTTCCATTCATCATGAGAAGCAGCTTCTTTGAAGGAAGTTGGTTCAAAATCCATAGATAAATTTAGCTCATAATCATAAGAACAATCCATATCAATAGGTGAATCATAATCATCTACATCACCTCCATTTTGCCTGGTTGAATTTCTTGCTCTTATCTTTCCAACCTCATTAGGATGAACACTTTCAAGTGTCTTTGTCAGCCACTTTGGGGGACCTTTCTGAGATGGTCTAGGCTTCTCAATTGATTGATTTGGGACTGAATCAAGATTGAGTCTCCCAATTTTGTCAATCAAATCACTCAAAGTATTGTTAGTGGTTGGAGTTTCATGTGGGGGAGAGAGTGCTTCAAAAGAAGATTCCACATATTGATCCAGTATAGGAATCCCCCCTTCGAGATGTGGAATCTGATTGAAATGATTTTTCATTTCCGAATCTATCCAAGCAATCAAGTTGCTGCTCAACAACATTGTCAGCTTTGGAAGATTCAAGAAAGATTACATCTCTAGATACAACAAACTTTTTATTAACTTCATCATAGAGACAGTATGCTTTGGAGGTATTTGAATACCCCAAGAAGATACACTTACAACTCCTTGCACCAAGTTTATTTCTATGTACTTTTGGTATCAAGGCATAACAGGTGGAACCAAATACCTTGAGATGTTTTACCGAAGGAATGTGGCCATACCACAGTTCATAAGGAGTCTTGTTTCTAATAGCATTAGATAGAAATCTATTCTTTACATATACAGCACATAGAACTGCATCAACCCAAAACATCAATTTTACATTCTTGAAAAACATCATGGAATGCACCATATTTAAGATTTTCCTATTCATTCTTTCAGCTACTTCATTCTGTTTGGGATTATAAGGCACAGTTGTTTGATGTTTGATCCCATGTTGGTGAATATAGTTTTCAAATTCATTTGAAGTGTATTCTTTTCCATTATCAATGTGAATAGAGCCCATATGATATTGTGCATAATTTTCAATCCATGTATGAAATTTCTTGAATGTTTGAAAAGCATCAGATTTGTTCTTCAATAAATAAACCCAACACATTCTAGTGTAGTCATCAATAAATGTCATCATATATTTATTTCCATTTGCAGAAGGAACAAACATTGGACTGCATAAATCTGAATGAATCTATTCGATTTTTCTATGTGCTCTGGAGTGTGAATCATGAAAAGACTGTTTTCTATGCTTTCCTAGAATACAAACATCACATTGCTTAAGTTTCCTAGGAATTGTAGGCAAACCAGTAACACCATTTTTCTTCAATAAGAGAAGGTTGTCATAGTTCAAGTTTCCAGATCTAGCATGCCATAAAAGACTTAATGGAAATTACCTTCATGATAATGAGAAGTATATGAGAAATTTTGTGCATGAGCAGAGGTACCTTGCAGCTTGAGAAGCCTTTCTTCTTCTATCCCCATCATGACAAGTGAGTGATCTGATGCTTTTCTCACCTCAACCTTGCCATCAAACATATGAATGGAGTGTCCTTGTTGGTGGATGTGGATCGAGGACAACAAGTTTCTCCTTAGCTATGGGAGATATAAAACATAATGCAAAAGAAAGTCTGGAAGATTAGGTAATTTGAGCCTGACTATGGCAAGCCCTGATGGCTTGAGTTTTGATTTGTCTACAAAATATACTACTCCATCAACATTGTCAGTAAATTCTTCAAAAAAATCTCTCCTAAAAGTCATGTGGCAAGTTTCTCCTGAATCAAGCAAGAAATCATTTTTCCAAGAAGCAAGCGAAGCGTTAAACAAGTCTTCATTTACTCCAATATTACAATGTGCCACAACATAGTCAGTGGATTCAAGTGCTTCACCTTTCTCTTTTTCATTTGTTTTACTTTTGGGTTGATTTCTTTCCTACTCAATTCTGTCCCAAGGCAACTTGCATGTGGATGCATCATGTGATCCATCTCTATTGCAATGTATGCAATGAAGATCAAAATTTTCTCCTTGAGAGTGTCTGCCCCCCTGCCTTTGAAATTTCTTCTAACTCTTCCTCTTCGACCACCTCTTCCTCTGGAAGAATCTTGAGCATGATTCTTCTCTCCATGTGCAAGACATACAGCTTCTTCAGAAGATTGAGGAGTTGTATTCTTCCCAAAATATTTCTCTCTCAGCAAATTTATTCACAAGGGAGTCAAAGGTAATTTCTTTGAGGTTTCCATTTGCTTGCAATGACTCAAGATAATTTGAATAAGTGGGATAAAGTGCCTTGACAAAAGCTATAAGAGGAATGTCTAGTTCAACATTAGTGACTTTGATATCATGCATAATAGATTTTACTTCTGATGCAAGAGCAAGAGGATCATCATTTTGTAATTCAAGGCTGAACAATTTAATCATCAGTTGGACAACTTGAAGCGCAGAGTGTGAGTCATAGATTTCCTTCAATTTTTGTAAGGCTTCTAAAGAATTCGAAAATGGTGAAATATGGTGACTTACCTCTTCATTTACAAATGCTGCAATCAAGGCATAGGCCTTGATGTTCTTTTTTTCCCAAATGGCGAATTCCTTGTCTGAGGCAGGCTTTGCTCATTCATTGTCTCCTTCTCCAACACAAACTCCTTTCCAAATCTCATTAAAAATGAGAGTGTGTTTGATCTTCCATGAACACTCAGGATAGTTCTCCTTCCCGGTGAGAACCATTCCAACTATAGATATTAATGAATGCATTTTAAAATTTGTGTACTATAAAAAAAATACTTCTGCTACCAATAAACTGTAAGAAATTGCGCCTCTGTTGGTAATATGTGTAAAAAAAAATGCACTATGATATATTAAAACAGAGGTACTATTTGGGGGAGTGGGTTTATGGGTGAGGGTAAATTTGGGGGAGGGAGTATTTGAGGGAGGTTTATATGAGGGACCGGGGTGTATTAACATGACAACATGGAGGTGGGAATGCTTCACTGGAGTGGTTTGGTAATGGGCCCACGGAGGGCGGTTTAGGGACAGAGGAAGCATTTACTGTATACATAATCCACTCTCAACACAATGCATCACTGCATTCACATGCCAATCAATATGCCATTCAGTACACCACTTAAAGATTTATATATGCCATAAAAAAACTTCAACGCATATACCAGTCTCGGACTATGTTGTAGCGGCTACAACCACCCTCCAAAATTTTGCCTTAGCTTTGTTTTGGAGCCTCCCTAATAACCATCCTTAGCAGCATGTCTTGCACTATCAAATACATGAGCTTTAGTGGTCTTCTAGCAAATTTCCAGCCTGTGCATTATAGCTTGTTGCATTCCCCTCACAGGCTACTTCCTTGGACTTGGTCCAACTGCAGGCTGAGCAACTCCCTCAAGAAATTGTGCAATTCTGGAGGGGAACTAGCCTTCCCTCTAGAAATTGCACAATATTGATTGGCAACTTGCTGGCCTCAGGAATTGTGCAATTCTGCCTGTTAACCTTCCTTGGAAAAAATGCGCAATCTGGCCCAGCTACTGCTCAACCTATAAATTTCGCAATCCTGCATAACAGTCAGCTGCTTAGCCTAGAAATTGTGCAATCCCTCTGGGCATCCAACCCATCTTTCTTCCAGAAACTGCACAAAAGTTACCCTCAGTCAGGAAGGTTGTTGCATGTGCCATCAGGTTGACTAGTTCCACCCAGGACCGAGAAAAATTGACTAGCATGCATGGGCTGCTTTTTCCTGAAATAGAAAAAAACAACATGCAAAAATCATCCCTAGGTTTTAGGGAGCTATTTTTAGCAGCTTGAGGTTACATGCAAAGATCATTTTAGAATATTTCCTCCAAGCGTTGCTTTTTCCTAGATTTGTGGCATGTGTATCATGAGCATCAAACTTATTTATTCGACGCTTTAGAGCTCACTTCTTCACATCGATATTGGAGCTCTAACATCCCACAACACATCCAGGAGTCTTCGACACATCCAACTCAGCTATTTCTGGGTAAGTCCGCTTAACTTGTCTTTTGTAACATTTCTGTCGCTTTTTGTGTTTTGGCTTGTGTGAGTGTTGTCTGCTTGATTTCTATGAATGCTTGTTGTCATTTGCATGCATATTATCTTGTACTAGTACCGTTTCAGGTTTCATTAGCATCTCATTGCTGTCTCATGCATGACACTTTTTTGCACGAATAGTCACCGATTCGGCAACTCGCTTCACACACATGCATGTTGTTCCATTTTCTGAATATTCCATTCACTGTTTGGATGCATGATCATTCACTCCTACTTACACTCAATATTGCCATGCATTCACATTCACATTTTCTTTCAGTTTCTCGTCGGTGGGTCTGGGAAGCCTTGGCCTAGACTCTGCCTCACCAAGACAACATTACGCAATCCTGAGAGGGAAGGCTCTACCTTCCTCTCAGATTATGCACATTTCTTCCGAATGACTGTCCTCCAGCCTTGTATTGTGAAATTATGAGAGGCAGTGACTACTAACCCAGAAAATTGCACAATGCAGTCACTGGGCTCGCAACCCTCGCCAGCTGAAATTTCACATTGTGCAATTCCAACAGGCCAGTATAGATTATGCATTACATAATCCAAGTAGCCAACCAACCTCCAAACAGTCCGAACTGCCTTTTGCGCAGTTCCGACAGCCAGTCTCCCAACCTCCCAGGAAAAATTGCTCAATCCTTGCCAGTTAATCCCCAGGTATGTTGCATGTCATTCCTCAAGTTTTCTTTGGTTTTAGCTGACAGGTTTCTTGCCATACATGTCGCCATGTATCCAGATCTAGCAGGTGTTCATCTATCTCTCAATAGTTTAGGATCAATTGCCTCTAAGAAAGCAGGATTAAAGGACACTAACGAAATTGCAACTAGAGCAACAATTGAGAGAATGTCTACAAGTATGCCGATCTATGAAGGCACCAAGATGATTGTAGACAAGGACATCAAGCTGAAACGGAAAGAGGTCAATGATTCATTTGCAGGCACATTTGGGGAAGACCTCGAAGACCACCAAGTCTATGTGAACATTCATAAGTCCGGCTTGTACTGGATTGCATGCAGGTATCCTGTGTTCCCATGTGCGAACATGATACATTGGATCGTCTCACACGTTGATCTCAAAGGGATGATATTGAGCAGTGTTAGCGAGACGAAGATTGCTACCTTCAGGGCATAGGATTATGAACATATGTACCATATGTCGAAGCTCGTGGTCACCATGGAGACACCCTTCAACATACCCAACAACAATGCCAACTCCAGAGATATCTTGAAGAACTAGGTAAAGGAGCTGGCCAAATTCAGGATGACACCCAACCAAATCTACAAGACGAAGATACTACGGAAGGCATATCAATACTTGGTCATCTTTGCATGTCATCTGTATGGTCAAGGGAGCACGAAAACCTTCTCACAGAGTTGGGTGATCGTGCTGGACCAACTGGCCAGTGAAGGCAAAGCATGCAACTGGTCCGACGTGTTGGCTCATCGACTGAAGAAATAGGTAACAAGAGCTCGATAGCCGTCCAAATGTCAACAAGCATAAATCTACATGTTCGCTTACATCTTGGATGCAATCTGTGCCCATCAGGAGTTCTCGAGCTTGAAGTGGGCATGAACATCGATAAATACCTCTGTGAACACTTATTGTAAAATGTTGCCAGAATTCAGCTTCAAAGGAGTTATCACACAACTGTCCGATCATTTTTTCACCCTGGTGTACAAGATGATATTTGAACAGGATCCACCCTGCATTTCGAAGGCAGATATGGAGGCACTGATCGATATAGAAGATTGGTATGCCTCATCATCCGGCACCTTCATACGCATGTACAACGTGGGGAAGCCTCCGCATGTTTTGCGAAGTTTTCGCTGGACAATCTCGTCTTGAAGGAAGTATCATACCACATCTCGACAGGACTATCAGCTAGGCTACATCAAAAGAAGAAGGCACCTTGGCTTGCTCTTCCATTGCGGATCGGGTTATACGAGATACAAAATTTCAAGCATGCGGATGTCGAAGTAGAGGAGATCAAGAAATATTGATTTGACATCCGAAGCTATAATCCGTATGACTCGCATTGTTTTGTAAAAGATCACTGCGCGAGAGTACAGTTTTAGTGGATCCACGGGGCATGTCATTGGGCGGAGGAATACCCATGGAGATATTGTTACAACTTCTCTAGGCCCAATGAACTGGTCAGCATCGCTGTGGAATGGTTAGCAAAGCAACATCCAGGAGAGCACCAACAATAGCAGAGGTAAACATACCAGTGCGTGACAAAGGCAAGAGGAAGATTGTCGACATCATGGAGGAGGAACAAAGCTGCAAGTTCTGAGTAGACCCACTTGTGCAGAAAGAAACTTTGGCAATAGAGGAAAAGAGGCAAAAACGTGACAAGTGGAACGCACAAAGGCAGAGAAAAAAATAGGGAATGGAGGAAACAAAGGAGGAGTTACATGAGTTGAAGGAGAAACTCTGGAAGGAACAGGAGCTGCGCAGATAGGAGAAGGAAGCGCATCAGGAACATGTACAGCACGAGGCGCAACATGTACAGACATATAAATCTATGCCCATACAAGTAGTTGACTCATCCAAAAAGCTGGCACCAAGCAGACAGGGTGAGCCATCACAAGGGCATGACCTTGCTCAAGAGATTGAACAAGCACTTGAGAAGATGGATACAGACATGGAGCAACAAGAGTTAGAGAAAGACATCGACCTCATGCCTCACCACCAAGAGGTCGACCCACCAGCTTCACCGGATCCAGAAGTGGAGCAAGTCCCAAGCGACCAAGGAGACACTGAGATCCTTGGAGACAATTTGGAGGGAGAGATGCACAACATCTCATTCGATGAGTCCCAACATAGAGTTGTGCAATCTCGCAGAGTGTCGACTTCGGATGATCACACATCTCCTACGCAGTTTGAGGAACGAGTGATCATGTCTGATGTACGCAAGCATCCAACAGCATTGACCGATGCTACCAAAGCATATGCCGAAGCCACTAGCTCTAGTGTTCACTTCTTGATAGCAGAGAACGAGCGAATGGCTAAGGAGTTATAGACGACCAAGAAAGGAGGGGAATTGGTTACAACATCCGCCCGAGCAAAATTGAAGAAGGAAATACTGGATGAATTATTGTCCCTTGACACAGTCATTCAGGCATTTTATTCCAAGTTTGGTACTGTGCATAAGGAAGTTGTCCATCTCAATGGTTGGCAGCAATGATGTGCGAGGAGAGCATGTATCTTGTCAAACGTGCATGCTATTGTTGATTACATGCAAACATGGACAATGAGATACAAGGGAGCCCCGTTACACTTGCCCAAGATGATGAAGCCCAAAGCGGTTGAGCTGAAGGCATGCATCCAGAGTCAGATCCAGAACTATGAAGATCTCCCGCAGCTCATCACTAGTCTACAGGCTTCCCATGCATGGGTATTCAGGAGTATGGATGTTTTTGTACACACACATGCGATCCCATCTATTGGGACACTCACCCAGGCAAAGACAAAGGCACATGTCAGGCTGGAACTTGACTTGTACTTTGACAAGTTGATGCACATAGCCACCAGCCTAGACTTGGCGATCAGTGCAAACACCATGCATCAACATGTTGCTGGTCAGGCCACACTCAAGAAAATGATGCACATGTTATCAGACGAGTTGGACAGAGGAGCTTGAGAAGTGTACCTGGATACTATGGAGGCAAGAGTTCATTTCCAGAAAGACGTTACCACAGAGTACACGGACATTATCGCGGACTAAAAAGCATGATATCAGTTCGCTATCGTCGACCATTATGAGGATGTCGAAGAGCTGATCTTCCCACAGTTGTACGAGTCAGAGTGATGTCTTGCATGGTTTTCTCAGGCCTATTTTGTCTCACATGGGTACATGTGTAGATTGTATGTAATGTCTTGTCAAGTGGAAGTTCAAGTGTCGATAGTTGGATGTAACAATCATAGAGTAGATGAAGAGTCATGAGGGTAGATGAACTATCACAAAGGGGAATGTCAAGGGCCACCCCACCCTTTGATATATATAGTCCCTCATAACTCATTGTAAAGGCTTTTGGTTAACCAAGCTTCTAATAGGAGTATATTAGAGAGAGCTTGGATAGTATTGTAATGAGCCTTGGCTTCTCCACTGTGTAGAGCTAGTATATCTCTTTGGAGGAGTAGGCGGTAGTGACTGTAACGTTCCGCTGTCGGAACTAGTGGTTGGTCATGGTTGTATTGTATGACTGGAACTTACACTTCTTAATATAACAAAGCCAACATGTTTCATGCATATGTTGTATTGTATTTCAGCTATCTTGTTTACTCTAAATGATATATGTATCTGTTTTCTTACGCATGCATGTGTAGTTATTTTCTGTATATGTATGTATGAATCTTACTGAAATGTGTTGTTGGTTTAACCATCACTTTGGATTGCTAGCTTACTTGCCTTCCATGTTGTGATGCATCTTTGCTCATGTGTTCCCTTCTTAACTATGTGCTTTCACAGGTTTCCAAGGGGCGCACTCACCTCACCCTCTGTGTGTTAGAACTGCTCATGCACCTTCCTTGACTTACTGCATATGTCACACCCTTGCTACCAACAGGGACATCTTACTTGCCTCTGTGTGAAACCACGGTCAAGGCGATACCGTACAACCCACTACTGGGACTCCTACACCAAATGGTTTGAGGTCTAATTGGAACTTCTTACCAGCGAGATTCGCCGACATGTTGGCGGGCCCAACATCATCAAAAATCTATCAATTCAATACAAAAGGACTGCCAATTCAACGAATTCCAATGAATTTGAAGAGGTGGGCCATAAAAAACTCACCGCATCATTTAATTAAACAAACAGGAAATATCTCTATTATAAGAAAGTTCTATAGGAGATGAACATAACCTTACTCTCATAATAAGTCAAGAGAAATAATTATTGAAAAACATAAAAAAGAGGGGGTCTCAGTTTAATTCATAGTAAACTAAATATTTCTAGTAACTTTTAACGCATGCACATATATAAATATATATCTATACATATTTCAAGCACTTGTGAATAAAAAACATTAACAATGCTTGCTGGAAAAATATCCTACATAGATAATTGAACAAAAGAATTCAATATGCTAACAAGAAACAAAAATGATAACAAATTCTGAAAGTGAACAATATCATCGTAATAAAGGGTTGCATTCGGTTTGCTTATATAAAGCAGATATACGCTAAATAGTTTTTATTCATCAAGAAACAACA
Source organism: Pinus tabuliformis (assembly GCA_031772625.1). Lineage (NCBI taxonomy): Eukaryota > Viridiplantae > Streptophyta > Pinopsida > Pinales > Pinaceae > Pinus > Pinus tabuliformis. The sequence continues at coordinate 1,029,981,162 of CM062804.1, read as the reverse complement.
AGAAAGTAAACTATATAATAAAGTATATTGTGTACTGAACCTACAGGCATATGTCGGGTTATAAAACAAAGAAGAGAAAGAACTCCTTAACACCGAGAAGTTCCTATTACTTATTGGCACAAAATTAATAGAAGACAATAACAATAATCGAGTTGAGGGTTTACAACATAAATTAATATTACATAACTCGTCAACTAGTTAAACTTTAAGGTCTAGGGTAAATATTCAAAGCTCTATGTAAAGTAACAGTACAACAAAAAAAGGAAATATTTTACATAGAACAATAACTCCAGTGGAAATATTTTTTTTAACTTGATATTGAATTAAATTGAAATGAGAATCACTATACAGTAATTCCCAAAAGCTGACAGTGTGAAATTTAAAACAAATAAGGCAACGACTGTGACCCTTAAGTCACTCATGGATAGTCCTAAATCCTATCAATCATGTAGCTCTAAAAACTATAGAACTGAATCCCAACAATAGAAGAGGCCCTTGGCCCAGTGAGATAGTTTTAATAAACCTGACAAAGAGGAATTCTTGTGTTAACAAAGCTAGAAAAGGTCAATGTTCTGGAAGCCCTAATGAGATGCCAAGTGTCGTAGGTAAGTTACCCTAACTTGCATAAACCCCAAGACACAAGTTACACTTCTAAATTTGCAAGGATTTTGAGTCCTGAAAAGCTATATATGAAGAATGACCACATAGGATTTAATTCCCTGAAATTGACCTCTAGAAATGACACTGGAGCAATGAGAAAACAAGAAAATAAACTAGCTTGGGTGACCATAAAGAAAATATGATGGAAGATAGATTCATCTGCTCTTATCTGAACAGGGAGATATTGAACCGAACAATTGGATGAGCATTCTTCTGTGATGGTCAAGCCCGGATGTCGTGAAAGGAAACATCCCATCCATTAAAATATGATACTGTCGCGGAATACCATTGCTTAGATGTGATAACGGAAAGCTATGGTTTCCATTCTACCTGTAAAAGTTAGCAAAGTTATGCGTGAATAATGGAAACCCAACACAGCTGCAAAACCTCCTAGCATTAGCTCTAAGCGAGACTGGTCGGTGGTGAGGGTGGGGAAGGGGTAGTTACCCCATAACCATCCCACTCACGTGAGGGTCATTTGATCAGAAACCCTTTAATATGACAGTGGAAGGAGTGACAAATGTACACTATAATCAATTAATGAAAAATAGCTAGAGCCTTCGAGAAAGATTCATTCATCATGTGATCTAATATTTGTCATTCGAAATTTCATGTGCCCAAAATAGGACAAAGTAAAGTGGAGCCAACCTTAGGGCATGATGCAATGGAGCGATTTCTTGGCAGGTGAGGTTCCATGTCCCTTGTGTACATTCACAACCTATAAGTTATAACATTCACTAAGTTACAAAAATACGAACTACAATCCCATGCAATTAATTTACAATATTTCCAACCATATTAATATCAAGTGGATAGATGATAATAATGTTGTCAAGTTACATATAAGAAGTAATTTCTTAATAAATGTGCTAGGACAAGTAAAATTATTAAAGTAGATTTTTTTTTGGGATAAAAGAATGTTACAAGTGGTATTAGAGCTAAAGGGTTCAACGCAATGCCCTGATTAAGGAAAAATGTCAATAAAATATGTTGTGGCCCATGGATAAGAAGAATTGAAGATATGACAAACTTTTGTACCCTTATTGTTTTAAATAATACAAAACCTAAGGTTGAAATCAATGATTAAGAGTTGGAAATGAACCATAATAAGAAATCAAATAAATTTTGTATCAAGAGCCATGGCCATGAGGAGTGAAGAAAAGAAAGGTTTCATTACGAAAGTTAAGTTAAAGGATTACTAATTGAATTATTGTTGGGTTACCCTTAACTAATGACAGACATATTAGGCGCCCAGGAGAGAAGACAATTATAAATAGTAAATCACCTTCTGTGACTGAGGGATAATGAATAAAAAAGAAATTTATGGTTTGCAACCACAAGGAAGTATACGGGAAAACAAAGCATGAGACATATATGTGCGCCAAATAAGTAAAATGTATGAAGGCCTATATTATTAAACAATAATAAAACATTAAATGGTTGTGCTAACAAGGAAGGTAGGGTGTTGCACCTTGAAAAGTTCATGGTTATTTGTATAATAATTACTTGTTTCTAGTTGCAAGACCTTTTTGTTAACTACAAACTATAATATCAATAATAAATATGTTTTAGATTAAACATCTAATATATGTTGTTGAGGAATGATAGATGTTCAAAAGGGGTTAACGATACTATTGGTTCCAAAATTAGTAATACCTAATGGTTATGTTAGATACAATTAGAAAGCCAATCACTTGATTGGTATAACTACCTCTTGGCATAAATGTTGGATCTTGACTAGGAACTCTTATGGTTATATATATATATATATATATATATATATATATATATATATATATATACAGTGACAAGGAATCCTCCCCTTCCTATCAATTACCCAAGGTATCTCATATATATATATATATATATATATATATATATATATATATATATATATATGAGATACCTTGGGTAATTGATAGGAAGGGGAGGATTCCTTGTCACTGTATTAAGCTCTAAGTAGAGATAGTAATGATAACAAAAATACAAACCTATATGCTAACTATATAACTTGAGTATAAATAAATCCTATGCAATAATAATCAGTTGGTATAGGATCCATGATGGATGAAATAAAGTATAAGATGATGAGGGAATTAATGAGCTTACATGTGAAAAAGTCTTTTAATAAGGGAGCCAACGAATACTGGTTACTATAGTAGAATGATAGGAACATACCATCAACTTGGGGGATTACACATAAATTTATATCATTGATAATGTTCTAATGTTTCTTGTGTAAGTAAGGTATTATGGTATATTAGAGTGGTTTGATTTTCAAAGAAAAATATTTTTGACCTCTTCGAGTAAAAAGAAAAATCATAAGAATCAAATTGGAAAGATTTAAGAATTGGAGCCTAGAAAAAGGTCAATAAGTTCTCATCAAACAATCAAAACGATATAAATAAATAAAATAATCAAGAAATAGAAAACTGTGGTGGAAATGCTTGGTAAAATTTCTATCTAGAAATTAGTGAAATGTGTCAAGCCAAGCAGTAGCTCCTCAAAACAAATTGATTCGTATATTATTCCTTCAGGTTGGTCTTTATTATATACAAGAGGGAGAGACTGTTCACTTCATCTCCCAATTACTGTTCATATTACTTATTATTTATTTACATTATATTCACCCAATCCTGATGATTAGGTGTCAACATTCCCCCCCTTAATCTGAAGGGATGTTGGTGAGTCCAAGCATCATTCTGAATTGTTCAAGCTTTTCTCTTCTAAGCACTTTCATGAATATGTCTGCAATTTGCTCATTAGTGGAATAATGACAGAGATGGATTGTTTTGGCCTCAACATGATGTCGAATCAGATGATATTTAGTATTGATGTGCTTCGTTCGATCATGGAACTTTTGGTTGTTGGCCAACTTTATTGCAGAGGTATTGTCAATCATGAGTGGAGTTGATTGTACTTGTTTTACCTGCAAATCTTCAAGAATTTTCCTGAGCCACACAATTCTTTTGTTGCTTCTGTTGTTGCCACGTATTCTGCTTTTGTTGTGGAATCTGCTAGAACTGATTGTTTGTGCGATCTCCAGGGGACAGCTCCTGATCCAAGACTCATAGCATATCCTAAAGTAGATACCCTAGTTTCTTTGTCTCCATCGAAGTCTGAATCAGAGTATCCAATCAAGCTGAAGTCGTCCACCTGTGTATACTTGACTCCATAGTCTTTAGTTCCCTTCAAGTACCTTAGAACTCTTTTTGCAGCAGACCAATGTCCCTCACAAGGCTTTTGCATAAACCTCGAGAGGATTCCAACAACAAACGAAATGTATGGTCTAGTAGTAGTTAGGTTGTTGAGACTTCCTACAAGCTATCTATACTTTGTTGCATCCTCAAATTCTTTTCCTTCAATATATGTGAGCTTTAAGTTTTGTTCCATTGGAGTAGTAAGAGGATTGCATTTTATCATGCCAAACCTATTCAACAGATCTCCAATGTACTTCTTTTGAGAAAGAAATATGGACTTCGGATGTTGGGTTACTTCAATACCAAGATAGTAATGAACATAGCCCAAATAAGTCATTTCAAAACTTTTCCCCAATTCCTTCTTTATGGATGCAATGTAGCTTTCATTGTTCCCTGTCATCAAAAGATCATCTACATATACCACAAGATATGCAATTGTTTTTCCAACTTTCTTGACAAATAAAGTTGCATCATCAAGATCATAATGTTTGAAATTGAGTTTCAGAAGATGCTCAGTTAGTTTTTCATACGAGGCTCGTGGTGCTTGTTTGAGGCCATACAAGGACTTCACAAGTTTGCATACTTTATGTTCATGTCCTTTCACAGCAAATCCTTTAGGCTGGGACATAAAAACATTCTCTTTTAGATCTCCATTCAAGAAATCAGTTTTTACATCCATTTGATGGACTTTCCAACTGTTCTGAGCTGCTAGGGCAAAGAGTGTTCGGATGGTAGCCCATTTTGCTGTGGGGGAAAAAGTCTCCTCATAATTGACCCCTTCCTTCTGTGAAAAACCTTTTGCCACAAGCCTAGCTTTGTGCTTGTCAAGTGAGCCATCAGCTTTATACTTGTTCTTGTAGACCCACTTGCAGCCAATTGGTTTGGTTCCTAATGGAGGATCAACCAGCTTCCAAGTGTTGTTCTTTATGAGGGATCATACTCCTTTTGCATCGCTTATTTCCATTCATCATGAGAAGAAACTTCTTTGAAGGAAGTTGGTTCAAAATCTATAGACAAGTTCAAATTTACAATCATAAGAAACATCCATATCAATAGGTGAATTAGTGTCATCTACATCACCTCCATTTTGCCGGTTTGAATTTCTAGTTCCTGTCTTTCCAACCTCATCAGGATGAACACTTTCAAGTGTCTTTGTTAGACACTTTGGGGGACCTTTCTCAGATGGTCCAGGCTGCTCTGCTGATTGAGTTGGGACTGAATAAAGGTTGAGTCTCCCAATTCTATGAATCACATCACTTAAAGCATCATTCGTAGTTGGAGTTTCATGCAGGGGAGAGTGTTCTTCAGAAGAAGATTCCACATGTTGATCTAGTATAGGAATCCCCCCTTCAAGATGTGGAATTTGATTATCAAATTCCTGATATGATTTTTCTTTTGCGAATCTATCCAAGCGATCAAGTTGCCGTTCAACAACATTGTCAGTTTTGGATGATTCAAGAAAAAATACATCTCAACAAACTTTTTATTTACTTCATCATAGATATGGTATGCTTTGGAGGTGTTTGAATACCCCAGGAAGATACACTTACGACTTCTTGCACCAAGTTTGATTCTCTGTACCTTTGGTATCAAGGCATAATAGGTGGAACCAAAGACCCTGAGATGCTTTATCGAAGGAACATGTCCATACCACATTTCATATGGAGTCTTGTTTCTAATAGCATTAGATGGACATCTATTCTTTATATATGCAGCACATAGAATAGCATCAGCCCAAAACATTATCTTTACATTTTTGAAGAAGAGCATGGATCGTATGATATTTAAGATTGTCCTATTCATTCTTTCAGCTACACCATTCTATTGGGGATTATAAGGCACAGTTGCTTGATGTTTGATACCATGTTGGCGAAGATAGTTTTCAAATTCATTTGATGTGTATTCTTTTCCATTATCAGTGCGAATAGACCCAATATGAGATTGTGCATCATTTTCAATCCATTTATGAAAGTTCTTGAATGTTTGAAAAGCATCAGATTTGTTCTTCAATAAATAAACCCAACACATTCTGGTGTAGTCATCAATAAATGTCATCATATATTTATTTCCATTTGCAGAAGGAACATGCATTGGACCACATAAATCTGAATGAATGAGTTCAAGTTTTCTATGTGCTCTTGAATGTGAATCATGAAAAGACTTTTTGCTATGCTTTCCTAGAATGCAAGCATCACATTGCTTAAGTTTCCTAGGAATTGTAGGCAAACCAGCAACACCATTTTTCTTCAACAAGCGGAGGTTGTCATAGTTCAAATGTCCAAATCTAGCATGCCATAATAAACTTGATGGAAGTGTACCTTCTTCATAATGAGAATTGTATGAGAAATGTTGTGCACGAGCAGAGGTTCCTTGCAGCTTGAGAAGCCTTTCTTCTTATATTCCCCTCATGACCAGTGAGTGGTCAGATGCTTTTCTTACCTCAAGCTTGCCAACAAACATATGAATGGAGTGACCTTGCTGGCAGACGTGGACCAAGGACAGTAAGTTTGTCTTGAGCTATGGGAGATATAGAACATGTTGGCATTATGGTACAGGTTTGGAGCTATGGCACAGGTGTTGTCCTTGATGGCAACTCTATCTGGTGACAGATCTTAGTTCAGGCTTTCAGAATGAAGAAAAAGTCATATACGCAGGTTCATCTTGACAAAGTCGCGTATACACGCGGGTTAGACATTTCGAAGGCGCGTATGTGTATACACGCACTTTCATGCAAAGAAAAGCGCGTATATGTTGGAAAACTTACCTTTGGTCCGTGGTAGTTAGTCCTTGGTATTTGAACCTATGGTTTTGGACCATGGTATCTCGTCAGAAGGGTTGATCCCAAAGTATTGGGCCCGTGGTATTGTGTTATTATGGTTTTGGACCGTGGTATTGAGAAAGGCCCAAGACTATAAAAGAGGAAGGAGATCATTTGGCAAAGTATCTTTGGAATCAATTGAATATCTAACATGTGCTAGATCTGAAACTTTTGTGATTGGGGTTATGGTGCAGATCTGGATCTGAATGAAGGAAGAACCTAAGCGCATAAAGAAGGATAAGATCTATTGATGGGTCATAATCTTTAAGGCTTGAATGATAGTATCTTTGTATGATTTTGATCTATTCTGTGAGGCGCACACTTGATGTATAAATTTGACAATCTAGGTTAATTAGTATCTGACTGTTTGAAAGAGTGAATTATCCTTTATAGATTTGTACGCAGGTTCAGTGAAGCGAAGGCACGTATACACGCAGGTTCAGTAAAGGAAAACTGCGTATACGTAGGTTGCTCCACACACAGGAGCGTATACATGCAGGTTTCAGGTTGTTTAAGTAGCGTATATGTATTTTATTGTGATCTAGCTGCCTCTGTTTGTTGCTGCAGTGTTCTGGGTTCAGAATTTGGTATATGGTTACTGTCACTGTGTTCTGGGTACAGCTGTCAGAGAAGCGTTTACTTGATTCAGTGCCAATTAGGAAAAGGAGATTGTTTGATGTAGATATACTTGATGATTGATTGATGTTCATGGATCCAGTATGAAAATTTATGAAACGTGGTCCCTGGAAGAAAGAGAAGGTTGTAGCCTTCAGTAGGCCAGCACCTACGTACTAGTATCTTGGCTAGTACAAGAGCTAAGGGGGTTGTAGCTCCCTTCCAGGAGAAGCTGGAAAACGAGAAAGGGTTGTAGCTCTCTGCAAGTTGTAGCCTACATACTGGTAAAGGACTGCACCAGTACATTGTAAATGAAGTTTCCAATTAAAGAAAGATAGAGACGAATTGCAGCAGGTGGTTTTCTCCCACATTGGGTTTCCACCTTATATCTTGTGTTCTTGTGTGTGACTGTCTTCTGTTCTGTTTTACTGGTCTGGTTACTGTCTATTTCACTCATATACACAGATTAATAATCAACATCTGAAAGATAAAGTAAATCATAAGTTTGCATTGTATACGCGGGTTTCCTTCTACATAGTTGCGTATATACGCGGGTTTTACTAACTGAAGTAGTGTATATCCTCTGAATTTTAAAAAGGGAATATTTGGCTTGATAATACTGATTCACCCCCCCTCTCAGTATTATTTCCAAAAATTGGTATCAAAGCCAGGTTCTTCTGAAGAAGCTTGATCGCTTGGAGGAAGATCCATCATCATGAGCAACTACGAGAGAGAAGCATCTATCAGGCCACCAATTTTTGATGGGACAAACTTCATATTTTGGAAGGTAAGAGTTACTGCCTATCTTCAATCTCTTGGTACAGAAGTATGGATATCATCGATACAGGGTACACTTTTCCATCATCAACTCCTACAGATCCGACTGAGAAGAAGAAATATGAAACAAATGCAAAGGCAGTCAATACCCTATTAGGATGTCTATCTCAATCAGAATTCGTCAAGGTTATGCAGTATAAATCCGCAAAGGAAATATGGGACAAGATTGTTCTAAGCTATGAAGGAGATGAACAGGTAAAACGAGAAAAACTTCAAACCCTCAGAATTCAGTATGAAAATCTCAAAATGCACAATGATGAAAGTGTGGCTAACTATTTCCTTCGTGTAGATGAGATTGTTAATTGTATGAAAAACTTGGGTGAAGAAATAAAAGAGGCTGTTGTGGTTGAAAAAGTTCTAAGATCTTTGTCCCCTAGGTTTGAATCTAAAGTTTCTGCAATAGAAGAAAAAGAGAATCTACGAAACCTTACCATGTCACAGCTGCACGGGATTCTAACTGCTTATGAAATGAGGAAAGGAGGACCATCGGACAAGAGAGAAGCTACTTTCAAGGCTTCAGGCAAAGGAGACTACTATGAGTCAGGACACGTGTCAGAAGAAGAAGAAGAATCAAATTTTGTCAAGAATCTTCAATGGGGTGCTGGAAGATTCCGAGGTAAGTTACCTTTCAAATGCTTTGCTTGTGGAAGAGTCGGTCATTATGCTACCAAGTGTCCTCATAAGGATAAGATTGAAAAAGGGAAGGAACCTGTTAGATGGAACAAGAAACAGAATGCAACTAAGAAAAGTTACTACACTCATGAAGACAGTGATGGCCTATCAAATAGTGACGAAGATGAACGAGGTAATGATTATAAACTTTTAATGGCTTTTGAAGATGATGATTACATGGATGCTATAGATGTAGATGGTTTTTATGAAGAGATTTCTAGACTCAAAACATGTTTAGAAGAAAAAGATATGATCATCGATACTCTGCAATTCCAACTTGATGAAAAAGAAAAATTTCTTGAGAAGTTAGAATGTGAAATTGTTGGCCTTAGAAAAGAAATTGACAAAACAAAGGCTCTTAATCTTAAATTTGTTAAAGGATTTGAAACTCTGGATGAGATTATCAATGTACAATGTTCTCCACTAATCAAGACAGGTCTGGGGTATAATGGAGAAGCATCTCAGGCATCCACCTCAAAGAGTTATCTTGATGCAGCAAGGAGGAATGAGCAAAAGCCCAATGGAGATCACCAGGTAAAACAGGGACGAATTACATCAAGAATAACCAAAGACTACCAGGTAAACCAGGGGCAATCCATCTTAAGGGTGAACAAAAGCTACAACCAGCCACAAGTAAAAACTTCTCAATTTGCTTCAAGAATGGATGACAATAGAAACTACAATCGTTTGGCTGGTAGATTTGATAATCGCAGAAGTTTCTTCAATGGCCAATGTTTCTCTTGCCATAACTTTGGTCACAAAGCAGCTCAATGTGTTTCCTATAAGAAATTCATGACTAGAGAAGCTCAAAAACAAAGAAGTATGACTGGGATTACGAAAAGGACCTATAACAACTTTTCGGCCCTTGAAAATGAAATTGAATGTTCTATTTGTAATAACTTCGGTCATGAAGATTCTGAATGCAGGAGCAGGTTTCGGCAGACAAAGGAACAAGCCTCAAGCACCAGAACATGGAGAATAAAGGAACCACAACCAGAAAGATGTGGGATAGCCTTTTATGTAGAAGGACAGGAAAATTTATGGTACATCGACAGTGGATGTTCGAAAAATATGACAGGTGATAAAGAAAAACTTGAATCATATAGTGTTTTAGAAAAGGGAAAGAAAGTTTCTTTTGGAAATGATACCCCTGCAGTCATAAAAGGAAGAGGCACTGCTCAGTTGAAAGAAAAGGTCAAAGCTAGAAATGTATTATATGTTGATGGCTTGAAGCGTAATCTATTGAGTGTCAGTCATATGTGCGATCAAGGAACCGAGGTAATATTTCGATCAAATGGATGTAGTGTTCGTGATCTTGATAGAGGAAAAACAGTGATCAAAGGTAGAAGAACTCCAAATAATTTATACATATTTGAAGAAGGACAACAACAATGCTATTTCAGCAAGGATGATGAACACTGATTATGGCACCGGAGGTTGGGGCATCTAATCTTTTCACAAATAAGGAAAGCATGTAAATACCAAGCAGTTCGTGGTCTTCCAGATATCAAAATTCCAGACAACACAATATGCAAATCATGTCAGTTTGGTAAGCAAACCAGAACTAACTTCCCTAAGAAGGAAGGATTAGCTAGCAGGCCTCTTGATGATCCGGATCTTGGGAGGAGGCCCCCAAGATCTAAGAGATTGAAATGCCAGATTAGATTGAAATGGATCTTGGGAGGAGAGACCCCCAAGATCTGAAAACTTGAATTGCCAGAAGAAAAATAGGAAAATCGCCAATAAACAAAACCACAAAGAAACTTTTTATTAAAACCGATAATAACTGTAAAGGCTACATTGTGGTGGACAATCTGTCCTTTTACAAAATGTGACTTGTTACTTATAGTATTTTTTAGTTACAATACCACGGGTCAATTCCATGGGTGAATGAATACCATGGGTGGATTTTACAATACCACGGGCGGATGCCATTTACAATACCATGGGTAAATTCCATGGGTCGATGAATAATATGGGTGGATGAGTACCATGGGTGGATTTTACAATACCACGGGCGGATGCCATTTACAATACCATGGGTAAATTCCATGGGTCGATGAATAATATGGGTGGATGAGTACCATGGGTTGATGCCATTTTCCATTCGGATCATTCCTCCCTCCTTAAGAAGCAATGGTCCCCATTGCGTAAAGTTCCCTCCTGCGAAGCCTTTGTGGAATATGAAGAGCCACTGAAGATAAGGGTTTTATGTGGTTAACCCAAAACCCTGATAAACGAAGATCCGAGGATAGAGATACCCTGTAATGCTTGTGACCAACTGTGATTCTGACAGTGTGCGGCCTAGCAAATGGACTTCGATGACAAGGATTTTATGGAGTTGACCCATAACCATAATGTTGGTTGCTGATGAAGTAGCAGGTGCCTACATAGCCTGGGGTGGGAGGGCACATCTCCAAATAACCCAAGCCGAATGCTGCTATGTTGAAACTGATGAATGTGAAGCAGGTGCCTACTAAAGTGGGGTGGGAGGGCACGTCTCCAATGGAAACCCACTCCGAATACTGCTCCAAAGTTAAAATGGACATAACTCGGCCAATATAACTCAGAATATTTATTATAACCTGTTTTTAGAAGTAGAAGGATCATTTTTCATCTTCCCATGAGTTGTAAATCCCTATCTGGACACTCTGAGATCTCATATTCGCGCTACAACAGTTCCGCCGTCACAAAAATTATGATAAAATACCTGATTTTAAATCAGCGATATCTCCCACATCTGAACTCCGATTCAACCCATTTTTTTTTTAAATTGGGTGATTTTTCGAGAGGAATCCAGATCTGGTATTGTTTTTTGTAAATTTTTGTACCAAATGTTTCAGATCTGATCTGAAAAGTCGCCGCCCAAAAAAAAAAATCCTGCAAAAAAATGAAAAAAGAAAAATTCTTCCTGCTTGACCCAAGAAAGTGCTATGTGGTGGTTGTAGAACATGCCCGAAGTTTGTTGAATATTGCTGCAAAATTTGAAACTGAAATGTGCATCAAACCCTTGTTCCCATGGAATCGTAACCTGCTCTGATACCACTGATCCGGATCTTGGGAGGAGGCCCCCAAGATCTAAGAGATTGAAATGCCAGATCAGATTGAAATGGATCTTGGGAGGAGAGACCCCCAAGATCTGAAAACTTGAATTGCCAGAAGAAAAATAGGAGAATGGCCAATAAACAAAACCACAAAGAAACTTTTTATTAAAACCGATAATAACTGTAAAGGCTACATTGTGGTGGACAATCTGTCCTTTTACAAAATGTGACTTGTTACTTATAGTATTTTTTAGTTACAATACCACGGGTCAATTCCATGGGTGAATGAATACCATGGGTGGATTTTACAATACCACGGGCATATGCCATTTACAATACCATGGGTAAATTCCATGGGTCGATGAATAATATGGGTGGGTGAGTACCATGGGTGGATTTTACAATACCATGAGCGGATGCCATTTACAATACCATGGGTAAATTCCATGGGTCGATGAATAATATGGGTGGATGAGTACCATGGGTTGATGCCATTTTCCATTCGGATCACTTGAGCTAGTCCATACAGATGTATGTGGTCCATTTAGGACAAGGTCACCTCGAGGAGAAGAATACTTTATATTATTCATTGACGACTTCTCCAGGATGGTTTGGTTAGGACTTATGAAGCACAAAGACGAAGCATTCGAAAAATTCAAATCCTTCAAAGCCTTGGTTGAAAATGAATCAGATCACAAAATTAAGTGCCTCAGGTTCGACAGAGGTGGGGAGTTTACCTCAAATGAATTTTTCGATTTCTGTGAAGAACATGGAATAAGAAGGGAATTCTCTACAGCTAGGACTCCTCAGCAAAATGGAGTGGTGGAAAGGATGAACAGAACGGTCCAACAAATGGCTCGTGCTATGCTTGATGAGTCTGGAACTCCCGCAACCTTCTAGGGTGAAGCTGCATTTGTTGTGGTTGTTATTCTTAACAAAACAAATGTCCGAGTGAACAGCACTCAAACTCCTCATGAGCTCTGGTATGGTGAGACTCCTTCGGTAAAGCATTTCAAAATTTTTGGAAGCAAATGCTATATTAAGAATAATGATGAACAACTTGGCAAACTTGAACCTAGAGCAGATGAAGGCATTCTCCTTGGTTATTCTCCCCACAACAAAGCATATAAGTGTTACAATAAAAGACTTGGAAGAATTGTTGACAGCATTAATGTAGTGGTTGTTGAAAAAGGATACATTCCTAGGCAAGTAAATTATGAAAATATCGAAGAGGATGAAGACTACTCTCCAAATCAGACTGATGATGAAGAAGAACCTCAAGAGGCACCAGAGGAACAGATAAGGATAGAAGAGAAGACTCCATCCAGGTACGTTCAGAAGAATCATCCAGAATCTCAGATTTTGGGGCAGAAAGAGGCAGGTGTACAAACAAGAAGAACAATTGCAGAAGCCTCAAGCTATTTGGCATTGTTCTCCTCCACTGAACCTCAAAATGTAAAAGAGGCATGCAAAGATGAATGTTGGGTCAAGGCAATGGATGAAGAACTTGAGCAGATTGAAAAGAATAACACTTGGGAGTTGGTTCCTAGACCAAAAGATAAGAATGTCATAGGGACAAAATGGATTTTTAAAAACAAGTTGAATGAAAATGGGGAAGTGATTAGAAACAAGGCCAGACTTGTTTGTAAAGGGTATGCTCAACAAGAAGGTATAGAATTTGAAGAAAATTTTGCTCCCATTGCTAGACTTGAGGCCATCCAAATGTTCCTTGCTCTCTCAAGCTTTCAGAAGTTCAAAGTATTTCAAATGGACGTGAAATCAGCCTTTCTGAATGGAGACTTAGAAGAAGAAGTGTACATTGAGCAACCAGACGGATTCATCCTTGGGAATGATCCAAATCTTGTATGCAGACTAAAAAAGGCTCTCTATGGTCTTAAACAGGCTCCAAGGGCTTGGTACTACCGTTTGGACAAATATCTTCATCAACAGGGTTTTTCAAAAGGATCAGCAGATAGCAATCTTTATATAAAAATTGAAAATGACAAATTGCTAATACTTGTTGTGTATGTAGATGATATTATCTTTGGCAGCAATGAAGAAGCTATGAGTCAAAGCTTTGCCTTGGTAATGCAGAAAGAATTTGAAATGTCTTTGCTTGGAGAACTGACATATTTTCTTGGATTGCAAATCCAACAAAATGAAGGCGGTATCTTTTTGTCTCAAACCAAGTATCTCAAGCAGATCTTGAAGAAATATGGCATGGAAGATGAAAAACCAGTATGTACCCCTATGGTTACAAGATGCAGCCTTAGTGCAAATGATGAATCTGCAGCAGTGCATCAACCAACCTATAGATCCATGATTGGAAGTCTTCTTTATTTGACAGGTACTCGACCAGACATCATGCATGCAGTGGGAATAGTTGGAAGATTTCATGCAAATCCTAAAGAAACCCATCTTCAGGCAGTAAAGAGAATTTTCAAGTATCTTCAAGGAACTCAAAACTATGGCTTATGGTATCCTAGAGATACAGATCTCACACTTCATGCTTATACAGATGCAGATTGGGCCGGAAGCATGGATGATAGGAAGAGCACAAGTGGTGGTGCATTCTTTATGGGTTCTGGATTAGTTTCTTGGTTCAGCAAGAAACAGAGTTCGATTGCTTTATCTACAGCTGAAGCGGAATATGTGGCTGCTGCATCTTGTTGCACTCAACTCCTTTAGATGATGCAAACCTTGCAGGGTTTTCAAATCACTTGTACACCACCTATCTCCATCTTATGTGATAATACAAGTGCAATCGGCATTTCAAAGAACCCAGTCATGCATTCAAAGACCAAGCACATACCGATCAAGTATCACTTTCTCCGGGAACAAGTGTTGGAACAAAAGGTCAAATTGGAGTATGTTCCTTCTAAGGAACAAGTTGCTGATATTCTCACTAAACCACTGCCCAGGGAGACATTTGAATACCTCAGACAGAAGCTGGGGGTAGTTGATGCATCATCTTGCTGTTAAATCTTGACTGTTTCAGAGAAAAATGGGTGTACGCAAGTTGCCTGAGGAGGATCCACGTACATACGCCGGTTTGTGCAGAGACAGTCGCGTATATGGAGGTTTGATGGATATCAGTAGGGATAGGCTCTAGTTGAAGATATTCTGATATGGGTCTGACAGAGACCATCCAGCACAGGTTCAGGGGGAGCAGATAAACTTCTAATGATGCATTGTTGGCATTATCTTAGAAGCTTTTGGTTCTAGTTCACAACTGTTGTTGAGTTCAGGTGGAACAAAGGCAGAGGGAGAACAGAAGGAAATCTTGGTTGCTGATCTAAATGGTGATTGACAGATGCTGCTGCTATCAGTTATTGGTGTCTTTCATAAGTATTGCTCTAGATATTTCGTCTCTATGTCATGTATCTCTTTTATGGTGTCAAGGTCATGTAACGGCCTATCTTGGTTTCCCCACTATGCCTGGGATGAAGATGTAATGTATTTGGGTGTCATATGTAAATTTTTGATGTATCCCCACTTGGTTGGGTGGATGATCCCCACTTGGTTGGGTGATGGATGTATGTATTGAGTCTTTTGGTGATAGGAAGGTCTTTTATGATGTATAAGTCTTGGTTCTTCTTGAAGAACATCTTTTGCAGATCTTGTCTACAGTCAGGGGGAGCATGGTCAGCACAGCAGGGCAGAGATTTCAGCATGCACTCAGGGGGAGCACAACCCTTTGCCCTTGATGACAAAGGGGGAGAATGACTTTGAAGATCTTGGGTTGCCATCAAGTCCAAAGGGGGAGATTGTTGGCATTATGGTACAGGTTTGGAGCTATGGCACAGGTGTTGTCCTTGATGGCAACTCTATCTGGTGACAGATCTCAGTTCAGGCTTTCAGAATGAAGAAAAAGTCATATACGCAGGTTCATCTTGACAAAGTCGCGTATACATGCGGGTTAGACATTTCGAAGGCGTGTATGCGTATACACGCACTTTCATGCAAAGAAAAGCGCGTATATGTTGGAAAACTTACCTTTGGTCCATGGTAGTTAGTCCTTGGTATTTGAACCTATGGTTTTGGACCATGGTATCTCGTCAGAAGGGTTGATCCCAAAGTATTGGGCCCGTGGTATTGTGTTATTATGGTTTTGGACCGTGGTATTGAGAAAGGCCCAAGACTATAAAAGAGGAAGGAGATCATTTGGCAAAGTATCTTCGTAATCAATTGAATATCTAACATGTGCTAGATCTGAAACTCTTGTGATTGGGGTTATGGTGCAGATCTGGATCTGAATGAAGGACGAACCTAAGCACATAAAGAAGGATAAGATCTATTGATGGGTCATAATCTTTAAGGCTTGAATGATAGTATCTTTGTATGATTTTGATCTATTCTGTGAGGCGCACGCTTGATGTATAAATCTGACAATCTGGGTTAATTAGTATCTGACTGTTTGAAAATGTGAATTATCCTTTATAGATCTGTACGCAGGTTCATTGAAGCGAAGGCACGTATACATGCAGGTTCAGTAAAGGAAAACTGCGTATACGCAGGTTGCTCCACACGCAGGAGCGTATGCACGCATGTTTCGGGTTTTTTAAGTAGCGTATATGTATTTTATTGTGATCTAGCTGCCTCTGTTTGTTGCTGCAGTGTTCTGGGTTCAGAATTTGGTATATGGTTACTGTCACTGTGTTCTGGGTACAACTATCAGAGAAGTGTTTACTTGATTCAGTGCTAATTGGGAAAAGGAGATTTTTTGATGCAGATATACTTGATGATTGATTGATGTTCATGGATCCAGTCTGAAAATTTATGAAACGTGGTCCCTGGAAGAAAGAGAAGGTTGTAGCCTTCAGTAGGCCAGCACCTACGTACTAGTATCTTGGCTAGTACAAGAGCTAAGGGGGTTGTAGCTCCCTTCCAGGAGAAGCTGGAAAACGAGAGAGGGTTGTAGCTCTCTGCAGGTTGTAGCCTGCGTACTAGTAAAGGACTGCACCAGTACATTGTAAAAGGAAGTTTCTAATTAAAGAAAGATAGAGACGAATTGCAGCAGGTGGTTTTCACCCACATTGGGTTTCCACCTTATATCTTGTGTTCTTGTGTGTGACTGTCTTCTGTTCTGTTTTACTGGTCTAGTTACTGTCTATTTCACTCATATACACAGATTAATAATCAACATCTGAAAGATAAAGTAAATCATAAGTTTGCATTGTATACGTGGGTTTCCTTCTACATAGTTGCATATATACGCGTGTTTTACTAACTGAAGTTGCGTATATCCTCTGAATTTTAAAAAGGGAATATTTGGCTTGATAATACTGATTCACCCCCCCTCTCAGTATTATTTCCAACAGAACATGATGCAGAAGAAAGTCTGGAAGACCAGGCAGTTTAAGCCTGATTGTGCCAAGCCTTGATGGCTTGATTTTTGATTGGTCTACAAAGTATACTGCTCCATCAACATTGTCAGTAAATTCTTCAAAAAAATCTTTTCTATGAGTCATGTGGCAGGTTTCTCCTGAATCAAGCAACCAATCATTTTTCCAAGAAGCAAGTGAAGCATTAAATAAATCTTCATTTACTCCAATATTACATTGTGTCACAACATAGTGAGCGGATTCAGGTGCTTTACCTTTGTCGGTATCATCAGTTTTACCTTTCGGTTGGTTTCTTTGCTACTCAATTTTGTCCCATGGTAACTTGCATGTAGAGGCATCATGTGATCCATTTCTTTTGCAGCATATGCAGTGCAAATATGCCTTTTCTCCTTGAGAGTGTCTGCCCCCCTTGCCTCTGAAATATCTTCCTCTTCCTCTTTGACCACCTTTTCCTCTTGAAGAATCTTGAGCAGGATGCTTTTCTTTATGAGCAAGGCACACAACCTCTTCAGAAGATTCAGGGGCTGTCTTCTTTCCAAAATCTCTCTCTTTCAGCAAATTTTTTCACAAGAGAGTCAAAGGTAATGTCTTTAATATTTCCATTTGCTTGCCATGACTCAAGATAATTGGAGTAAGTAGGATAAAGTGCCTTGAGAAAAGCGATAAGAGGAATATCCAAATCAATTTTAGTGGCTTGGATATCATGCATTATAGACTTTACTTCAGATGCAAGAGTAAGAGGATCATTATTTTGCAGTTCAAGAGTGAAGAGTTTAATCATGAGTTGAACAACTTCAAGTGCAGAATGTGAGTCATAGAGTTCTTTCAGCTTTTGTAAGGCTTTGAAAGCAGTTGAAAATGGCGTAATATGGCGACTCACCTCTTCACTTACAGATGTTGCGATTAATGCATAGGCTTTGCTATTCTTGTTTTCCCAAATGGCGAGCTCTTTGTCTGATGTAGGCTGTTCTGGCTGTTTGTCTCCATCTCCAATGCACACTCCTTTCCACAACTCATTGAAAATGAGGGTGTGTTTTATCATCCGGGACCACTTAGGATAGTTCTCCTTGCCAGTGAGAACTATTCCCACAATGGATATGATTGAATGCATACTGTAACAAAAACTTCTGCTGCAAAACTTTTACTCTTAATGGGAAAAAATATAATTCTGATATGACTGGACAACAAATTCAACTTCGACAGCAAATTCAACGCATGGCATTTAACACATTTTATATGCCAAAAAACTTCAACGTATATATAAGCGTAAACACAAAGGCAGTGGATTTGTGGGTTGTAGAAGTCGTTTTTGTCATGAAAATATTAGGTACTTTCCCAACCAAAAGTCGGAAATATATTTTTGAGCGTATTGAACGTAATTTAATCAGTTAGGGCAACGTTTCACTTCAACAACGTGCTTAACTATTTCTCACAGGTGTTTGCTACATTCATGGCAGCAATCCACGTCAGTCCTACTGAGTACATTCAACGCATGGCATTTAACACATTTTATATGCCAAAAAAACTTCAACGTATATACCAACATTACAATGATAGCAGCGTTATATAATACCTGCGATGGCTACCAACATTTCCATTCCTGGTCACACGACACTCTTTTACTTCACTTTCAGAATACCAGTTCTTCCACCAAGCCCTCAAACTTCGAATAAAATTAACCTGTTCGCAACAGCTAAATCCACCAGAGCAGTTCGATGCGTTGTTTCATACAAGGAGAGGAGCGAGCGCGGTAGAAAACGACGAGAACAATTTCAGAAACAATATGGCATCGATCCTTCCGATTGGGATCCGTGAACTTCAAAGTCCAGTAAACTGTCAAAGCGAGAGCAGGAGGAAAAGGAAAGGACCTCAACATCAGCTCAGGTGGTTGCCCAGCATCATTGCGTCCAGGACGATGGCTATAAAACACATAGGATTTGAGGAACAATCAACTATACATATGGTGATGGCACGGGCTCAGAGACATTAAGCCTTGGTATAGGAGAAATGCATTACTCTCACGGTCATGGAAACGATATTCCGCCCTTTGTTTTTTTTTCAGTTACCCATGCGATACCAAATGGTATTTGAATTTAGGCAACAAGAAAACAGTGGACAAACTGCACAGTAGGCATGCAGAGAGGCAATGGACCACGGTGATTATGTGCAAACAACATGCAGAGAGGCAGTGGACAGACTGCGCAGTAGACAGAGAGCACAATAGACAGTGGACAGAGAGCGTAGTAGGCAGACTCCACAAGGGGTAGTGGACAAATTGCAGAAGGGAGTTACAACTAATTTTGGGAGCTGGCTCTGATACCATGTCAGGCCAGGCAGTAACTCCTCAAAACAAATTGATTCGTATATTATTCCTTCAGGTTGGTCTTTATTATATACATGAGGGAGACACTGTTCACTTCATCTCCCGATGACTGTTCATATTACTTATTATTTATTTACATTATATTCACCCAATCCTGATGATTAGGTGTCAACAAAATGGAGTTAAGTTACAATAAAACATTTGGGATAACTTGTTATGAAATACTATTCATCTCAGACATAATGAAGGAAAATATTTGAGTTTTTGAATTACTCCAAGATAACAAATAGATATGGAGCACATCAGAAGGGTGCTCTTGGATTCAAAAGGATATCCACTTTACATCAAAATTAGTAAGTATAAAGTGAGCAAGATTAGAGTCATTTTCCAGAATATGGAATCTTCTAGAGGAGTACAATGACCTTAAAATATAGATCCAGATGGTTTTTGAAATTCCTGCACCTTGCAGATGCAGAGGCTCAAAAATTTGTGAGTTACATATTCACAATACTAAACCATAAAATGATTCACTAAATGGTTTATTCTATAATTTCCTCGCAAATGAAAGTTAAATAGGATCAAAACAATATGACAAGAGAATTGTAATTGATTGAAATGATTGTTAATTATAAATCCAATAACTAAAGATTCGAGATAAGTGGATACAAGAGGATCAACAGGAATAAATGCCTGCTAAATTCCATGGATAGTTTAGTAGAACTACAGAATAAAAATAAAATTATATATATATAAGATCAAATGATATGAATGCAATGGAAAACTCTTAACTAGATCCTTGTTGGGCTGATTCTTTAAAAGAAATAATACCCACAACAATGAACAAGAATATTAAATACTTCTAAGAATCTATTGTCTTAAGGTGATTTGAAGAGTGGAAAGTAGGCACAAATAGAGTGTGGGAAGTGATTGGTTGGTAGCCAAGTAAGGTAACCAGAATAAAATATATATATATATATATATCTATATATATATATATATATATATATATATATATATATATATATATATATATATATGGCACATAATCATATGAAAAGTAAATTGTGGTAAAAAGGATGGGTAGCACATCAGGGCTAGTGTTACCTATGGCTCCTTTCAGGTGATGTACTGTACTAACATGGAAGGTGCATCATGCCACTAGTTTATGTTACCCAGATAAGTACCTAAAGATAAAAATAAAGAAATACAAATAACAAAAAAGAAAAAAGAAAAAAACACAATATGTCAAGACAACCACACTAACATGATGTATTAAGGCAGTTAGCCGGCATGGACGATGCAAGGGGAAAGACCACGTAGTTGTGGCACATGTGACCCCAGACACCTTAATCAGTGAACTGTAGAACCGAAAGGGGATGAAAACATAAGTTGAGGGTTGTGAAAACCCATAGGTAATGTGTGTCGGAGTAGTTAGTGGTAAATTTGATAATGTAGTTGTTGTAACGATTGTAAGCATGCAAGTAATACTCTAGGTTGTGCCCTTGAATTGTCATAGTGGTTTCTTTGAGTATTACCTTGTACTTTAAGCTTTGATGGTCTATTGGAAGACTTATAGAAAGAAAAAGGAGGAAAGGAATTAAATAAGAAATATTCCTTGAACTTAAATAAAAATAATGATGATAATAAATATGATTACCATGGGGGCAGTTTGGTAAGATAATTAGCTAATTCCCATGTTGGGGTAAAAATCTTGATTTTTGCATGAAACAACCTATGAAAAATAGCATGGACATGATTAGGTTCACTTATATAAGGAACAATATAATATTTACCATGGAAGTGGTTAGTTGAAGTGATTACTCTGGAACTTGTTAATGTTTTGTTGTGACAGGTGTGGTATCATGGAAGTATAGTGGTGCCTAAGAAATAACCCATTTCTTGCAATCCATCATGGGAACAAGGTAAGGAACACTCCCTTGAGGGGATAACAAGTATGGTTCTTGTGTGAGGGTATAATAAGATAACCAATTATTTTTAGAATTGGATTAGAGCTATTGTCTATTAATATTCCACTGGACCTTACAAGTCAAATGTATTAAATAATTTGTTGTTGAATGAAGTGTATAGCAGGTCGTGTTCTGTATTATAAAAAAGGGGGTAACATGGTGAGTATGAACAATCAATATGCATACGAGCATGTTGAAGGCCCAAAAATCGGGTCGACAACAAGGGGGATACCCGCCCGGTCCGGACCTTGGTTGGCAGCTCCTTATCCGTTTGGTATAGCGGGTCCGACTGGGGATAATGGGACCAGTTTCCCAATCTATGGGTGTGTGTGTGTAGAATTGGATGTTGTTGATCTAACAGTAACTATCTAAGCTATTCTAATTCAAACTTTAATCTAATTCTATGCTAAGGTAATCTAATAAAAACAACACATCTAATCTATGCTAACCCAGGATGTAACTCTTCTATTATGCGATCTAAAGAGATTTCATATAACAACTGGTAATAAAGATCATTCAACGATTATAAGAAAGGAAATCAATTAAGATGAACTATTTCGCATAAGAAGTTAGGCAAAACAGTTGTGAACAACATATCGCATAATAAGCTATTCATACATTAAACATAAATAAATAGTTCCACCGTACAGAAGTGCCAAATGGTAACTCAAGCATTCATGCAATAACATATAAACAACTAAAATCTGTATATCACTTTAACATATAAGCAGAAATGGTCAAGAGATAAAAGTACCATTTATGACTGGTCCTACTCATAGGCTTCAAGCAATAATGATTTATTTCTCCTTGCTCTAACATCTACTAAGAGTATAGAAGTGCAACATCAGTAGCAGATATCAAATGCAAACATCAACAAATCTTGATCCATTCATTCACCAAAACCTCCTCGGAGGGTGCAAAAGTGCATGTTCTGAGGACAAGTTTTTGATAAATTTCTGGACCCTTCTCTAAATGCATGAGAAGGGTTTAAATACTACTAACTAAATAACTTAATTACACATATTCAGGATACGGTTTAAATGACCGCCCTTTTTCTAAGAAAAATTATTTCTAAAAATTAAATCTAATATCTAACTATTTCTGTATTTGCTCCTTAATGTTGTGAGCATTCAATATTTTCCTGGGTAGAGTCGGCTGACTGTCTTCCGCTTTTGGTTGAGCTAAGCAAACAGAAATGGCAAGCGCTGGCACCATTTTTTCCAGCAAAATAGCAGATATGCTTTAGAATCATCTCTGGCTATGTGGATTTACTGTGTATGCTCAGTAATAACCCAAATTCCACTTGGTTAACCCTTAAATTGCCTCTGCCTTTGCTTTCTTGCGTTTCCGGGCTTACGAGTGACTAAGCAGTTAAGGACTTTACTTTTTGAGAAATTTTCTCAGCGATGCGCAATTAGCGCCTAGCGCTAATCGCACATCGAAAAATGCCTCCGTTCTTTGATCCGGGCCTTTCTGGTGCATTTTTCGCCTTTAGCGCCTTTCTTTCACCGGGTATAAGCTTTAAAATTTTGAAAAAATACTGCTTTTGTGAACTTCTACCCTTGAGCGTTAAATCACCTGTTGATATCAGCATTGTTCAACCATTCATTGAACCATGGCTCTGACTGATAGATCTGCAATGGATAGTTCAGCAACTCTCTGGAATTCGCGGCTCTGTTGCACTTAGTATCCGTTCATGAGGGCATTTCTTCTCTGCTTCCGAGCATTGGAGCTTTACCTTTCTTCCTTAATCGCTCCCTGCACATTGCTTCATATTGTTTCTGTCTTTCCTTCCTGCAGTTCACACATAAGGAGAGCGTAATGATAATAAAAATTGACAAGAAAACTCTGAGCTCTACGGATATACAAAAACATGCCACCTGACGTGAGCTAACTCTTCGAAAAACACAAAACTATCTTTCATTAACACTTGGCGTACATTCATTAATTTTCATTAACGCACGTATTCAATTTTCTTGAATGTTGAGCCGGGGAAAATCTGCGATGGACGATTTCTGCGATTCGCATCGCATCATCGCGTTATCGCATTTTATCAATATGTGTTATCGCAGGGTTAGCCGATCATGCCGATCGTAGGATTGCAGGTTGTTGTTTTGCGTGATCGCAAGATCACCGATTGCATTATCGCATTATCGCAAGATCGCAATTCGTTACAATTTGTTAAATAGTTATGTGCTGTTTTTGCGATGTTGCGATATGCGATGTCGCATATCGGTCGTCGGCGATTTCTTAAAGTTTTCGTTTATGAGCGTTTCTTAATGCATGCAATGTGATGGATTTCGCGTCGCATTCTCGCAATTTATCATTCTACTCACAAGGAAATGTCCTATCTTCTTCGCGCGATGCGATATTTTCTTAAGGAGTATAATACATGAGTTTTAATTAAATTTTTTGAATTTTTTACTAAGGGTCCCCACTTACCTAGTGTTATTGCTAATACTAAATAAGGAGGGGGGTTGTTGGTGGCCACAACAATTGGCGATTCACTTGGAAGAACCAGTTATCTCTGTTTTCCTATTGAACTTTTCAAACTTCCAAAGCAGAAAATGTTTCAGGAAATTAAACTTTGTTATGGACAGATAGAGTACATTATGTTTTAAACTATCAATGATATTTTGTTTCAACCTTTTTTTATTCTAATTATTTGCTTCCTTAGGCTAGTCCTTGTATTTACATCAGTCATTAGTTGGTCTTGTAAAGATAAAATAAAGTCTCCTCTGTAAACCAATTTTTAAATATGCTCATTTGTCGTAGGTAGAGCCTCTGCTGCCAGCAGGCGTTTATAGCCTCGACAGGGTTACCTGTTACCCAGCAATGATCCTGTATCCTACTTAAGGTGACCTACAACTTTCAAAGAAAAATCCATATTTACACTTATTGCTTTGATTTTCTTTTTATTCTTAAAGAACAATGTCTTGGTTTGGTAGCCAAATTATGACACAGTCACTCACTTGATTCATAACTTTGCTGAACAAGCTGGCTCGTGATGAGACCCCTTGTCTTTTGATTGCAACAATCTTGAGTCATTGCCCTGTTGTGGTAGACAGTATTGGCAAAGTCAGCAAGTTATGATATCTGTGATCATGATAAGCCGGCTCGTGATGAGACCTCTTATTCTTCAAGATATAGTGTATCCTTGGATTATCCCTCTGAAAGCTGCGATTTTCCTTTAGCAGGGAGGAAGTCATTGTTTCCTTAAGATGGCTCTGGACGACAATAATAGAGTTTTTGGAAACAACTGTTCTACAGAGAATCTTCATTTTGTTATTGATACCTTTCATTATGCTGATATAAAACAATTTCTTCACTAAAGGTTGCTTTCATCAAATTCCTTGAAGTTGAAACTCGTATCATATCTAGGCTAAAGTTTTTAACTGTATCTGTCAATAATAAAGATCAATTTTCCAAAAGATTTGCTATTTATACAAGCGAAAAGCTCAAAATCTGAAAGAGAATTGGTGTCTTTTTCGTAAATACCTAATGTAACCACTCACAACTGGTTTTATTATGAAAAGAAAAACTATTCTACAAAAAATAGAAGAATAATCTTCTATGGAAAATATTTTTTGAGAATTTGTCCATTAACAGGCAAAGGGTCCCTCCTACCTGCTAAATCCTGTAACACAAATGTTGATGGACCTATGACTTCAACAATCTGAAAAGGACCAAGCCACATCCTTTGAAATTTTGTGTGTTTGCCCTTTTCTTCATGAGCCTTATCCCACTTCAAAACTAAATCTCCCTTCTGAAAATCTTTTCTGGTCATTATGTTTGAATCAAAAGAGGATTTTACAAGTGCTTGATGATGAGAATGCATTTTCTTAGCTTGTTCTCATTGTTCTTCTAATTTAATTATTTCCATTTGTCTCAGCTGTAAGGAGGAAGTTGATACTTCATCAATGTATTGTACTAAAGACAAAGAGGGAATGGCTAAGTGAGTTGGAAGAACCACTTCTTTTCCATAAACTAAATTAAAGGGAGAAGTGCCGATTGAAGCTTTTTGCGTTATCCTATCTGCCCATAAAGCATATACCAAAGCTTTGTGCCAATTCTTTTGATTCTGGTCAACTATTATTTTAATAATCCTAATTAGGTTTTTATTTGTTGACTCAGCTAACCCATTACCTTGCGGATAGTAATTGGCCGAATATTTAAGTTTGAATCCTCTTTTAAGTGCAAAATCAGTCATTGCATTTCCAGGAAAGTATGATGCATTGTCAAACATTAAAGCAGATGGCAATCCAAACCTAGTAATTATAAATTGATCTATGAATTCAATAATATTTTCAGAATTAGCTATCTTGAGCGGAACTGCTTCTACCCATTTTGTGAAATAATCTGTTGCCGTGAGGATGTATCTATGTTGCTTAGAAGAGTGAGGAACGATCTCACCTATTATGTCCAAGCTCCACTGACTGAAAGGTTGCTCGATGTTTACCGGCTGTAGTGGCAGGGACGGATTCTTTTGTCTCCCAGCAGTAGTTTGGCAGACTTGACATCTTCTCATGTAACTGTGTGAATCTTTGAACAGCATGGGCCAGTAATATCCTGCGCGTAAGATTTTATGTGCAGTAGCATCTCCAACATAGTGTCCGCCTGCTGGCCCATCATGGAGTTCCTGCAAAACTTTTTCAGCTTCAGTTTTTTCAAGACACCTAAGAAGAACAGAATCATAATTTTTTCTGAAAAGAATATCATTTATGAGCTGATATTTTTTAGCTTTCAATCTTAGAGCTCTTTTCTTAGTATGATCAAGGTGTGAAGGAGCATACCCGTTCCTAAGATAATAAATGATATCAGCATATAATGATTCTGCTTCGTTCAGGCTTACCTCACCCATTTGTACCTCTTCAGATGGAGTTTCAGAAATTTGCGATGCTTCGGCCATCATTTTGCAGAAGCCTTGACCTATTACGATGTTTGCTGGTTTTATCTTAAGGTTGTATCCCTGTAAGGCAGTAACCCAATTGGCCCTTTTTTCACCCACATCCTTCTGCACTAGAAGATTCCTTACCGCTGGAAACGGTACTATGATCTAGTATGGGTTTTAAGTAAGAAAGGTCTGAAGTATTTGACTGCTTTGAAAACAGCATAAGCATATTTCTCCACGTCAGAATAATTGATTTCAGCACCTTGTAAATTTGAACTAAAAAACACAATTGGAGCTTCCTCTTTTTCTTGATTCGCTTGAGTTAGTATCGCGACATATGACTTATCTGAGGCAAATGTGTATAAAATAAAAGATTTTGAAAAATTTGGGGTTGTTAAAGATGGAGCATTAATAATAGCTTACTTAATCAGGTTGAATGCTTCATGTTCATCTTGACCCCATTTAAAATTTGAATTCTTTTTAATCATGGTCTGCAAAGGAGACATGATTCGTGAAAAATCTAGAACGAATCTCTTTACAAAATTGATTTGACCAAGGAAAGATTGCATGGCTTTTTTGTTATGGGGTAGGGATATTTCAGAAATTTCTTTGATTCTGTCGGGATCAATGTGAATACCGGACTTTGACACTATGAATCCTAGAAGTTTCCCTTCACTTAATGCGAAAAAAGATTTCTTTGGGTTAAGTGAAATTCCATACCTTAGACATCGTTGAAAGATTTGTTTCAGATCTTTGAGATGGTCGCTTCGCTTCTTGGAGTACACTGTTATATCATCCAAATAAATTACTACAGATTTATTGACTAAACCTTTGAATGCGATGTCCATGGCTCTCTGAAATGTAGCACCAGCATTAATCAAACCAAATGGCATCTTCCGATATGCATATGTGCCCCATTTAGTTCTGAATGTGGTTTTCAACTGATCATCAGGATGTACCAACACTTGATTGTACCCTGAAAATCCATCCAAGAAAGACATTAGTTCTGAACCTGCCACCGCCTGCAGTATTTGCTCCATAGGTGGAAGAGGAAAATTGTCTTTTTGACAGGCTTTGTTAAGATTCCGAAAGTCAATGCAAATCCTAATGTCTCCGTTTTTCTTTCTAACGGGTACCATATTGGAGACCCATTTGGAATGTCTGACGGGAAAGATTATCCTGGCTTTCAGTAACTTGTTGAGCTCGGTTTTTATCTGATTTTCTAAATTGGGGTGGATCTTTCTCAGTTTTTGTTGGACAGGTTTTTCGTTATCAATCATAGGAATAGTATGCTGGATGATAGAAGTGTCGTATGTTTTCAGCTCATCATAATTCCAGGCAAAAACATTTTTATATTGTCTCAAAAGATGAATATACGCTAGTTTCTCTTCAGGGGCTAGGCCGAGGCCTAGATTAATGTTTTGTGGTTTAGCATCGGTCCCTAGGTTTACTAATTCATAGTTCAAAGTTGAACTGTAGAGTTTTGAATTGGTAGACCTCTTAAACCGATCTTTCAAATCGTATAAGTCTTCTAACTTAACCACCGACTTTGGTATAGCATTATTAGTGCTATTTTGTTGCAATTGTCGATCGTGCTGGTCTTCGTCGATTATTTGATTGGAGTAGGATCCTTCAGATGTGAGGAAATTTACGATATCAGGATCATCATTGAATACTCTCCAATTTGTGATGTTGTCAGGAATGGACGGTCTAAAGATTAATTCTATTGAGAATCTATCTGGACTAAAATCTTCGGAGGGAATAAGCTTAGAAGCTACGTTAGCCAAAAGGTCTGCACTTGTGTTTTGGAGTCTGGGGATTGAAAAAATATTAAACGCTATGAAATGCTCAGTCAGATCTTGTACTAAAGATTGATAGTGTTTTAAGTGACCTGATAAGCAATGTATAGTGTTACGTACCTGCTTAACCACAATCTCAGAGTCTCCAAAGACTTGAAGATACTTGACATCTAACCCGATTGCCTTGTACAGGCCTTGAACCAAAGCCTCGTATTTTGTTGTATTGTTTGTGCAATCAAATTCGAGTCTGCATGTGAGCATGATCTTTTCTCCTTCTGGACTAATCAGAATGCATCCTACTCCTGCTCCTTCATTAGATCTTGAGCCATCAAAAATAATTTCCAAAACAAAGACGTATTTACAGGTTTATCTAAAAAATTAATACATTTCGAACTATCAGTTCGGGAAAAATTCTCAACTTGGGACAAAACAAAATTTTCTAAATAAGGTGACGCATGAGCATTGAAATTGCCGAGGAAGGAATCTACCGAGTAATTGCCAATGATACTGCTGTTATACGCTACCGGTTCATTTTCTCCCTCTAACTCCGTTACTATGTACTTCTGGTGTAGCTCTCGTTCAACTTTTATTTGATTCGGTTTACCGTTGTAGGGCAGCCACATGTGCGACCAATCAGTTGCGAAGTATCCATGGAGTTTCTCTGACCAATCCCTGCTAAGAATTAAGCCATATAATTCTGGGATGTCAGCAACTAGAATGTCAATAACCTGACATACTTTTGGGTTGGATGACAATCTTATGGTTACTTGATTTAGTTCGCCGATCACTTCGACTTGAGATCGATCGAGCTGAACTATGCGCACTGTGGATTTCTGTGGTTGAACATTTAATTTGGCACATATAGATTTGGGTAAAATATTCGATGAAGCACCGGAATCTACTAAACAATTGTGCATATTTTTATTGAAGATTTCATAAGTAAGGAGAAACGGGGGAGTGTGAGATCTTGATCTTCCTCCAATCAAGGCGATGTCATTTGGGTCAATCTTACTGATCGCATTCGTTGGAGGTCTTCCCATGTTGTGGGAAGCTTGAGAAAGTATAGCGGCAGGCAAAGGTGCAACTGGCACGGCATGTAATTCTTTCATCATTATCTTCTGTTGATGTTTCAATTTGCTCAGTTCGTAAAGGGTGATATTAGCCCTAGTCTTTTTCATGTCATCAATAATATTGTACTCCATTTCATCTGACACTATCAGTGTTTTTGATGGATTCGTCTCATCTGCTTGGACTGGGCTAGTTTGAGTCGCTTTGGATGTCGTTTTCTTTGTTGCGACTTTATCTTTTGTTGCAGAGCTTGCGCTCTTTTTCTTAGGGGTAGTCTGGGGAGGATCAAGCTGATTTTTACTTCGTGTGCTAACTGGAAATACTTCTTGATCTTCCTCTTGTGGGAGGATGAAGTCCCACATTCCTTGTAATTCCACAACTTCTTCGTCATCGGTCTGCCCTTCAGTGGAAATTTCCTCTTCCTCTTCCTCGGATTCAGCATTTGAAATGGCATTGGGTGGCTTTGCATCCGTTGAAGGACCTCTTTTAAAAGCTCTGTAGGGATTTTTCGAAGAAGTTTCTGCTACTTGCTTTTTTATGTCGACCATCTCATTGGACATGGTCTTTAGAACTTTCTGCAATCCTTCTAAATCAAAAGGATCTTTTGGCTATTTTTTCTTGGAGTCTTCCTTGAAGGTGACTTTTTTAGACTTACGTTCCTCTATCGCAGATCTCTTTTCCAGGGCTATTATTCATTTTTCTACTGCTATCGCCTCTTTCATGTTTTTAGCTAAGGTTGTTTTATTTGCCCTGTCCACAAAGATGGCTATGTTTGATGGCAGAGCGGTAATATACCATTCGCATCGTACTTCTTCGCTGGGCTGAGAAGCAGTAGGAATTTTGTTGAACCGTAAATTGAAATCCTTAATAGGCTCTCTAGCTTCAGCTTTAAGATTGGATAGGTCATTGATTAACGTTGCCGTTGATCTGTCATCACCAAACTTGGTTAGGAATTGGTCCTGGAAGATATCCCAACTTGTAATGGATCCGGAGGGTAATGAAAAGTACCATGACTCGGCTGTCCCTTGTAGTGTATAGGGAAAAATCCGAACAACAACATCTTCATTAGTAACCCCATTGAGATTAATGGAAATCATGAAGTTATTTATGTGTTCTTCTGCTAACATACCTGCCTCGGGATTGAATTTGGGCAGCCATTTCTCAGGATGGACCGGTATTCGACTCAAGGGTGCAGGCATTAAGATTGCCCCAGGGTTGTTCCATGGAGACTGGGCCATCGTTGAACTGCTAACAGAGGAAAGTGCAGAAGATGATGCCTGTGGCTGGGAGGATGAGGATACTATGATCGTAGATGATTGAAGAGGGGTTGTGGGAGTTCCAGTGGACAGATGAACGATGATCTGGAGTGGAGGTGTGGATGGTTGACTTCGCGGTGAAGTAGTTGAGATGGATGATGCGGACGAAAGAGTCTCACTGTCAGACTCTTGCGGTGATTTCCTTGCTCTTTTCCTGGTGGGAAGAGGTAATTCGGTTGGCTGAACGCCAAAATTTTCACTCTTTAGCCTAGTCAAGGGATGAGCAGGGTTGTACTGCGAAGTCACGCTGCCTTGAGATTTATCAGACCTCTGAGGGGAGATGGAAAATCGCTGAAGTTTGTGAATCAGGGATTCGACTTCAGGAGGTTCAATGGTAGATTAGTCTGAAATATCAGGGTGTGTAGCAGCGGTTGATACTCGAGCGACTTCTGACTTTGGATATAAATGTAATGGGGAAGTCGGGGGAGATGATGAGGGCGATTTACTCTCAGAATGGTATTCAGATTTGGATTTACTTGCCATTCATAGTTCATGCCCTCCTTCTAGTGCCAAATATGTTGAAGGCCTGAAAATCGGGTTGACAACAAGGGGGATACCCTCCCGGTCCGGACCTTGGTTGGCAGCTCCTTATCCGTTTGGTATAGCGGGTCCGACTAGGGATAATGGGACCAGTTTCCCAATCTATGGGTGTGTGTGTGTAGAATTGGATGTTGCTGATCTGACAGTAACTATCTAAGCTATTCTAATTCAAACTTTAATCTAATTCTATGCTAAGGTAATCTAATAAAAACAACACATCTATTCTATGCTAACCCGGGATGTAACTCTTCTATGATGCGATCTAAAGAGATTTCATATAACAACTGGTAATAAAGATCATTTAGCGATTATAAGAAAGGAAATCAATTAAGATGAACTATTTCGCATAAGAAGTTAGGAAAAACAGTTGTGAATAGTGATAGAGGGAATTACACCCCTAGGGCTTTTTGGGTTGAAACCCTAGCAGACTGAAAGTTATCTATTCAAAGAAACATGCATTCATACAACCATTATTCTATTATAAGCA
Source organism: Pinus tabuliformis (assembly GCA_031772625.1). Taxonomy (NCBI): domain Eukaryota; kingdom Viridiplantae; phylum Streptophyta; class Pinopsida; order Pinales; family Pinaceae; genus Pinus; species Pinus tabuliformis. The sequence continues at coordinate 1,029,949,580 of CM062804.1, read as the reverse complement.
AATTCTATGATAAGGGTACGTACCTTTGGTTCTACGTTTGAGAAGGCCTTTAGGGTCCAAACCCTTCTTGGAGTTCCCTTCTTCTCTTTTGTCTTGCAAAACAACCAATTCAAAGAACACAGCAGTATATGGACAAAAACTTACAAAGGAACCATCTTCATGTTATAAAGAAAGGTAGTTAATTATGAAATCCAAACAACCTTTTGTATATGAATTCTAAACATGAATATCATTAACATAAAGAAGATTCATTTCGGGAACGAAGACATGTGTTTCTTTTATTATAGACAAATAAAGTACATAAAAAGGAATATTTTCACCTGAGTCACCTTCAGCAGGCTCCAAGCAAAGCTTCCTTCCGGATCCATTCCAGCCTCAAGCCTCTAACAAACTCCTTCCATGACTCTCTCCATGATGCCATAAATGGTGGATGAACATCAACACACAAGGAAACAAAGGTTTCCTGTACAAAATGGGGGAAGTGCAGAAGGCACAAGGGACTTCAGACCTGGTCAAGGGAAAAATCTCAGCATAACCTTTCTCTCTCTTCTCTCCCCCCTTAGGCCTTCCCTTTGAGGTCTTTTTATACCATCTCCAAAGTAGTTTTTTAGTTAGGAGTTGGTTGGGAACAGTTGGGCCATGGGCACTAACAGGTGATCAGCAGGTAAAACCTGTGATCTCCGCCCGAAAATAAGGAGTGTTATATTTTTTTAAGTGTTTTACTACATACACGCGGGTTGGATATACACATACCCGCGTATACACGCGTTTAACTCAGGGCAATGTTGCGTATAAGGGATAAAACACTGTTTTTTAAATTTTAGGACCAGGTCTAGAAAGAGGGGTTGCCCTAGGCCATGAATACAGCATCACAAACCATGAGAGTGAGATTTGGAGCTATAACAGATGCCCCCTAATATATGAGGTCAGAAGGGGTACATGATGGCCGAAATATATTATGCGAGTACATGGAAAGGAAGTCTGTCAAAAACCGAGGAGGACTTCACCAAAATTTAGCTTGCCAAGCCACCAAAGGAGATCAGAAAGAAACACTGTCTGAGGCGGGCATACTCATGCTCAGAAAAAGTAAAGCATGTCCGCATATCAAGTACAAGCGGATCCACTAAGTATAGAAGTATAAATGACTGAAAGATACATAATGGATCATCTGATCATAATGAACAAGTACATGTCTGAATATCACATATAAGACTGTCAATGATGCTGAAAGATGCAACGGATCACTGATATCAAAGACTGATCCCCAAAAGGTACCAACTAAACATGATGGAATAGGATGGTACTACACTGCAAACTCAGGTGCCAGCATATAGAATGTCACCATGACTGACTGCAACATATAAAGTGGAGTGGTATCAACTAGCAGCAACAGGAGCAACTGTCAAGTGAACCAATGAATGCTGATACAACCTGAGGTCTTCACCGACCACCGTGGTACATTTCTACACCATGGGAATAAATGATCTGAAGTCGACCATGTGAGAAATCGTTTGATTACCGGTCATTGATGTATACCGTTAACAAACGCGAGACTACTCACCGATAATGATAATGAGCGTCAAGGTACCCAGTACAATCTAACAAGTGTGAATAGATGAGCTGGAGTCGAACACCTGTAAGAATCTATCGATCAGGAGACAATGATGGTTTCCCACTGTCGATAGCGAAGGATATGCCACTAATGACTGCAAACCCCAAGGTACTGCCAAATGGACTCTAGATCTTTTCCCCAGAGCAATGAGTCGGAGTTGATAGGGAAAGATCCGCTAGGAGGAAGGCATTAAGGCATACTTCATCAATCTAGCGTGAGTGTAACCCGTAGGCCAATAATGTGGAAGGAATCAGACAAAAAAGATGTAGTAACCCAACCGAAGTACGTTTCCGGCATACACAAGATGTGGCTAGCGCACGGCAGAAACCCTCTGAACCAACCAATAATGAAAGTTGACACAGAGGCAAGGTATCCACCAATAGGGTCAAATGGAAACCAAGGTACTGCACTAATCCCAATGTGTGATAATGTAAGCTGATGTTGAACACAAGGGAAACCACTCAGTCAAAGACCCATGATATTGATCGATGCTGAGCACAAGGTAACCTATCAATAATAAAAATAGGGCCAGGGTGCAGCTCTAGGCCTGTCCTCAGAGCAAGATGTTGTCGTCGATAAGGACAAGACCCGCCAGCAAGAAGTCAATGGGGACCTTCTCAAACCGGCACGAGTAAAGGACCAATATAACTGATGTGATGATAGACATGACACTGACAACCAGGGATGGCCGACTGAAAAATGAGTCAAGAGACACCGCAGAGAGGCCGACTCAGGCTAACTTCCCTTGAACAAAAGCACGACTCAATGTGACTATGTGGCAGCATATGATGACTCTGTATAAGTTTGCCATGAAGGAGGCACGAACGAACCCTCCATATGATTGGAAGAGATAACCAATCGGTGGAGAACTGACTCAATAACAAGGTTATGGCGTACCTAAGTCAAACTAAATCCCACCCATACGGAGGAGACTTTGCTTTGAGTGCTTTGTTCAAGGGCAACACGACTGACTCTAGCTGCCAACAATAAATGGAAATAATGTCCCGTTCCCGCTCTTTTTGGAATATTTAATTTTTTTGTCTTTTTCTGTTAAGCCGGAAAAAGAATAAAAGAATGCTATGGTACAGTGGAAAGAACGAGTGTCGGTGAAACAGATGATCTAGTTCCTGGGAAAGGAATGTTCCTATGCTCAATGCAGGGAGGTGAAAACTGGTCAGTGACACTCAAAGATATGTTCTTTCCACGGGTCAAGGTGTGTCAAGCTGCAGAAGTCAAGGGAATGCAAGGTTGATTTTGCAGATGTCATGGTCAAAAGTTGGCTTAAACACGAGTCCAAGTGAAGTCGGCTCTAGGCCAAAAGGTGCAAGTGGTCAACATGCAATGCAGTAGTACAACTCAACACAAAGGAGCCTCTAGGGTGTATGGCTAGAACAAAGCGGAGAAGCTAAGAGGAATGAGTCTTCAACGCATAAGTCATGGCGGGACTACAGAGGACTCCCGAGCCTACTCAAAACGGAGCAGCATGGGCAACAAATGTCAGTGAGGTGCTAACTAGGATGCCCATGTAAAGGATGGCTCTACCATCGTGTCATGATTTAAAGAATCGGCGAGTGAAGATGGCTTACGAACCATAACACGATGGGATCGACCCTATGGCAGATGTATCGGTCAAATGGAGGCTAGTATGCATAATGCAATGGAAAAAATGGTGTCCCTAACCTATATTCCAGTGAGAACACGATACCTGCCATGACGGGTCAGCAGTCATGGAACCGTCTCGAAACTGAAAATCGTCCAAAATGTCCTGAAAAACAGACCAATCTTGACATTCCAAGCTCCCAAGTTAAAAGTCACATGAGGCCAAACGAAATAAAATTTTGAAAAAATTTTGCATTTTCAAAACTTATAAAAAGCATTTTGGACTCACCATTTTTACCATTTGAGTTTGAAAGCAAAGGATTTGGAGCAAAAGGAGCAAACTTCCCACAGCCAGATCCAACCGTTCAAATTCGTCGAAAACCTCCAGGTAACTCTTATACTTAGCTTGCAATTAATTGTGACAGGTTTTAGGATTTTTTGTTGATGTTTCACCGTTGAACTTTTGTCCAAAATTTCCTCGTGGTGTATACGTGGGTTGGTAATATCGAACCCACGTACACGCGGGCCTTATACGCGATTGTGTGCACAGGAACCCGCGTATACGCTGCGAACCATTTTAAACGAAAACTAACAGTTTTGAATCAATTTTTTCTCAGGATGCCTGTCACGTGGTGTGAAAGAGAGCACGCAGCGGTAGACAATGAAGTTATGAACAATCCAGAAGCATTAGATGCCCTACGGGGATGCGGTTTGCTTAAATTTTTCAAATTGCCAAATATGAAAGCGAACACGCGTCTGCTTGAGATGCTCATTGATTATTGGGATGTCGATGAGGAAGCTTTTATGATCGATCAGATGCCGCTCAGGGTAGAAGTGGAGGATATCTATTTTATCACGGGCCTTTCCCGAAGGGGAGAGGTAGTACAATCCCAGGGCAGGACACGAAGTGCCCTTTCGATAGAGGACTATGTACAAATATACTGCCCGGGACATCCCAAGAAGGTTGGGAGCCAGATTTCCATCACACATGTGGCGAGTTTATCACTTAGGATAATCCTGTTTACCATGGCTCGGGTGAACGGATCATCCTCTCTGCATCAGGCGTCACGACAAAACATGAGCGTGGCAGTTGATTGTCTCACTACTGTGTTCGATTGGTGTACTCCTCTTCTGGCCAACATGAAGAGCCAGCTCACTTCTATCAGGAGGGGTCAGACTAAAAACTTTGGATATGGGAGCATCTTGTGTACTTTCTTTTTCGAGAAGGTTCCCGCACTCCGTCCCAGGGTAGCAGTTTCCATCAGCACCCCACGCGATCCACGCATGGGCCGGTGGGCTGATCTGATGAAACGTCTGGGGGGTGGGGAGGTCCCAAGGACTGCCTTTGATGATGACTTCTTCACCTGGTGGGATCAGCAGATCATCGCTGTGGATGACTACCCCTATGCTGGGCTAGATTTCCGAGGAGATCCTGATCTAGTGTTACCACCGAATGCAGCATGGGGCGAGATTGGTAAGATTTTTTGATTTTTTGATTTTTTTGGATTTTTCAAATATAATGAATTTTGAAAAATATTTTTGGTGAGATTCAAATGACTGATATGATGATCATGTTCCAGACATCGGGCCGGTACGACCAGATGGATTCCCGCGGCATGGACGGTGTGGCCAAGGAGCCGAAGAAGTGGCTGCTAATATAGAACGGACTCTGAACAACGTCCAGCGACACTTGGCGAGATTGAGCTTCCGAGTACCGATGGCCGTCATAGAGGACCTTCCTGAGGATATGCAGCGTCATGTGGTTGGCATGCCACGTGACTGGGTTCGCATTTTTCGGCGTGTGGCCAATGCTATAGTGACATACTTAGACGCTCATCCTGAGCCGAGGCATTAGATATGCCGGACATGATTATGGGCATTTGAGTCCCAATTTTGTATATTTTTTGGACACACATATGTACACTCGAGACGTTTTACGATATATATATATATATACAGTTTGACTTTTTGATACTTGCTTTTATTGTGATGTATGATTGATATGCCAGTCTAATGCTTGATTAGCGATAGAATCAGCTAACCAATTATGAGATCTTGGAATATGCAAATAATTAATATAAGTAAATGATCTTTGCAACAACCTCACCCTTAAATACTGGCGATATAAAGATGGATCCCGTACCCGATAAATGTTATTTAATTGAGACACTATCAATTGAGAATCAAGATATACTACCAACGAGTCGATCCCATGAGAGATTGCCTCGGATAATAAATTAATAACAGCAGTATACTCGGCCATATTGTTTGAAGCAGGACCGATGCACACGCCTCTTGATGCCATCAATTGACCAGTTGGATAATAGAGTACCCAAGCTGCGGAAGCAAGATTCCGAGTGTGCCGACTAGCACCATCGGCGAACCCAAAATAGACCAAATCATCCATCAACACCTACCACAGCAGACCAAAAAGTGCTGATATCAGAAAACTCTTGATGATATATGTACAAATATACATAAAATACAAAGAAGCCATTGCCTGGTCAAAACTAAGCAAAGTACTTCTTTAGGTAGAGCCCGTTGCGGGGCTCCGCCAGCTTGTTTCCTTCGAAATCAATTAACTCATACGATCCTTTTTCTAAAACTCGTTTAATAATGAAAGGACCATACCACATGTTAGCGCTTGAAATTTCACCTTAGGCTGAGAAAGGTAAACCTCAAGGCAACATCAAACCACTTAGCCTCGTAGCTAGCCCTATGGGGCAGGAGAGGGCTCTCTCCGGTCTATCTCGGTCAAAATCTTCAATGGACGAGATAACCAATAGGGTAACACTGATTTTAGGCTAGTAAACTGATCAAAAGGGTTGATTTGGGATTTTTAGGGTTTTTGGTGGAAAATTGGGGAAATGGCAATTTTGGGTGCGGGGATTGGACACAGTTTCTGCAGGGGGTTCTTTGGGGCGAGGTAGGAGACAGTATTGATGCCTTTGATAGAGGTGAATGGATGAGAAAGATAGGTGAGGAGCTAAGGAGAGCAAACAATAACTTTGAATTCTCCTTAAACAGTAGAAAACATTGATATTAAGCAAACTTAAAAGCAGAGCATGACAGTCATGAGTTCTACTTTAACACTTCATTTGCCTAATGTGCAGAAGGAAAAGTAAGGAAATGATTCACATAAAACACTTACAAGTACAAAGAGAAACACACCATCAATACATGTGACCACAAGAATCCCAAAAAGGACTGCAAAACACTGGTCTTCCTTTGCCAAAAATTGCAGAGATACAGTGAATAATACAATAGGAGCTTCTTCCTCAAGAGTCCAACCATGAAAATGACCAAGAAAGTACATAATATAGGCAATCTAACATCTTTCCTTGCCTCTAGGGGTCGATCTCATCCTTCTAGGAGCTGTTTCAACCAATTCTAAACTGAGCACTAAAATCTAGGCAGTCAAAACAACTTGCCTCTATAAGCTAGGAAACCAATTCATTCATTAAATGTTTGCTATTTCATGAATGAATCTTCTAGAATAGGTAAATAAGTGTCATTTCAACATAAAAATACATTAATTACATCAAAGAGGGTGAAAAATCCCATCAAAAGTCAAAACTAGTAAAAGCTGGGCAAATCCATGAGCTGTAAGTGAAAAATTGTGAAAATTGCCTGATGGGTCGCGCGCCAAATCTTGACGGGTCGCGCGCCTTTGAGAGCACTTTTGGGGCACTTCCAGGTGTCCAAATGAGGCAAGAGTAGGCTTGTTGGAAAGGTATGTGAGTCTACTTTCCAACCCAACTAGAATTTCTGAATTTGGTTGTCATTTGCTCCTCCAAAATGGCAATCTCCCAAGACTGCTTTCTGTGTGTCAAAAATGTGGCAGAAAGTCATTTTTTGCTTGTTTTTTGACTTTCTGGAGGCCCAAAACTTCATAAAATCTCTTGGAAATGGGTGAGCATGTGTAAATTTTCATGAAAAATCCAGAAATGCTGAGTTTTCCTGGAACGGAGTTGCCAAATGAAAGGGTCGCGCGGGGGGTGAGACCCGTCAAGCAGAAAAACCTGTTTATGGCACAAAAAATTCACAAATGACAAAATTTTCTCCAAATTCCTTGAAATTTGGGCAGGGAGTCCCCAATCAAGTACCATGCTCAATAAAAGAGGCTTTGACCAAAATTTGGAGTGGATCGGGCCTTTTCCGTCGTTTTAGTGCCTTGGCCAACCTCCTTGGATCCAGCGATTGTAATTTTGACATTTCTCTAAAACCATGACACCTGTGCAAAAAGTGAAGGAGGTTTTTCTTCTTTGGAATGTTTTGGACAAAAACCTCTCTCAGTTTTGCAAAATTCATCTTTGATTTCTCTGAAACATCATTTGAGTGAAACTTGCCCCGATGTGTGAAACAAGGAATTTTGTCGAAATGAAGCGAAATGAAGGGGATAAGGGGCTTCTAAATTCTTGGGGAAATTTTTGGAAGTAGGGAGGGATGTTAGGAAGCAGGGGAAAGTGGAATCTCAGGGATTGAGTGAGGGGAAGGGGTCCAAAAGGGCAAAACACAGGCCCAACCTAGAAAATTGCCAGGTTGTAGCTAGAAACTAGGGTTTGTGCAAAAATGAGGAATTTGGGGGATCTCAGTGATGGGAAGCATTTGGTAAGGTGATTTAAGGATAGGGGAAGGTGTATGAACATCTGGATACAAGTTTTGCCGATGATTTGACCGTCCAAGAGAAATTGCCCTCAAAACCCTAGGAGAGGAAAATGACCTTACCTAGGCGCAACTGAAGCATGGACAAGGTGTAAAAAGACTCATTAGACACTGAGATGATAATGAAAACCCTATGAATGATGATAGACTCAGCTGAACGATGACATGGACCACCATTTGGACAGCTTTAGAAGGAGTGAAAGCAAATCCTAGACCTAATGCCTAGTGACCAAATTTTGCTTGAAGACTCACTGAAATGACAAAATTTGGCCTTGACACTCTGAGACCACTTTGTAAGAGCATATTTGATCACTGGAGGAAGGCTGGAAAGACTGACACTAACATTGGCTCCAATGGGGATGGTAGCTCCTTGGAGGTGCCAAGAACCGTAGACCTCTGGGAGAGCAGACCAGTGTTTTCAACCATTGGGCAATGGAGTCAAAAACTCAAGCTGAAATGCATGACTGAAAACTGATGACTTGACAACACAAATTGACTCTCACTCAACTAAAAACTGACTCAACACTTAAACACAACCGACAAACTGAAAATGATGCTCAAAGGGGAGCTTATTCATCACAACCTACTCTAACAGTTTCATTCATCACCTGATCAAGTGAAATGAAACAACCAATGCAACCAAATAAGTATCCCGTCTGCTGTTTGAATTCTCCACAAGTTCTCACTTATGAACAACAAGAGAGAACTACTGAAAGGCAACTCCCATGACAACTTAGAAACAGATCCTTTGAATGATATGGATTCACTATCCACCTCCAAAAACACTGCATAAGGATCTTGAAATTCAAGCACACTGGAACTTAGCTCATCCAATGGATTACTTCTCGTTTCCTCATACCATGAATGCAAACTTTGATCTGAGCCTTGTGACGAGACCTCTGCTGAAAATGACAAAGAAACCGGCTGCCGGATCAAATTCATATCAGCACATGTTTCAAGCTCACCTGTAGTTAATGGAGAAAGACTTTGACTGCAAACCTCATCCAAAACATCAGCTATTGGATCATGAAAAAATTGAAAAGACTGTTGCAATGTATCCATTGAAAATGTATGACATCCTTCTAGCTGTTCATATTTTTCTTGAGAGATTTTACGAAGATTCTGCCTTATATACTGAATTGCTTCGAAACAAAAGGGCATAGAATCTTCCTGCGTCATCAAATCATGTATTTCGGCTGCCATACCTTCATCTGTAATCTGCCCTTCAAGTTCATTTAGTGGCTGCAAATCTGATGCTACAGGCTGCTCAAGAATTTTGTTATCTGTCTCATCCTCAACATTAACACTGAGAGATTGCTGATTTGTTATAGGCTGTTCATTTGAAGATTTACTATGCAATCTACCCTTCAAAAACTGAAATGATTCAAAACAGAATGGCACGGAGTCACCTTGAATCATTAAATCTTGTGTGTCCACTTCCAAGTCTTCAGCTGTAACTTGACAATCAATGGCTTTCGGGGGTTGCAAATCTGAATATGAGAAGTCTTGAACAAATTTCTCATTGCTCTCAAGATGATTCAAATCAAGACTTGTTGACATTTGATTTCTGATTGCATGGTAGTTATCTCTGATGAACTGAAATGAATCAAAACAAAAAGGCAAAGATCCTTCACTTACTTCAAACTTCGCTGTACTTTCCTCGTCACTGTCATAGCTGATATGTGATGGCTGAACATTGTTTTCAAACTGTTGAAAATGAACTTCTTCCTCCCACAAACTAGCTGCTGATTTGTCTGTAAGATTAGCTTCTTTTTGGAGAACATAATCATCATCATATTGATCATACTGAGGCAAATCATCGGTATAAAACATATCATCAAGCATGCAGGTCATGTCAACAGTTCTTTCTTCGCCAAGGTGATCTACAAAACAATCATTATCAGATCTATGACGACTAGGATAAGAAACAAAATGTTTTGGATTAGCAACTTGTTCTTCTTCAATCAGCGAGCCATGAGCTTGAACATCATAAGCATTTCCTACGGTGATCTTGTCCATCATCTTTTCCACTGTACTTACCAAAATGTCAAGCTTCACCTCTAGAGATGTCGATTCGGCCAGATCTATGTTTTTCATCTCTTCTTCCTTCAACCTTGCCCGTCGGATCAGCAGATGCGCCTCTACATTTACTGCATTGTTTTGCATCTCGTGAAGTGTTGCAATATCCCTTTCTCTCAGCTGAAACTCCATCTCCGGATCAAAGGCACCCGGATAGTGCAAGAGAGCAGATCTAGGAGAAGGTCTTATATCAACTGGCATCGAATAATAAACTTGATTAAATCTGGCTTAAAACTGTTGTACTGTCTCCCCTGGCAATCTTTTCAGCTGGTTATACTCTTCTACAATCAAGAAAAGGTTCTGCCCGATCATCCACCTGTCGAGAAAAACTTTGACAAACTGCTGGAAATCTGAAATGCTTGCGTCAGGCAGGGCTTTGAACCAACTCTTCACTTTGGCTTGCAAAGAAAGAGCAAAAAGCCTTATACTAACATCTTCTTCATCAACTTCAAAAAGATCTAGAAAATTCTCAAAATTCTGCACATGTTGCTCAGCGTTGACATTCTTACTTTCACCATCAAACCTCGGCAAGTATAGATCATAGTTTTTGGGGAAAGCATGAAGAACAGAAGGTAAAACAAGAGGTTTATACCGATCTGGAATTTTACAAGGTATAGGGGTATGTACAGCAGGTATAGAATCAATCTTGGTCTTTTGAGGTTCATCAATCTGAAGATAGTCATCACAGAATTCGGAAAAAGGATCTTGATCAAGCTCAAAGGCATGCAAATCTTTGGTATTCACAATCTTCAAAGGGAAAGAATCAACTGCAGGCCTGGGATCTTTTCTCAAGCATAGTATACTTTGCAAAGAAGTTTTGACATTCTTGGGAAAAGAGAAGAAATAATTTATAACAAGGAACAAAATGTCTTGGATGAAATTCCAACTTGAATACCTGATCTGTCCATGTTGTCCTTTCATGTTTTTGCTGGTCGGGATCATCCTCCAGTGGAGTCTTTGGATCTGATCTCAAAAATGATTTAGAGTCGCCAAGTGAATGATTTCAGCCTTTCAAGTGTCTGATTGTTGTCCACCATCAACAATCAGATCTGAACTTGATACATGTACTGGGGTAAAATGCAAATGAAGTGTTGTATTCACAAGCTCACGGAGATGGACTGAAGCAACGTTTATCTACTTCCGCTTATGCAAAGCAAAAGCGTTTCGAAGGCTACCTGGCATAACTTCAGGCTCCGTCTAAGACTTATGAAACAAACACATCAACCCACAAACAAGTTTGTTCTCCCTAGTATGGTCGCCAATATGTTAGCGTTTGAAATTTCACCTCAGGCTGAGAAAGGTAAACCTCAAGGCAACATCAAACCACTTAGCCTCGTAGCTAGCCCTACGGGGCAGGAGAGGGCTCTCTCCGGTCTATCTCGGTCAAAATCTTCAATGGACGAGATAACCAATAGGGTAACACTGATTTTAGGCTAGTAAACTGATCAAAAGGGTTGATTTGGGATTTTTAGGGTTTTTGGTGGAAAATTGGGGAAATGGCAATTTTGGGTGCGGGGATTGGACACAGTTTCTGCAGGGGGTTCTTTGGGGCGAGGTAGGAGACAGTATTGATGCCTTTGATAGAGGTGAATGGATGAGAAAGACAGGTGAGGAGCTAAGGAGAGCAAACAATAACTTTGAATTCTCCTTAAACAGTAGAAAACATTGATATTAAGCAAACTTAAAAGCAGAGCATGACAGTCATGAGTTCTACTTTAACACTTCATTTGCCTAATGTGCAGAAGGAAAAGTAAGGAAATGATTCACATAACACACTTACAAGTACAAAGAGAAACACACCATCAATACATGTGACCACAAGAATCCCAAAAAGGACTGCAAAACACTGGTCTTCCTTTGCCAAAAATTGCAGAGATACAGTGATTAATACAATAGGAGCTTCTTCCTCAAGAGTCCAACCATGAAAATGACCAAGAAAGTACATAATATAGGCAATCTAACATCTTTCCTTGCCTCTAGGGGTCGAGCTCATCCTTCTAGGAGCTGTTTCAACCAATTCTAAACTGATCACTAAAATCTAGGCAGTCAAAACAACTTGCCTCTATAAGCTAGGAAACCAATTCATTCATTAAATGTTTGCTATTTCATGAATGAATCTTCTAGAATAGGTAAATAAGTGTCATGTCAACATAAAAATACATTAATTACATAAAAGAGGGTGAAAAATCCCATCAAAAGTCAAAACTAGTAAAAGTTGGGCGAATCCATGAGCTGTAAGTGAAAATTTGTGAAAATTGCCTGATGGGTCGCGCGCCAAATCCTGACGGGTCGCGCACCTTTGAGAGAACTTTTGGGGAACTTCTAGGTGTCAAAATGAGGCAAGAGTAGGCTTTTTGGAAAGGTCTATGAGTCTACTTTCCAACCCAACTGGAATTTCTGAATTTGGTTGTCATTTGCCCCTCCAAAATTGCAATCTCCCAAGACTGCTTTTTGTGTGTCAAAAATGTGGCAGAAAGTCATTTTTTGCTTGTTTTTTGACTTTCTGGAGGCCCAAAAATTCATAAAATCTCTTGGAAATGGGTGAGCATGTGTAACTTTTCATGAAAAATCTAGAAATGCTGAGTTTTCCCAGAATGGAGTTGCCAAATGAAAGGGTCGCGCGGGGGGTGAGACCCGTCAAGCGGAAAAACCTGTTTATGGCACAAAAAATTCACAAATGACAAAATTTTCTCCAAATTTCTTGAAATTTGGGCTGGGAGTCCCCAATCAAGTACCATGCTCAGTAAAAGAGGATTTGACCAAAATTTGGAGTGGATCGGACCTTTTCCGTCGTTTTAGTGCCTTGGCCAACCTCCTTGGATCCGGCGATTGTAATTTTGACATTTCTCTAAAACCATGACACTTGTGCAAAAAGTGAAGGAGGTTTTTCTTCTTTGGCATGTTGTGGACAAAAACCTCTCTCAGTTTTGCAAAATTCATCTTTGATTTCTCTGAAACATCATTTGAGTGAAACTTGCCCCGATGTGTGAAACAAGGAATTTTGTCGAAATGATGCGAAATGAAGGGGATAAGGGGCTTCTAAATTCTTGGGGAAATTTTTGGAAGTAGGGAGGGATGTTAGGAAGTAGGGGAAAGTGGAATCTCAGGGATTGAGTGAGGGGAAGGGGTCCAAAAGGGCAAAACACAGGCCCAACCTAGAAAATTGCCAGGTTGTAGCTAGAAACTAGGGTTTGTGCAAAAATGAGGAATTTGGGGGATCTCAATGATGGGAAGCATTTGGTAAGGTAGTTTAAGGATAGGGGAAGGTGTATGAACATCAGGATACAAGTTTTGCTGATGATTTGACCGTCCAAGAGAAATTGCCCTCAAAACCCTAGGAGAGGAAAATGACCTTACCTAGGCGCAACTGAAGCATGGACAAGGTGTAAAAAGACTCATTAAACACTGAGATGATAATGAAAACCCTATGAATGATGATAGACTCAGTTGAATGATGACATGGACCGCCATTTGGACAACTTTAGAAGGAGTGAAAGAAAACCCTAGACCTAATGCCTAGTGACCAAATTTTGCTTGAAGACTCACTGAAATGACAAAATTTGGCCTTGACACTCTGAGACCACTTTGTAAGAGCATATTTGATCACTGGAGGAAGGCTGGAAAGACTGAAACTAACACCACATAGGCTTAAATTTGTCTACCCCCAAGGCGTCCTTATCTTGGTCATAAACCAGGACAAGGTCTCCTTCAGAAAAGACTCTAGGACGGACAGACTTATCATACTGCGTTTTAACCCTTTTCTTATGGGCCTCATTCATTGTGGCGGCATCTCGACGCTGCTCATCGAGATGTTCCAAGTGAACTAGGTGCTCCTCGAGACTCGAAGTCTCTGGAAGAAGCTCAACAGCCAACTTAAGAGATGGAATTTCACATTCAACCGGAAAGATAGATTCCATCCCATAAACCAACTGAAAAGGAGTAAAACCGGTAGCCGTTTTGACGGAGGTTCGGTATGCCCAAAGAGCCGAATACAACATAATGTGCCAGTTGGACCGATTTTTATCGATTGTCCATTGGAGTATCATCTTAAGAGTCTTATTGACTGCCTCGACCTGTCCATTGGCCTAAGGATAATAAGGGAATGAATGCTCTTGGCGGAAACCTAATTTAAGAGCCAATTCGGACATCAGTTGATTCTGGAAATGACTGCCATGGTCAGTGACAATCTCTCTTGGGATACCGAATCTTGAGATAACCTGATTGAAAAGAAACAAAGCTGCCATGTCACTATCGTTCTTATAAGTAGGCATGGCCTCAGCCCACTTTGTAAAGTAGTCTACAACCACGATAATGTACTTGTGATTCGCCGCTGAAGGCGGATTACAAGTTGTAAAATCAATACCCCACTTAGTAAAGGGACCGACAGTGACAACGGGAAAAAGGGGAGCTGGATACGCGCGCATCTTCCGAGTAAAAATTTGACACGGGTGACAGTGTTTGACCGCTTCCACACAGTCTTTAAAGAGTGAAGGCCAAAAATAACCGGCACGTAAGATGCGCTGCGCTGTAGCAAGCCCTGATAAATGACCACCACAAGCTCCACTGTGGTAGTCATTGAGCACAGACTCTGCTTCCTCTAAGGTTAAACAGCGCCGAAGGATGGAATCAACCCCTTGATGGTATAATGTGTCACCAATGATAACATAGTTTTTAGCCAGGTGACGTAATTTTCGACGTTCATCCTTGGAGAAAGTAGAGGGAAACTTTGAAGTCTGGAGATAGACAATGATATCTCCATACCAAGGGTCGAGTGAAGAGATGAGGAATAAATGTTCGTCGGGAAAACTTTCCTCATAAACAGTATCCTCTCCACAAGGAAGCTCAGTAATTAGCTCCGTGAAAACCATGGATTTCTTAGACTTGGCAGACAAGAAATCGAGATCGAATTCTTGCAAAATGACTATCCATCTATTATATTTGCCCCCAATCACTTGCCTACTAAGGACAAATTGAAATGGATTGACCGCTGCTAAGACAAAAGTTTTGCGGAGCAAGATATAATGACGGAGCCTCTGGACAGCATGGATAGCTGCCAAGGCCAACTTCTCAACCGGAGAATAGTGAAGTTCAGGACCTATTAAGCCTCGACTCAAATAATAAATCACGTGCTCGGTGAGAGCATCGTCCTCCTGAACTAGAACCATACCAATGGTTGATTATGCTGCAGCGAGATATAAAAGGAAGTCTCTACCATAATCCGGTGGACTCAAAAGCGGGGCAGAGACTAATGCCTTTTTCAAAGCATCAAACGACTGCTGCGCAAAGTCGTCCCACACAAATGGAACTCCTTTTCGTAGCAAACGCATGAACCCTTTAGTGATCTCGGCATAGTTTGCTATAAACCGTCTTAAGAAATTAGCCTTCCCTTGAAGACTTTGAAGTTGATGAATTGAGGACGGGGGAGGCAACTGAACTATTGCCTCAACCTTGAAGGGATCAACCCGAATCCCTTCATTAGACACAATGAACCCTAACAACCGACCGGACGTAACCGCGAAAACGCACTTGTTGGGATTCAACCGAATTTTATAAAAACAACATTGTTCAAAAACCAATCGAAGATGACTAGGATGATCGGTTCTCTTTCGAGAACGAGCAGCGAGATCATCCAAGTATGCCTCGATGACATGTTTGATGTCGTGGAAAGCATATGACATGGCCCGCTGAAAAGTGGCTCCAGCATTTTTAAGACCAAAAGGCATCTTTCTATATGCAAAGGTACCCCAGGGACATATAAAAGCTGTCTTATGTTGATCTTCAGGACGGATAGAGATTTGATTATAACCTGAAAAACCATCCATGAAGGAAAAAATTTCATTACCCGCACACTCGTCGATAATCTGATCAATGAATGGCGTGGGGTAATTATCTTTCGGACAAGCCTTGTTTAGGTCCCTAAAATCGATGCATACTCGGATTGTTCCTTGCTTTTTGTCCACAGGGACTGGATTAGAAACCCAATCAGTAAGAGGAACAGGGTATATAAAACCTGCCTTTAGCAGCTTCTCAACCTCAGCTTTGATAGCTGCAGCTTTCCTAGGGTTAACCGGCCGAAGCCTCTGACGAACTGGTTTCGCGTTTTCATATGTCTTGATCTCATGTTGAACTATAGAAGGATCAATGCCAGGCATTTCTTCATAAGACCAAGCAAATACATCACGATATTCCTTGAACAGGTCGGTGTAGATTTGAATTTCTTCAGGGGAACACTCAATTCCGATGAAGATATTCTCGATGACGCTAGGGTCCCTAGAGATGTTTATAGGTATCGTTTTTGAAATTACCGACATATTACCTTCGGCACGAATGTGTGCTGGAGCCAAAGGGTTTGACACCGTACAAACATCACTAGTGAGGAGCTCGGAGAATCTAGATTCTACTTCCTGCAATGGAGGAAGAAAGTATGAACGATGGTGTAAGTCTTCCCAAGGTCGATCTATACCCATCATTACTTCGAGGATTGCTTCTTCAGAAGGTAAAACCGAATCTAAGCAGTCCAAGGCAGAGGTAGAATCAAGGCTCCAATCCGGGGCCACATGACCATCTAACTCCTCTTCGGAAAAAGGAGTAGAATGGTTGTCTGCAGAGTCTACGATAGACTGATATTTAAGCTCAGCTGCAGATATAGGGAATGCCATTCCATTTACTTGTCCTTCAACTAATGTGGTCATAGGTGAAGGCAAGGTCCAAGGGTCTGAAAAATAGCGATTTCGAAAGAACTCTTCTCGAGGAGACTCCTTTGATGATGAAATAGCATTGATTTTAGCGAAAGGAGAGGGAAGATCAAATGTACCCATCAATGAGGAATACATCCCTACTCCTAAATTCTCAGTTGGCGGGCGAGGGTTATCCACTAAAGGGATAGTAGAGTCAGAGTTTGCTTGAGGATCGACTGGACAATAGTCCAATTGATCAACCTTAACGATTTTCCCCTCATGAGGAAAGCAAATGACACGAAACAGAGTCGAAACAATGGCATCCATCTCGTATACCCAGTTCCTTCCTAATAGGAGATTATAGTCTAGGTTAGCGTCTACGACCTCTACTTCAATGTTGACGACCAATCCCCCAACACATATAGGAAAGGTCGGGATAATCCCATGCGGCTTATGAGAATGACCATCAAATGCAGTCAAAATGGTGGGTGAAGGAACAGCCAAGGGTGATCCAATAGCCTTCCAGCATGACATCGACATAACGCATGTGGAATCTCCTTCATCTATCACGGTGCGAAAAATATTGATTTTTCGGTATGTAGACTTTATTTGGAAAGCCATATGATGAGGGAGTCGCTTTTTGACATTTAACATGTCAAAAGTGAGCACTAAAGAGTTAGCTGGATCGACTACTCCAATTGCGGAGAGTAAAGCACTTCTTTGAGCCGGACACGACTAGAGAACCTCTAAAGCGGACATAGCGCACAGACTTTGAGCCAGATCCTCCACAATGGAGTAATTCTGGGCGGCCCTAGCATTAGGATTAATCGTCGCGCGTTTAGCGGAACCTTTCGGTATCCGTGGTATAGTCTCGACAGGGGGTCGCTCAATATGAAGGTCAATACTTCCGGGAACAGTCTTGTCCTTGGAAGTTTTGGCTTCACCATAATCATGTGACCGAGTAGCCACATGGACATTAGAACCCATCATGAAAACATTTGACGATTTTTCCCCTTCCTGGTTGCCCCCAGCGGAGGTTCCAGGGTTTGAACTCGCGCCAGCAAGAAGTTGCTGCCCTTGGGGAAACGGGTTGGTTAACACAGCTTGAGAACTAGAAGTCCCTTGCTGTCCTAACAAGTGCTAAGCGTCTTCAATCTTAGGGCAGAGATGAGTTAGATGGTCTCCATTGCAAAATTTGCATGGAAACTTAACTTTCTTTCTTGACTCATTTCTACCACCACCAGCGTTATTGCCAGATTTATTTGCATCAGGCTTCCCATCCTGGTTCTTTTTCTTACCTCGTCCTTTCTTTTTCCCATTGGAATTTTGATTTCCTTTGGGGTTATCAGATTGGACGGCATTTATTGAAGAAGTTTGGGAAGCGGTGGGATTAGACAATGTGACTTGGTTGTTAGAAGCAGCTTGCAAGGACAACTACTGCAATTGATTCAACAAGTTCACTGTAGTTGTGTCTACTGACCCAATGATACCATCCGTGTGCGGACCTGGCTTCGACTTAGCTACGTCAACCATAGATCTAGGAGCATCTGGAAAGTATTTCTGTAGGATCCCAGACTGAGAGTAGATCAATTCTAATTGCTGGGCCCTAAAAATGGCTTGCTCCTCAGAATAGACTCCAGACATGGAGACATCCTTGGAGATCTCGGGTTGTAAAGACTTCAAAAACCACTCGAGATGATACTCCGGAGGGATTTCGGCTTTAATGAGCCGCTTTCTCCGTCTCCATTCCTGAATATGGTCAGAAATGTGGGTTGCCTTATCCTGACGAAAGGTGGCCAGAAGTTCAGTTCCGGCATCATAGCGGACAGGCAACTGAAAATGATTTAAGAAGATATTGGCTAAGTCAGCGAACGATGTAAAGCTGCCCCCTAGCAACTCTATATACCATTTGGCCGCATTACCAGTCAAGGTGCGCTGAAAGAGTCTCAACCTAATCAAGTCATCGATAAGGGAGTTAGATGAGCACCACAAATGGAATGTGGTTACATGGTCGCCTGGGTCTTCACCACTCTTCCCTTCGAATTTTGGAATGTCCGAAGGGAGTTTGGTTGGGACCGGAGGCCAGGCCGGATTGTACTTGATTGGGTCATTTGTTAACTTAGTGAGATCTGGCAAGTTCAACGTTGCCAGAAACGGAAGCCTAGGAGGACCTTGGGGATTCCACCCGGACTGGGCAGAACTCCCAAAGCTCTGAAAAGATTGTCCTGGAATTTGGGAGGCACCAGGCTGCCCGAAGTAACTAGTAGAACCGGCTGAACCAAAAGGCAAGCCTTGTGGTCCAGCAAAATTCGGAGTTTGACCAACTCCAGCCGTATAACCTCCATAACCAGCAAAATTTCCTCCTAAAGGATTGTAAGGAGTTGATAACCCCTGATACGGATTCCAAGCCGAAGCTAGAGGAGGAATAGTTTGAAACGAGCTAACCGTGGAGTACGGCCTATTCCCTTGTTGGCCGATAAACGGATTCCCAGTTCCCACGCTACTAACCCCAGGGTTATTCCAACCTTGGAAAGGATTACTGCTTTGTCCTACAGAAGAAAAAGGCATGGATCCTACCGTTGGGTTGGAATGTGGTATATGACCACTTCCAAAAGGAAAAACCTGGAATGAAGCCGATCCACCCATCATGGATGTAGCGGCACTAAACGGAACCGATGGAATACCCTGTGAGTGGGTGCCAAATGGGAAGAATCCAGTACCAAAAGCATTTGTTTGGGCATTTCCACTCGTGGAAGGAATGGAGGTAGACCCAACTAAAGATGTGCTAGCAAAAGATCCAAACAAGGAAGCAGAGGAGATGGAAATGGTTCCTCCCCCTTGCACCGATGTTGGGGTTTGCGTAGTCGTAGCACTTGTAGAAGCCATGCTTCCAGTAGTGGTCATCGATGGTAAGCGCGTAGCGTAACCTGGACTTGACGGTCTATGCATCGGAGTCCCAACGTATTGCAGTACGTCTGGATGACTAGATGGTAGAGGAGAATTTGGAGCTGCTAATGACTCTGAAAGTTCTTCTACCTCTATGTTATTCTCCGTGTTAGCGCTTGAAATTTCACCTCAGGCCGAGAAAGGTAAACCTCAAGGCTACATCAAACCATTTAGCCTCGTAGCTAGCCCTACGGGGCAGGAGAAGGCTCTCTCCGGTCAATCTCGGTAGATCTTCAATGGGATGAGATGACCAACAAGGTAACACTGATATTAGGCTAGTAAACTGATTAAAAAGGTTGATTTGGGGTTTTTTGGGTTTTTGGTGGCAGATTGAGGAATTGCAATTTTGGGTGCGGGGATTTGACACAGTTTCTGCAGGGGGTTCCTTGGGGCGAGGTAGGAAACAGTATTGATGCCTTAAACTGAGATGGATGATTAGGAATGAAAGATAAGGAGCTAAAGAGAGAAAACACTGACTTTGAATTCCCTTTAGACAGTAGAAAACATTGAAATTAAACAAATTTAAAAGCAGAGCATGGCTAGCATGAATTCATACTTTAACACTTCATTTGTTTAATGTGCAGCAGTAAAGGAAAGGAAATGATTCACATAAACACACTTACAATAACATTGAGAAACACACCATCAACACATGAGTCCACAAGAATCCCAAAGATGACTGCAAAACCCTGGTCTTCCTTAGCCAAAAATTGCAGAGATACAGTGAAATAATACAATGATAGCTTCTCCCTCAAGAGTCCAACCATGAAAATGAGAAAGAAAGTACATAATATAGATGATCTAATCTCTTTCCCTGCCTCCATGGGTCGAGCTCACTATCCTAGGAGCTGTTTCAACAACTTCTAAACTAGACACTAGAAAATAGGCAATCAAAACAACTTGCCTCTATAAACTTGGAAACCAGTTCCTACATTCAATTTTTACCCTTTACATGAATGAATCTTCTAGAAGTGTTAAACAAGAGTAAAAGTATCTAAAAAGTGTCACAATTACATCCAAGAGGACCATCATTAACCTCAAAAAGTCAAAAAGAGTCAAATCTGCGTTTTCTGGGCTGAACAAGTCAATTCTGGCAAAATCTGCTCAACGGGTCGCGGCCCCCTGCTCAACGGGTCGCGCCCCTTTGGAGCTCTGTTTGAGGCACTTGTAGGTGTCAGAATTGGGTGCAGGATAGCTCGTTGGAAAGGTCTTTGAGTCTACTTTCCAACCCAACTAGAATTTTTTAATTTGGAGGTCATTTTCCCTATCAAAACTTAATTCTCCCAAGACTGGTTTCTACAACTCAAAAAAGGGGCAGAAAGTCAAATTTTGCATGTATTTTGACCTTCTGGAGGCCCAAAACTCCATAAAAACTCAATTCCATCCATGGGCATATGTAACTTTGCATAAAAAATCAGGAAATGCTGAGTTTTTGTGAAAAGGAGTTGCCATGATGAAGGGTCTCACCGGGGGTGAGACCCATTGAGGAGCCAAAACCTGTAAATTTCCAAAAATTGCCAAAATTACCCAAAATTCTCCAAATTTTTTGGGATTTGTGCTGTGGCTGAGCTAGTGAGTGCCATGATCTTTGAGGGATGCCTCAGCCAAGATACAGAGTGGATTGGTCTTCTTCCTCCGCCTAAGAGCCTCGGACAACCTCCTTTGAAACATTTTCATTTTGGCCTTGCATACATGCATTCTCGCCCAGTAGTGATTCTTCATGTTTCTCAGCAGCTTTTTCTCTTGGTTGGCCTGAGCCAATAGCCTCTCCAAGTGGGCATTCTCCTGAATGAGCATAGACTCTCGGTCAGCAGGCAATGGATCACCGGGTCTTCTACGGTTCAAGACTCGGTCACTACGAATCCTCCATAATTCATCAAGTACTTTCTCCTCCTCCAGCTGTTTATTCAGCTGCTCCAGGTAAGTGATAGTCCATTGGGCACCCTCAAGTCTCCTCTGCAAAACATCATTTTCAGCCCTGAGATGCTGGATGATCTCCTTTGCCTCTCGGCTAGGAGAACTGGCCTCAAGATCAATCACCTCAGTGTCTGGAACTCCTGATGGACCCTCATGAATAATGGGCTGTTTGCCCCTCTGTGGTACCTGTGCTGGTGAAGAAAGCGAGGCCCCTTCCACCTGATGTGGAGATAACACTCGCTGAGCTGAAGATGAAGGCGAGACCCCTTCCACCTGCTGTGGAGATAGTACTCGCCTGGCTGCTGCAAATAAGGCCCTTGGGCCTTTCTCATAGGTGACCAAAGGTGAGGAGCTAACATGTTGAGTGACCGGAATGTCATGTTGTTGAGATGGTCCTCCCTCCTCCTGAATGACCTCTGGATGTGGCTGGGGTGGTGCTGTGTAAAACTCACGGGAAATGAACTCCTCCCATAAGATGCCCTGCTGAGTCAACTGATGCAAGACTATGAGCTGAATCAAACCATAATGACATAAACTCCTGTACTGCTGGGCCGGGGTTTTCTTCTGCAACATGGGCACCATCCTCTGAATGTTATGAAAGAAGAAGACCGGGATGTTCATCATCCTCACTCGGGTGAAATGCATCAAAAGGTGAATGTGATATGAGTACACCTATGAAAATCTGCCCTCACAGGTAAAATAGTGCATAATAAGCCTCATGATGGGAGCATACTCGCTCCGGAGAAATCTGAATGGAAAAACACCTGCCAAATGTCTCATGAATGGTGGCCGGACATAGAGCTCAAAGTGAACAAAATCTAGCAACCTGCGCTTAGGCCACACCTCACCCACATTCGGTATCCCTGTAGCATGTGAGATCACCTCGGGTGTCAATGTAAAATCTACCCCTGCTAGGTTGACATGTCCATCATGCAAATGTAAAACAAAGAGGCGAGCTAACTCTCTATGATGCTAAAGCCGAGAAATCCTCTCACAGAACTCATAACAAGAGATGTACCGAAAACAAGTGACTGCCATAGGACAGGCCTGTAATTCTGCCAAAGAGGTGGGCTCCTCTCGCTTATGATGTCCACCCTTACCACCCTTACGAGGCCTCCTCTGTACCTCAACCTCTGTAGATGATGAATGGTCATCACTTTGCTCATAAGTTTCGGTTTCTGACATGGTTTAGGAGCAAAGTGGACAAATTGAACTGCTGTCTCTGCCTGCAAAAAGTGCTGAACTCTATGCTCAAACAAATTTGTGGCTTGGAGGAAGATTGGGCAATTTGTTTGAAGTTTGCAGCAAGTCGGTTCAACGGGTCGCGCAGGCCGCCCAATGGGTCGCGCACGTTGTTTTTCTGAACTGTGGAAGACCCTCTGACGGGTCGCGCACCACCCAACGGGTCGCGCACCTGGCTCGACGGGTCGCGCCCCTCTCTGCTGCCCGAAATCGCTCCTCTTTTGCTCCTTTCTCTCAATCACTCTCTCAATCTCTCTTGCAAGTGCTTAGGGTGTACAATGAGAGTGATAGGAGGGAATTTGGGGTTTTATAAACTCCATTTGAAAAAATTTCATTCATAAACCCACTTTCTAAAGTTTATTTTTGACACTTTTATAACACTGATTTTTGGTTTCCTTTATCCTGAATTTGACTCATTGAGTGCTTTGACTTGGTTCTTTTTGCAGGTAGATCGTCTGAGGGACCTTGGAAAGGGGACCA
This sequence comes from Pinus tabuliformis, assembly GCA_031772625.1. Lineage (NCBI taxonomy): Eukaryota > Viridiplantae > Streptophyta > Pinopsida > Pinales > Pinaceae > Pinus > Pinus tabuliformis. The sequence continues at coordinate 1,029,926,363 of CM062804.1, read as the reverse complement.
GGGTTGCATTTTGTCTGCTGAAGATTTTTGAAATTTCATCACTTATTTACAAAAACTGAGAAAATGACCTTGGCTTTAAAAACAGAGTTTTTAAATCCAAGGTGAAAGTTCACTGTACAAGATAAAAAAATATGGAAGAAACATGTTTACAATCCTCCCTCTGGCTTGCTGAGCACTCAAGGATTTTCAGAGACATGACCTTGCAGAGATAAATGACCAAAACCCTAGACCTAGGACTTTGACCCCAAGACAAAACAAGACAATCTTGAAAACACTTAATGGCTGATATAACCTGATCCAGCAAAGCCAAGAGGGGTATAAATAGACCATCTCCTCCATCAGGGTTATGGCATGCCTAACGGGATGCAAAATTTGACACTAATGAGACACCTACTAATGCAAATGCAAAGAGTTTTGATCGCTGATGGAGGGCTTTCAAGACCGACACTAACATTGGCTCCAATGGGGATGGTAGCTCCTTGGAGGTGCCAAGAACCTTAGACCTCTGGGAGAGCAGACCAGTGCCTTACAATCATTGGGCAATGGAGTCATTATTTTGAATGGAGAACACAAAACCTTTGACACATTTATTGAATGAAAACTTGACTGAAAACTGACTGAAACTTAACTGAAACTTGACTCAAACCGACTCGATGGCAAACTGAAATAACTTGAAAAAAACTCACTCAACAGACCAAACACAAATGAGTCATGACCGACTTAAAACAAAACTTTACAAAGCTTTTGGAAAAACGGCAGCAATCCATCAAGATTTGGAATCATGATGACAACCACCTGCATACTAATGAAATATGTACAATCATGTATAATGAGCTTTCCAATGTAACCAATCCAGCAGATGGCTACATACCAAATTTCTGCTCTTGCTTATCTCGAGCAGGCGAAACGATGAACCTGTAGGCAACTCAAAATAACCACTGAAACCAAAGCTTATGATAATGAACCAGGCAACATTTATCTTTTCTAATGCTTGCAGAAGAATGCCAAAGGGATCTTGATAATCCTGAAGCACTACCTTGTTTGGAGATCCAGCTGCAAAAATATAAGTCCTCGCTTCATTCTGATCTGAAAGAACAGTGGGTTGCTGATTGATAGGAAGGCACAGAGAAGTATAAGCTTCTGCCATATGAGTGTTGGCTGTAAATTCCTTGACCGTAAGAAATTTTGACATATTGTCTCTCTCAAGCTTAGATTCCTCAATTTCATGGTCTAAATCATTCTTAAACATAAAACAATCCTCAAGATCATCAAACATGACAGCCTCATCATCTTCATGAAAGAAAATATTATCTGTTTGCTGATCTATAAAACTAATTACAACACTGTCATCATTTTCAAAAGAGGAAGAAGTTTCACCAACACTTTCGTGACCATGTGCACACTGCCGATTTGCTTTAGCTTGGGTTGTAGCATGACCTTTCAAAAGCTGATCTATCTCCTCTTCAGACAAAGGAGATAAGACTTTCTGTTTCCCTTTGCTCAAACAAGTCTTGTCTTCTTGAAATAACATTTCAAAACATGCAAAATCTGAATGACAGTCCTGATCTTCTGAAACTTGGAAACATTGTTGATCATCTTCATATGACATGGCAATCAAACTATCCAAATTATGATTGAAAGAAGAGTTTTCACTTACTTGAACAAAGATCTCATCTTGATGTTCATGAGCTGGCTGAATTACCTCCTCATGCAGGCTCTGTTCTGATGGCATAAGGACATTTGGATCAAGAACTTTGTCCATGATCTCAACAACAAAACTCTCCTTTTCAGGATTCGGCACAAGGTATTCTTGGTCACCATGATCTGAAATAGCTGAGTTGACTGCATTACATTCTAAAATTGAATCTTGGCTATCTTGCACACTGTCTTCTTCTGTGGGCAGATCTGAAACAAGCTCTTCTCTTTCATCAATTACAGCCATATGGCCATCTTCAACCTGCTGATCTTGATTCTGCTGCAAAATATCCTGATCATCTTGATGGGTATCCACTAAGATTTCTATGTGCTGCTGAAACGGCTTTTCATACAGGGCTTCCATGATCTCTTCATCCATGAAATTATCATCTTCATAAAACTTCTCAAGGCTTTCAATAAAACTATAGGCATGCTGGCAACAGTCTTGAACTAAATTTAATGATGGATAAGAGTCCTTATATCGTTCAATGAACATAGCATGAAAATCCTTTAAACAATAAATACAAGCAGGCGGCAAACTTTCATACCATGATTGGGCTTTACCTTCTAGAGTGGCCAAGAATATCTTCATCAAGCAATCTTCAGGAAAAGTGACCTTGAATTTGCGAATATGCATGTGAAATCTAACTAGATGTAGAGCAGCGTCCTTCCTACCATCATCTTTAAATGTAGGCAAATTCCTTGACCAATCTACCTTCGGAATTTTATTTGGAAAACCAGGGATGTGATCTCGGCTCAAGGGAGCATATCTTCTTGCGATCCGATCCATCTTGAAAAGCTCAAAGCTACTGATCTCTCTGCAGTGAAGTCACCATGAAGCATTGATCTCTGGAGTTTTCAGTGAAGGAGTCGCCAGTGAATGATTTCAGCCTTGTCAGTGTCTGATCGTTGTCCACTATCAACAATCAGATCTGAACTTGATACATGTACTGGGGTAAAATGCAAATGAAGTGCTGTATTCACAAGCTCACGGAGATTGACTGAAGCAGCGTTTATCTACTTCCGCTAATGCAAAGCAAAAGCGTTTCGAAGGCTATCTAGCATAACTTCAGGCTCCGTCTAAGACTTATGAAACAAACACATCAACCCACAAACAAGTTTGATCCCCAGTATGGTCGCCAGTATGTTAGCGCTTGAAATTTCACCTCAGGCTGAGAAAGGTAAACCTCAAGGCTACATCAAACCATTTAGCCTCGTAGCTAGCCCTACGGGGCAGGAGAAGGCTCTCTCCGGTCAATCTCAGTAGATCTTCAATGGGATGAGATGACCAACAAGGTAACACTGATATTAGGCTAGTAAACTGATTAAAAAGGTTGATTTGGGGTTTTTTGGGTTTTTGGTGGCAGATTGAGGAATTGCAATTTTGGGTGCGGGGATTTGACACAGTTTCTGCAGGGGGTTCCTTGGGGTGAGGTAGGAAACAGTATTGATGCCTTAAACTGAGATGGATGATTAGGAATGAAAGATAAGGAGCTAAAGAGATCAAACACTGACTTTGAATTCCCTTTAGACAGTAGAAAACATTGAAATTAAACAAATTTAAAAGCAGAGCATGGCTAGCATGAATTCATACTTTAACACTTCATTTGTTTAATGTGCAGCAGTAAAGGAAAGGAAATGATTCACATAAACACACTTACAATAACATTGAGAAACACACCATCAACACATGAGTCCACAAGAATCCCAAATATGACTGCAAAACCCTGGTCTTCCTTAGACAAAAATTGCAGAGATACAATGAAATAATACAATGATAGCTTCTCCCTCAAGAGTCCAACCATGAAAATGAGCAAGAAAGTACATAATATAGATGATCTAATCTCTTTCCCTGCCTCCATGGGTCGAGCTCACTATCCTAGGAGCTGTTTCAACAACTTCTAAACTAGACACTAGAAAATAGGCAGTCAAAACAACTTGCCTCTATAAACTTGGAAACCAGTTCCTACATTCAATTTTTACCCTTTACATGAATGAATCTTCTAGAAGTGTTAAACAAGAGTAAAAGTATCTAAAAAGTGTCACAATTACATCCAAGAGGACCATCATTAACCTCAAAAAGTCAAAAAGAGTCAAATCTGCGTTTTCTGGGCTGAACAAGTCAATTCTGGCAAAATCTGCTCAACGGGTCGCGCCCCCCTGCTCAACGGGTCACGCCCCTTTGGAGCTCTGTTTGAGGCACTTGCATGTGTCAGAATTGGGTCCAGGATAGCTCGTTGGAAATTTATTTGAGTCTACTTTCCAACCCAACTGGAATTTTTGAATTTTGAGGTCATTTTCCCTATCAAAACTTAATTCTCCCAAGACTGGTTTCTGCAACTCAAAAAAGGGGTAGAAAGTCAAATTTTGCATGTATTTTGACCTTCTGGAGGCCCAAAACTCCATAAAAACTCAAGTCCATCCATGGGCATATGTAACTTTGCATAAAAAATCAGGAAATGCTGAGTTTTTGTGAAAAGGAGTTGCCATGATGAAGGGTCTCACCGGGGGTGAGACCCGTTGAGGAGCCAAAACCTGTAAATTTCCAAAAATTGCCAAAATTACCCAAAATTCTCCAAATTTTTTGGGATTTGTGCTGTGGCTGAGCTAGTGAGTGCCATGATCTTTGAGGGATGCCTCAGCCAAGATACGGAGTGGATTGGTCTTCTTCCTCCGCCTAAGAGCCTCGGACAACCTCCTTTGAAACATTTTCATTTTGGCCTTGCATACATGCATTCTCGCCCAGTAGTGATTCTTCATGTTTCTCAGCAGCTTTTTCTCTTGGTTGGCCTTAGCCAACAGCCTCTCCAAGCGGGCATTCTCCTGAATGAGCATAGACTCTCGGTCAGCAGGCAATGGATCACCGGGTCTTCTACGGTTCAAGACTCGGTCACTACGAATCCTCCATAATTCATCAAGTACTTTCTCCTCCTCCAGCTGTTTATTCCGCTGCTCCAGGTAAGTGATAGTCCATTGGGCACCCTCAAGTCTCCTCTGCAAAACATCGTTTTCAGCCCTGAGATGCTGGATGATCTCCTTTGCCTCTCGGCTAGGAGAACTGGCCTCAAGATCAATCACCTCAGTGTCTGGAACTCCTAATGGACCCTCATGAATCATGGGCTGTTTTCCCCTCTGTGGTACCTGTGCTGGTGAAGAAAGCGAGGCCCCTTCCACCTGATGTGGAGATAACACTCGCTGAGCTGAAGATGAAGGCGAGACCCCTTCCACCTGCTGTGGAGATAGTACTCGCCTGGCTGCTGCAAATAAGGCCCTTGGGCCTTTCTGATAGGTGACCAAAGGTGAGGAGCTAACATGTCGAGTGACCGGAATGTCATGCTGCTGAGATGGTCCTCCCTCCTCCTGAATGACCTCTGGATGTGGCTGGGGTGGTGCTGTGAAAAACTCACGGGAAATGAACTCCTCCCATAAGATGCCCTGCTGAGTCAACTGATGCAAGACTATGAGCTGAATCAAACCATAATGACATAAACTCCTGTACTGCTGGGCCGGGGTTTTCTTCTGCAACATGGGCACCATCCTTTGAATGTTATGAAAGAAGAAGACCGGGATGTTCATCATCCTCACTCGGGTGAAATGCATCAAAAGGCGAATGTGATATGAGTACACCTGTGAAAATCTGCCCTCACAGGTAAAATAGTGCATAATAAGCCTCATGATGGGAGCATACTCGCTCCGGAGAAATCTGAATGGAAAAACACCCGCCAAATGTCTCATGAATGGTGGCCGGACATAGGGCTCAAAGTGAACAAAATCTAGCAACCTGCGCTTAGGCCACACCTCACCCACATTCGGTATCCCTGTAGCATGTGAGATCACCTCGGGTGTCAATGTAAAATCTACCCCTGCTAGGTTGACATGTCCATCATGCAAATGTAAAACAAAGAGGCGAGCTAACTCTCTGTGATGCTGAAGCCGAGAAATCCTCTCACAGAACTCATAACAAGACATGTACCGAAAACAAGTGACTGCCATAGGACAGGCCTGTAATTCTGCCAAAGAGGTGGGCTCCTCTCGCTTATGATGTCCACCCTTACCACCCTTACGAGGCCTCCTCTGTACCTCAACCTCTGTAGATGATGAATGGTCATCACTTTGCTCATAAGTTTCGGTTTCTGACATGGTTTAGGAGCAAAGTGGACAAACTGAACTGCTGTCTCTGCCTGCAAAAAGTGCTGAACTCTATGCTCAAACAAATTTGTGGCTTGGAGGAAGATTGGGCAATTTGTTTGAAGTTTGCAGCAAGTCGGTTCAACGGGTCGCGCAGGCCGCCCAACGGGTCGCGCCCCTCCCAACGGGTCGCGCATGTTGTTTTTCTGAACTGTGGAAGACCCTCTGACGGGTCGCGCACCTGGCTCGACGGGTCGCGCCCCTCTCTGCTGCCCGAAATCGCTCCTCTTTCGCTCCTTTCTCTCAATCACTCTCTCAATCTCTCTTGCAAGTGCTTAGGGTGTACAATGAGAGTGATAGGAGGGAATTTGGGGTTTTATAAACTCCATTTGAAAAAATTTCATTCATAAACCCACTTTCTAAAGTTTATTTTTGACACTTTTATAACACTGATTTTTGGTTTCCTTTATCCTGAATTTGACTCATTGAGTGCTTTGACTTGGTTCTTTTTGCAGGTAGATCGTCTGAGGGACCTTGGCAAGGGGACCAGGGTTGCATTTTGTCTGCTGAAGATTTTTGAAATTTCATCACTTATTTACAAAAACTGAGAAAATGACCTTGGCTTTAAAAACAGAGTTTTTAAATCCAAGGTGAAAGTTCACTGTACAAGATAAAAAATATGGAAGAAACATGTTTACAATCCTCCCTCTGGCTTGCTGAGCACTCAAGGATTTTCAGAGACATGACCTTGCAGAGATAAATGACCAAAACCCTAGACCTAGGACTTTGACCCCAAGACAAAACAAGACAATCTTGAAAACACTTAATGGCTGATATAACCTGATCCAGCAAAGCCAAGAGGGGTATAAATAGACCAACTCCTCCATCAAGGTTATGGCATGCCTAACGGGATGCAAAATTTGACACTGATGAGACACCTACTAATGCAAATGCAAAGAGTTTTGATTGTTGATGGAGGGCTTTCAAGACCGACACTAACACTCTGCTTGAAAGAGAACTCGAGAAAGGACTGGAGTGTCCCTCTCTTGTTCAGAAGTGCCAGGCCTTGCTTGGCCGCTAATGCCCCCGAGAGGAGGATCAATCCCCGATGCGTCAACCGGCGTGGGACGGAACCCACCGGTAGTATTGCCTCTGCGCCTTCTAGGAGAAGGCTCTAAACTTGGTGGCGAAAGACCACGAAGTCTTCGAGACCGTCTTGGAGATCGGTCAACCACTTTGAATTTTTTGTTATGATCTAATTAAAGACTCAAAAAATTGAAAGCTAGGCCAACTAGGAGCACAGAGCACACACTATAAAGTCCCTAAAGATACAGCCAGTCAAACAACTTCCAAGTATTTCCACTCCGGGTGATTAAGACCAGACACCAGAATACGAGAAAGTGAATTAAGGGGCCTTTCGAAGATAGTCTGGGATGATGAGGGCCCAGTCCTATCAACGAAGGTATCAGAGGAAGTTACGCTGACCTCCTAACAACAGCCTGCGTTTGTGCAAGCCCCCAAGCTTCGCAAGGGTGCCCTCCAGTAGTACTGTCGAGAGTGATGCAACGTCAACCTCAGGTGCCACGGGATTCCCCTCTGCAGCCACCTGTGCAATTCCCTAGGAGTAGCAACTATGGATACCAACTCGTCGCAGAAGCCAGGCGGAACAGTCGTGAGGTAAGTTCGGACAAGTAGGAGAGGGGTATCTCTCTTCCCTGTCTTCACAGACCCTCGTGCTTAACTCCCAGATCCGGAGCTTTCCTGGTCTTCCTAACGCTATTGGATTTTCTCTTGTTATTCAGACTCCTACGTTTGACGTTTATATGGCCTTGGAGAGTTAACTCTCCACTCACCTAATCCAAGGCCCTAAAATCCTAATCTTGTTGGTGTAACTGACTAAAACAAAAAGTTCTAGTGAATTTTAGTTAGCGCTTGATTTTATTAGGCTGTTCTTTAAGTCACAAGGTAACGGAAGTGAAACTAGTGGTGTTTTTTTTTTACGCAAAAGAAATTAATAAAAACTTAACTACATGCACATGCACTTTTTCGTTTTTCGATGAAGAGCAATTTCTATAGGGTTCAGAGGTACTTCTAATAAAACAAATCTTTCTTTTCTTTTCGTTAATTCATACTTCACACTCACAAAAGCTAACAAAGCTATATATGCCTAAAAAGGGGATGCAAATCTATCCTAATGCAACAACTATATGTGGATGCAAAATTTAAAACTACTCTAAAAACAAAAATGAAAGTTGCTTGCTTATCAATCTTTATCTTGCCACTTACAATGTCTAGATGGAATATGAGATGCTACCATTCATTTCGTCTAAACACTAAAAACAAGTTCTAAGACAAACATAAAGCACTTTCACTTCACTAAAAGGAAACCAAATGAAAAGCAAGTTCAAGAAAGCAAAACTAGGATTTTCAAAAGATTTTCTTCAAAGCAACAAGCAAAAAAGTCTTTTCAAAGATGCTCTCAACAACAATGAAACTTGTGATTGAAGAATAGGCAATTTAAACACTTTTGCGAATCAACACCACTCAATGGATGAAAACTCAACAAAAATAAATGTGCTTGAAATCGCTCTTAACAATCAAAAGCAGCAATGAAAGCTTTGGCAATGAAAACCAAAAGATCCAAAAAGACAAATTCCAAGAAAGTGTCAATCAACAACTTTCATGAAACAAAGAAGTGGATGGTCACAAAAAGCGGTTTTGTCAAGCAAAGAAAAAGTCACCAAAAGCAAGATTAACACAAATATTGAATTCAATCTCCCTACCCTGATGAAACAGAGCAGCCAAGATTCCTAGCAAGAAATCTTGCGTGCTTTAGCCAAAAATGATGACGCTTGCAATCAACAAAAACAAGACCAATACTCCTTATAATCAGAGAGAATTCAGAACGAGATGCTCGCTGTAAAACAAATAACTGATACTGGAAAATGACTGTTTCAAACTGACTCAAACCACCAGACAAACCTTCAGAGACTAAAAAGATTTATAAATCTTGAAAATTGCAATGTATACACGACTGTACTGAAGTACAAATTGTGTGTATACGCGACTGTGTTTGAGGAAACCTGCGTATACTCGGGTTTACTCAAAGAAACAAGCGTATATACGCTTCTGTATCTAAGAAAAACAACGTATATGAAAAGCTTCAAGAAAAATAAAAAGGACAAACTGAAGAAACTGGCAAATCTTAAAGTTCAAGAACAAACCAGACAGTAACAGCAAGCAGACAAGGCAGCTGAGCCCTGATTGGCTTGAAAAACACCCAAACTAGGAACAACAAGAGTGTTATCCCCAGTGGATTTGCCAATTCTGATAGAGGGAATTACTCCCCTAGGGCTTTTTGGGTTGAAACCCTATCAGACTGAAAGTTATCTATTCAAAGAAACATGCATTCATACAGCCATTATGCTATTATAAGCAAATTCTATGATAAGGGTACGTACCTTTGGTCCTACGTTTGAGAAGGCCTTTAGGGTCCAAACCCTTCTTGGAGTTCCCTTCTTCTCTTTTGTCCTGCAAAACAACCAATTCAATGAACACAACAGTATATGGACAAAAACTTACAAAGGAACCATCTTCATGTTATAAAGAAAGGTGGTTAGTTATGAAATCCAAACAACCTTTTGTATATGAATTCTAAACATGAATATCATTAACATAAAGAAGATTCATTTCGGGAACCAAGACATGTGTTTCTTTTATTATAGATAAATAAAGTACATAAAAAGGAATATTTTCACCTGAGTCACCTTCAGCAGGCTCCAAGCAAAGCTTCCTTCCGGATCCGTTCCAGCCTCAAGCCTCTAACAAACTCCTTCCATGACTCTCTCCATGATGTCATAAATGGTGGATGAACATCAACACACAAGGAAACAAAGGTTTCCTGTACAAAATGGGGGAAGTGCAGAAGGCACAAGGGACTTCAGACCTGGTCAAGGGAAAAATCTTAGCATAACCTTTCTCTCTCTTCTCTCCCCCCTTAGGCCTTCCCTTTGAGGTCTTTTTATACCATCTCCAAAGTAGTTTTTTAGTTAGGAGTTGGTTGGGAACAGTTGGGCCACGGGCACTAACAGGTGATCAGCAGGTAAAACCCACGATCTCCGCCCGAAAATAAGGAGTGTTATATATTTTTAAGTGTTTTAATACATACACGCGGGTTGGATATACACATACCCGCGTATACACGCGTTTAACTCAGGGCAATGTCGCGTATAAGGGATAAAACACTGTTTTTTAAATTTTAGGACCAGGTCTGGAAAGAGGGGTTGCCCTAGGCCATGAATACAGCATCACAAACCATGAGAGTGAGATTTGGAGCTATAACAAATAACATATCGCATAATAAGTTATTCATACATTAAACATAAACAAATAGTTCCACCATACAGAAGTGCCAAATGGTAACTCAAGCATTCATGCAATAACATACAAACAACTAAAATCTGTATATCACTTTAACATATAAGTAGAAATGGTCAAGAGATAAAAGTACCATTTATGACTGGTCCTACTCATAGGCTTCAAGCAATAATAATTTATTTCTCCTTGCTCTAACATCTACTAAGAGTATAGAAGTGCAACATCAGTAGCATATATCAAATGCAAACATCAACAAATCTTGATCCATTCATTCACCAAAACCTCCTCGGAGGGTGCAAAAGTGCATGTTCTGAGGACAAGTTTTTGATAAATTTCTGGACCCTTCTCTAAATGCATGAGAAGGGTTTAAATACTACTAACTAAATAACTTAATTACACATATTCAGGATAAGGTTTAAATGACCGCCCTTTTTCTAAGCAAAATTATTTCTATAAATTAAATCTAATATCTAACTATTTCTGTATTTGCTCCTTAATGTTGTGAGCATTCAATATTTGCCTGGGTAGAGTCGGCTAACTGTCTTCCGCTTTTGGTTGAGCTAAGCAAACAGAAATGGCAAGCGTTGGCACCTTTTTTTCCAGCAAAATAGCAGATATGCTTTAGAATCATCTCTGGCTATGTGGATTCACTGTGTATGCTCAGTAATAACCCAAATCCCACTTGGTTAACCCTTAAATTGCCTCTGCCTTTGCTTTCTTGCGTTTTCGGGCTTATGAGTGACTAAGCAGTTAAGGACTTTGCTTTTTGAGCAATTTTCTCAGTGATGTACGATTAGCGCTAGGTGCTAATCGCGCATCGAAAACTGCCTCCGTTCTTTGATCCGGGTCTTTCTGGTGCGTTTTTCCCTTTAGCGCCTTTCTTTCACCGGGTATAAGCTTTAAAATTTTGCAAAAATACTACTTTTGTGAACTTCTACCCTTGAGCGTTAAATCGCCTGTTGATATCAGCATTGTTCAACCATTCATTGAACCATGGCTCTGACTGATAGATCTGCAATGGATAGCTCAACAATTCTCTGGAATTCACGGCTCTGTTGCACTCAGTATCCGTTCATGAGGGCATTTCTTCTCTGCTTTCGAGCATTGGAGCTTTACCTTTCTTCCTTAATCCCTCCCTGCACATTGCTTCATATTGTTTCTGTCTTTCCTTCCTGCAGTTCACACATAAGGAGAGCGTAATGATAATAAAAATTGACAAGAAAGCTCTGAGCTCTACGGATATACAAAAACATGCCACCTGACGTGAACTAACTCTTCGAAAAACACAAAACTGTCTTTCATTAACACTTGGTGTACATTCATTAATTTTCATTAACGCGCGTATTCAATTTTCTTGAATGTTGAGCCGGGGAAAATCTGCGATGGACGATTTCTGCGATTCGCATCGCATCATCGCGTTATCGCATTTTATCAATATGTGTTATCACAGGGTTAGCCGATCATGTCGATCGCAGGATTGCAGGTTGCTGTTTCGCGCGATCGCAAGATCACCGATCGCATTATCGCATTATCGCAAGATCGCAATTCGTTACAATTTGTTAAATAGTTATGTGCTGTTTTTGCGATGTTGCGATATGCGATGTCACATATCGGTCGTCGGCGATTTCTTAAAGTTTTCGTTTATGATCGTTTCTTAATGCATGCGATGCGATGGATTTCGCGTCGCATTCTTGCAATTTATCATTCTACTCACAAGGAAATGTCCTATCTTCTTCGCATGATGCGATATTTTTTTAAGGAGTATAATGCATGAGTTTTAATTAAATTTTTTGAATTTTTTACTAAGGGTCCCCACTTACCTAGTGTTATTGCTAATACTAAATAAGGAGGGGGGTTGTTGGTGGCCACAACAGAGCACTAGAGGGAGAAACCTCATGAATGCATAAGGAAGAAAAAAAAATTGCATGTGATTTACATCAATAACTTGTAATATAGGATGACAAAAGGACCAAAACTGAAAATACTACAAAGTGGACCCTTTTTTGGTGCTAAATAAAATTGCGAAATATCTTGTGACGGGCATAAGTAAGTTTACTGATAAAAATAGACAACAATATGGCCATCTATAATATGGCAGGAAAAGGGGAGTTATCTTAAATTCTACTCATGCATGGCTAGTACATATGTAACATTTAGCTACAATAAAATATAGTAGTGATATTTAGTACAAAACACACTAGTTGCAATCTATTATAAAAGACAAGAACTGTAAATGGTTTCTGAACATATTACTTTTGTGATTTGAAACTTATAATGGGACCACATGGTGGGGTCTTCATATGTTAACATAGCCACTGGGTAAGTAAAAAAAAATTACAATGAGGAGTTTATAATGATGTTTCCGACTCTTATTGAGTGCATGTTACTAACCCTTGTCGAGTTGAGATGCATGTTGAAGACCCTTGTTGGGTATATAACCAATAACTGATGGAGGTTGTAATATATATATATCTATATATATAAATATATATCTTTGTGTGTGTGTGTGTATTATTACATGATAGAAAAATAACGACCATAATGATTGTGAATGTAGGTCAAATCATATGAAAAGTTCATGATCAGACCTCTATGTATTCATTACTCGACAAAAGAAAATCATGCTACAAAGATGAGTAATCACTCAGATTAAGTGAAGTAGAAGCATTTCAGCTAGGAGAAGCTACCTGGAAGATGGATATTATCTACGCAAGGAATATCTTAGCCTATGTGAAGGGCTAAGAAAACACTGAGGATAACGTTTCACTCAAGGAGGGAAGATGTAACACCCCTTGCTAAAAGCTGTAAACTTTTTGTTTCACTGCAAGATGACTTGGTAAAATTGTGGGCCAGGTAAAGGCCTAGGTGGATGGTAAAACAATAATGTTATTTTATTTAATTGGATTTATTTTTATAAATAAAACAAGTTATGAACAACCATAAAATTATGGGAGAAAAGTGTTAAAAGAAAGTTTCATTTACCTGAAAATTAAGATAGTTATTCCTTTCCCTAGAAATAAATAATCTTAGTTGGGATAAGGAAGACAAGGAGGGAGAGGGAAAAAAACCTGAGGCAACCTTGGAGACTTGGTACCTGGTTGGAGGAGGCCTAAGAGAGGATTGAAAGTTGTGAGCTATGGAACCAGAACCTGAAACATGACATTCTTGAAGGTTGGAAGGACGCTACCAGTTAGGGCATTCTTGAGCTGGTGGGTGGATAGTGGAATCCCTAAGACAGACTTGTGAATTTGAGTTTATGGGTTGGAATGGTAAAGTCTTGACGACTTTGAGAAGACTTTGTTAAGTGACTGTCAACTAACTGTTATGGAAGAAGCTGGGTTAGGGGGAGAAATGGACGTAATTGCCATTCTCCTTGGTTGGGTGGAACACTCTTTCCCTGGTGAATTTGTGGTTGTACGAGACAATTTAAGAAATAAAAGCATTTAATATAATGTCTATGTTGAATTATATTTTGTCCCATGTATGTGTGTAGTCTTTACTATAATAATATATGTATTTTCTTTCTATGTATGGAAGTTGGTTGTAATTTACTCCTATTGAAAATGGAAGAGGATCGGTGACATTAGGGGATTTTTGAGGTCTAAAATGGGCCTCCTAAGGAAATTATAAAATAATAGTGGAAATAATAAAATAAGATTAGATTACATCATCAGATTTTAAAGGGAAAAAAGACACAACTATTTTTTCAACTTGTATTTTCAACTTATCTCTCTATGGGTTTACTCAAATTTCGAGCGGAAACACTCGCTAGATGCAGAATTTGATTCCCCGTCCTAGGAGTACCAATATTGCATACTTTCGATGGACCCTGATACACGAAAAATGAGAAATGCATGAAAACGTGATTGCAATCATGTTTTTCATGTATTTCTCATTTTTCTTGTAGTAGGGTCCATCAAAAGTATGCAACATGGGTACTTCTTGGATTAGGAATTAGATTTTGCATTCAACGAGTACTCTCGTTTGGAATTTGAGTAAAAACTTAGGGAGATAAGTTGAAAATACGAGTTGAAAAAGTAGTTTTATTATTTTTTAATCTTTGTACTTTTTTACTCCAAAAATGGTGAATCATCCCCCATGGTTGACATCATCATCTTGAATCCTATTGGTTCTTATAAAGTTTATTTTGGTTGTACATTTTTCTTAGGAGGCCCATTTTAGGCCTCAAAAATCCCCTAATGAGTAGGTTAGATTAAGGCCAAACCAGTTAAATAGTAGCCACAAATAGTCCTTGATTCAAAATGATAGAGATATTGTTACAAGGAATAGGGTAAGACTGGAAACGAAGCCAAGTCCCACCTACCCTGTGTAGCCTTGGTAGTAGTTTCAAAATAAAATAACAGCCATAAGAAAACTCAAAATTGAGTTAGGTTATGACCAAGAACACATATTAGTTGAACTAAATGGTAAATACAAATGCATCATTATCATATAATAGACCTAAAGTATATCTATAATAAGAAAGTTCTAACGGAGATGAACATAATGCTACTCTCATAAGAAGTCAAGAGAAATAATTATTGAGAAGCATATAAAAAAGGGGTCTTGGTTTAATTTATAATAAATAAATATTTCTAGTAAGTGTTAACGCATACACATATATAAATATATATATCTTTACATATTTCGAGCACTGGTGAAAAAAATCATTAACAACGCTTGCTGGAAAAATCTTTTACATTAAGAATTGAATAAAATAATTCAATATGCTAACAGAAACAAAAATGATAACAGATTCTGAAAGTGAACAATACCACCGTAATAGTGGGTTGTAGTCAGTCTACTTATATAAAGCAGATATACACTAACCAATGTTAATTCATTAACAAACAAGAAGAAACTAAATCATATAAGAAAGTATATTATGTCAGGTTATAAAACAAATAAGAGAACTCCTTAACGCCAATAAGTTCGTATTAATTATTGGCACAAAATTAAGAGAAGACGACAACAATAATGGAATTGAGGGTTTACCACATAAATTAATATTACGGAACTCATCAACCAATTAAAGCCTAGGGTCTAGGGTAAATATTTAGAGCTCTATGTGAAGTAACAATATAACAAAAAAAAAATGAAATATTTTACAAAGAACAATAACTCTAACAACGGAAATATTTTTTTAACTTAATATTGAATTAAGTCGAAAAGTCAAAATGAGAATCACTACATAGTAATTTCCAAAAAATGACGGTGTGAAATTTAAAAAAAATAGGGCAATTGTCGTGACCCTTAAGTCACTCATGGATAGTCCTAAATTCTATCAATCCTGTGGCTCTAAAGACTATAGAACTAAATCCTAGCAGTAAAGAGGCCCTCGGCCCAGTGAGATAGTTTTGATAAACCTAACAAAGAGGAATCCTTATGTTAACAAAGCTAGCAACATTCACTATTTCGGAAGTCCTAACGAGATGCCAATTGTCGCAGGTAAGTTACTTTAACTTGCATAAACCCGAAGACACAAGTTAAATTTCCAAATTTGCAAGGATTTCGAGTCCAAAAAATATATATATGAAGAATGACCACGTAGGATTTAATTACTTGAAATTGACCTCCAGAAATGACTTTGGAGCAGTGAGAAAACAAGAAAATAACCTAGATTGGGTGACCATAACGAAAAGATAATGTAATACATATTCATCTTCTCTTATCTAAACAGGAAGGTGTCGAACCCATAAACTAGATGAGCGTTGTTCCATGTTGTTCAGGCCTGGACGCTGTGACATGAAACATCTCAACCATTAAAATATGATAGTGTCGAGGAATACCATTGCTTATATGTGATAAAGGAAAGCTATGGTTTCCATTCTCCCTATAAAATATAGCAAATTTATGCGTGAATAATGGAACCACAACATAGTTACAAAACCTCCCAACAACAACTACAAGCGAGGCTGATCAGTGGCGAGGGTGTTGGAAAATCAGAAAGGCAGTAAAGATTTTATTGATCTTCAAAATGATTTGTGATGTTTCTTATTATTACGATTCTTTATATCTTCTTTCTTTAGTTCATCAAGCAACTACCAAAATAAGCAACACATAAAACAATGAACACAAGACGTAGGCACATGCCATGGAAAAACCCCTTTCGAGGGGAAAACCCAGTCAAAGTAATTCTTCCTCTAAATATTATTCTTTGAGATTCTTCACCCTAGACCAAGACAAGACCTTCCCTCCACACCAATTCAGCCTCTAGAAGATTGACCTCTTCCTAGCAACTTCAACTAAGCAACAACTTGTAGCAGCTAACAGCTTCCGACAATAGTCCAACTTGGAAGACTTCAATCTCCCAACCCAGAGCACGAAACAGAGAGAGACCACCACCAAAATTTCGATTTTTCTTGACTCCTTAGACTCACCCAAACTCACATTCACTTCGGCTTCTTGACAACAAACATTTCCAGCTACCCACCTCGCACGTCTTCCCAACAATAGGTTTTCACACTTTTTCCTAGTAGAGAGAATTCAAACTTGATGAGAAGTGATACTCCAAATGAATTTGATGTCTTTTCTTTTGTAGGCTTATTATGGGGTCGAATAGGGTCTTAGGCCGACTTGATCTTCCCTTAGGCCAACATGGTGGGAGGTTCCATAATTCATATTTGACTCAATACTAAACCTTTTTACATGATCAAAAGCCCAAGAAGGGTGCCTTTAAATGTAAAATAATTCTATAGACTCAGAATAAATCCTAGAAGTCCTCAATGGGGACTTTGACCTAAAACATGGTGACCCAAGCATGAAACCCATGCTTTATAAGTCACAATAATAATAATAATAATAATAATTCTCTTTATTCTTTTGACAAGTAGATTACATAATGACTCGAGTACATTATTGAAGTCCAAACATAGTTACATTTTCCAACACTGCCTCTTAAGTAGGGAGGTATTCATAATGTACATATACAATGGAAGATCTCAAATTATATGAACCATGAAGAACTTTAAGTACTGAAATGCCATGGACTATATTCCTAACAAGGGAAATCTATCCAGACAATCACTCAACAGTTTAGGCACCACAATGCCATGGACTAGATTCCTAACCAAGGAAATCTATCTAGGTGGGAATAATATGGACTCAAGATTTCAGTCCCTTTAGGTACCCTCAGGTCTACTTTCTAACCATCAACCCAAAAATCCATGTGTGTATCCAAAATAGAGCTCAATAATCAACACCACCTTTCCAACTTCGAGACTTAGACATCAACACAAAGTGTCAGCCAGATGTCTTCATAGGCAATGCTTCACTCGCAAAGCCTTAAAATCCCTTGATCTAGCAAATCAAGAATGATCAATCTCTCCCAATAAAACTGATTGGTAACCAGCATGTTATCAAATCCTTCGAGAGATTCATCTATACAAACACTACTCCAATCAATAATATACTTTCACATGCACATAATCAAATATAAACCTCTGGGGTCTTTTAGACAACTTGATGTTGCTCCTCAACTTTCCATAGTAGGACTATAAACCGAATCTTTGACAGAATATTCCTCAATCATATGTTTTCCTTCCTACTTCTCATGAAACAACATATCCTCCGAAATTCATAATTCAATTAATAGCAAGCTAAGCCCTCCCTCTCAACTAGGAAGCACCTCTTTATCTAGACTCCCTCTTAATATTAGGGAGATCTCTTCTATTCATGCTTCTTCTGGGAGATTAGCTTCTTCCTTTTCGACATCGGAGAATCTTTCGCGGCTTCCAACCATTTCATCATAGTTATTATCATCCTCATCATGCTTATCACATCAATGAACATCTTCACCAAGTTGAAGATTGTGTACTTGCACAACTTCAATAGCAAGTACAACCAAAACTATAGAAGCATGATGTTAGCCATATCGGAATCACGGAAGCATTTCATATTTATACATATCAAATACCCAAACTTTAAACAAGAGACATATACTCTTCAACATCTTGCTAGGGACTTTGTTATACATCCTAGACTACTTCACAACAACATTCATTCCATCTAGGGTTTTAATGTGTCTTCCAAAGGTATGACATACCTTACTACAACATATAGCAAATGCTAGAAAAAATCCACACCAATATAGATCATCTAACAATCTTTCAAACTACATATGTTCGACTTCTCACTAGGGATTCATACAAATCCTAGATTTCATACAAAAGAGTCAATCAAAGTCAATCACAACTTAGTCATTAACCTAAACAACTTCCACTAGGGTTAGTTCCAACCCCTAGATTTTCAATCAACCATCAAACAATCACTAACATGACCAGATATCACTAGGGTTACTTCGTAAACCCTATATTTTCAAGTAATCATCAAACACAACCAAAAATTCAAATTTCAAGAATCTCTTCACAAATCTCAAATTATCATATAGTCAACACTCATAAGAGATTTCTACTTCGACTAAGGTTCAACTCCAAAACCCTAGAATTCACAAATTCACCAAACTTTATACAAATTTCAAATCATCATGTTCCAGAGATTTTACTTTAACTGAGGTTTAATTCCAAAACCTTATAATTCCATTTTTCACAATCTCAACAATCATTACATACATAGATCTTATATTGTTACTTTTTCACACTAGACAATTTCACTACCAAGATTTAACTGCTAAACCCTAGATTTTCAGATATCATCATCCTATAATCTCAGCCAGGGACTTCCATTAAATCCTAAAACTCATGACCATCAATGACTAGGTAAACACTTATCTAGGAATTCATAAACATATCATATGTCCATCGACATTAATACATCTTGACCTAGACCAACCTAGGATTTCAACCAAAAGGACATATTTATATATGACTAGGTTTCATCATCATGCAAATAGATTTCATATCATGTGTTTAGTCAAACCCAACTTCACGACGATGTCAAATAAGAGTTAGACATACAATCATTTTGATTACACTAGGGTTTTATCAAACAAATATACACATACCAAAGAAAACATTTTAAGACAAAATAAGGGTCTTGCTTGCACATTCCACCAAACCCTAATGAACTAGGATTCTAATGTAGATCACACATTCCACCAAACCCTAATGAGCTAGGGTTCCAATGTAGAACACCCATTTCACCAAACCCTTATGAGCTAGGGTTCCAATGTAGAAACGTAGCAAACCCTATATTACCAAAACTTTAAAGGTTTCGGGATTTTAGACCTTATCATTCAACCCTAGCAAGTTAGGATTTCTCGATCATACCAAAATACTAAACATGAATTCATCAATAACAATTCAACTAGTATTTCACAATATCCCTAAGCAACTTAGGATTTTAGACATTCACATTAGCATACCCTTTGGTTAGGGTTTTCTAGAACCTGTCTAAGGTTATACATAGTCAATCAAGAATATGAGTGGGGTGGGTAGATTTATCAAGAGATGAATCACCCAAACAAGAACCACTAAGATTCAATACAGCTAGTCATAAAAAAGTTAGTAATAGATCATCAAATGAATAATCCTTTCAAGGAATGTATTCAAATCATACCTTTGAATCTTGACTAACCTTGTCTTAAGAGATCCTCCTTTTTCAGATGTTTTCCTGATTAAGACAACTGAGAGAGAAAGGTTCTTAGATTTAATATAATCAAAACCAAATGAGTACATGAACCCAAAACTGAAAAGACATGATATACTTATATTTGATATTTGTTGGGAGCTCCCTCCAAAGCTTGAGGGAAACCTACAAACTTAAAGCAATACCAAAAATTTATTTTCCAAAGATATGTTAAAAACCTATAAATTCTAAAACATATAAAACAAGTTATGTAAAGAAAATAACTTAATAGAGTAAGTCCCTAATGTCACATTCTTCAGGCTTGAATTTCTTTGAGTCTCCTTCTTCAACAAAGTTGGCTTGCTCTTTTCCTCTCTTCTTATTTCTTGGATTGAATCTCGAGACAGTCACTCTTGTAGTGACCTTTCTTATGAAATTGATAGCACTCTATCTTA
The DNA here is from genome assembly GCA_031772625.1 of Pinus tabuliformis. Classification (NCBI taxonomy): domain Eukaryota; kingdom Viridiplantae; phylum Streptophyta; class Pinopsida; order Pinales; family Pinaceae; genus Pinus; species Pinus tabuliformis. Next base: position 1,029,906,183 of record CM062804.1, on the reverse strand, counting down.
GACATGTCAAATTTCTTCCTTGGTCCCTTCGATCTCTTTCCTTTATGATGAACAACATAAGCATTTGAAATTCCTTTAGGATTGGCAACCATTGAGATTCTTAATTCTTCTTGACTACATGTGGTCCATAATTCTTCAAAGGTGGGAGCTACCTTCCAACTGTTGAGACTCGAAGAAACTGTACCCCAAGAGGGTGGAAATATGAATATAGCAGTGATCACCAATTCCTTGTCCAGAACAATCTCATCGATGGCCAAAAGATCATCCTTGATTCTAGCTATCTTCACAAAGAAGGTTGCCACAATATCTTCTTTAGTCATTTTCCTATTCCTTGGCTCATTATTCAAGCTTGCTACTTGACCAATGTTCTTAATAGTGAACAACTTTGACAAGGCTTCATACATCTCCTGAGCATGATCAATGTTATCTATGAATGGGAACAAATAGTATTTTATCCCTTCTACCATCAGAGTCATAGCCACCAATTCTAAATCTGTGATTTTTTCTTTGTCGGTGTTAGGCCCCTATAATACTAGTGACTCCCCCATTACTATTGTCATTACATCCCTTATTGTTATCATTGTGCCCCTATTGTCCCCATAGTGTTATTAGCTTGCCCCAAAGAAACCCACTATTGTTATTTTTGTGCCCTTATGTTATTACTGTTATGTCAACTTGATTATATTGTGACCCCTTAGGCTCCTATATATAGAAGGGAGGTTTAGTCATTTGTATCACCCAAGAATTGCTCATTTGTGTAATGTAAAGGAGGTTTCCCCCTCGAAGAGGCTTATTTCTAAGGCGTTCATATATCATTTCTATCTTTTTGTGAGCTGGTTTCATAACTTTTGGTATCAAAGCTTTGGATTCTAGGGTTTCACTGCTCCAAATAGATTATCATGTAATTTTCACTATAACTTTTTTCTGCGACGTTTCAGAAGATAAAAAAAACCCATTTGAGACGAAATTGAATTGAACCTTTGGCTCGAATTTCAGATCATGTCTCACTATATTTTCGGAGATATAATCTGAGGAAGTTAGGGTTTTCGTAGACCCCCGAATTACATTCCAAACAGGTCACCTTGGGAAAATCATCATAACTTTCGCTCTCAGCATCAGATTGAATTTTCGTAAAAATTTAAAGAAAGAGGATGGATTGTAGTTTTTGTGGGTATTAGTTTCAGAACCTAAGGTTGAAATAGTGACCCGTGGTGCATCGTACAAGTTCGCTCAACTGAACCAATCTATACTCAGGTCATCGTGGGAGATTTGGGATAACTCTTCATTGGAGAATTCAATCTTGATCAGACTTGCGGGGTTAGAAAGTTTACTCAGAGGGTTACCATAGGAAGCAATTTCAAACCTGGGAGATCCAAAATTACAGAGATACATCAGATTCAATATCGAGCTCCTACAAAGTGAAAAAAGGTGTGTAGTTTATTTTAAATTTTTGCATAAGCTTGGTTTGGAAATTTAGTTTGGAGGAATTCAAAGGGCATAGTGAAGCATTATTATCAGTAATTGATGCCCCGAAGAAATAAAATGGAAACACCTAGTAAGCAACCTGAAAGCTCTAGCATGACTCATGAAGAAGAGGAAGAAATGCAACATGATATATCAAAATTACGAGACCAAGTGCAACAAATTTCACTCGCACAAAAAGTAATAGAAAATAAGATGGATGGTTTAAAGAAAGACGTAGAAGCTAAGATGGATGGTTTAAAGAAAGGCGTAGAAGCTAAGATGGATGGTTTAAAGAAAGGCATAGAAGCTAAGATGGACGACGTGGAAGCTAAGATGGACAGCATGGAAGCTAAGATGGATGGCATGGAAGCTAAGATTAATGGCTTGGACGCTAACATGAATGGCATGGACGTTAAGATGGAAGAATTGAAGATAAATTTGAATAAGTTGCTACAAGAAATGGTCACTAATGGTGAAAGGGTAGTAAAGGAAACTCACGATGAGAACAAAAGAAATGTTAATCATGATTTCATAGACTCTAATGTTGGATTGAAGACCCACCATGTTCCAAAAATCGATATGAGGAAGTTTGATGGCAAGGATCCAAGAACATGGATACTACAGATGGAGCAATTTTTCGATCTCCATAATGTGAAAAGCACACAAAAGGTACGTATTACAACTTTATATTTGGAACCAAATCAATTTGTATGGTATCGATGGCTTTGCTCTCGTAAACAAATTGTCACTTGGGAAATTTTTACAGAAGAAATGATAGCCCATTATGAGGATACAAAAAGCAACACCTTTTTTAGTCAATTGATAAATCTCAAACAAAAGGGTTCAATGATGGAGCACATTGAGGACTTCCAAAAATTGAACATAAGGGTAAAAGATATTCCAGAGGAGCATAGGATTGATGTCTTCATGGGGACTTTAAAGGATAATATCCAACATGAGGTTCGCCTTTGGGAACCTGATTGATTAGAGAAGGCATTTAGGTTAGCAAGAAAAATGGAAAGAAAATTATGGCAACCAGAAAGCCTACCACTCACAACTATAAAGATGGAAGTGTTGTTCCCCCTAGCCTTCCACAACCTACAAGGTTGACACCACAAAAATTGGAAGAAAAAAGAGCAAAAGGGCTTTGTTATAGTTGTGATAACAAATACACAAAAGGTCATAAGTGTGCTTAGAAGAAATTATTCTACATAGATTGTGAAGAGGAGGAAGAAAAGGAACAAGAAATTCCAAAAGAAGAGGATATACTCCAGGAACAAACCCTAGATAAAGAAGAAATGGATTTGACCATATCTTGTAATGCATTGGCTGGAATTAACACTCCTCAAACTATCAAGATAGAAGGACATATCAAGAAGAAAAAGGTAATAGTGTTGATCAATTCGGGAAGTACCCATAATTTTATTCATTGTAAGATAGCAAAGGAATTTAATTACTTCCTATATCCAGCACTAGAGTGTCAAGTGATGGTTGCAAGTGGAGGAACCATAAATTGCTCTGGAAAGTGCCATAATATCAAGCTATCCATGGGAGAATATGTATTGAATAGCCCAATGCTTTCCATTCCAATGGGTGGCGCTGATGTTGTACTACGAGCACAATGGCTACAATCCTTGGGTACAATATCTTTTAATTTTCAAGAACTTTTCATGAAATTTTGTGCGGAAGGAAAGGAAGTTGAATTAAGGGGTATTGCAAGGAAACCAGGAAAGATAATTAGCTCTAACGGTATGAGAAAGCTTCTAAAGAAGGAACAACGAGGTGTAATTGCACAATTATGTTCACTAGAGGTTCCCACATCGAAATCATCTATTTCCCCAGATCTCCAAAAAGCCTTGGACAATCATTCCAAGGTATTTGAGACTCCCAAAGGTCTCCCATGTTTTCGTGATTATGATCATGATATTCATTTGATTCCAGGAAGTGTTCCTCCAAACAGCAAGCCGTACAGATATCCCTATGCCCAAAAGAGTGAAATTGAATGTATGGTTACATAAATGCTAGAGGCTGGTATAATTCAACCTAGTCAAAGTTCTTTCTCTGCTCTAGTAGTATTGGTGCACAAGAAGGATGGATCATGGCGCATGTGTCCGGATTATAGGGAGTTCAACAAGCTCACTATTAAATATAAATTTCCCATTCCCGTCATTGATGAATTACATGGATCAATTTACTTCACCAAGTTGGATCTTCGTTCAGGATATCATCAAATCAGAATGGAGATTGAAGACATTTCGAAAACAACATTTAGAACTCATGAGGGTCATTATGAATTTTTGGTCATGCCTTTTGGCCTTACCAATGCACTTTCTACATTTCAAGGTTTGATGAATTCCATTTTCAAACCCTTCCTTAGAAATTTTGTGTTAGTATTTTTTGATGATATACTAATCTACAACAAGTCTTGGAAGGATCATGTTGAACATGTTGACAGGGTGCTCAAACTATTGGAGGAGAAACAATTATATGCAAAAAGCTCCAAATGTTTCTTTGGAGTACAAGAGGTGGAATATCTAGGTCATATTGTATCTCATGAAGGTGTTAAGGTAGACCCTAGCAAAATTAAATACATTAAGGAATGGAAAATCCCCACATCCATAAAGCATCTGCAAGGATTTCTCGGGTTGATAGGGTATTATCGCAAGTTTGTTAAGAATTATGGGAGAATAACAGCACCTCTAACAACATTATTGAAGAAAGATGCATTTTCATGGACTCCGGAAGCAACAAAGGCCTTCGAACATCTTAAAGAGGAAATGTGCCAAACACCGGTCTTAGCTATGCCGGACTTCAAAAAAACTCTTATTGTGGAAAGTGATGCTTCAGGAAATGTAATTGGTGTTGTTTTAATGAAAGATGAAATACCCATTGCTTTCGAAAGTCGTCCAATCAAAGGAAAGTATTTACAAAAAGCTATTTATGAGAAGGAAATTTTGGCAATACTACATGCACTTAAGAAATGACGACCCTACCTAATGGGAAGACACTTCAAGGTAAAAATGGATCATGATAGTCTTAAATACTTTTTAGAACAAAGATTATCCTCTAAAGAGCAACAAAAATGGGTCACAAAGATGTGGGTTATGACTTTGGAATCATCTACAAAAAAGGGAAGCAAAATGTTGTGGCAGATGCACTCTCAAGAAAGGATGAGGATGTGGAAGCATTGTTGTGCACCATTTCTATTATCCAACCAGATTGGATAAACGTAGCAGGGGAGGAATGGAAGAATGACGAAGAAGTGTGGGCACTCATTTGAAAGTTACAACAATATCCCAATACATATGATACATTTAGCTAGAAAAATTATTCGTTATGGTACAAAGATCGCTTATACCTATGTAAGAATTTCCAACTCAAACAAAATATTCTTATGGAATTGCACACTTCTCCCTTAGGAGGGCACTCAAGATTTTTAAAAACTTTCCACATGGTTAAGAAGGAATTTTTTTGGGATGGCCTTAAATCGGATATTCAAAACTTTTTGGTGGAATTTTTGTTTTGACAACAAAATAAAGTTGAAACAATTAAGACCCCAGGTCTATTACAACCTTTATCCATTCCAAGCCAACGTTGGGAGGAGGTTTCAATGGATTTTATCACAGGTTTACCCAAGTCCAAAGAAAAGAGTGTCATTATGGTGGTAGTTGACAAACTTACCAAGTATGCACACTTTTGTGCATATCACATCCATTTAAAGCCAGTACAATTTCTACTGCATTTATGGAAACAATTCAAAAGCTTCATGGAAACCCAAAGATTATTGTAAGAAACAGAGATCCCATTTTCACTGGAAATTTTTGGACAGAATTATATTCTTGTCTCGGTAGTCAGTTAGCTCATAGCTCATCTTATCATCCTTAATCTGATGGGAAAACTGAGATAGTAAACAAATATTTGGAAGGATATCTTCGTTGTTTTGTATCTGATAAACAGACACAATAGGTCAAATAGTTGCCTCTGGCTGAATTGTGGTATAACACTTCCTTCCATACTGTAGCAAAAATGACCCCATTTATGGCACTTTATGGATATCATCCACCATCCATCACATCATATTTAAGAGAAAATTCTAAGGTTCAAGCAGTGGAACATCACATCGAGCATCAATGACAAGTTCTCCAACTCTTAAAGGATAACCTCACGTTGGTGCAGAATAGAATGAAACAACAGGTAGATCAGCATCGCAATGAAATAAGTTTTGATGTAGGTGACTAGGTATTCCTATGGCTACAACCATATAAACAATTGTCCCTCAAGCAAGCTAAGAAGGATAATAAATTATCACCAAAGTATTATGGTCCGTACAAGGTGTTGCAAAATATTGGTACTATGGCATACAAATTGGAGCTTCCTGCAGCTTCCCGAGTGCACCCAATTTTCCATGTTTCATGTTTAAAGAAGGTTATAGGTGACAAGCTCCCAGTTCAAATAATATTTCCAGAACTTGATGAGGAAGGAAAAATCATATTGGAACCGGAAGCAGTCATAGAAACAAGAACTCGACAACTACAAAATCGATCAATTTCGGAGTATCTCATCAAGTGGAAGAACTTATCTACTGAAGATTCCACATGGGAGGATGAGAATTTTATACAAAAGCATCCAGAACTACTCAAGCATTGAGGACAACGCTTTTCGGAAGGAGAGGGGCATGTTAGGCCCCTATAATACTAGTGACTCCCCCATTACTATTTTCATTGTATCCCTTATTGTTATTATTGTGCCCCTATTGTCCCCATAGTGTTATTAGTATGCCCCAAAGAAACCCACTATTGTTATTTTTGTGCCCTTATGTTATTACTGTTATGTCGGCTTGATTATATTGTGACCCCTTAGACTCCTATATATAGAAGGGAGGTTTAGTCATTTGTATCATCCAAGAATTGTTCATTTGTGTAATGTAAAGGAGGTTTCCCCCTCGAAGAGGCTTATTTCTAAGGCGTTCATCTATCTTTTCTATCTTTTTTTGAGTTGGTTTCCTAACAATCGATATCATTGGCTTCTTTTGTAGGCTTCTTTACATTTCCTCTTACCAAATCTAACACCTTTTTCTTTTCGAGGATTAGGTCAATCCTCTTCTTCCAGGATTTGAAATTATATGCTCCTTCAAGCTTGTTCTCACCTTTGATCGAGTTAGACATCTTCCTTGAATATAATAGACACTTTCCCTGAGATAGTGCTTATGAATAGATTTGTTTTTTTCTTCTTTCTTCACCAAAGCTTTGTTACCATGTTGGAAAATCAGAAAGGCAATAAATATTTTCTTGATATTGATAATTACTTGTGATGTTTCTTATTATTACAATTCTTTATATCTTCCTTCTTTAGTTCATTAAGCAATTACCAAAAATAGAAGCACATAAAAAAATGAACACAAGATGTAGGCACATGCCAGGGAAAAAACCCCTTCGAGGGGAAAACCCAGTCAAACTAATTCTTCCTTTCAATAGTATTTTGTGAGACTCTTCACCTTATAGCAAGACCATACCTTCCCTCAACACCAAGTCAGCTTCCATAAGATTGGCCTCTTCCCAGCAACTTCGAATGTGCAACAACTTGTAGCAGCTAACAACTTTCGGCATTAATCCAACTTGGAAGAATTCGATCTCCCAATCTAGAGCATGAAACAACGAGAGACCACCACCAAAATTTCGATTTTTCTTGACTCCTCAGACTCACCCAAACTTGAATTCACTTCGGCTTCTCGACAAAAGACTTTCCCAACTACCCACTTCGCACTTCTGCCCGGCAACAAGATTTTCACACTTCTACCCAGTAGAGAGAATTCGAACTTGATGATAAGTGATGCTCCAAATGAATTCAATTTCCTTTCTTTTATAGGCTTCTTGTGGGGTCGAATAGGGTCTTAGGCCGACTTGATCTTCCCTTAGGCTGACATGGTGTGGAGGTTCCATAATTCATATTTGACTCAATACTAAACCTTTTTACATGATTCAAAAGCCCAAGAAGGGTCCCTTTAAATGTACAATAATTTTATAGACTCAGAACAAATCCTAGGAGTCCTCAATTGGGACTTTGACCTAAAACATGGTGACCCAAGCATGAAACCCATGTTTTAGTAAGTCACAATAATAATAATAATAATTATTTTCTTTATTCTTTTAACAAGTACATTACATAATGACTCAAGTTTATTATTGAAGACCAAACATAGTTACATTTTTCGAGGTAGGGAAGGAGTTGTTACTCCATAACCATCCCACTTTTCAAAACACTCTTAATATGATAATGGAAGGAGTGACATATGTACACTATATTCAATTCATGTAAAACAACTAGAACCATTGAGAAAGCTCCATTCGTCCCGTGATCTAATCTTTGTTATTCAAAATTTCATGTGACCAAAATAGGACCAAGTAAAGAGGAGCCAAACCATAGGGCGTAATGCGACGGAGCAATTTCCTGGTGGGTGAGGTTCCATGTCTTTAGTGTACATTCACGACCTATAAGTTATAACATTCACTAAGTTATAGAAATATGATCTATAGTCCCATGCAATTAATTTACAATATTTCCAACCATATTAATACTAAGTGGACTAATGATAATAATGTTGTCAAATTACATATAAGCAATAAGTTCTTAATAAATGCATTAGGACAAGTAAAAGTATTAAAGTAGATTTTTTTGGGATGAACGGATGTTACATAATGCAATGTACTTATTATCATGTACATTGATTTTTAATTTTTAAATATTATTACTTCTAAATTTAAAGATATGTTGTGGGATAATAAGGAGTTAGATGGAAAAATGAAGCTAAAATATTATGAAGTGATCACACCTAATCTTGATAATCAGAATTATCTTTCTAACTTGACCAGTGCTAAGAAGAAAATAAAAATTGCCAAGATAAGAACTAATTCTCATCAACTTCAAAGTGAAATTGGGGGTTGGTCAATCCCCAAGACATCTTAGGATAAAATATTTTGTCATCATTTTGATACTAAGAGGGTTGAGATGAAAATCATTTTCTCTTGGATTTTTAAGCTCTTACTCACATCCATTCTAATTTTCAAAATATTTGCAACACTACCAACCTTTTTGACTTGTTAAGTGAATAAAATAAAATATTGAAGAATCTCAAAAAATATCTTACTTTCTTAAGGTCCCATACACCATATCTATCTTACTGGACATTAATCATCACCATCATCATAATTTTTATTAAGATATAGAGAAATTTATTTAGTTAATTAAGTTTATATTTGTTAATTATTATCATGTAATGTTAATAAAACGGTAATTTTTATTTTTTAAATATATTTATTTTCATTAATATATAGAGAGATTTATTTTGTTAATTGAGTTTATTTTTTGTTGTTAGAAGAAATAGTAATTATCTTTTTTATTTAAACTCAATTTTGAAAAGTGATATATTAAATATATTGGTGTAATAGCTTTGAATATAATTATAAATTTTCAATAATATCGTATATTATTTATTAATAATTTTTTTGAATTTTTAAGTATTTTAAATATTTTTTATGTTAATTGTTAAAAATTTGCACAAAAAAAGCTTAAAAATTTAAGATATTTTTTTATATGAATTATGTTACTTTATAAGTCCAAATCAGAAGAGGAATTCAAGTAGAAGTGATGTTTATTTTAAGGTGATGTATTTTTTTTTAGCCAAGAGACTCATTCTACAACCCAATATGATGGAGATGTGTAATTGTGTCCATCCATGCTCAACTTGCAGTTGACATGTGTCCCTTTTAAAATAAAAACAAAATATTCTTTACAAAAATTGAATATAAGAAAAAATAAAAAATGAATATATATGTTTGGTTTGTTTAATTAAAAGTATTATAAAACATTGATAATTTCACTTTGAGTGCCATACTAAGGAGATGTAAAAAAAATTCACTCTCACTCTCAATCATAAATAAAATGTTTTGACGTGCATATGGAATAAAATAATATTACATCAATTTTACACATAAATATAATTATTAAAAATAAAAGTGATAATAATAATAATAAACTATATATACATTATATAAAGCAATAAAAAAAATACATTTTATGGTTAAAACATTTTAAGCAATCTCACCATTTTATGCCCAAGTAAATTCTAAATACATTTAATCCATTTTATTCATTAAAAAATGCAACGTAAACAATGAAAAATTACAAGTGGTGTGTGGTATCTTAATTACAGATTAATCAAGTTTTCAGAGGGATTAAATATGTCGAGGCACAAACTTTTTATTTAAGTTTTTCACTCTAAAAGAGGTTTTCACCTTAAGCGATTTGATCCCTCTTGTCTCTTGCTAGTTATGTGGTTAAGTGGATCTATACTGGTTATATAAGTATATGTGTTCATTTTTAGTTTTAAAAAAGATTGTCATTGTTGATGAGATTTTATTTATGAAGGTTCTAGTTTTAATCATGGAGATTCTTAATGTATAAATAGCCTTTGTTACAATATCATGGCCTCATACTGTGGTTTATCAATACCATATGTTTAATAAGCCATAACTCACTTCATATGGCACTTATTCATATGACAACTTTTTAATTAATTAATTTAATTAAAAAGATTAAAAATACATAATTACCTTAAAGATAAATCTCAACCATTGATTTGTGTATACTTTAATGAATATTTTAGAATATTTATTTAAAGTTAAATCCCTACCATCCACCTAAAAGTTATTGATAACAAAATAAAAATTATAAAATCTTATTCCAAAATAAACATACTTACCGAAGTACTAATTATGAAAAATGTATATAAAATATATTTAAAAACTAATAAATTTTAAATTTATTCTATAAGACATGAAACAAGATGAGTTAAAAAAATAAATTAAAATGATGGTATAAAATCAATAAAATATAGATATATAATTTACACATAATTTATTTTGGAAAGAAAATTATTTACTTAATAATTATATTTAAAATATAATATTTAAAAAAATAATTTTTAAAAGTTTAAATTATGGAAAAATAATATTTTAATAATAAAATAAATAATTTATATTTGAAATTTAAATATTTTAAAAGTTTAGTTTATTTAAAAATATAATGTTAATTTAATTTAATTTTATGATCATGATTAATGTTTACTAAAATTGAAATAGTTTATAGAACCTTAAATGGATAAGAAATCACTTTAAATTTTTAAAAATTTTGTTTCTATGTTTTAAATGTGTTAGGAATTCCAAAATCACCATAGTTTTACTAATTTAAAAGATTAAGTAGGTTGATAGTGTGAAAAATATTTAGATAAATGTGATTATAAGATGGACACTGTAAGAAAAATGTTTTTCATCTTAAACCTTCTTAGTGTCGCAAAGGTAATATACTCGCCTCGTTGTGTTTTGGGAATTCACCAACATCCATTTTTACCATGAAGTTTGTGATCATTAGTTCTTATTTTAGGAATGTTGATTTTCTTCTTTACACTAGTCAAGTGAAAGAGATCATTTCGATTTTTGAGATTTGGATTTATCACCTCCTTATAATACCTCACTTTCATTTTTTCCCTTTGACCCCTTATCCCCCCACAATTTCTCCTAAAATTTTAATCTAATAGTATTTTTAATATTATTCTTATTATGCAAATCGACCTTCTTCCTTATTCCTCAATGGTCTAGCCAAGACTAGGCATCCTTATTCTATCCCTGCTTGAGTCAGAGGTGGTGGTTTTCGCTATTGTTAAAAGCATTTTTAGGAAACCTTGTCTTCCACATTGTTTAACCTCTTCTTATACATAAGATATCTAGTCATAGCCATGCTTTCAATGGGAGGGGAGGCTTGCATCAATCAGGAGGAATGGATATGGGGTATTTCCTTTAATCTTGATATTGTAGGTTATATACTGCGTTCACATCTATTCTATCTTTCTCTATGACTTTATGGAGATATGAATTCAACAAGATATCATTTTGTGGAATCATATGATAATATTAAAAATATTATTAGATCTACATTTAAAGAGAAATTGTGGTGTGATAAAGAATTAGAAGACAAAAAATTAAGCCATTACAAGAAAGTGATCAACCCCAATTTAAAGGATCAAAAGTATCTCTATGCTATGAATAGTGTAAAGAAGAAAATCCGCATTGTTAAAATAAGTACAAACTCTTATGAGCTCCATAATAAAATAAGGTGTTGGAGAATTCCTAAAATGTTGAGAGTTCAAAGAATTTATCGTGTTTATGATATTAAGATGATTATATATATATATATATATATATATATATATATATATATATATATATATATATATAAAGTAATACATAAACCCAAATTAAATCATAATTCCAAAATATTATTAACTTTCTTAACCTTTTAACTCGTTAAAATTGCAATAAATAAGAAAAATATTTTAAAACTTTTTAATACAAAAATAAAATTCTAAAATAACTAAAACAATAGTTAATAATTAAAAAAATATATAATATTGATTGTTTCTTTTCCGGAGAGAAAAATCGAATATGTTCATAATGAATAACAAATGAATAATACCCATTATTTCCTTTATCATTGAAATTTATTAAGTTCATTTCATCTTTCATTTATCTTATCACTAACACAACCACATTTAATTAATTAAATGTGGTTGATATACATCAAAGGCTTCATTTGTATCTATCACACAAGCCATTGATAAATATATAATAATAAAGATAATATTACAAAAAACTATCACAATAATTTTTTATTTTTTATTTCATTTTTTTAATCAAATGAGAGTAGTGCCTTCTATTAATCTAGCCAATGGTACATAATTTACATATTTCTACCCCAACTCTGAAAGTCAAGCAGCTGATAAGGCCCAAACCCGAGCCACGCCCTCAGAAACAAGAGAAGCCCAAAAAGGAAAACCGGGGATTTATAGTAGAACACTTTGGACAAAAGTGAGCAGTATATAGAAAGAAAGTAACCCTAACCTCTGAGGAAGACAGGTCCAAAGGACCGAGATTACAAAAAAAATCTTAAGAGACCCACCGAGGGACCTTGGGACAACCACTAAAGCTCAGATAAAAGCCATAGCAAGTTTTAAGTGTCGCCAACCAAACAGTCCAAAAGGGCCCCACCCAAGAATCTATCAAGTACAGACTCAAAGAAAACTTTTAGTCCAACTTTTAGAATTTTTCGGATCCAGAATGTTGAACTAACATGCACGATCAATTTACATCGTTGATCCCCCTACATGGATCCAATGGTCTATGCGGATATCGGGTGATCAAAAAGTGTGAAGCATCGGGCGGTATTCTCTCACCTATTGCTGCTACGTGTCACATGCGGAATGGAATCAGAGCCTTGCCCCAAAAAACTAGAAACTGTATAGACCCCACTCGATAAACCGCTGATGGTATTGTCATTGGACGTCTCGCTGACTAACCCGTGCGTACTTTCGCCCCACGCTAACTGTTTATCAAGTGAAACGGACAGTTCTTGTGCCCTCCTCCCAGATTCTCTATCTCCTGAACTGTTTCGCTCCATCCTATTAGTCCATAGCTCCATGTCTTTGTTTTCCTGACAGAGACAGTCATCCAACAATTTGCCTGGGGGTAATAGCTCCCAAATAAACCGTGAATCCCTGTCCATTTTGGTTACTCCTTCGTTCGCCAAACAATTTGCTAACATATTAGATTTCCTTTTCACATGAACAAAGCGAACAATTTTTAAGATTTACAGGTGGGAGTGGATACAGTGAAAGCTCTGCAGAAGCCTCCAATTCTTCAAAACTTTATTTGGAGAAGAACCATTACATATTTTCTTGGCCGCTCTGATAATTAATTCCAAATATGCTTCAATGACAACATTATGAGAATTCGAGTCCAACAGGATTTCTAAGCACTACTCTAATGCCATAAGCTCCACCATATTATTAGTGGCTTTTCCTAGATGCCCATGGAAGATCTTCTTTACCTGACCCTGTTCATCTCTTATAGCCCCTCCGAAGCCAGCTAATCCTGGGTTGCCCTTAGAAGTGCCATCTATGTTAACCTTTAGGAAACCATAAGGAGGAGGCTTCCATATGATACTGTCTGCATTTATTTGTCCTACTCCCTTGTTCAGGCCCTGAGGGTTTATGGACTAAATACCCAATTGAAGAATGATACTCTCCTCTTGGGGCCGAGGAGGTTCCTTAGGAAGTGTTCTTACCATACTTCTTACTATTTCTTTGAGTTTCCTTAAAATTTGGTCATTTATTTGTTGGGGCACGCTTGCCTTGTTTTTTAAGATCCTACTGTTGCGCTCTTTCCAAGCATTCCAGATAACAAAGCCTGGCACCAGAGTCCAGGCTTTATTGATGATTTCATTCCCTGAGAAATTATTCCTCCAGTTCTTCAAATTGTTGGATATGCTGAGGTTATCCCGATCTATATGTCTAAAAATTGAGTCCACCTAGTCCCACACATGGGATGTGAAAGGATAGAGGTTGATAAGGTGATCGATCGTCTCCTCCTATAAGTCGTAGAGGTAACATTTGGAGGGACCTATAAAGCCTTTTTTTAGGAGATTCTCCCAAGTTAGGATTTTCCTTTGATGCACTAGCTAGATGAATAGCTTTATTTTCATCCAATGGGGGCTCTGCCATAGTTTTATCCATACCTGATCAGGATTCAAATAGTTGAATCCTGCTATTTCCATTTTAGCTTCTTTGAGTTTGAAGTCGCCTTCAGGGTTATTTCCCCATCTTAATTGGTCAGGTAAGGAGGATACCAAAATCCTTCTCTGCTGTAGTTCCTGGGAGAAAGCATATGCTTGAGCTTTCATAGGACTGTCATCACTGTGGCCTAGATCCTTCCACTTTCTCCATTTTCCTTAATTTCTTTCCTGATCGCAGAAGTCTTTGACCATAAGTAAACCTTTGTTATCTGTATCACTCTTGAGAGCTGCAAATTCCTCCTTATAAAGGTTGGGTTCTTGTTCCCAGTTATCCTCCCAAAACCGTGCAAGGTTCCCTGCTCGAATTTCCCAGAAGCTCTATTGTTGAATAATGCTTTTATTTTCCCAAGCTAGGTTCCAGATATGGGAGCCCTTGATTTTCCCTGAGATTCTAATATGATCCTTCTCTTGCCAATACCTGGCATATTTTTTCTTCCAAAGCTTAGCCTAGGGAGATGTCGGTTCCTTAATCCATCTCCACCAAACTTTGGCTCCTGAAACTTTACTAAGGGTGTCAGGGTCATGAATCCCCAAACCACCATGGATTTTGGGCTTGCATATCTTGTCCCAAGCAACTAAGGCCCACTTCTTTTTTTCTTCTCCTCTGCCCCACATAAAATCTCTCTGTATGTTCCTGATTTGCTACTTAATGCCTTTAGGAGCAAGCAGAGTTGAGAGCATGAAAATAGGAATTGCCTGTAAGACAGCCTATGTGAGCACAAGGCGTCCTGCCAAATTAGTGTCCCGCATGTCCACTTTCTGACCTTGTTTTGAAGTTTATTTATTAATGGCTCCCACACTTTCTTGCTTAGAGGTTTATCAGTGAGAAGTATGCCTAGGTACTTTGAAGGTAGTTGATCTCTTTGAAACCCAATAATTCTGGTAATATTTCTTTGAATAGAAATGTTAGCGTCAAAGAAAAAAACTTTGGATTTGTTGAGGCTTACCTCAGTGCTTGTTACCATAGCGAAGTCATTTAAGATGTGTTTGATCGCTTGGGCTTCCCTGACTGTGGGGATGCCTTGCAGCATTGTGTCATCCACAAATTGTTGATGAGTGTTTGCTGCTCCATCCAAGGTGAGTTTGATTCCCTGTATCCATCCTTCAGCATTTTCCATTTTGATTGCTCTGCCAAGCCCTTCCATCATGAGGACAAAGAGGAACGGAGGGAGCAGATCTCCCTGTCTGAGACCTATGGAAGGTGTCAAGGTTCTTGATGGAGCCCCATTAAGCAAAATGGAAAAATTGGTCATGGTTACGAGTGCCATGACCCATCTTATCCAATTTTGGTCGAATCCAAAGGCTCTTAGAATTGCTCTGACATAAGACCAACTTAACTTGTCATAGGCTTTTGCAAGGTCCAACTGAATGATCATGCCATCTTGTTTGTTGCTTTTGAGAGAGTGTATTACCTCATGAGCTTGGATGATGTTGTTGAGGATTTGTCTTCCTTCCACACAGCCAGTTTTCTCCTTCGAGATGAGAGATGGTAGAAGGGGCTTGATTCTATTGGCTATCACTTTGGAAATAATTTTGTACACCACATTACATAAGGGTATGGATTTGAAACCCTCCAGAGTCATGGCATTTTCTTGTTTTGGTATCAAATCTATGAAGGAAGCAATAAGAGCCCTCAGAATCTTTTTGGATTTTCTTGAGTCTTCCACAACCTCAAGTATATCTTGTTTAACTCTTTCACAACATGCTTTAAAGAAATCTACATTGAATCCATCTAGGCCTGGGGATTTTCCATTTTGCATTTCATTAATCGCTTCACTGACCTCCTCTTCCGACACTGGCCTGTTAAGATTATGGTTGTCCTCTCTGGTAACCAACTGAGGGATATACTGAGTGAAAAGGTTGATGTACATGCATCTATCCTCCAGAGGCTCCTCTGCTATACTGAGAAACTGTTGTACCAGGATTGATTCCATATCATTGTGAGAGACAAGCTCTATCCCTTGAGAATCTTTGAGCTTTGTGATTCTGTTATGTGCCCTGTGAGCCATGGTGGATTTGTGAAAGAACTTTGTGGTCCTTTCTCCCTCTCTGATCCACTGTATTCTTGATTTCTGTCACCAAAAAATTTCCTCTTGCAAGCATTGGTCTGCCCATTCTCTCTGCAAAGATTCTGTAGGCTTTTGTTGCTCCTCAGTAAAGCCATTTGTGATATTGATCTAATTGATCTCATGGAGTTTCTTCTCAGCTTCTCTTTTGGCTTGGAAGATATCTCCAAATTTTGTTTTTTTCCACTCTTTAAGTCGAGACTTGATGTGTTTGAGTTTCTACTGGAGCATGAACATCCTAGTGCCTTGAATGTTCAAATCCTCCCTCCACCATTTGTCAATGTTATTGGTGAATTTAGGGTGAGAGAGCCAGGCGTTTTCAAGCCTGAAGGGTCTATTTCTTGGTGTGCCCACAAAGGTTGCCTCCAGCTGTACAGGTTAGTGATCCGATCCTCCAAAGAGTAGAATGGAAGCTGTCATGGCTGGGCCTGTGAGAATGAGATCCTCTAAAATAATAAATCTATCAAGTTTGGAGGCAACTTGAGAAGCCCCTCCCCTCTTGTTGTTCCAGGTGAAGATTCCATTTATAGTTTCAGTGTCTACTAGCTCCATGTTCATTATGAAGTTTTGGAAGGCCATGGAGTCTTTTCCTGACTGTCTAATACCACCTTTCTTCTCTGAGAGAGATCTTATCATATTGAAATCTCCTGCAACGATCCAGGGCATATTTGAGTGTCTTGCCCTAAGATCCTCAAGGGAGATAAGAAGTTGGAGTTTATCTGCTTGCTTTTGAGGTCCATAAACATTTGTGATCATATACATTACCTTATCACCTACAGGTTGACATATCATGGAAAGATAGTTTCTGGATGCTTCAACATCCAGGATTGAAAATTTTTGTGGATCCCATAATGTGAGAATCCCCCTTGTCGAGTTGTCTGCTTTGACCTCTAGATACTCATACTTGATTAGCCACTTATTGTGAATTTATCTAATCTTATCCATTGAGCATTTTGTCTCTTGAATAAAAACCATATCTGGTTTTTCTTCTTTAATTATGTTGCTAAGATTTCTTTGTTTCCTTCTGTTACCTAATCCTCTAATATTCCAGGTTGTGGGCTTCATTAAGAAAGGTTAGTAAAATAATAATTGGTAAGATCTTTCATCTTACCTGAGTTAATCAATAATTTCCCACATTTGTTCAGCAGCTCATTCTGTCTTTTTCTTCCTCTTTTCGTACCTGAGTTTTTTGGAGATTGTGCCTGTACATTCTCCATCATTTTGTCCCCCTTATGCTCCTAGCTTCCATGATTTCTTTTGATTCCAGCTCCCTTCGATTATGATAGGAAGAGTTGTTGTACTCTTTCATAATCCTCTTTTGGCAAGGAGTCCACTCCTATGGTTGTCCCTTGTTCCAGGAATTTTTCTAGATCTAGATTTTCCCTGTCTAGAATCTCCTGTAGTTCATGATCCTCGGTACCCGCTTCACTTGGAGTCATCTCTAGATCCCTACTTATCTCCATGCAACTCGGTATATCATCCTTTTGCTGGTTGTTTACTGTGATACCCTACATGTCATCTTCCTTTTCCTTCTCATATATTGTTTTCTCCTTATCCTAGATTGTTTCCATGATCCCCTCTTCTTCCTCTAGGATCTTAAACCGATTATGCCTTGAATGTTTGTTCTCACTCATCTTCTTTTGTGGACGTTTACCACCCATGCCTTTGCCCCCAACCTTGGTGAAACCCTCATGATTTTTATCCACAGTATTTTTCATATTTCCTTCCATATTATTTGTTGGGCAGTCTCTGAATAAATGCCCGTGTTCATGGCATTTGCGGCACCTGAATGGGATGTGCTCATAGTCCACAATTTGCACCATTCCTCATCCTATACTTCTAAAATTATTGCTTTCGGAAGGGCTCCTGATAAGTCCATCTCCACACATATTTGGGCGAAGGATGTGTATTTTCCTTTCAATGTTGCCTCTGAGATCTTTAGAAAGTATCCCAGCTTGTTGCCTATTGTTTTCAGAGATTCTGGTAGCCAATAATCCAGAGGAAGGGAGTATAATCTAATCCATACCGGTACCGATGTGAACGTTTCACATTCCGGGACAAAGTTCATCATCCATGGTCGCATGTAGAGTCCTACAGCAGCGTAGAAATATGGCCCTCCTTTGAAAACTCTGTCTTTATCCTCCAAGCTTGTGAACACCACTGTGAAAAAGCCCTTAGTTCCCAGATGAAGGTGTATTTACCCCATTGGCTTCCAATGAATCCTTATCCAGATGTGTAGCGCCCTCTTCGTCGGCCATAACCCCATGAATTTGCATATGATCACATGTTCTGTCATATGATATATGTGCGCTTGAAGCACCGGATCACTCAATATGACCAGAGGAATGGTGCTCGACTTGGGTTTGCAGACCCCATTAGTTCTTATGGAAGTAGGTTTATCACTGCTACCTTCATTCTCCTCCTCTTTGTTTGTGTCCAGTTGATCTCCTTTTGGTTCCTGAAGTTCATTTCTTCCCAAATTTCCTTTGCTTCTTGCCTTTGAAACCCGTTCCAAAGGTTTTTTGAAATGTTGCTTTCCTTTATCCTTGCCTCGATTTGTAACAACCTGACTATAGGAGGGAGCCACACTCCCCCTACACCATCTGCCATGGTACCCAAACTCAAAACCCTAGCGTCAACTCCAACCCTAGCACCCCCCGCTCCGAACGCAATAAACCTATAAATCTCAATTTCTCATTAATAGTAATTTCTAATAAAAATATTATAATAATAATAATAATTAAATATTTATTATTTATTAATAAAAAATATTTATTATTTATTAATAAATAAATATTATTAATTATTATTATTAAATTATTAATAATAATTATTAATTAAATAAAAATTAATTATTATTATTATTATTGATTAATTAATTATTAATAATCATAATTATTTAATAATGAATAATAATTAGCTAATTAATATTAATATTTTTTTTGCTGAAGCAAGTATGGATCCTTCTATATCATTGAGTCAAAAAATAGTGTACAGTATATACAAATGTCCACTCGACATCAAAGAAACAGAAAAGAAATAAAGCTTAAGCCACCCAGGGCTAAACCTTACAGCTTTACATCTAAAAGTTCAAGCCTAAGAATTAACTAAAAAAACTAAAGTCTATCCCTCGGAAAGCCCGCGAAAACCCAAACCAATAGATCCGTCCCATCAAATCAAGAAGATCGACGGTAGAGGAGAAAGACGCAAAGCCAAAGAGACCGATGATTAACGGTCCTGCCCCACCAAGTTGCTCTATCCAGGTCAACCGTTGATTCACTACAACTGAATCCAATGGATGAGAATGATTTCGTGTGGGACAAGAAGGTGCCACTTTAGTCAGCGATAGAGGGCGGTTTTCGGAACCCCCATCCTGCCACGTGTCACAGGATGAAATGGATCGCTGGGAAAACACCAAAACCATTACCACTTAGGAGCGGCACGATCAGTCGAAAACTGCCTGGGAGGTGATTTTGCAAATTTGGACCCCAAAATCTGAAAACTCCAGTTGCCAAATAACCGGGATCCTCTTGCAAATGTTAAACTTCCTCACCTTGATTTGGGAAGTTGTGAGGGTACGAGTCTTTCCACCGAGCAAAGACTTGTGGGAATCAAAGCGTTGCCCATGATGAATTGAGCTCTTCATCACTCTTACTCCTTGAGTCTGGGTGACTAGACTTGGATCTCTTCTCTTCAGAGACCAGCAACTCAGAAAATGAAGACACATGCAGGGGAAAATCAAATCAAGCTAGTCTCCATGGTTTTGAGTCTAAACACTTCCCTATCTTCTTCCACCTGCTCGCAGCATAGAGCTCTCAGTCTGCTTGGCCGCAACTCCTGCCACTTCATCAACACATTATTCTCTATGCAGCTAACTCCCTAGTTGGCCAGAAGATCCGCCAGCTTATTTTCCTTTCTGTGAACATGGTGGAAACTGACAGTGCGCAGGTCCTGAAGATGGCTTTGAATTCTTTGGAAGACCCGAATTAATTTCCAGTGCTTAGAGACTTTATCCGGTGTAGTTCCATTATGTATTTTTTGCACTGAGTTGATAATTAACTCTGAATCTGCCTCTATCATGACATTGATATAGTTGTCCTGTTTCAGTAAGTCTAGGCATTGTTCCATAGCCATTAGTTCAGCCATGTTGTTGGTGGTTGTACCTAGGTGGCAATGGAAGATAAAAACAATACTTCCCTCTGCATTTCTGAGGACACCTCCATACCCTGTTGTTCCCGGGTTCCCTTTTGAAGCCCCATCAATGTTGTATTTTAAATAGCCATCTGGAGGAGGATGCCAAAATTCCTTCTCCATATCCAAAGAAATCACCTTCCTGTCTAGGCCAAGGAGGGTGAGCCCCTGCATCCCCAGGTGCCTGAGAATATTTAAATCTACATCAGAGGGAGGTTTTTTAGGGAAGTTGCGAACAATGGTTCTCATAGGCTCCTTGAGCTTTTTTAGGATTATCTCCAGCAGGTGTTGTGGGGTCTTTTTTTCCTCCTTAAAAATTCTTTTGTTCCTCTCCTTCCAAATGTTCCATATAATGAAGCTTGGTGTAAGAGCCCACGCCGAGTTTAGAATTTCATTATCTAAAATTTTTTTCCTCCAATTGATGAGGGTACTAATGATGCTTCCTCTATCTCTATCAGATTGTTGAAAGATTGTAGCAAATAAGTCCCATAACCAGGATGTGAAAATGCAGTTGTTGAGTAAATGTTCCAAAGTTTCTTCTTGAGCCTCACAGAGTAGGCATCTTGAAGGCCCCTGAACACCTCTCTTCCTTATGTTATCCCAAGTCAGAATTTTCTTGTGGTATACTACCCACATGAAGAGTTTGATTTTCATCCACCCTTGGTGCCTCCAAAGGTTTTGCCAGATTTTGTCTGGAACCAGGGGATCCAGCTCAAGGAGAATGCTTTTTGCTTCCTTAAGATTAAAGGTGCCCTCTTTGTTATTTCCCCATCTCAATTGGTCTTGTTCCTCTGCCACTAAGATTTTCCTTTGCTCTACTATTTCCTGAGCTCCTCTGCTTTTGTTTTCAAGAGATTGTTATTTATGCAATCTATGTTTCTCCAAATCCTCCACTTATCCGTAAGATGAGAATGATTCCAAAAATCCTTAACCCTTATTAAACCTTGGGAATCTGACTCTTGTTTAAGATCAAGGAAGTCTTCTTTTAACATAATTGATTCTTGTTGCCACTTGTCTTCCCAGAAAAGAGCAAGATTTCCTTCTCTAATTTCCCAGAAGCTATTCTCTTGTACTAGTCTTCTATTCTCCCAGGCTTTGTTCCAAATATATGAACCCTTTATATTTCCTGACATTCTTATAAGATCACGGTTCTGCCAGGAACTAGCATATTTTTCTTTCCAGATATTTGCCCATTGAGTCTCTGGATGTTGAACCCAACGCCACCAAAGTTTGGCCCTAGAACCTTGCTGAGAATCTCCTGATCAT
The DNA here is from genome assembly GCA_031772625.1 of Pinus tabuliformis. Classification (NCBI taxonomy): domain Eukaryota; kingdom Viridiplantae; phylum Streptophyta; class Pinopsida; order Pinales; family Pinaceae; genus Pinus; species Pinus tabuliformis. Next base: position 1,029,884,515 of record CM062804.1, on the reverse strand, counting down.
CCAATCCTAGCCCTCCGTGGTTCTTGGGCTTACAAATTTTTTCCCAAGACACCAAGGCCCATTTCCTCTTAGTCTCCTCCCTACCCCAAAGGAAGTTTCTTTGAATATTTCTAATTTGCTGAAGGACTCCTTTTGGAGCTGGGAGGGTTGATAACATGAAAATAGGGATTGCTTGAAGAACTGCTTTTGTAATAACTAACCTGCTAGCAAGGTTTAAAGATTTTATGGTCCATCTATTGACTTTTTCCTGCAACTTGTTGATCAAAGGTTCCCATATACTTTTGAGCATTAGTTTTGTAGTTAGAGGGACTCCCAAATATTTTTAAGGAAGGGAATCCCTTTGAAAGCCAAGAATTCTGGAAATGTTTTTCTGAATAGCAATATTGGTATTGAAGAAAAAGATTTTAGACTTAGAGAGATTAACTTCCATACCTAAAGCCGAGGCAAAAAGATTCAGAATTTTTTTATAGTTTGAAGCTTCTTGGACTGTGGGGATTCCCTGTAACATGGTATCATCTACAAATTTTTGGTGAGTCAGAGCCTTACCATTATCAGTAAGCTGCAGATCTTTGATCTTTCCTGACGATTTCGCCTGCTTAATAGCTCTACCCAGTCCTTCCATCATAATGATAAAAAGAAAGGGGGAGAGCGGGTCACCCTATCTGAGGCCTCTTGAGGGATTGAAAATCTCTGAGGGAGAGCCATTAACCAATATAGAAAAATTGGAGGAGGTCACCAGTGCCATTACCCATCTGACCCAGTTATGATCAAATCCAAATGCAATTAGCATTTTCTTGAGGTAGACCCAATTGACCTTGTCATAAGCTTTGGCAATATCTAATTGCATGATCATACCCGCCTGCTTCTTGCTAGTTAAAGAGTGCACCACTTCTTGTGCTTGAATGATGTTATCAAGAATTTGTCTGCCTTCCACATAACCTGATTGCTCCCCTGATACAAGAACCAGAAGCAAAGGCTTGAGTCTGTTAGCAACAATCTTGGATATAATCTTATAGATTACGTTGCATAGGGCTATGGGTCTGTATTTATCTGGTGTATGAGCAATCTCTTGTTTGGGGATCAGGGCTATGAAGGATGTATTAAGCACTTTCAGAATGGTTTTGTTTGACCTGGAGTCCTCCACAACATTCAAAATGTCCTGCTTAACAATATTCCAGCAAGCTTTGAAAAAGTCCACATTGAAACCGTCTGGGCCCGGTGCTTTGCCATTCTGCATGTCTTTGAGGACTTCACTTAGCTCCCCTTCCGTTACTGGTCTATTAAGGTTGAAATTGTCCTCTCTGGACACCAGTTTCGGTACATTACTAGTAACTTCCCTGATGGATTGTTCTCTATCTGAATTATTCTCCTGTGTTATACCTTGGAAGTGGTGGATTAACACAGATTCGATAGCATCATGGGAGGTCTGAAGTTCCCCTGCTTCATTCTTGATCGAAGAGATTCTGTTGTGAGCTCTATTGGCGATGGTAGTTCTATCAAAAAACCTGGTGTTACACTCTCCTTCTTTGAGCCATTGAACTTTGGACTTTTGTCTCCAAAATATTTCCTCTTGTTTACATAGATTCTCCCATTCTTGATAATGTTTATCCGATTTATCACTGATATCTTTATCAAAGCCTTCCTTGATTAGAGCTTGGTTGAGAACCTGCATTTTGTTTTCACTACTTTATTTTCTTCAAAAATATTACCAAAATCCTTCTTGTTCCATTCCATAAGTGGGAGCTTGATGTGCTTTAGTCTTTTGTGAATAAGATACATTCTGGTCCCCTGAATCTGCAAGTCTTCTGACCACCATTTTTCAATGTTGCTTGTGAAGTTTTGGTTTGACAGCCAGATATTTTCAAATCTGAAAGGTTTGTTCGTAGGAGTGCCTATACCCTCGATTTCCAATTGAATTGGCCAGTGGTCTGAGCCTACAAAGGGAAGAAGTCGGGTTGTTACCTCTTTACCATTCAACATAAGATTTTCAGAGATGAAGAATGTGTCTAGCTTTGAAGCAACAAGGGAATCTCCGCCCCTCCTGTTATTCCAAGTAAATAGGCCAATATTCCAATTAGTGTCAACAAGCTTTGTATTATCAGAAAAGGTTTGGAAAGCCATGGAGTCTTTACTTAGATATCTTGCTCTACCTTTTTTCTCTGAAAGAGATTTGATCATGTTGAAATCCCCTCCCATGATCCAGGGTATATCTACATGTCTATCCCTGAGATCCACCAGGGTGTCTAGAAACCTAAGTTTGTCATCTAATCTCCGAGGACCATAAACATTTGTGACCAGAAAGGTGTCCCTTTCTCCAACCGATTGAATAACATCTGATAAATAATTTCTAGAAGCCTCAGCATCTAGAATGCCTATTTTGAAGGGATTCCATAGAGTGAGTATGCCCCCTGCTGTATTCTATGCTTTTACTTCAAGAAACTCATATCTGCTGAGCCATTTGCTATGAATTTGTCTTATCTTTTGAATGGAACATTTCGTTTCTTGGATGAAAATTATATCTGGCGTTTCTTGTTTCATTCTATTACCATGCATTCTCTACTTTATCTTACTCCCTAGACCTCTAATATTCCAAGATATCCACTTCATTATAAAAGATTTGTAAAGGAGTAGCTGGCTAGATCTTTCATCTTACCTCAATCAATCATCAGCTTTCCACACTCCATCAAGAGTTCATTCTGCTTTTTCCTACCTCTTTTCTTTCCTGGGTTTCTAGTAGCTAGTCCCATAGTAGTTTTCATCGTTTTCACTCCTTGGTTGTCCTATTTATCCACGTTGTTCCCTCGCTCTAGCTCCTCAGTCTGCGTTTTCCATAGAAACACCTGTTGTATTCTGGTGAGTTCTTCTTGAGGTAGCGAATCCGCTCCCCCCGTAGTTCCCTGCCTCAAGAATCCTTCTAGGTCTAGGTTTTCTTTGTCAAGAATTTCTAGTAGTTCATGGCCCTATGGGTCCGTATCATTCTGGGTCATTTCCTGATCCATTTCTTGTTCAACGTCGCTCATAGTGGCTTCTTTCTGGTACTCAATATTTTGTGTTTGTTCCAGATTTTCTTCCTTCTCCTTTTCTATAATACTCCCTTCCATTGCTTGATCTTCTTTAGTAATCTCTTCCTCTTCCTGAAGCACCTGGAAACTGTTCTACCTGAGTTGTTGTCCTTCGCGCTGTTGATTTTTCAGTCCTCTTTTACCTCCTTTACTTTGATTAACCACTTTTTGGAAGCTATCTGATTCTTTTATTGTGTTTATTTTGCTTTTGTTTATTTCTTTGTTGAGCGGACAATCTCTGAAAAGATGTCCATGTTCATGGCATTTACGACATCTAAACGGAATGTGCTCATAATCTACTGTTTATACCCATTCTTCATCAAAAACTTCCAAGATCACTTCATCCGGTAGAGCTCCTAATAGATCCATTTCCACACATATCCTAGCAAAGGAAGTATATTTCCCCCTTCTAGTGGCTTCAGAGGCTTTAACATAGCGACCTAATTTATTACCTATGGCTGCTAACGATTCATTTTGCCAGTAATCAAGAGGTAGAGAATAGAGCCTTACCCAGACTGGTACTGAAGTAAAAGTTTCCCTTTCTGGAACAAAGTTCATCATCCATGGTCTCATGTAGAGCCCTGCATCAGCATAGAAGTAAGGCCCTCCTTCAAATATTTTATCCTTGTCTTCAATATTTGTGAAGACCACCGTAAAGAATTCCTTAGACCCGAGATGAAGATCTATGCTCCCTTTAGGCTTCCAGTGGTATTTATGTTGGAAATAATACTGAGAGGGGGGGTGAATCAGTATTATCTAGCAATTAATAAATCTTCCTTATTTGATCTTTGAATTATTTTTGCATGTCAGTACCATAAAATAATGAGCATGAACAAAGAAAACAGATAGTCACACCAAAGAACACAAGATGTAAGGTGGAAACCCAATGTGGGTGAAAACCACCTGCTGCAATATGTCTCTATCTTCTTTCAAATTAGATACTCCTTTTACAATGATTTTGTACTGGTGCAGTCCTTTACCAGTATGCAGGCTGCAACCTGCAGAGAGCTACAAATCTCTCTCATTTTCCAGTCTCTCCTGGAAGGGAGCTAAAACCCCCTACTTCTTTTCATAAAGCATCAAATGGTCACCAAGTACATATCAGTTACAGTCCACTACAGTTATCAGATCAGCAATAACAGAACTAACCCAGAACACCTTATCAACAGAACATCTTAATACAGAGACGCAATTTTCCCTTCTGTGAGCTGCGTATAGATGCAGTTCACCTTCTGCTTTCCTGCGACCACCCGCAGAGATCCTTCTGCTGCGCTGCGTGCCCACGCACTGTTCCTTCAACTGCTCTGCATCCTGTTGCTTCAGGGACGCACCCAAAACACTATCGCGCCGCAATCCTGTTGCTACAGGGACGCACCCAAAGACACTATCGCGTCGCGTCCTGTTGCTTCAGGGACGCACCTGAACCTTGGTCGCCCTGCGTCCCCACGCAGATCTCCAGTTACTGAACTGCGTCCCGGACGCACCTGAACTTCGTCTACCCTGCGTCCCGGCGCACTTACCTTTCACTGTACCTGTGTCCTTTCGGGTATGAATGATTTCAAGACTTTAAGTGTAACCCAAACAGCCAGATCTGCAGATCTGATCTTGCGCCCAAGAGATCTCAGTCCTTCAGTAGATTCGCCTTTTAGATCTAGACCAGATCTCACCTCATAAGATATTCAACCAAAGACATGCAAAATCCAAATGATCTCCTTTGCTTTATATAGGCAAGCTCCTCCTCAAAACATGGAACAATACCACGAGCCGACACCATAGTAACACAATACCGTTGGCTAGATACCAAGAGTAAAACACAAGACACCCCCACGTGAGCTTTTCTCTGTTTTTGAAATGTGTGCACGGGGTGGACGCACCTCCTGAATGGCTGGCCTGCGTCTCTGGACGTGGCCCTTGCAAGGTGTACCTGCGGGTACACACCTTCTGGACTGATTTCCTGCGTCCTTCTTATTTTTCAATAAATTGAGAGCCTTGTCATGGGAGTTGCCATCAAGTACAACATCTGTAACATATAGCCATACCAGAGAACATAATGCCAACAATCTCCCCCTTTGGACTTGATGGCAACCTCACAAACTTTGCTTCATTCTCCCCCTTTGACATCAAGGGCAAAGGGTATGCTCCCCCTAAGATCATGCTCCCCCTGAACCAGATCTGCAACAAAGAACCATAATCCTCCATGAAAGAGATAGAGACATATTGCAGCTATTTCCAAGATCTCCTTCTGACCATCCTCCATAATGCCAACAATGCATTATATGCTCCCCCTGAACCTGTACCATCAATCAGAAAAGATTCAACAATAAGATGATGCATCAACAACCCCCAGCTTTTGCCTGAGGTATTCAAAGGTGTCCCTGGGCAATGGTTTTGTGAGAATATCAGCAACTTGTTCCTTAGAAGGAACATACTCCAACTTGACCTTCTGTTCAATCACTTGTTCCCGGAGAAAATGATACTTGATTGGTATGTGCTTGGTTTTTGAATGCATAACCGGATTCTTTGAGATGATGATTGCACTTGTGTTATCACATAAGATGGGGATAGGTGGTGTACAAGTGATTTGAAAATCCTGCAAAGTCTGCATCATCCAAAGAAGTTGGGTGCAACAAGATGCAGTAGCAACATATTCCACTTCAGCTGTAGACAAGGCAATCGAACTCTGTTTCTTACTGAACCAAGATACCAGTCTGGAACCCATAAAGAACGCACCACCACTTGTGCTTTTCCTGTCGTCCACGCTTCCGGCCCAATCTGCATCTGTATAAGCATGAAGAGTAAGATCTGTATCTCTAGGATACCATAAGCCATAATTTTGAGTCCCTTGAAGATATTTGAAAATTCTCTTTACTTCCTGAAGATGAGTCTCCTTCGGATTTGCCTGAAATCTTCCAACTATTCCAACTGCATGCATGATGTCCGGTCGGGTACCTGTCAAATAAAGTAAACTTCCAATCATAGATTTGTAGGTCGGTTGATGTACTGCTGCAGATTCATCATTTGCACTGAGACTACATCCTGTGACCATGGGTGTACATACTGGTTTTTCATCTTCCATGCCATATTTCTTCAAAATCTGTTTGAGATACTTGGTTTGAGATAAAAAGATTCCTCCTTCCTTTTGTTGGATTTGCAAACCAAGGAAATATGTCAGTTCTCCTAGCAAGGACATTTCAAATTCTTTCTGCACAACCGAGGCAAAGCTTTGACTCATAGCTTCTTCATTGCTGCCAAAAATAATGTCATCTACATACACAACAAGTATTAGCAATTTGTCATTTTCAACTTTTATATAAAGATTGCTATCTGCTGAACCTTTTGAAAAACCTTGTTGATGAAGATATTTGTCCAAGCGGTAGTACCAAGCCCTTGGAGCTTGTTTGAGACCATAGAGGGCCTTTTTCAATCTGCATACAAGGTTTGGATCATTTCCAAGAATGAACCCATCTGGTTGTTCAATGTATACTTCTTCTTCCAAGTCTCCATTTAGAAAGGCTGATTTCACGTCCATTTGAAATACTTTGAAGTTTTGAAAACTTGAGAGAGCAAGAAACATTCGGATGGCCTCAAGTCTTGCAACAGGAGCAAAGGTTTCTTCAAATTCTATTCCTTCTTGCTGCGCATACCCTTTACAAACAAGTCTGGCTTTATTTCTAATTACTTCTCCATTTTCATTCAATTTGTTTTTGAAGACCCATTTTGTCCCGATAACATTCTTATCTTTTGGTCTAGGAACCAGCTCCCAAGTGTTGTTCTTTTCGATCTGCTCAAGTTCTTCATCCATTGCTTTCACCCAACATTCATCTTTGCATGCCTCTTTCACATTTTGTGGTTCAGTTGAGGAGAGTAATGCTAAATAGCTTGAAGCTTCTGCAATTGTTCTTCGAGTTTGTACACCTGCTTCTTTCTGTCCCATAATCTGAGATTCTGGATGGTTCTTTTGAACATATCTGGATGGAGTCTTTTCTTCTATTCTTGTTTGCTCCTCTGGTTCTTCTTGAGGTTCTTCTTGAGATTCTTCTTCTTCATCATTCTGTCTTTGAGGGTAGCCTTCATCTTCTTCGATGTCTTCACGATGTACTTGCCTAGGAATGTATCCCTTCTCATCAACCACTACATCAATGCTGTCAACAATTCTGCCAAGTCTTTTATTGTAGCATTTGTATGCTTTGCTATATGGAGAATAACCAAGACGAATGCCTTCATCTGCTCTAGGTTCAAGTTTTCCAAGCTGCTCATCAGTATTCTTGATATAGCATTTGCTCCCAAAGATTTTGAAGTGCTTTACCGAAGGAGTCCTACCATTCCAAAGCTCATGAGGAGTTTGAGTGCTGTTCACCCGGACATTTGTTTTGTTGAGAATAACAACTGCAGCATGTGCAGCTTCACCCCAGAAAGTAGTGGGAGTTCCTGATTCATCAAGCATAGCACGAGCCATTTGTTGGATTGTTCTGTTCATTCTTTCCACAACTCCATTTTGCTGGGGAGTTCTTGCTGTAGAGAATTCCCTTCTTATCCCATGTTCTTCACAGAAATCGAAAAATTCATTTGAAGTAAATTCCCCACCTCTGTCGGATCTGAGGCACTTAATTTTGTGACCTGATTCATTTTCCACCAAGGCTTTGAAGGATTTGAATTTTTCAAATGCTTCATCTTTGTGCTTCATAAGTCCTAACCAGACAAACTTGGAGAAATCGTCAATGAAAAATATCAAGTATTCTTCTCCTCGAGGTGTTCTTTTTCTGAAGGGACCGCATGTATCTGTATGTACTAGCTCAAGAGGCATGCTAGCTGATCCTTCTTTTTCTGGAAAGTTAGTTCTGGTTTGTTTTCCAAACTGACATGATTTGCATATGGTGTTGTCAGGAATTTTGATATCTGGAAGATCGCGAACTGCCTGATATTTGCATGCTTTCCTTATTTGTGAGAAGCTCAGATGTCCCAACCTTCGATGCCATAACCAGTGCTCTTCATCCTTGCTCAGATAGCATTGTTGTTGTCCTTCTTCAAATATGTACAGATTATTTGGAGTTCTTTTGCCTTTGAGCACTGTTTTACCTGTATCAAGATCACGAACAAGACATCCATTCGATCTGAATATAACCTCGGTTCTTTGATCACACATCTGACTGACACTTAGAAGATTATGCTTCAATCCATCAACATACAAAACATTTCCAGCCTTGACCTTTTCTTTTAACTGAGCAATGCCTTTTCCTTTTATAGTTGCAGGAGTATCATTTCCAAAAGAGACTTTCTTTCCCTTTTCTAGAGCAGAATAAGATTCAAGTTTTTCTTTATCACCTGTCATATGCTTCGAACATCCACTGTCAATGTACCATAGATTTTCCTGTCCCACTGCATAAAAAGCTATCCCACATCTTTCTGTTTGAGGTTCCTTTATTCTCCATGTTTTGGTGCTTGAGGCTTGTTCCTTTTTCTGCTGAAACCTGCTCCTGCATTCAGAGTCTTCATGACCAAAGTTATTGCAAATAGAACATTCAACTTCATTTTCAAGAACCGAAAAGTTGTTATAGGTCCTTTTTGTAATCCCTGTCATACTTCTTTGTTTTTGAGCTTCCCTAGTCATGATTGTTTTATATGCAACACATTGAGCTGCTTTGTGACCAAAGTTATGGCAAGAAAAGCATTGTCCATTGAAGAAACTTCTGCGGTTATCAAATCTACCGGCCAAATGATTGTAATTTCTATTGTCATCCATTCTTGAACCAAATTGAGAAGATTTTACCTGTGGCTGGTTGTAGCTTTTGTTCACCCTTAAGATGGATTGCCCCTGATAGTTTCTGTTTGTAATTCATCCCTGCTTTACCTGATGATCTTCATTTTGCTTTTGCTCATTTCTTCTTGCTGCATCAAGATAACTTTTTGAGGTGGATGCTTGAGAAGTTTCTCCATTATAGCCCAGACCTGTCTTGTTTAGAGGAGATCGCTGCACATTGATAATCTCATCCAAAGTTTCAGATCCTTTGACAAACTTGAGATTAATAGCTTTTGTTTTCTCAATCTCTTTTCTAAGACCAACAATTTCACCTTCTAATTTTTCAAGATGTTTTTCCTTTTCATCAATTTTAAATTGTAGAGTATCAATGATCATGTTCTTTTCTTCTATACATCTCTTGAGTCTAGTAATTTCATCATAAAGGTTATCCACATCTACAGCATCCATATAATCATCATCTTCAAATGCCATTAACAACTTATATTCATTACCTTGTTCATCTTCATCACTGTTTGATAGACCATCACTATCTTCATGAGTGTAGTAGCTTTTCTTATTTGCGTTCTGTTTCTTGTTCCATCTAGCAGGTTCCTTTCCTTTATCCTTATAAGGGCATTTTGCAGCATAATGACCTACTCTTCCACAGGCAAAGCATTTAAAAGGTAACTTACCTCTGAACCTTCCAGATTCCCTTTGAAGATTTCTGACAAAATTTGATTCTTCTTCCTCTTCTTCTGGGACGTGGCTTGCTTCATAATAATCTTCTTTGCCTGATGCCTTGAAAGCAGCTTCTCTTCTGTCTGAAGGACCTCCCTTTCTCATTTCGTAAGCAGTTAGAATTCCATGTAGCTGAGACATAGTAAGAATTCGTAGATTTTCCTTTTCTTCTATAGCAGATACTTTAGATTCAAACTTGGGAGACAAAGATCTTAGAACCTTTTCAACCACTATAGCCTCTCTTATTTCTTCACCCAAATTTTTCATACAATTAACAATCTCATCTACCCGAAGAAAATAGTTAGCCACACTTTCATCATTATACATCTTGAGAGTCTCATACTGAATCCTGAGAGTTTGAAGTTTAGCACGCTTTACCTGTTCATCTCCTTCATAGCTTGTGACAATTTTGTCCCATATTTCTTTTGCGGATTTGTAGTGCATTACCTTCATGAATTCCGTTTGGGATATACATCCTAACAGAGTACTGACTGCTTTTGCATTTGTTTCATACTTCTTTTTCTCAGCTGGATCTGTAGGAGTAGCTGAAGGAAAAGCATAGGCTGTTTCTACAATGTCCCAAACTTCTGTACCAAGAGATTGAAGATATGCAGTAACTCTTACCTTCCAATAATTGAAGTTTGTCCCATCAAAAACTGGTGGCCTGATTGATGCTTCTCTCTCGTAGTTGCTCATGATGAACGATCTACCTTCAAGCGATCAAGCTTCTCTGAAGGACCTGCTCTGATACCAATTGTTGGAAATAATACTGAGAGGGGGGGTGAATCAGTATTATCTAGCAATTAATAAATCTTCCTTATTTGATCTTTGAATTATTTTTGCATGTCAGTACCATAAAATAATGAGCATGAACAAAGAAAACAGATAGTCACACCAAAGAACACAAGATGTAAGGTGGAAACCCAATGTGGGTGAAAACCACCTGCTGCAATATGTCTCTATCTTCTTTCAAATTAGATACTCCTTTTACAATGATTTTGTACTGGTGCAGTCCTTTACCAGTACGCAGGCTGCAACCTGCAGAGAGCTACAACTCTCTCTCATTTTCCAGTCTCTCCTGGAAGGGAGCTACAACCCCCTACTTCTTTTCATAAAGCATCAAATGGTCACCAAGTACATATCAGTTACAGTCCACTACAGTTATCAAATCAGCAATAACAGAACTAACCCAGAACACCTTATCAACAGAACATCTTAATACAGAGACGCAATTTTCCCTTCTGTGAGCTGCGTATAGACGCAGTTCACCTTCTGCTTTCCTGCGACCACCCGCAGAGATCCTTCTACTGCGCTGCGTGCCCACGCACTATTCCTTCAACTGCTCTGCGTCTTGTTGCTTCAGGGACGCACCCAAAACACTATCGTGCCGCGTCCTGTTGCTACAGGGACGCACCCAAAGACACTATCGCGCCGCGTCCTGTTGCTTCAGGGACGCACCTGAACCTTGGTCGCCCTGCGTCCCCACGCAGATCTCCAGTTACTGAACTGCGTCCCGGACGCACCTGAACTTCATCTACTCTGCGTCCCGGCGCACTTACCTTTCACTGTACCTGCATCCTTTCGGGTATGAATGATTTCAAGACTTTAAGTGTAACCCAAACAGTCAGATCTACAGATCTGATCTTGCGCCCAAGAGATCTCAGTCCTTCAGTAGATTCGCCTTTTAGATCTAGACCAGATCTCACCTCATAAGATATTCAACCAAAGACATGCAAAATCCAAATGATCTCCTTTGCTTTATATAGGCAAGCTCCTCCTCAAAACATGGAACAATACCACGAGCCGACACCATAATAACACAATACCGTCGGCTAGATACCAAGAGTAAAACACAAGACACCCCCACGTGAGCTTTTCTCTGTTTTTGAAATGTGTGCACTGGGTGGACGCACCTCCTGAATGGCTGGCCTGTGTCTCTGGACGCGGTCCCTGTAAGGTGTACCTACGGGTACACACCTTCTGAACTGATTTCCTGCGTCCTTCTTATTTTTCAATAAATTGAGAGCCTTGTCATGGGAGTTGCCATCAAGTACAACATCTGTAACATATAGCCATACCAGAGAACGTAATGCCAACAATTTAATCCATGACTGTAAAGCTTTTTCAGTGGGCCATAGTCCCATGAACTTACAGATGATGGCATACATCCCCATGTGCTCCCTGTGTGCCTGCAGCTCTGGATTATTTAAAATAACCCTGGTAGTTATGTCTACTTTGGGTTTGCAGGGTCCCTTGCTTTTCTTGTCTTTAGTTCCCTATTTTTTGTCTTTTGCCTCTTTGTTTTTTGTGCCATATTGATCCTTATCTATGGGTTCTTCTGTTTCCTCTTTCGCAATTCTTTTTCCTTCCACCCTTGTTCCCCTAGCATTTTCTAGAGGCTTCTTGCCTCTGCTGGCCACGGCCTCCTTGTAGGAGGGAGTGGATCCCCCTCCTCTATCACCCTTCATAGGGCTCTCTGTCTGCCTCTGCCTGCGTTGATCGCTATGCGCCCTTCGCTGTTACCCCCAGGTTCAGGGTTTTGTCATAACTCATCCGCTAATTAATATTAATATTAATAATTAATACTTATTATTATTAATTAATTAAGAATAATTAGTTAATAATAATTAATTAATTATTGACAATAATTAATAATTATTGATAATAATTAATAATTATTTAATTATTAATAATTAATATTATTTAGTAATTATTAATAAATAATTATCAAAGAGATTTAGAACAGTCGGTGAAGGAGCGCGTTGTTAAGGCGCTCCGTAAGCAAAGGTCACCGGTTCTAGTCTCGTTGATACCAAAAAATCTAGCATGGTTTCCGCTGGTGCAGCTCAGGCCAGGTGCGATCCCCGGGTGACTTTGACGGCTTAGATGCCCTTGAGTCGTGGCCTCTCAGCCACAGGGTAAGAGTGATTTTCAGGATTCACCAACTTATCAACCAAAAAAAAATAAAATAATAAATAAATAATTATTATTAATAATTAATAAAAATAATTAAATAATTATTGATAATAATTAAGTATTAATTAATTAATTATCATAATAATTATAATTATTAATAATCAATATTATTTAATAATTAATATTATTTAATTAATTATTAATTGAATAATAATTATAATTAAATAACTATTATTGATAATTGATGATGATGATGATGGTTAATGTCCACTGAGACCAAACTTTGGTCTATCGGACCTAAAGAAACAAATTATTTAGTTTGATTTAAGATTTTATTCCTATGCTCAAAAAGCTTGGAGAGAAGCCTCCCAAGCTCACTATAATTTTGACATCGTAAAAGGCTAGGAAGGTCAGTATTGCGACAAAGATTATGAAACTGAGATCTAATGTGGTTTTACACGGGGCACTCTAAGAGGAAGTGGTTTTCATCCTCGATGTTTCTATTCTCATAGAGATATCAGATCCTTTCCATCCATGGTGTTTTAGGAACTGCCCAACGACCTGTTTCACTATGGAGTTCATGAGAGTTCGTTCTAATCTCCACTATATTAATTTTCTTCTTTGATCTAGTTAAAACAGAGAGATACTTTTCATCTTCTAGGGTGGGGTTGATGACCTTCTTATAATAACTTAATTTTCTTTTAGCTACTAAATCTTTCTCACACCACATTTTTTCTTTGAACTTAGAAGTAACAATATTTTTAATGTTATTAATGTTTTGCAAAGCATCATTCTCGTTGATCTCCCAAAGGTTTAACCAGGCCTTCGTGTCTTTATACCACCCCTGCTTGAGCCTTAGGTGGTTTTGGCTGGAATTTAAAGCTAGCTTAGGAAGTCTATGATCTCATATGTTATTGAGTTTGTGCTTGTACAACAAAAGCCTAGTCATAGCCAGGCTCTCGATAGGGGAAAGACCTACTTCTATAAGGAGAATAGGATAGGGTGTATTGCTTTTAATTTTCAGGTTATACATTATAAAATGCTTCTGTATTTGCTCAATATTTCTCTAGGATTCTCTAGAGATGTTGCAACCCTATACCTCACATCCATATAAGATAACAGGAGTGACTAAAGTTTCAAAGAGGAACTTCTTTTTATCCCACATTACAAGGTTTGCCGTTTTAAAATTATTTTCAAGACCAAAATAAGCTTTCCACCCTGCATTAATCCTTTTCTTAATGTTATAGTTCCAGTTGAGCTTGTGATGAATATCAATTCCTAGGTATTTGTAAGAATACACTTCCCCCAAGTTATTATTGTCATACATAAAATTAGTGTAAGTGTCCTTCTTGGATTTGATAATCATAACTTTTGTTTTGTCAGTGTTAATAGTCATACCCATGGTAGAGCAGAAATCCTTAAGAAGCCTAAGTTGCTTATCAAGATCAGATGGGCACCTTGCGAGAAGAACAATATCGTCAGCATAGAGAAGAAGGATGATGACTATCCCAGCTAAGATCGTGCCAGCACAACCTGCTTCCTCTAAATAACCTTCAAGATTGTCGATGTAAATGCCAAATAGGGTAGGGGAGAGGGGGAAACCTTGTTTAACTCCAATATTACATTTAATATCTTTCGACCACCCCTCATTTCTTTTTAGCTTGGCAATTACATTCTCATATAATCTTATAGTGGTAGCTCTCAACTCAAAAGGAACCTTTAGCTCTTCTAATCTATTCCAAAGGTTGTTTCTAGGAACCATATCAAAAGCCTTTCTAAAGTCCACAAAGCAACAAAAGAGATTGGATTTATCATTATGACATTCCTCCACAATGATCCTAAGTGTAACGAGGTGGTCTATTGTTGAGTGGTGCCTTCTAAAACCCGCTTGGCCTTTAGCCCACTTACCTTCACTTTCAAGCCATATGCTCAACTTCTTTTCCAAAATAATACCATATAGTTTGGCTAGGAGAGGGCTGATCATAATGGTCTGATAATTAGAGGGGTTATTTGTATCTGTCGGCCGGATAAGTCGTTCTTGCAGATAAGACCGATCTCCCTAGTATCTATGGATATCTAGCGACAAGCAAACCAAACAAATTCTATCTTTCTATAAATATTGCGATTTATAAATAAAAGCCAAGAGATGTTTTAGGCCTACCTCGATTCCAATGCCAGTTTGTGGAAGCCACACTCCTTTCGTCCAAATGAGCTCCCTTTTAAAGAATCTGCAAACACAAACAGGCACACATGAAATAACACCTGCATAGCCAATATAATAAACCATATTTATCATGATGATCAAGGAATTCATGAAATAATCCATAGAAGACAATTTATTGAGAAAAATGAATCTGATTGTATTAACTTTAATCAAATAAGAACTTTACAACCTTGGTGCCTTGATGTTGTACAAGCTCCTCCCAGGGTCCAACAAGAATCTCCTCTACTTTGACAAGTTTCACTCTCTTCCCAAAGAAGCCAAAAGGTATGTAATCTCTCCTCTCAAGCTTAACTAGGAAGTCTCAATTCCAACAGCATTTACCCTAAAAAATGTTCAGCTTTCAACCTCCCCAGTAACCAGCCCAATGCCTTAATCTATGGTGCAAAGGAGGGAAGTTACTAGGTCCACCTTCAAAGGGATAGAGCCCTCCTTCAAAGGGATAAGATCCTCTCATCAATGGGTTAGCTCCTTTAGTTATGGGATGCATGAACCACCTAGGAGCGAACCAACCATGTCAAGATTCCTTCTAGAAGCGTCCAGAATTAACCCAAAGTGAGCTTTTAAGAATAAACTTGCGCCTTTTTTACTTTTACAAGGGTCCGCACCCACTCCTTTAGAGACAGAGCGGGTAGGTCCGCAGGTAATGGTAAGAGAAAGTGCATAACCAAAGTTTTATTGATTTTGAAAGACTTTCTCTCATTTTTAAAGCTTGACATGAAGAGTTGAGGTTTGAGACTTGCATAGGAGGTCAGTATGAGTGATGATAGACCCACACTGATTACAAAAAGTCATGGTGACAATATTTTGTGTAACAGATTGCCCCCTAAAGTGCGAAGTCTGTAGTAGATGAGGATTTCATTTATCATCTAAGAAGAGTGAAGTACTTTATCATTTCGAGGATCATCTTGTGGAGATCCTAGTTGGAACCTGTAAAAACATTCAATACAAAATATATATGAGATCATATCATCGCTGAGGTGGGCATTCCCATACTCAGATCAAAACTGACTAGAAAACTAACTAAACTGCCCTGATATAGGAATGATCTTGTAATGCATCACAAGTATAGACACATGTAGACACAGTATGGGCGCAACCATCTGTTTATGAATAGTCCACTGTATAATGAACAACAAAATTCCTCGCAGCCTAGATGGTGGAAACTAGATCCAGGGTCTTGATTCCTACTTCCCGAAATAGTACGATTCTATCCATGTGAATGAATGTGTCGAAGTCGAACATGGTAGAAACCACTTGATTACCAGTCAATGATGTAAACTATTAACAAGTGTGAGAGAAACCACCAGTAATGTCAATGGCTCTCAAAGTACTCAGTACAATCCATGAAATGTGAATAGATGTGTTGATGTCGAACATGTCATGGAATCCTTTGACCGAAGGTCAATGATGCAACCCGTCGTCAAAGGCGAGAAACCTGCCATTGAGGCATGCATATTCCACGGTACTGACGATTTCTAGATCATCTTTCTAGATAATGAGTTGAAGTCGATAGAAAGCGATCCGTCGTAGGCAAGCCCACAACACGAAATCATAGATCAAGTTTGAAGAAGTATAGTTGCAAGGACTGACTCAGGGAAGGTCAAGATGGATGACAGATATTTTGCAGATGAATGGTTTATTTGCACTGACCTCTTGAACACATAATGACACTGCAGATGGTTTGGTGACAATTGACCCAAAGCTAATACCCAGAAACCGGCTGAAGACTTTCAATATGGTTTTATCAACTATTAGGCAAAGGATTTCTCAACCCAGGTGAATAAAAAGTGTCGTGTTCAAGAGTGGTTAAATGTTTTCCGAGACACAAAGTATAAAAAACAGGTTCACTTTTCTCTCTTTCCCCCACCATTTCTGGCAAGTACCTCTTTATTTTTTAACAAGCTTGAGGAGGATAACATTTACTTGATTATAAGCTCATCCTTCGGATGAGTCCAACTTAGTTTAAATTCGAACCCTAAGAAGGAGTGGTCTGTTCCTGCTTGTAATTGAATAGGTCCTTTACTGTTAAATTTTAACGAGTCCAGTATAGGAGAAACTCAACGTTTTTCAATTTTAGGGAGTCTGAAAAACTTAAGAAAACTCCATGGTTGTCGTTTTTCATAAATTTGTGTCTCCCAAGCCCGAAAAAGTATAAAATAATACTTGAGAGAACCTCTTGACCATTACGATCAAGGAGTACTTTTCATAATTAGTGTCTCTAATCCGAAAAAGTAAAAAGGCGATCAAGGACACGTCGTTTTATTACCAGTATCGAACTTGAAACGAAAAAAGTCCGGCAATCTTTTCATGTTTATACGGTCAGAAAAGAGCTATAAGTGGACCATCCTTTTAATTCCGTTTTAGCGAGTTTAAAAAGGAAAAACTCGGCAATCTTTTCATATTTTACGAGTCAGAAAAGAGCTTAAAGAGGACTCGTCCTAGAGGAATGAGTGGTATAAAGGGTAGCAACTGGTTCCGGCAATGGAGGAACTGCTCAAAACATGTAATGGTTAAGAGGTTGGCTAACAAAACCACTCATAACTGCGGTCCCTCAGGAAAGGAAAAACAACCAAGTGAAAGCATATGATCAACCAAAGAGATGGTGGTGATGGAATGAAAACAACCAAGGCTCATCTAACAGAATTTAGCAGATAAAAATGACAATCACGAGATGTAAATCAGGTATAGGTTCATTTTTACACAAGCTTGAACCATAGAGAACTCTGCTTGGATTCAGTTTCATGTTTACACAAGCTTGAAACGAAAAAATATGCTTGTTATAAATTCACATGCCCCCAACATAATGACGCAAAATGAGGTACATGCCCCCCAAGCTTCATTGCATTCAACCAGGTGGATGGAATGAAGGTTCACTTTCGAGATCTTGGAAAGACAGGGAGTTGTTTCATTTTTTAATGAGGTTGACACAGGAAAAGAACTATCCTCAAAACCCTTGTTTCATTTTTTAACGAGCTTGACACAAGACAAGGAACTATGCTCATGATTCCTAGTTTCATTTTTTGATCTCATTTTTTAACGAGGTTGAGACACGAACAAACTATCCTCGCAACTACTCTATACAATATACCTATATAACCTACTGATTCATTTTTTTTAATGAGGTTGACACAGGAAAAGAACTGTCCGCATACCTGATTCATTTTTTAACGAGGTTGACTCAGTAATAGGAACTATCCTCTGAACAACTGATTCATTTTTTAACGAGGTTGAAACAGGAAAAGAATTGTCCTCATACCTAATTCATTTTTTAGTGAGGTTGACTCAGTAACAAGAACTATCCTCTGACTAATTGATTCATTTTTTTATGAGGTTGACACAAGAAAAGAACTATCCTCTGACTCATTGATTCATTTTTTAACGAGGTCGACATAGTAAAAGGAACTTTCCTCGAACCAACTGATTCATTTTTTAACGAGGTTGACACAAGAAAAGAATTGTCCTCATACCTGATTCATTTTTTAACAAGGTTGACTTAGTAATAGGAACTTTCCTCGATCTCACTGATCATGGCTTCCAACTGGAAGAAAGACATGTCAATGGACATACCTTGATCATGGCTTCCAAGAGGTCTTCATCAGAAGGAAGAATAGTTCTCTGGAAGGAACACATGTCAAGGGACTCAAAAGGGATAAGAACATCGTGTTCAAGTAATCCCATAGAGTTTTCCATGTCAATTACTGGATCTAAATCAAAGGAAGATGAGCAAACAGTGAGAGGCTCACTTACATCAGTAACTGAAAACATGGGACCAGTTGCCACATAATTAACCCGTGGCAGGGTAGATACCACTTTAGAATCAGGAACATTTAGGGGTGTCATATTATTTGTAGTTGAAACAAGACTAGGGAACGAAAGCTGGTCTACAGTCACAATATTTCCATTGTGAGGGAAAGACATCACGCGAAAGAGTGTCGATACGACAGCTTTCATTACATAAACATAGTCTTTCCCAAGGAGTAAATTGAAATCCAAGGGACCTCGAACTACCATAAGATCAATACAGACAATTTTACCTTCCAAGGTAATAGAAAACTTAGGAAGGATCCCTAAAGGTTCACTAATGGTTATGTTAAAACCTTTCAGATTCTGTGTAATATGCGCAAGCTGAGGGGAACCCAAAGATTTCCAAGCAGTTGAGGATAAAATACTAATAGAAACACCTTCATCTACCTTTGTGCGGTGTATGTCCTTACCACCAACCTTGACAATGATTTGGAAAGGGATGGAGGAAGGAAGACGAGGTTTTGTCAATCTATTCCAATCAAAGGAAAAGACCTCAGTACTTGGAGGGGGTCAAGTAGAAACAGGTGAAATGCCCCCCGGTGTAGAAGAATTTGATGTAACAAGAAGAACCTGAGCGGTATGAAGTTCACTCTCTAAAGGGAGAGTGGGATCAACCGAATGTGAAATTGAATCGAGCACTTGATCAACTAATGGATCATCAACCTGAGTGATATGAGTTTCACTCTCCAATGGAGGAGTGGGATTGACTGTACTTGAAATTAGATCAATCACTCTGTCAGTTGACGGTAGGTTGGGAGAAAGTTTACGGTAACTAGTTGGAAATTCTTGTTGTGGAACAGTAAGGTTTTCCAACAATTTTGAGGCTTCATCCATGTGAGGGAAAATATGAGTTTGATGACCCCCTTTGCATAACTTACAAGGAAACCTAACTTTACCCTTTTTCCTAGGAACCTGACTATCACTGGTTGATGGATCAATGGAAAGTTGATGAGATTTTTCTGACCATACTTCCAAGACCTTTGGAATACCAGGACAATTGATAAGGAAGTGGTCACCCTTACAAAGCCTGCAAGGGTATTTGGGTTTACGATGCATGTTGGAGGTTTCCTCAACACAACTAACACTTACAACCATGGTTGGTTGGTTGACTTCTTTCTTATCTTGCTTCTTCTTCTTCTTCTTCTTCTTCTTCTTCTTCTTCTTCTTCCCTTTCTTCTTCTTCTTAGCCACCTGGTTACTAGTTTCAAGGCTTTTACCAAGTGAAGAGGAAGAAATGGAGGAAGAAAAATTAGGCGAAGAAGGTAAAGGGTCAATAGAAGTTTGGTGATGTTGAGATGGTGAACTCTGTTGAGGTGAAGCATTCGGTTGAGGTGGAACAATTGGAGTATTTGGGTCCAATGAAGTTGAAAATAACCATATCGGTAAACCTATTGTAAATCCAGGTAATGAAAAAGTAGCCATATAAGGAGGACCAACATTTCCAAAGTAAGGAAAAGTACTAGGATTCTCGTTAAGAGGGGTTCCTTGATTGGTAAATTACAGAACAGTTGCCATTATATTCAACTTCAGTGAATTTTATTAACAATTTAAAACTAAAATTAACAATTAACAATTCACACCTAACAATTAAAATTCACAATTCACACCTATGGTCTCAAAAGTAAAAACAAAAAAATTAACATGCGTTATCAAATCTAGGAGTCAAACCACACACAAACAGTAACTTTCCGTACCAAAAACACTAGTTGGTGATGAAATCCAACGTCGTAGAATTCAATACATAAATGGCGGTTGGAATAGTTACCCCGAAAACCTGCTTAATGAAACAGATTGGCACAAGTTTCTCCACTAAACCGTCTCGAGTGAAGAGAACCCCCCAGAGAGTCCAAGTGAGTCTAGTCAACATTTGCTCCAGGTACAGTGGGATCTTCCCTCCACCGTCACCTTAGGAAAGAATCCTAGAGATTATGGTCACTATGGTTACCAACAGAAACAAATATACCTGGGGGAATAGTCTGTGATCCGATACACACGCAAGGGCAGAGTAGCAAAGCTCAATCCCCTTGAAGGCTCCTTGACATAATCCAAGGTTTACCAACAAGTGACCCCAGGCTCCTCAACAATGGTTAATCCGAGGTTTACCATTTTTAATACGTGTATATCTGCTATCGTTCCCAATGAGGAAGCATTGACTACCTCACTGGTTCATATATGATCTCGTGCTTGACTCCTTTAAGAGGAGCTTCCCAGAGCATAGATGTAACAATTGGAATTTATCTCCTACCGCAAGATCGACTACTTGCTTGTTTTACTGTCTTGGAGAGTTAACTAAAACCTATTCCAAGACACTAGCCTAAGCTAGATTGGTGGAAAGAGCCCTAAAAATGTAAAAATTACTAGATGAATTTTAATTAAGCGCTGTGTTATTTAGGCTGTTATTACTCAAAAGGATAAATGGATATGAAACCAATGATGTTATGACCCGACCCAAAACTGAATGCAATTGAACATGATAATGTAATCTTTTCAATTTGATGAATCCTAACTAAAGTAAGGAGAGAGTTTCCATTTACTTCCAACAATGCAAAAAAAAATTGATCACTAAGAGAAAATATAACAAATTCTCTAATGCACTAATTTCATCAAGAAAAACTAATGCAAATCAATTCCAAAATAGTTTTTATTTTTATTTTTGTGTGTTAAAACAAGCATAAAAATATGTAAATTCAAATCAAAGAAAGCTGATCTAAATCTACGATTGATTTTTCAGAATGTAAACTATGCAATTGTAATCTATGCACAGTTCACTTGAAAAGTATGCAAATGTAATCTATGCACATTTTTCATTCATATTTTGAAAATGAGAATTCTAATTATGCAAATGTGATCTATGCAAGAGAATTCTCAAACACAAGATGATTCTAATGTAATCTAAGAACCAATCAAGTGCAAGTCAAGAAAATTGGGTGAGAGATCCAAAGATCAAAAAATAAAAACACTCAAAATTGTGAAAAGACTAAGACAAACCTCCAAGTAATGACCAAAGGAAATCAAATTAAGAATTTCTCAAAAAAGAGACTCAAAACACCCAATTAACTTAATGGAGATTGATGAGATAAGGAATTTGCTGAAAGAAACTCATAAACAAGGCTTTTTGACAGAACACATGCAAATCTGGGTAGAGGCTAAAAAACATAAACAAATCCTAAGCTTAACTGGATGAATAGATTTTAAGTTTTTCAAAAGTTTGACAGGGTGCGCAGGCTCCCGGTATAACCAGGTGCGGTACCGCCCTGTGTAGTAAAGCAAAAGTGCGGGTATGTCCGCACTATGTTACAAACAGAGGGTGCGGTCCTCTTCCAAAGGCGTGAAAAACAAAAAACAATTCAAAATCTAAAGAACCTATCCAATCCCACACACATCAAGCAAAAACGAGAAACAAAGAAACAGTTTCTCAAGTCAAAGTAAAAGCAAAGGCAAAAACCAAAAATTCAAGTCCCTAGTGGAGTCGCCATTTTGTCGGCCGGATAAGTCGTTCTTGTGTACAAGACCGATCTCTCTAGTATCTATGGATATCTAGCGACAAGCAAACTAAACAAATTCTATCTTTCTCTAAATATTGCGATTTATAAATAAAATCCAAGAGATGTTTTAGGCCTACCTCGAGTCCAATGCCAGTTTGTGGAAGCCACCCTCCTTTCGTCCAAATGAGCTCCCTTTTAAAGAATCTGCAAACACAAACAGACACACATCAAATAACACCTGCATAGCCAATATAATAAACCATATTTATCATGATGATCAAGGAATTCATGAAATAAACCATAGAAGACAATTTATTGAGAAAAATGAATCTGATTATATTAACTTTAATCAAAGAAGAACTTTACAACCTTGGTGCCTTGATGCTGCACAAGCTCCTCCCAGGGTCCAACAAGAATCTCCTCTACTTTGACAAGTTTCACTCTCTTCCCAAAGAAGCTAAAAGGTATGTAATCTCTCCTCTCAAGCTTAACTAGGAAGTCTCAATTCCAACAACATTTACCCTAAAAAAATTTCAGCTTTCAACCTCCCCAGCAACCAGCCCAATGCTTTAATTTATAGTGCAAAGGAGGGAAGTTACTAGCTCCACCTTCAAAGGGATAAGCTCCTCTCATCAAGGGGTTAGCTCCTTTAGTTATGGGATGCATGAACCACCTAGGAGCGAACCAACCACATCAAGGTTCCTTCTAGAAGCATCCAGAATTAACCCAAAGTGAGTTTTTAAGAATAAACTTGCGCCTTTTTGACTTTTACAGGGGTCCGCACCCACTCCTTTGGAGACAGAGCGGGCAGGTCCGCAGGTAACATGACCAAGGGGTGCGGGACCGCGGGTAATGGTAAGAGAATGTGCGGAACCAAAGTTTTATTGATTTTCAAAGACTTTCTCTCATTTTTAAAGCTTGACATGAAGAGCTGAGGTTTGAGACTTGCATAGGAGGTCAGTATGAGTGATGATAGACCCACACTGATTACAGAAAGTCATTTTGACAATATTTTGTGTAACAGTATCCCCACTTTTTAAAATAGGGATAATGAGGCTCTCAATCCATGGTTTAGGGAACCCTTGCTTGACTGCTTGATTTAAAAGCTTGTGGATGTGGGGGATGAGGACAAGACCTCCAATTTTAAGATTTTTGCTTGGTAACCTTTGATGTCCTTAGCTTTCCCATTTTCCAGGCGTTTAACCCCAAAATCAATTTCTTCTAATGAGAAAACTTCTTTTGTTGTGAGCAAGGTTTCAAAGTTATCCATGACATTTGGAGATTCATAAAGCTTTTTGAGATAGGAATTCCAATCGTGTAATGAAATTTTATTATTATCTTTAGTTTTCCTAGTCAGAATCTGCCTCCAAAATTTCTTAGGATCTACCTTAGAGAGGTGTAAGAGATTCTCTTGTCTTTTACAAATGTATTGCCTCTTTTTCCTTTTAGTTAGGGTTTTGTATATTTTTAACTTGCCCATTTTAAGAGATTCATCAACAACTTCCTTAATTGCTCTCCTCGCACTTTTACAATCTTTGTCATACCATGGGTTGGTTTTTCTATTTCTTTTATTATTTGAAACTTCAATTGAGAACTTGTTAATATAATATGAGAGGGTTGTAGTAAAATTATGATAGAGGTCTTCTATGTTGTCTATACTAGATAAAGGAAGAAAATTAGTTTTTAATTCATTTAGAAAGAGATCGTTTTTATTTCTATCAAATATTAGGTTCTTTTGGCTATAAGGATTATTTTCTATGGGATCTCTATGCATGACAAAATTGAGAGTTATAAGTAAAGGCCTATGATCAGAGTCAGGCTCGTGGTCGTTTAAGATGTCAAAATTTATTATTTCGTTGTATAAAGGGAGATCGGAAATAACATAGTCTACCATGTTGCTACCAAGCCCATGGATGCAGGTCATCTGGCTAGAATTGGGCCACTTCTTTAGACCATTGCAAATTATGAGATCCTGAGCACTATAGAGCTTGACTAGCTCCGACCCAAACAAATTCTCTCCGAGGTCTTTAGAGCTCCTTTTGTACCTACTAGCCAGAGTAGGGTCTTCGTCTAACCAAAGAGGATTAGGGTTGGAATGATTGCTTAGAATAATAGCTTGGTTGCTTGAAGTTCGAGCATTAAAGTCACCTATTAAAATGATATTACCTTCATTCCTTAGGCTAGAAATATCATTCTCTAAACCATTTTAGGGACTATTTTTATCTAGATTTTTCTTGTTATAAAAGTTAGAATTGATGGGGGGGAAATAACATATTGCTATGTAAGTCTTTTTATTATTAATGTCAGTGATATCTATCCAACTATATTGGTTGTAAGGGTCGTTTTTATAAATCCTAGCATGGGGGGAGATGTTCTTATTAATGTAACAAGCTATTCCCCTAATGCCTCTACGGGAAGATCGCTTGTTCCAGGTAGACCATAGCGTAAAGACATCTATGTTAGGGACCTTAGATTCTTCGTGCTCCCAAGTTTCAACAAGAAAAATAATATCAACATCATTTGAGATCCAACTTAGCTTGGGGCCTTTGTTCCATGGAAAACCCCGGCAGTTCCAAGAAAGAATCTGAAGCATGTTGAATTGCTATTTATTACTATCTTTTTGGTTTCTATCTCGAATAAAGGCTTTTCTATTTCTGATTATTGCCCATTTTCCTTCCTTCCTAGCTTCTTTTACCTTTTGAACCTCCTTTCTTAATTCTGCTTGATCTTCTGGAATGAGATCTTCATTTATAAATATTCCCGTTCCTTTTAGACTTGAGGTTTTACTAAGTATGTCATACTTATGATCAGTAGAGCTCACCTTTATTCGGATTAGTCTTCCTTTATTCTCAGTTAATTTCCCCAACCTTGTTGCTTCTGTGAGACACATTGTTTCAATTTGTAATCTATTATGTAATTATGTCTGGGCTATGGCTAAAGTATCCTCATCTACCTCCTCTTTTAAACCAAAGATTATAAGGTTCAAGGCCCTTTTGTTATACTCATGGTCTAATTCTATTAATTTTTTCATTTCACCTTTAATTAGTTTGATATTTAATTTATCTTCCACATTATTTAGGGTGAGGCGACTATTAACTTTTTCTTCTAGTTCTTTAATACGTATTAATTATTATTAATTAATTAATTAATTAATAAATATTATTAATTAATTAATATTATTAATTATTATTAATATTAATATTAAATATTAATAATACATACTAATTATTGTTTATTAATAATAAATATTTATTTATTAATAAAAAATAATAATAATTATTATGATAATATTAATAACAATAAATAATTAATAATTAGTTAATTAAATAATAATAAATAATTTAAATAAGTAATTAATTAAATAATAATAGTGAGAATATATTATTACTAAGAATATTTATAATAAATAATGAATATTATAAATGCTATAAAAAATATGGTTGATCATGGTTGATTTTCATATTGAGACAATCTTTGTCACAATGCGATGTTAGAAAATGGTTGACCATGGATGACAATGGTTGTCACAATGTGACATTGGACCAAGGGATTGATAAACCCAAGGGATATGAACACTTTGATTGATAAACCTAAGGTATTGATAGTATAAACCCACTGGACTAATTCTAAAACCCCAAGGTATCATAAACCCCAGGTAAATAAACCCTTAGATAAATATTCTAAACCCAAGGGATTAATATTAAAAACCAAAGGGATTATAAACCCAAGGAAATAATATTAAACCTAAGGGATAAATTTTATAAACCCGAGATATATAAACCCTAAGATAAATAGTATAAACCCTAAAATAAACATGGTTGACTATGCTTGACCATAGATGATTTTCATACTGACACAATCTTTGTCAGAAAGTGACATTGGACAATGATTGGCCATGGTTGATTTTCATATTGAGACAATCTTTGTCACAAAGTGATATTGTACAATGATTGGCCATGGCTGATTTTCATATTAAGACAATCTTTGTCACAATATGACCATGGTTGACCATGATTGGTTGCAATGTTGAGACAATCTTTGTCATAATGCGACATTGGACCATGTTTAATCATGGTTGATTTTCATATTGAGACAATCTTTGTCACAATGCGACATTGGACCATGGTTGACCATGATTGGTTTTCATATTGAGAAAAGCCTATTATTAACCCAAGGTATATAAACCCTAAGATAAATATTATAAACCCCCAAATAAACATGGTTGACCATGGTTGACCATGGATGATTTTCATATTGACACAATCTTTGTCACAATGCAATGTTGGACTATGGTTGACCATGATTGATTTTCATATTAAGAACTCTTTTTGCACAATGCGACATTGGATAATGGTTGGCCATGGTTGATTTTCATATTGAGACAATCTTTGTTACAATACGATGTTGGACCATGGTTGACCATGAATTACCATGGTTGTCACGATGTGATGTTGGAGCAAGAGACAATCTTTGTCACAATGTGACCATAAACCCTATAATAAACATGGTTGAGATAATATTTCTCAAAATGCGATGTTGGACCATGGTTAACCATGGATGACCAGGGTCACAATGTGACATTGGACCATGGGATTGATAAACCCAAGGGATATGAACACTTCGATTGATAAACCCAAGGGATTGATAGTATAAACCCAAGGGATTAATTATAAAACCCCATGGTATTATAAACCCAAGGAAATAATATTAAACTCAAGGGATTAATATTATAAACCGAAGGTATATAAACCCTAAGATAAATATTATAAACCTAAAGGATTAACATTAAAAACCCAAGGGAATAATATTAAACCCAAGGATTAAATATTATAAACCCGAGGTATATAAACCCTAAAATAAACATTGTTGACCATGGTTGACCACAAATGATTTTCATATTGACACAATCTTTGTCACAATGCGAAGTTGGACTATGGTTGACCATGGTTGATTTTCATATTGACACAACCTTTGACACAATGCGACGTTGGACAATGGTTGGCCATGATTGATTTTCATATTGAGACAATCTTTGTCACAATGTGACATTGGACCATCAATGACCATGGATGACAATGGTTGTGACAATGTGAGGTTGGACCAAGAAATAATCTTTTTCACAATGTGATGTTGGACCATGGTTGATTTTCATATTGAGACAATCTTTGTCACAATGTGACGTTGGACCATGGTTGATTTTCATATTGAGATAATCTTTGTCACAATGTGATTTTAGACCATGGTTAACCATGATTGATTTTCATATTGAGAAAAGCCTATTATAAACTCAAGGTATATAAACCCTAAGATAAATATTATAAACCCTAAAATAACATGGTTGACCATGGTTGACCACATATGATTTTCATATTGACATAATATTTGTCACAATGCGACGTTGGACTATGGTTGACCATGATTGATTTTCATATTGAGACAACCTTTGGCACAATGCGATGCTGGAAAATGGTTGGTCGTGATTGACCATGCTTTATTTTCATATTGAGACAATCTTTGTCATAATGTGACATTGGACCATGGTTGACCATGGTTGTCATAATGTGACGTTTGACCAAAAGACAATCTTTGTCACAATGTGACCATGGTTCATTAATTTTCATATTGAGACAGCCTTTGGCACAATGCAATGTTGGGCAATGCTTGACCATGGTTGATTTTCATATTAAGACAATCTTTGTCACAATGTGACAATGGTTATTGACTATGGTTGACCATGATTAACCATGGTTAACTGTGATTGATTATATTGTTGAGACAATCTTTATCATAATGTGACGTTGGACCATGGTTGATATTGATTTTAATATTGACACAATCTTTGTCATAATGTGACATTAGACCATGGTTGACCATGATTGATTTTCATATTGAGAAAATCCTATAATAAACCCTAAGATAAATATTATAAACCAAGGTATATAAACCCTATGATAAATATTATAAATGCTAAAATAAATATGGTTGACCATGGTTGATTTACATATTGAGACAATCTTTGTCACAATACGACGATGAACCATGGTTGACCATGATTGATTTTTGTATTGAGACAATATTTGTCACACTGTGACGTTAGACCATGATTAACTATGGTTGACAATGATTGACCATGACTAACCATGGTCCAATATTTCATATAAAAACAATCTTTAAAAAAAATATAATAAATAAATAAATATATTTCATAACTAATTACCTTCTTAAAATATAATCAATCAATATTATTCTCATTTTAACTATTATTATCATTTAATAAGACATTTTTATATCCATCATTATTATTTAATTAAATTTTGTTTATATTTTTTTCAAAATAAATTTAATAATAAAAATAAATATTTTTCAAAAATTTGTAAATTTAAACTGAAGAAAATAATATATATATATAAATAAATAAATATAAACAACGAAAAACTCATAATTTTTATCATAACTTTAAAATTAAATAATAATAACTTATTAATAAATGTAATTTTCAAAACAAATTAATAAATATAAACTTAGCTTATTATTATTTCTTTGTATAATATTAAAACTTAACATATTATTATTTTTTTATAATATTTATTTATTTATTTATAGTAAATATTATATCCTATCATATATTTACCCATGTTAAATCACCAATTTATATATCTATATAAAAATTTAAAATTCAAGTTTCAGCTTTATAACTATTATCAATAATAAATGATCAATCTTGTTTTAATAAATTATATTTAATATAAACAATTTATTTTTTAATAAATTATATTTAACCTAAACAATTTAAATCACCATTTTATATATTTATATAAATATTTAAAATTCAAGTTTCAGATTTATAACTATTATCCATAATAAGTAAATGATCAATCTTGTTTCTAATAATTATATTTAACGTAACCATTTAAATCACCATTTCATATATCTGTATAAAAATTTAACATTCAAGTTCAATGATCTTGTTTTTAATAAATTATATTTAATATAAACAATTTATTTTTAATAAATTATATTTAACATAAAAATTTAGTGTGTATAAAATTCAAACATTGTTTATGTGGACTTGTTTTGGTTGAAGTTTGATGCTGAGCAGTTACATCGTGGACCAAATTTAAAGCGGAATTTAGGTTCAGTGGTGAGCCATTAATCCAAAATTCAACAAGCCTCTTTCCATGAGGTGAAATAGTTCCATGAGTCGAAGTAGGAAGCTTTTCGCTAATTATAATTAATAATTTAATTTAATTTTTGTAATAATATTTTTGTATTTACAAAATTTAATATATTTTAAAGTTGTCTTTTAATATTTTATAGGATGGTGAAAAAGTTTAATTTTTTTTGGAAAGAACGAGTGTGTACATTTTGCACGTTTAGGACACTGGAATTCGAAAAACATTTCATTTTGAAATATGATGCATTCAAAAACATTATAAAAGACTATAAAAATATGTTAGCATCAATTTCTTGACATTGTCTTTTCAACATTGTTGAAAAATTAAACCACTTCATCATCAATATTTGAATAAGGAAAAAATTAAATTACAAAAACAAAAAACAAAAAACCATAATCCCTACACTATTTTAATCTAATAAAATCTAATAAACATTAGATTATCATTCCATTTCATTCTATTTTATTTTTAAAAGAGAAACGAGATCCACCATTTTAAAAAGTCCCATAAAAGGCATCCTTGTATAATGAAGTGGGTCATGAGAGATTTTAAATAGATCTCAAAGGACAACATGTCATATTATTATGAGAGATAAAGGGTTCCGTGATGTGAAAACAATGAAGACCCACTCACTCCATTATGTAGGAAAAGTGTATTCCACTATATCATGTTGTATGAAAAGTGTCCCATAATTGACTAGCAAGATATAACATGAAAAATTATTCATGGGACTAAAGTGATCCTCCAATAGTGTTTCCACACTTTCTATTTTAATATATTGCTATCAAACCTTTTATTTTAATATTTTGGTGGCCCATTTCCATGGGCACGTGAAAATCATGTTAGTAAACAAGAATAAGAGAGAGCTTTTGTTAGAAGTTCAAACTCCATACACAAAATATTATTGCGCGTCAATTGATTTGGAAATGGAATAAGCGGTAGAAACTTTTGCATGTATGCGATAACAATGAGGGATTGCCCATAAACCTGGTTATGAGTGTATGTTAAGGGCATCTCTTTGGTTTTTTTTAAAGTAGGTTAGCATTTTATAAGATTTCAGTTTTCAATGAGGTTAATAACAAGAATTTTACTAGAATATAGTCTATAAAATATTAATTAATTATTATAATATTGTATTTTATTAGTTTATATCATTGTTATTAGGATCATGAAATATTGAAAGAAGTGGTGGTATTTAAAAACATTATTGTTTGTGGTGGTGTTTAAAGACATTAACGTATGGGATTTGATTGGCTTGAAATGACAAATTTATCTAGAGTTTTTCCGCCTTTAAATATGCCTATATTCAACATGAATACCATGGAAAAACTACGAGTTCTCATAAACCTGAAGCTCAAAAATTATTGGTAATTTGTTTGAGTCATAGTTACACAAACCACCCTAACAACCCCCCCTTTAAACTTGACCTTGGAAGATTAACCTAGTCTCAATCATACATCAACCATCTCACCTAAGATCTCACATTCCCACCCTCAATCTAGGATTCTAATACACCTACCACCCTAGTACATATCCAAGTGGTCCATTCCACAACTTGATGACTCCATGCACCATTGCACTACAATTATGTCTTATCAAAGTCTTAAGGCCCTACAACAATTTGGGCTTCTCTACAATTTGTATGCCTCAACAACAAGTCTTACAACTTCTTGGGGAAATACACTTTCCTATGGCAGAACTTCACAACTTAGACTTAAGATCAACCTTCTACACACATATTCTACCAAGCCATCAATGCTCAACTCTAGCTATGATATTCACCAGACTCTTGATATCGGTTGTTAGGATCATGAAACATCAAGAAAAATGGTGGTGTCTAAAGACACCGTTGCTTGTGGTGGTGTCTAAAGAGACCATTGCTTGGGATCCCAATAGCCTCATTAGAGGAAATTTCAGCGTAAAAGTGGCCTCCTAGGAACAAATCAATAAATTAATAAAAAATGTCATTTAGACAATTTTTTTAATATTACTTTACTTTTATCTATCTTCCACAGTGTAACACAAGATTTAATAAAAAAAATAATATATTATTTCTATCTTTTTACTTTTATCAAAATCCCTCGATATATGGCACTTTTATCAAAATAACTATCTATATATATTTTATATTTAAATTTAATTGTCTATATTTATATTTTGTATTTAACTATCCATATATATTTTGTATTTAACTATCTTTTTTGGTGTTATTTTAACGACATTTGTAACTATTTAACTATTTTATATTTAATTATATTTAATTATATAACTATTTTTTTTTTTTTTTTCTCAGTAAAAACTAAATCTATTAAGAAAACGTATGGTACAATGCATGGTTACAAGCAAGAGAAGCAAGAACAAAGGCAGCCGGAAAGGATTGGTTGTCCACCTCGGCTCCTAAGAGAAAAAGAGTGGAACACAATGCTGAGCATGAAGAAACAAGAGGAACAAAAGAGCAAAGAGCTGAACAGAGGAATCTACCCTACATGTGCGGAATCCACTATTCTGCATTTTTTCCCTTTCTTTTTACCAACTTTGACCCACTCAGGAGGATCTTGCTGAGCTGGAATAATTTGCAAACTGAGATGAGCCTGCGGGGAGGTTTCCTTTTCTGAGTCCGAGGTGGAGGATTCATGGTTCCTTTTCTGAGAGGCTGGAATGACTGATGAAACCACAGGACCTGCCGAGGACGGATCCGGTTCCATCTCTGCTGCCATATCTTCCTTATTCTCTTCCTCTTCATCGGAGCTGAAGTCAAAATCGTCCATGGGAGGAGGATCATGAGGCTTCCAGCTTTTGGATTTCTGTTTAGCATTGGCTTTCTTCTTTTGGGCTGGCATCGTGGGACAAGAGCTCTGAAGGTGACCTGTATGATGGCAGTTGCGGCAGCGGAAGGCTGTGTTCTCGTAATCCAAAGACTGAGTCCAATGGAAATCTCCAATTTTGAGATTGATCTGGTCCGGGAGACCTTTGCTTATGTCAATTTCTACACAGATCCTGGCGAAAGTGTATAAGCCCTTTTCCCCTCTGTAAACGTCTGTGTCTAATAGGCGGCCTAGAGATTTGCCAATCCCTTGAAATACCGCAAAGTGCCAGAGATTCGCTGGGAGGTTTGGAAGTCTGACCCAAATGGGGAGTTTGGTGATAACTGCTGTAGAGGGATCGAAATCTGGGAACCAAGGAGTGAGGAATAAACCAGCTGCACCCCAGAACCATGGGCCACCAGATAAGGCTTTTTGATAGTCCTCATCGAAGGCGAACACTACGATGAAAAATCCCTTTGAGCATAGCAGAACCTTGCAGTTGTTGGTCCAGTTAGATTGGATCCATTGGTAGAGGTCTGCTGTGCGTGGCCATAGCCCATTAAACCTGCAGATAATGGCATGGTCCGCAAAATGCTGGGTTTGTTCATCCAGCGATGGATGCTTTATTTCTATGGAGGGGGTTTCCTCCAGCTTGTCCACCAGGAAAGGCTTGGGAGCTTGAGCAGGTGGAACTGTTCTTTTAGGCATCTTAGCATGGACAGCGTCTTTATAAGAAAACGCCTCCGCTGAGGAAGACTGCCCTGCAGCGCCCCCTCTTAGACGAAGGGTAAGAGCAATGGAGGAATTTCTTTGAATGCTGTAAAAAGACAGGGGGAAGAGATCCTCGAGTTGTTTACCTTCATGGAGAAGTATCTGTGCTGCAGAAGGGATCCTCAGCTTGATTTCCAGAGCCTGTTTAAGGTCTTGCACTAGATCCGACGTTCTCACCCATTGAAGCAGGGTTTTGCCTGATATAGGCTTGATCAGGATCTGAAAAGGGGCAGAGGAACCAGAGTTCTGCTTGCCTCTGCCTATCTGAGACAACAGGCTGGCCTTCTTATCCTGCATTAGCCACAGGAGATTGAGAGGAGAGGAGGCGGGAGTTCTGGAGGTGCCGAATCTGGCATTGCGATCTTTACAAATAGATTGAAAATCTTTTTCCAGATCCATATTTGAATCCTGAGAAACCTGGCTCTGAGCTAATAATATGGAGACCATATTATAGATCTGCTTTACATCCTTTCTGCCCAAACCCTCACAGGAGTGATTCGGTGCCCAAGCTTCAAGAAGATGAAAAATAACCTGCTGCCGAACATATGTCCGTAGACCCGAATCGATGAGTAGTATTTCCCCCAACGATTTGATGCAGATCTGGAAACGAGCCATCAGATCTGTGCATAACTTGGTTGTTACAATGCCCCTGCTTGCCTCATTCAACAACAGCTCGCTCAAGCGCATAGATCTGAGGCTGTGAGGGTTCGCCTGTGAGAGAAACCCAATAACGTCCTCCGTTTTTAACATTCGCTGCATTTTCGAACCCCATAAGCCACTCACAGCCCAGGTTTCTTTCACGT
Source organism: Pinus tabuliformis (assembly GCA_031772625.1). Classification (NCBI taxonomy): domain Eukaryota; kingdom Viridiplantae; phylum Streptophyta; class Pinopsida; order Pinales; family Pinaceae; genus Pinus; species Pinus tabuliformis. The sequence goes on along the minus strand of CM062804.1, from coordinate 1,029,850,996 downwards.
TTGCATCTATTGGCTTGACGGCGAGAAGAAACCGTGGAGATCCGCGATCCTTTCCAACAGGGGGGAGCCAAATCTCTGCGCCATATACAGATGCAATGAGTCTTGCAAGGGCTCCTTCGTCACAGGCCGTTGAGCAGCGCAGACGCCTTCCATTTTCCCTGCCGTTATAAACCCTAAGGGAGAGCCGAAGCTCGACAATGAAAGCGGGAACGAGGAAACCTGCGCTAGCCATTCTCGAGATAACATACAATATTACCCCTTCAATCAAGTATCAAGTTCAATTATATAACTATTTTATATTTAACTGTATATTCTATATTTTTAGCCGGAATCTAGTACTTTGTCATTTTTGGAATACATTTTTAACTATTTTATATTTAACTACCTTTTAATTATTTAATTATTTTATATTTAATTTTATTTAGCTATTTAAGTATTTGTTCTATATTTTTGGCAAGAATCCGATATTTTTCATTTTTGGAATACATTTTCTAACTATTTTATATTTTTGGTTGGAATCTGGTAATTTATCCTTTCTAAAGTAAGTATTTTAAATTTAACTATAACTATATTTTATTTTTAACTATTTTATATTTATTAATGTTAAATGGGCCCACATTTTAAATTTATATTTTTTTCACTAGTATCAAGATTTACATTGCATAAAAAAAAATCAATATTCTAATTAATATGGGTAAAGTAGGTAAATAACATTAATAAAATATTTCATGAATACCCAAATTAATAACAAAATATTTTACTGATACCCAAATTAATAATAAAATATTTCACGGATACCCAGATTAACAAATTAAAAATTATTTAGGACATGTACCTCTTTTTAAATTTAAAAAATTTTGATTTGTTAATATATTATGACATGGAAATTACGTGAAAAATTTACGAGCACTTTTAGGCTGAAATTTCCTCTATCAGAAAGAACAACTTTACTTGGAGTATTTCCACCTTTAAATATGCTTATATTCAACATGAATACCATAAACAAAACCATGGGTTCTCATAACCCATGGTTTTTCTCATAGTATTCATGTATGGAATAAATTGGTTAGTTGAACTCCATTATGTCTACATTGACCCCTGAAAATTTCATTATAAGAAACTTTATTAGGAAAACGTTATATTGAACACACAAATATCTCTCGTTTAGAACTGATTCTAGATTTAGTCATAAACCCTATCTTCCATAAAATCTATCTCTAAAAATATAATGAACGAGAACTTGAACTTATTACCACATGTACCTTAGCATTTCAACTCACTATTCTTGAGATCTTGTTTTCTGAAACTTGCCATAACAAAAGCGTTAACATATATTTGTGTAACATTATCACCATCATATGTTGCTTGTTCCTACACAAATTTTTTATACTTATTCATTTTCTTGAAAAGTATTGTGTGGAACCTTTTCATGACCCCATGCTCCACACACCTCCCCATCTTCTACACATTCCTATCTCCGCACACTACTTACCCCCACACTACACCATAGTTAGAAAATTATCAACTATGCAGAAGACTCACACATTCATTCTTCTGCACATATATGCCTTTGCACATGTAAAGCTTCACACAAGGCATATTATAATGCTATCTCTCTACTTATACTCCATACTTAGTGATATTTAGATGTTTTCTCCTTTCGAGGTTAAGTGAAAACTCATCTAAGAAATTCCAACCTCCAAGGTGAAAAGGGGTTGATATTGTACCATGTGAATTATTCACTAGTAGACCACTCAAAAGAGATGCCATGGGTTATTAACTTCTCGTTATCATTCTCACATGGCCTTATGAAGGTGATATGTGATGAAGCGATGCATTACTAAATGCTACTGTAAATCAAGATTTATAAAGCTAAGAACTCCATAAAGCCTCATTAATATGTCATTCATATTTGGTGTGTAAAAGGAAGAAGTAGGATGTTTGTGGATATTCAACTAATGAACTTGCTTGATAAGATAGAAACTTCCATTTCTCTTCTGATTATAAGTTGTATTTGAATTTGATTAAGAAACAAAATAATAAAATTTAGAATATTGGGCTACCTAATGCTAAATGTGTTCTATAACTCTTTGATTTCAAGGAAATTGTTTGTTGGTGCACAATTCAATTTGATCCCAAGACCTGAACTATTAAGATTTCTCTGTAGAACAAGAACCTATTCTATTAACTTCTAAGTTTTTCAACAATATGGTGAGTTTCCAAAGCTAAACATATAACTCAAATCTCCCAAAGCCGACACATTCATTGATTCTAAAGATGGTAGAATGAATATTATTTGAGACTTAATTCTCTAGTTTGCAACTGTTTAGGCCAACCTCTCCTACATTGATATTACATTGCTAGTAGAACCTTATAGATAATTTTCATGGTTGTTCAATCATGTCATGAGGAAAAAAACAACTTCTCATGTTCCTAGGTTAATTTCTATACATATTTTATTTTGGTTTTAAAAAGGATATTATCTTTGATTGGGTAGAGGTTGTTTCCAATGAAATTTCCTTCCAATTGGCCAATTTCCACAAGACCCAGATATCTTTCATGATATCCTACCAAGTGATGGACATTGTTTTATGTAATTTATTCAACAACCTTCCCTTAAGAGAAATATGAAGCCAAAAATAGAACTAGAACAATTATGTTACCATGCTCTATGGAGACACAAGGTGTTGTTTCATTTTTTCCTTATTCAAGATCAATTTTTTAGAGAATTCATACACAATGATAGGAAATGAGCCCCAAAGGATACCTTTGGAAGCTCAAGAGTTTCTCACAAGAAAGGGAGTGCATGTGGAAGAAGGAAATCATACATATATTATGCTTCCTAGATATGAGGATAGACCATAGTTACAACCTATGTTTGTTTTAGACATGTATTTGTTTTGCATAATTTTGTAGACAGTGACTTTCCTTGTTAATCCTTTTTTATGGGCAAAGAATAAAAAAATTATTACACTACCATTCACTATCACATATGTTACAATGAAGAATTTTGCACATCTCACATATATTTTTGAAATATTAAAGAATTTTGATTTGATTGAAGTTGAACTCACACAAGGATTTGATCCTGAGGGCATATTCTAGAAGCATTTGGAACTATATGATAGGAAAATTTATTCAAACTAACCGTTGAAGAAAGTGACGAAAATGAAGCAAAAACATTGAAGGAAAAATAGATAGTAACACCTAATGATGATGTAGCAACTAAAGTGAGTACTAATTCTAAGGAAAAAAACCAGGAAAATGGGAAAAAATCTTACTAATTCTCAAAGCACCATGACCCAACATAGTTCCTCCTTGGCCCACAAAATAAATGAAAACATTACAATCCAAAGAGAGAGTAATGAAAGATGACCTTGTTGAGATGATGGGGAATAACCACCCCCTACATTAGCTTGGAAAGGTCCCATATTGTTACTTCTTCTAAAAGTAAAATTTAAATTAAAAGAGGGTCCAACAAGTACAAGGATTTGCATATATGGAAGTAGATAGTGCAACCATCCTTGACTAGGTAACATCACATTTCGCTGAGAGTTAGAAACTAATAAAAGAGCTTATTACAAAAGGGAAATTATTTTTTTGAGAATAATAATTGACCACGTACAACACCTATTATGATAAGGTTGGTAGAAACTTACAGTTTGAAGAAGTGCATGTTAAAAATATGTAAATTACTAAGAAGTTGAAATTAAAAGTTGGCATCTCAGGAGTTGGACCTACTAGGCTCTTGAAGTTACACATGACTATAGGTGATATACATTCTCACTTTTTCACTTATCAAGAGGTTGACAATATGAGGTTAAAAAGAAAGATAAGTGAGTTAAAGGAAGTTCTTAGTCCCAAACTTATATTTATGCCCCCCTTAGCTATTCAAGCATCTGAAGCTACAAAAAAAATTACTCCAGACAAACCCCATAAAGTTAATAGAGTAACAAAATGTTGAATGGTATCAGATCCTATGTCACAATAAATATTAATAAGAGACTAGGAACAATTTTGGAAGAGTGAGAAATTTCTTTCCATTTAAGAAACTTGTCTCATAGAATTGCTTCACTCTCCGAATATTTGAAGAAATATTTGGAGCATGATGAAAAATATTTGATAACTTTGATTAATAAAATTGATGCTCTTATTTTTCTCTAGAAGAACCAACAAGGCCTTCCATTAGGGAAGAGAATCAAGAATATCAAGACAAGATGGCATGCAAGGTTAAAATGATAGAAGATGTTATTTCAGAAAGTTTGAGTATTGATGATTGTAAGAGAAATAATTTCTTCAAGGCTATAAAATTTCTTGATGAATTTCAAGGACCCAAAATTATTATAGATTATATGTTGATTCCAAAAGACATGTTGCAAGAAGAGTTGAATATTATCAAAGCATCATGGTATAAAGATTTCAACAATTTGACTGATTTTCTAGAAGTTGAGTTCAAGAAGTGGTTGATTACATATGTCAACAAAAACAAAGCCCAACTAGAAACTACTAAAAAAATATAGAGATGTAAAGGACTTAGAGGAAATATTTGCACTAACAGTAAAATAAGACATACTTTTTCGACCAATGAAGGAGTACATTGAAGTTTGGCTTAGAAGATATTTAAATGAAATTGTTAATATTCAGTAACTTCCTTTGTGATTGGACTAACAGAATTTTGAAAGCCGATATATACTTTGAAAACAAATTCTACCAAGGAGAGAGGTTTCATTCCATCATTTTTCCTTCTGCAATTTTGTGAGTTTCATTTTGTTTTTTTTAAAGGAATTCCCTTTCTTTCTCCACGGTCTTTGTTCATCCAGCTTTATGAATTGTCTTATATATTTGTAATTGGTCCTTAACTATAGTTCCTCTTTTTCTTCTAGGTAAAATTATATTATTTGGTCCACAAGAGCCTAATTCCAATCCTTTAAGGATGAATTCCTTCACTTTTTACGCTTAAGTATCAAGATTTTGTAAGTACTTTAGGCATTGAGTTTATTCAAAACTTAAAGTCTGTAAAATGACTCTTGTGATCTTTGACTGCATGAAATCATTTTAGAGTTCTATGAATATCTAAGCCATTTCTCTATTTTTTGTCTATTGATTTTATTCAAATGTGTTTTCTTCGTAATGTATTAATGGATGTGTAGAATGGAATGAATCATTAGATCATGTTTATTTCTTATATCATTATTTTCTTTTCTTTTTAAAACACTCAGTCCACTCATAAGTGAATGTGATGAACACTCATTTTTCTATGATTTGAATTATTTTATATATCCAAGTGAATGAAAAGAAGAGTACCACCTCTATAAAAATGTAGAGGGAACCTGAACAAGGCCCTAGGAAATGAATGATTCTATATTCTATTCCCAATAAATGACTCATCATAAGCTATTCCAACCTCATATTCTTATTAGATTGAAGACCAAAGAAGTATCTTGAATCAATTATATGACTTGGTCTTAAAGACAATAAAAGCTAGAGAATAATTTGAAATATCGTGGGAAGCTCTTTCCCAACAAGAACTTCAAGTGCCACGAAATCCATAAGGGTGAACCAAAATACAAAATACTTGAATATGGGGGATCCTAACACTCCAAAAGGTACTTTGACCAAAAAAATAAGTAATAAGAATATTAAAGAAACAAACAATCATTTGAAAGAAGGGATATCACTCTTTTTCCAACCTGAAAAGGATGAAATGGAAGATAATGAAGAAAGATGAGAAGAAAGGTGAGTGATCCAGGTGGATGTTGGTGGCCACCCGCCTATTCCAATTGGACCCCCACCACTGTCTCTTTCAGCTTTTTAGTTTCCTTAATTGTAGCACAATTTATTATTTTTGGCAGTTTTTCAGGTCCTGAAATTCTGGAGCCGTTTTGAGGCCCTAAACAACATTTTTTTTTGGGAAAAACAAGGCCAAGAGAAGAAGGAAATAATTCAAGACAAAGGTACCAAAGATGAAAACATCAAATATGTTCCTTAGCCATGAAAGGTGAGGAACATCCATTACCAAATTCACCTCAAGCAATCTTGTCTATCTTTAATGGTGATGACATCATGAATCCATATAAACACATGGACCAATTTATCACTATTTGTGATACACATAGGATAATACATGAGAATGTCATGGTAAGCATGTGTTGATGGGCAAAATGTCTTGCCAAAAATTAGGGTGTCTCCCAGGTGTGAAGTCCCAATTAGAGCGTAATGACCCCAGTCATCTTACAAGTAGATAGATGTTGTGCTATGGTCTCAATCATGGATATAATGTAAATATTGTTTTGATCAGCTTGCATATGTAGGATTATTTAGTTATCTATGGATAAATATGGAAAGATAATAAAAATTCCTACGCATATACGTGTGTTTGAACATGATTAAATGCCTAAGTGTTAAATGGAAATAAAGAAAATATGTATAAAATCATGTACATGGATTTTGTAAATCCTATATGGTTATTTCAACTAAAATGTATACTTTTGGTTACTTAGATTTTATATGGCTAGTGTGAATGTAACATATATCTTTATATGTGTAACCATGGTAAATTTCCAAAGTGGAATGCTTTCGGTGATAATAATACTTGAGATGGCCCTAACTAACTAACTAACTAGAAACCCTAGCTAATTAGAAACCTGATTTGAATGGTTGAAAAAGAAAATTAAGGAAGGGTCACGAACGGAGGGGAGCAAGAAAGAAAAAAGAAAGTGGAGCGCAGGGAAGGAAGAGGCAATTGAAGGGAAAACCCAAGGTAATTTTTGCAGGAGAAGAGAAAAACACACAAGTTTCAGTAGCATCATGAAAGCAGCAAAATAGACCTTCATGATTTAGAGGGACACAATACAGAGGTGAGTTAAACTCATTGGAAATCACTCATGATATTAAAAACATTACATTTTTAGCTAGTTATAATTTAAACCCTAGAGCATAGACCATCACGAAAGGTGAAACCAAACCTGTGATTTTCTATGTTTGGAATTATTCTACACTATTTAATATACATGATGTAAATTTATGTTAGAAATTTTATACTCTATGTATGTGGAATGACCCTTGAATTATGCTATTGGATGGGTTGATATATATCTATATCTATATCTATATATATATATATATATATATATATATATATATATAGACATCCTATCAAGCTATGTCTTGATTGGTCTTGCTTTCCCGAGGGCAGAAAGTTGCAAGTTATGTGATAAATTTGAAACCCATATCTTCCATTAAACATAATTATGGCTTAGGTTCTGAAGGGTCCTTGAGTTAAATGAGGGTTTATATTTTCTACTTTGGTGCCCCTCATTATTTAAAAAAGGTGGAGGTTTATGGCTGCCCTATATTGGTTTTCCTTGCTACATAATCATATTTAGTATCCTCTAGATTCCCAACACAGAGTGGAGATACTAAAGCTGCAAAATTCAGGGTGGAAGAAATCTCTGGAACCCTTGAATTAAGGGAGGAGAATATCATCTCTATAATTCCCTCATTGGTTAAAGGGTGGAGGAGGATCTGGAATCCTGGTGTAAGCCTACATCCATGGGCAGGGTGGAGGTGAAAAAGGCCTTTGGAATCCCTAGTCTAGTCCTAATCTAAAGGGTGGAGGAAGATTTACTTTATAATCTCGATAAAAGCCTACATCTATAGGCAGGGTGGAGGTGGAAAAGGCCTTTGGAATCCCTGGTCTAGTCCTAAGCTAAAGGGTGGAGGTTAATTTCCTCTAGAATTGCAGAATAAGCCTACATCTATAGTGTAACAACCCTTGGTTAATTTCCTATGTAAATAAAATAATAACCAAGGTCATGGGACACATATTCCAAGCTGAATGTTGGGTAAAACATAGTGATGGGTATCACTGGTGACTAATTAATGGCTATGGAAATTGGCAAAGGCATTGACTAAGGAAAAGTGCCATTAATTGGAATTTTATTTATGAAATAAAGGGAAATAGGAGAAAAGGGAGAGGAAAGGTCACATATTTGCACAAGGAGGAAATTGAAGGAAAAATGAAGGAAAATGAAGAAAATAGAGGCCTCAATGATAAAAAGGCTTTTGAGGATCAGTTCGCGGTTTTTTGTCAGTTTTAGCTTGGAGCTCTCTTCTATTATCTCATTCTATCACACTCTTTCACACAGAGATATCTTGGAGCATTCTAGGAGCATGCTTGGAGCACTCTAGTTTCACTTGGATTGAAGAAACAAGGCAAGGGAAAGTATGAAAAGGGAAAGTATGAAAGCTCAAGGGGACAAAGATATCAAATGCTACATCTGGATTGATTTATAGGTAACAAGTTTCATGTATGATCTCCTTGTTGATTTATGGATGCATGGTATATGCATGTGATTATTTGGTTATGTTTTGTCATTGGCATGGGGGATTTCCTGGATTGACAGTGGTTTTAGCCTTGCCTTTCCATTTTCTAGATAGCCATGGTGTTGTGGGTTTCTCCACTTGATTTTTTTTTGGTTGGTGCTCATAATTCCTTATGGTTGTGGATTGGAACAAATGCTTTCGAAGCCCTGGAACAATGTGGGTTGAGTTATTAGTGTTGGAACCTAGGTTGGAAAACACACTAGATCCCTTTGCGGGTTGAGTTACTAGTCTTGGAGTCAGGTTGGACAAATGTTGTAGATCCCTGGAAGGTTGTGGGTTGAGTTACTAGTTCCTGGAGCCTTGGACAACTTAGGTAGAGACTGATCTGGTGTTGGAATAAGGAATTACTGCAAGGGGGTGGGGTGGGGTGGGGTGGGGGGGGGGGGTGAATCAGTGATAGTGAGGTTCTTCAATTTTTTTATGAAATTTATGTGTTTAGTTGTTTCCTCTATTGTCTATTACTTATGAGATCATTCATACATAATTTAAATGAGAAGAGAGATAAGAAATTCATATGTACACATAATCCATCACATAAGAAACATACACATATTGACACCAATATTTTCATGTGGAAACCCAAAGGGAAAAAACCACCAATATGTTTGTTGTTATGATGTAAACTAAGCACCTACTTAATTACATCAATTTGTTTGTGAGCACCCACTTACAGGAGGCACCAACTCCCTTAGGATAGCAAGCACCTTGTTGAGTCTTGAAAATGTCATTCATTTCCATTACACTTTCACTATTATGTCCATTATATAACCTCCATTTCACTACTATGTCACCACATTCATCCCACTTTCATTATCATTGGGCCACATTTATGCTTTTCCAATATTTATTAATTCTAAGCCTTTTAAGTGAATTTGTGGTTAAAAATTAGAAAATAATGTGCATATGCTCATACCTAACAAGTGGGTTGAGATTGTTGACATGTGTAGGTTGAAAGGAAGCTTCTAGAAGACCCTTATGTGGCACTCTAAGGCCAAATTCGAATTTGAGTGGAAAGAATCATGGGATCATGAGGATATGTGTCACATCTCCTAATTGTATTGTAACTCTAAGAAGACATGTGTCTTATTAGTTCCTATTTTGATTAGGACTCTAGAGGTAGAGGGAGAGATTCATGGACTCTCATTAATGAGATGGCTTCTCATCTTTTTGTATAAATAGGAGATCGCTCTCCTTCATTTGTTAGTCTTTTAGCTGGTGAGCTTAGCTTGGCTTGGCTTTTAATTCTTTAGCTTGGAGTTTGTAGTTCTTCCTTGATGGATTTTGAAAGCTTTGGAGAACTTTGTTGTGCTTTGTAATTTTGAAGAATTTGAATAAAGTTTTGATGTTCTCAACATGGAAGGAGATGTGAAGTAGATGTCATGGAGCATATTAGAATGTAAGGTAGAGTAGATTTCATTTTGTAAATTTTGCTTTGATTTCATTATGTCTTTTGATTGCTTTCAAGTTTGAAAGATTAGATTTTTCATTCATGCAATTTTAATTCATGCAAGTGTGTTCAACCGGTTGATTGTAGATTAGTATGCACATAGCTTTGTAATGACTAATGACATGATGGAATTATCTTGTCCTTCTGCTGATTTATTTTCTTAGTTCTAATTCCAGCACTGTTTATTTCATTCAGTTTTGTTTTGTTCATTTACTTTTCTGCAAGATAGATATTAGACTGCTCATGTCATTTTCAGTTACCTCCTATAGCCAGAGTGACTCAAATGGTGAGGGATTGAAGTATGAATGCGTAGTTTGATATTAGTTTATTTTTCTGCAAGTTAGTTAATGAATTGCTCATGTCATTTTTAGTTACCTCCTATAGCCAGAACGAGTCGAATGGTGAGGGATTGAAGTATGAATGTGTAGTTTAATATTAGTTTCATTTTATGCAAATTAGATATCAAATTGCTCAATTTGTTTATGATTACCTCCTATAGCCAGAGCGAATCTAATGGTGAGGGGTCAGAATATGAGTTGATGTAATATGATTTAGTTTACTTTGCTTACAGTTTTTGAATTTCTTTAAGTTCAGTTTTCTTTTTATACAGTAGCAAGGATACTGGGTTTCATAGTCACTAGCTCATTGTTTGGTTGTTGCATTCTATTTTGATTGAAGTAGCTGCATATTTACACTTTTGTTTAAGTACTAATTCCATCAATAACAGGTTTTAAGATCTTTTGAAATCTACATCCATACTTGTCCTTTAAAAGTATTCTTAAGACCTTAGAATAGGATTTCCATTTGCATTAGACACTTTAGGAAACCAACAAAAACAAAACCCCAAAACAAAATAAAATCTACAAGACATAGACTTTGTCTTGAAATCTACATCCATACTTGTCCTTTAAAAGTATTCTTAAGACCTTAGAATAGGATTTCCATTTGCATTAGACACTTTAGGAAACCAACAAAAACAAAACCCCAAAACAAAATAAAATCTATAAAACAACGAAGTAAGAAAAAGGTTAACTAAGCACATATGGTGCACCACACTTCATCAGTTTACGATACCCGGATTGATAATTTATGTAGAGCAATTTAAGACGTTAAATTGACTAGACACACCTACACTTCAGGAAGCACCAACCTCTTATGAATTCAGGCCACAACCTGCTCTCGCCATTGTTCTACTTTTTATACAATTTTCAAACTAAAAATAGAGGCAAATACATATACAGAGAAATACCAATTTGGTTCACTATAGAAACTTCTGCTCTCAATTCTCTATTGATCCATAGGCTCTCTCAGCCTCACACAGTAGCACACTATCCTTTTCTCACCATTACATATACTCTTCTCTCGGCCTTCTCTCGCACAAGTTATCTGTAACACTTTTCTTTAGTTCAACATTTGGCCCAGTTACCCTGCTCTCTCGTAGCTCCACACTCTTCAGCACATACACAACAATGTTCTCTTCCCCCCTTTTCTTAATGGAAATAATTAGTTTTGTTTCTCTCTCTCAACTCCACACTCTTCATCACATACACAACAATGCTCTCTTCCCCCCTTTGCTCAATAAAAATCACTAGTTTTGCTCATTTGCTGCACACTGCTCAATGTTGCCTTTGTTTCATATTGCCACACTTCCCGATTGTACCTTTGTATGGCTCCTCCATGCTACTGTTGCGTCTGATGCTGCAATTCTGCTACTGCATTTAAATACAAGGATGGGCTCTTGAGTGTTTTATAGACTCTCTGTGTCATTATCCATGCTAAGAATCCAATCTCTATCCACCTGCACACTCCAACAAGTATTTTCATCTCTGGTTCATAGCATACACAAATCACATACTTCAACATGGCTTCTATGTTCCTCATTTAAGTATATAATGTGTGCATGGGAGATCAGAGATGGCTTTCTTTCAACATTGGGAAAAGCCTAAGAATTCTTCTCTGTGAATCGTTGTCTTCGTTGCCTTGACAAAAAAATATTTACATATGCCATTAACTCCTTTAAACAACTCCTCTAACTTACATTTAATCTCTAGTTTCCAACCCATTCATCCTTTAACTCTTTGTACTGTTGTATCAGAGCTCCACTCATCATAACTTTTATTAAAACAAAGTTACGATATCTCATAGTGTCAATGCCTTTATCTCCTTAGTGCTTAGCTTCCTTATCATTTTATTTCATATGACTGCTGCCTGTGACCACCGATATGGACCTTGGGTGCTACAATATCGGAGCCATCATATCTAGTAACTTTTATTCAAATTATGTTACGAGGTCATGAGGTTCCAAACTCCTTTCACTCGGCTCTTTCCTGTTTTTCTTCCATGGGACTAGGCTCTATAACCAGTGGCTTATATTTTAGGTGCTAATGCCTTTATTTGTTTGGTGTGTGTTATATTCTTTACATGACTAGCCCCTCGCACGGAGGGGGGGGGGGGTCGTAGGGGGGCGATAGCCTCCATTGTTCGTTGCATTAGGTGCATTAAGGTGGTCACAGGGGGGGCGAAACTCCCCCTTGTTGGGGGGTTTGAGGGGGGCAGTAGCCTCCCTTTATGGGGTGCGGGGTAGCACCCCAGGGAAATTTTTTTTGGACCCTATATTAGGTGGGTGGACCTACCTATGGTTTTGTGCATGGTTTTCGCACATGGTTTTGGGCATGATGGTTTTCTACTCATGGTATTTTATAGATCCGGTAAAGGGAACTACAATTATATTCTAATCCAGGGTTAAAGGATTGGGGTTTATGGATGCTTTGGAATGTATATATATGTATTGTAACATTTAAAGGAATATAGTGAAAAGTCAATCCGACAGTCCCGGTTTTGGGATCCAGGGGAAAATCTCTGTGTATATCTATTTTATGTTTTATGTTTTATGCTGTCGCCATTGTTTATTTTCTGCTTTTAGAATTCATACACAGGTAATTTCTGTACGGGGTTAAAACCTACATTTGGTATCAGAGTTGTTTTGGCTTCAAGGGGATGCCTTTTTTGTTGAGGGGTTTTGCTTGGGTTTGTGGTAGACCCTGTTCAGTGGGAGATATGCAGGATTGATTCTTGTCGTGAAAGAATATGGTGAGCAGCGGAAAGATAGAGATCGAGAAATTTAATGGTCAAAGTTTTGAGTTGTGGAAACTCAAGATGGAGGATCTACTGGTGGATAAAGATTAATGGATTGCGGTAGATCTGGGTACTAAACCAATGACAATGTCAACTGAAGACTGGGCGAAGTTGGATTGGAAGGAAAACAACACAATACGGTTGTGTATCTCAGATTAAGTATTGTTGAATGTATCAAGGGAAGCTTCGGCAAAGGCTTTGTGGGACAAGTTAGGGACTTTGTACCAATCTAAGTCTCTAGTGGATACATGTTCCTATAGAAAAATTTGTATAACCTGAGGATGAAGGATGGAGACTTAGTGACAAAGCATCTGAACACCTTTAATACTGTGGTAAGCTAGTTGTTATCTATTGATATAAAAAATTTAGATGAATATAAGCGCATCAGTTTGTTGTGTTCTCTACCAGATTCATGGGATAGTCTGGTTGTTGCAATAGGTAGCAATGTGACTGCCTTACAGTTTGATGAAATAGTCTCATCCTTACTGTCGAAGGAGATGAGACGGAAAAATATGGAGGGCTATAATGGTTATGCCTTGTCTGTATGACGTAGGTCCCAGAACAGAAACAAAAATAAATCCTCGAATGGGAGATCTAAATCTCCAGGAAAACCTGTAAAGGTGTGTTGGAAATGCGGAAAGGAAGGGCACTTCAGAAAGGGTTGTATATCTAAAGCTCTTGAGAAAGGAAAGTACACATGTAGATCATGAGGCATGGTTAATTGACTCAGGTGCATCCTTTCACTTCACTTCCCACATGGAGTGGTTTTGTGAGTATGGTAAATATGATGGTGGTGATTTATTCTTAGGGGATGACAGGAAGGATAGAATCATTGGTCACGGAAAATTTAAGTTGAACTTGCAATGTGGAAGGATTAGAACACTTCTGGGTGTTTTGCGTATTCATGCATTGGACAAAAATCTGATTTTTGTAAGCAATTTGGATGATGCAGGTGTAAAAACAATGTTCGAGAAAGATATTTGCAAGATGGTTCGGGAGCACTGGTATTGATGTGGGAGTTTGGATTGGAACTCTATACAAGCTTCAGGGTAGCATTGTTATTGATGGGTGCAATAGTTATATGGTTCATGGAAGTGGAGCAGAAAATCTAGTGGTCTCTAGAGAAAAGACCATGTTGTGGCATCAAAGGCTTAGACATATTGGAGAGAAGGGTCTTTGAATACTTCGTGGTAATGGTATGGTAGAAGGTATGTCTAATTTCTCTCTGGATTTTTATTTTTGTGAAAACTGTGTATATGGGAAGCAAAATCGGGTGAGTTTCCCTCTGGTGCTAAGAGGGTGAAATGGATATTAGAGCTTGTGCACAGTGATGTGATTGGACCTGTGTTAGTTCCATCACTAGGTAAGTCTTTGTACTATGTATCATTTATAGTTTAATTCTCAAGGAATACATGGATATATTTCCTCAAGAATAAATTTGAAGTTTTTGACATGTTTAAAGAATTTAAGGCTCTGGTGGAAAACCAGACAGAGAAGAAGATGAAGGTGTTGAGGACAGATAACGGTGGAGAGTTTTGTAAGAAGGAACTTGAAGAGTTTTGTAAGAAGTGTGATATAACACTACAGAAGGCTACTCCATTCACACCTTGGAAAAATGGAGGTGCATAAATAATGAACAAGATGTTGATGGAAAAGGCAAGAAGATGCTCAATGGTGCCGAGTTGGGATAGGAATTCTGGGTAGAGGCAGTGGAGACTACATGTTACCTGGTAAATAGACCACCTTCATTAGCGTTGGAGGATAAGACTCAACAAGAGGTATGGACTGGTAAGAAACCCTCTCTTTCACATCTAAGGGTATTTGGATGTGATGCATATGTACATGTTCCAAAGGAGAAAAAAACCAAGTTGGATGGTAAATCTAAAAGGTGCATCTTATTGGGAATAAGGATGGTTTAAAAGGTTATAAGATTTGGAACTGAGAAACAAGGAAGAGTTAGGGGAATTCTGAGGTATAAAATGGGCCTCCTAAGGAAATTATAAAATAATAGTGGAAATAATAAAACAATATTAGATTACATCATCAAAGTTTAGGCAGAAAAAAGAAAAAACTATTTTTTCAACTCGCATTTTCAACTTATCTCTCTATGGGTTTACTCAAATTTCAAGAGATAGCACTCGTTGGATGAAGAATTTGATTCTTCATATAAGGAGTACCCATGTTGCATACTTTCGATGGACTCTGCTACACGAAAAATGAGAAATACATGAAAAACTTGATTGCAATCACATTTTTTCATGTATTTCTCATTTTTTGAGTAGCGGGGTCCATCGAAAGTATGAAACACAGGTACTCCTTAGATGAGGAATTAAATTTTGTACCCAACGAGTACTCCCACTCAAAATTTTAGTAAACAATTAGAGAGATAAGTTGAAAATACAAGTTGAAAAAGTAGTTTTATTATTTTATTATTTTTTAATCTTTTTACTTTTTTACTCCAAAATGGTGAATCATCCCCCATGGTTGAAATTATCATCTTGAATCCTATTGGTTCTTATAAAGTTTATTTTGGTTGTACATTTTTCTTAGGATGCCTATTTTAGACCTCAAAATTGCCCTACTGGTTGTGTACAACCGAGATGTGGTGTTTAGAGAGGTGAAAGATGTTATTAAACATGAATTATTACCAAAGGGACCTGAGAAGATAGAGTTTGAGCTAAAAGAGGAGGAATCATACTCTATAGCAGAGGAGGAATCAGAAGATGAAGTGCCACAAAATTTAGCTGTGAGAAGATCAGTTCGAGAAAGAAGGCAGCCAGAAAGGTATAGTCCAACTTCTTTCCGTTCAAATTTTGCTTTATCTATTACTGATGATGATCCCAGAACTGTTAGGGAAGCAATAGATTTAGAGGATGGAAAACTCTGGAAAGAGGTCATGGTTGATGAAATGACATCTTTGCACAAAAATGAGGCTTGGGATCTGATGGAGTTTCCGACTGGAAGGAAACCCATTGGCAACAAATGGGTGTTTAAGAAGAAGATGAATGTAAAAGGTGTTAGAGTCGGTCTAGTAGCCCTCCATCAGCGATCAAAGCTCTTTGCATTTGCATAAGTAGGTGTCTCATCAGTGTCATCTCATTACATTCCATTAGGCATGCCATAACCCTGATGGAGGAGCTGGTGTCTTTATTCCCCTCTTGGCACTGCTGGATCAAGTTGTTTCAGTCAATAAACTCTTTTAAGGTTGCTTGTCTTGTCTTGAGGTGAAAAGTCCTAGGTCTAGGGTTTGGGTCCAATTTGTCTTTAAGGTTAGGTCTTTAAAAGTCAATAAATGCCCAGCAGGCCAGAGGGATGACTCTCAAAGTGTTTCTTCAAAAGATTTCATCTTGTACAGCTAATTTTTACCTTGGATTTAAAAACCCTTTTTTTAAAGCCCAAGGTCATTTTCTCATTTATTTGTAAAAATTGCAAAAATTCAAAATTCTTTGAAAGTCAGCATGCAGCCCTGGTCCCCTTTGCCAAGATTCCTCAGAAGCTATCCCTGCAAAAATTTTCAAGAAAAACATCAGTTTCTCTCCATCCCTTTAGTCTTCATTGTGCCTCAAAGTAATAGTGAAGAGTGATTGAAGAGGAATTGGGCGAAATTTTAGAGAATACCCGCGCGCGACCCGTTGAACCTTGCGCGCAACCTGTTGGGTGAGCGCGACCCGTTAGGGTGCCCATCGCAGTTCAAAAACAACACAGGCGCGACCCGTTGGGCGCGCGCGACCCGTCCAGCCTTGCGCGCGACCTGTTGGGAATTCTTCCACCAAATTTCGCCTGCAAGCTGCAAAACAACTCCGGATTGCTTCAAGGTTGCAGGTAGGCCTCCCATCATTAAAATACATTGTTTGCCAAAGCTTGAAAAGCATGAGGATGTATTTTAAAGTCATCATTTTGAAATAATGAGTCCAATGTATATTTGCTTAAGAAACTCAAAGTGTTAGTAAGGCTAGGGTTTGTCTTGCTGTTTTCAAGGTCATCCTCTTCACCCCCACTTTTTCCCTACATCCCATTTCCACCTCCCTCATCATTTTTACTCAATCTCTCTACCAAAAATACCAAAAGCCCTAAAACCCTACCCCTATTCCTAAAAATCAAGACTCTAATCCTAAACCCTGTTTCTCATAAAAACCTTGCAAATGATAATTGTGTGATGGGGTATATCATCATTCCTTCCCTTAAACTCCCTATTTCATATATTTTTCCCAATTTCCCTTAAAAGTTTCCCTTCCCTAACATTTCCCTTGTGCTATTTGTCCCCTTGAAACAACATTTCAACAATTAAGCTAGCAGATTTTTGAGCAGAAGCAGCAGTACATTCCAGCCACTTTGCTCTCAAAACCATGTCAGAAACCGAGAGCGACTATGAGCAAAGTGATGACCGTGAGTCAACTCCGGAGGTTGAGGTACAAAGGAGGCCTCACAGGGGTGGTAAGAGTGGTCACCATAAGAGAGAGGAGCCCACCTCTTTGACCGATTTGCAGGCTTGTCCAATTGCAGTCACATGTTTCCGCTATCTGTCATGTTATGAATTTTGTGAGAGGATCTCTCAAATCCAGCATCACAGGGAATTGGCCCGCTTGTTTGTTTTGCATTTGCATGATGGGCATGTGAACCTGGCAGGGGTGGATTTTACATTGACACCTGAGATGATTGCCCAAGCAACAGGGATACCTAATGTTGGAGAAGTGTGGAACAAGCGCAAACTGTTGGATAGATTTCAGTATGAGCCCTACATTAAACCTGCCTTTATGAGACACATGACTGGTGTAGTTCCTTTCAGATTTTTGAGGGATGAGTATGTTCCCTTGATGAGGCTTATCATGCGCTATTTCACCTGTGAGGGCAGATTTGCATCTTTGTATTCGTACCATATTCGCTTGTTGATGCATTTCACACGGGTACGGATGATGAACATACCAGTTTTCATATGCCAGAATATTGAGAGGATGGTGCCCTTGGTGCAGAGAAGGAGTCCAGCACAGCAGCACAGGAGCATCTATCATTATGGTTTGATCCAGCTTGTGGTCATACATCAGTTGGCTCAGCAGGGTATCCCATGGGAGGATTTTATCTCTCGGGATTTTTTCACAGCATCAGCATCATCACCCCCTGAGGTTGTTCATGAGGAGGGAGGGCCTTCACAGCAGCATGATATTCCTGAGACCAGACATGTCAGCTCTCCTCCATTGGTCACATATCAGAGAGGCCACAGGGCCTTATTTGCAGCAGCTCGGCGAGTATTTTCTCCACATCAGGTGGAAGGGGTCTCGCCGTCTTCATCAGCTCAGCGAGTGTTATCTCCACATCAGGTGGAAGGGGCCTCGCCTTCTTCAGCAGCAGAGATACCAGAGAGAGGCAAACAGCCCAAGATTGATGAGGGGCCATCAGGTGTTCCAGGCATAGAGGTGGTTGATATTGACATCATTTCTCCTAGCCTAGAGTCAAAGGAGATCATTCAGCACCTAAGAGCTGAAAATGACTCATTACAGCAAAGATTGGACATGGAAAATTGGACAATCACCTACTTAGAGCAGCGCAACAAGCAACTTGAGGAGGAGCACACTCTTGATGAGTTGCGGAGGATCCATGAGGACCGCAACTTGGCGCGCAAGAGACCCGGTGACTTGGTACCCGTTGAGCGTGAGGCTATGCTTCTACAGGTCAATGCTCATTTGGAGAGGCTGCTGGCCAAGGCCAATAAAGATAAGGACCTGCTCCGGAACATGAAAAACCACTATTGGGCCCGAATGCATGTATGCAAGGCAAGAATGAAGGTGCTCCAAAGACGGCTGGCCAAGGCACAAAAATGAAGGAAAACGCTCGATCCCCTCCACATCTTGGCTAAGGCTTCTTTGAAGGAGCATGGTGTTAAATAACTCACTTCCAGCACAAAATTCTAAAAATTTTGAGCATTTTTGGTCATTTGTAATTTTTTTGGCAAAAAACAGGTTTTCTCCACCAACGGGTCGCGCCTTTTCGTTGGGCAACTCATTTTTGGGAAAACTCAGCATTTTTGGATTTGTCATGCAAAGATACACTTTCTCAGCCATTGCCAAGAAATTTCACCAAGTTTTGGGCCTCCAGAAAGTCAAAAAACAAGCAAAAAATGACTTTCTGCCACCTTTTTGACACACAGGAAGCAGTCTTGGGAGATTGCAATTTTGGAGGGGAAAATGACCACCAAATTCAAAAATTCCACTTGGGTTGGAAAGTAGACATCTAGACCTTTCCAACAAGCCCACTTTTGCCTCATTTGGACACCTGGAAGTACCTCAAAATCAGCTCCAAAGTAGCGCGACCCGTTCAGAAAGAGGGCGCGACCCGTTGGGCAGTTTTCACAGGAATTCATCTACAGCTCAGGAATTCGCCCAGCTTTGACCAGTTTTGACTTGTGATGGGATTTTTCACCCTTTTTGATGTAATTAATGTATTTTCATGATGACATGACACTTATTTACCTATTCTAGAAGATTCATTCATGTGATAGGTAAAAATTTAATGAATGAATTGGTTTCCTAGTTTGTAGAGGCAAGTTGTTTTGACTGCCTAGTTTTTAGTACTCAGTTTAGAATTGGTTGAAACAGCTCCTAGGATAGTGAGCTCGACCCCTAGAGGCAAGGAAAGATGTTAGATTGCCTATATTATGTACTTTCTTGGTCATTTTCATGGTTGGACTCTTGAGGGAGAAGCTCTATTGTATTACTCATTGTATCTCTGCAATTTTGGCAAAGGAAGAAAGACCAGGGTTTTGCAGTCTTTTTGGGATTCCTGTGGTTACATGTATTGATGGTGTGTATCTCTTTGTACTTGTAAATTTTTTATGTGATTCATCATCTTACTTTTCCTTCTGCAAATTAGGCGAATGAAGTGTTAAAGTAGAATTCATGATTGTCATGCTCTGCTTTTAAGTTTGCTTAATATCTATGTTTTCATCTGTCTAAAGAGAACTCTTGAAGGTTTCTTGCTCTCTTTAGCTCCTCACCAGTCATTCCTATCCATTCACTTAATTCAAAGGCATCAATACAGTCTCCTACCTTGCCCCAAAGAACCCCCTGCAAAAACTGTGTCCAATCCCCGCACCCAAAATTGCCTTTCCCCGATTTTCCACCAAAATCCTAAAATTTCCCAATTCAAACCTTTTATCAGTTTACTAGCCTAAAATCAGTGTTCCCTTTTTGGTTGTCTCGCCCATTGAAGATCTTTACCGAGATATACCGGAGAGAGCCCTCTCCTGCCCCGTAGGGCTAGCTACGAGGCTAAGTGGTTTGATGTTGCCTTGGAGTTTGCCTTTCTCAGCCTGAGGTGAACTTTCATGCGCTAACAAAAGGAAAGGTGGAGAAATACAAAGATCGGTTGGTAGAAAAATTTTATTCCTAGGTGTCAGGAATTGATTTTAGTGATATTTTTTCTCCTGTTGTGAAGGTAACTTCTATTAGATTACTTTTATTTGTTGATACTTCTTTTAATTTTGAGGTAGAATAGATGGATTTGAAGACAACATTTCTTCACGGGGATATGGAAGAAGAGATCTACATGAAGTAACCTGAAGGCTTTGCAATGAAGGTTAAGAAAGAATTGGTATGCAGGTTAAAAAAGTCTTTGTAAGGGTTAAAACGGTCACCAAGAATGTGGTATCAGAAATTTGATACATGTATATGGGAATTGGCTTCACCAGAAGCAAAGCATATCATTGTGTGTATTTTAAAGTAATTGGTGACTGTGTTATTTATTTG
Organism: Pinus tabuliformis; assembly: GCA_031772625.1. Lineage (NCBI taxonomy): Eukaryota > Viridiplantae > Streptophyta > Pinopsida > Pinales > Pinaceae > Pinus > Pinus tabuliformis. The sequence goes on along the minus strand of CM062804.1, from coordinate 1,029,830,290 downwards.
GTCTTGTATGTGGATGATATGTTGGTGATTGGAAATAACAAAGAAATTATCCAGGAATTGAAGACCCAATTGTCCTCAAAATTCGACATGAAAGATCTTGGTGTTGCAAACTATATTTGGGCATGGAAATTAAATGAGATCAAGCAAAAAGAAAGCTCTATTTAAACCAGAGGAAGTATGTCGAGACAATATTGCAGAAGTTTAATCTGAAGGATAGTAAACCAATGAAGGTTCCTATTCCTATCGGTGTAAAGTTATTTGCTAAATAGTGTCCCAAGACACAAGAAGAAGAGGACATGTCCTGTGTTCCATACGCAAGTGCAGTCGGTAGCCTGATGTATGCAATGGTCTATACTAGACCAGACATTTCACATGTAGTGGGAGTATTGAGCAAGTTTATGTCAAAATCATGGAAGGAGCATTGGACAACAGTGAACCAGATTTTCAGGTATTTGCGTGGAACTAGTGATTATGGTCTGTGCTACCAAGGAAGACCATGATTGGATAGAGTTTTGGACATTCGTGGATTTGTTGATGCAGACTGGGCTGGAGAACTGGATCATAGAAGATATACAAGTGGGTATGTATTTAACCTGTTTGGAGGTGCAGTTAGTTAGATGAGCATGAGATAGTCTGTAATGTCACTTTCAACTACAGAGGTAGAATACATGGTAGCCACTCATGCAAGCAAGGAAGCAGTTTGGTTGCAAAGATTGTGTTCAAGTATGAGGTTGGTACAATGAGCTATAAGGATAGACTGTGACAGCCAAAGTGTAATTTTCTTAGCAAAGAACCCTGCTTATAATTCAAATACAAAGCACATTGATGTTCAGTATCACTTTATGAGGGATAGGGTTGAGGAAAGAAAGGTGTTGTTGGTAAAGGTGGACACTTTGAAGAATGTTGTAGATGCATTGATGAAGTCTATGAGAAATGAGAAGTTTTCTTGGTGTAGAGAAATAATGGGTGTTGCATGGCTTGACCAATGACTAAGCTCTCCTGTGGCCCCCCATGGAAAGAAAACAATAAGTGGGAGAATGTTGGGTGCATGTTATATTATTTCCACGACTAGCCCCACGTGTGGGGGGGTCACAGGGGGGCGGTAGCGCCCCTCTACAAAGTCTGGTGCAACGCCCCTGGGAAATTTTTTTTGGACCCTATATTAGGTGGGCAGACCTACCTATGGTTTTGTGCATGATTTTCTCACATGGTTTTGGGCATGATGGTTTTCTGTCAATGGTATTTTGTAGATCCGGTCAAGGGAACTATGATTATGTTCTAATCTAGGGTTAATGGATTGGGGTTTATGGATGCTTCGACATGTATATATATGTATTGTAAAATTGAAAGGAATGTAATGAAAAATCAACCTTGTAGTCCCGATTTTGGGATCCAGGGGAGAATCTCTTTGTATATAAATTTTATGTTTTATGCTCTAGCCATTGTTTATTTTCTATTTTTAGAATTCGTATGCAGGTAATTTTTGTACAGAATTAAAACCTACATCAGTTCTTGGTAGGGGCAAATCTCCATTTGTATTTTCTCTTCCTCCCTTGGTTCTTTTAGGTTTCCTTGACCAAGTGCCAACACTTCAGAGATCCTGCATATCAGAGATTTCTCATAATTGAATTAGAGGGGTCCCCAAAATTCCAACCATCAAAATGTACTTTCCACACATCATCACATAGCACTTAGGTGCTTAGGTGCTTAGGCCTTCTCTACGTCCTTGGTCCTTTGGATCTCTCACGATCAAGCACCAGTCCACATCGGAGCTCCTTTCATCAGATCATAACATTTCTTTAATATAATTAGACAAGAGTTACGAAAACGCCAACCTCTGATATGTCGACCTTCAAAATGACGTCATGCTATTGCCATATTTTCCACGTGGCATATCGTTAGTGGTGAAAATTGTCACCAAGATTTGCCTTATTAGTCCACCCAATGTTATCAAATCTAGCTGCCATGTGACCTGCAAACTGCCAAGTCATGTAGACATCATCTGCCTCGTCTGCTCCTGAGGGCCAATTAGCTTCTACCATGTGTCCTATAGAGGAGAGAGAAAGGGTCCTCTTGGTCCTTGGTTTTTCAATGATTTCCTTTTGTAATTCCAATTTCTCGCATTCCTCAGTGCTTTCAAAAGAATTCAATTTACAAGGACTTACGAAAATATGAGGTTATGAAATGCCATCTTCTCCACGGTTCTGATATCGAGTCCTGATGTGCTTCAACCTTTGATTAAACCTCCATTCTTCTGCTCTACTGACCTACAAAATTTCAAACCCATTATATTTCTATCTTCCAAAATTTGACTCCCAATATTTGACCTGCTTCAAGGGACCTCAAGACCCTGACTTTGACAATTCATAACTTTTGATCCAGGAGGCCATTTTCAGGCTTCCACACACTATTGGAAATCTCTTTCAGAGAAATTTCCAATGGAGAGGGTCTGATGTAGGATTTGAGCCCATTTTCTACATGCACAATGGCTACAAATATCTCTGCCTCAATGGTAGTCCAATTGACATCAATTCCAACATACCAAATTCCATAATCTGACAATGTCAATTGGCCAGCAATCTCTCTCTTTGGAATTTATGGCAAAAACATAAGCTCCCCCTAAAACTAGGCATGTTCTTCTTTATTGTTTTTCTTCTTAGTTTCTCAAGTAATCTTCCCCCCATCTTGCATCAATGGCAAAGGATTCCCTTGAATGCTCCCCCTAAACCACTGCAGCCTACTCTTCCATTGATCCCACTTGCTGAGTAGCTGCCAACACATACCAAAATTGAGTCATTTGGGAGGAGGAGTCACAAATCCTATCTTCTTCCTGATATATTCAAAGGTTTATCTTGCCAGTGGCTTAGTAAATACATCTACAAGTTGGTCTTTAGTGGCCACATATTCAAGTCTAAAAACATTGGTTGCAACCTATTCCCTTAAAAATGTAACTTGATAGGGAAGTCTTTGGTCTTGGAATGCATGACAGGGTTCTTAGAGATACTGATGGAACTTGTGTTATCACACGTTATTGGAATATTATTAGTCAACTCTACCTTAATATCCTTCAAGTTCTTCTTCATCCATAGAATTGGCTACAACAAGTGGAAACTACAATATACTCTACTTCAGTAGTTGATAAAGAAATGGGTGCTAGTTTCTTGTTGACCCATGACACTAAGAAGTTTCCAAAAAAGAATGATGCACTTGAGGTGCTCTTCCTTTAATCAATAATTTCTGCCCAATTAGCATCCGTGTAGGCCTTCAACTTAAACTCTCCGCTTTTTGCATAAAACAATCCATAATTCATTGTCCCTTAAAGATATTTGAAGATCTTTTTAATAGTGACGCCATGAATTTCATGAGGGAAAGCCTAAAATTGGGCCATAGGACCCACTGCTTGCATGATGTTTGGTTGCGAAGCTGTGAGATATAGTAAGCTTCCTATCATGGATCTATATTCAGACTGATTTACTAGTTGTGTCTCATCTTCTTTGCACAATTTGCAGCCTATAACCATAGGTGTGCTAACTGGATTGCAATATTCCAGCCCAAAATTCTTCAGAGTTTCTCGTAGGTACTTGGATTGGGAGATAACACTCCATTCTGAGACTCAGAAATTTGCAATTCCAAGAAGAAAGACAACTCTCCGATCATGGAATATCGAACTTTGTCTACACAGAGTTTGTGAATTGATGTCTCATTTATTCCATGTCTCTACCAAAGATTTTGTGATCCACGTATACTTCTACAATTAGTAGATGATTGCCTTAAGATTTGATGTATAATTTTTTGTCTATTGTACCTTTCTTAAAGCCCTGTTGCTGAAGGTATCGATCTAGTCTTGCATACCAAGATCTTGGAGCATGTTTGAGTCCATATAGGACTCTTTTTAGTTTGAACACAAAATATTTATCTTCGGTGAGCGTGAGTCCTTCTGGATGCTCAATATAAACCTCTTCTTCCATATCTCCATTGAGAAATGCAGAATTCACATCCATTTGATATACCTTGATGTTTTTGTGACTAGAAAAGGCAAGAAACATTTTGATAGCTTCCAGTCTTGCTACTAGTGCAAAGGTTTCCTTAAATTTTTCCCCTTCTGTCTGGGCATACCCTTTGCAGACCAATCAAGCCTTGTTCCTAGTTACTTGACCCTGCTCATTTAGATTGATTTGAAAACCCATTTGGTTCCAATGATGTTTTTCTATTTAGGTCTTGGAACAAGATCCCAAGTGTCATTATTTTAAATTTGGTAAAGTTCTTCATTCATAGCTCTCACCTAGAATTTTTCCTCACTTGCCTGGCTGATATTTTTAGGCTCAAGATGAGACAACAGAGTTTACACAACTTGAACTGCCAACAAGTTTCCTTAAAACCTTGTGTTTGATCTCCAAGAATTCGAATCTCAAGATGTTCCTCCTGTACATACCTGGAGGGTGTTTCGGGCCTTGGAGTTGTACTCGTTTCTTTGCCTTCATTATCTAAATCTGTTTCTTCTTTATCTAAGGGTCTCATGTCTGAATTTTCTTCTCCACCTAAGTTCATATTTCCTTTGGAGGAATCATATTGGGAAGTTATTTCATCTACTACTACATCAATGCAATATTCAACCCTCTTTTTCCATTTTTTTAACACTTGTATCCTTTTCTTTGAGGAGAGTACCCAAGTAATATACCCTGATCAACGCGTGAATCAAATTTTTTAGGATTTTCATCATTCGTTTTGATAAATAATTTTCTCTTGAACACCCTGAAGTTTTTAACTGATGTAGTTCTTCTCTTCCACAACTCATAGGGAGTTTGATCACTATTAGCCCTGAGTTGAGTTCTATTTGATAGGTACACTACTCATTGAGCTGCTTCTCCCCAGAAGATGTTGGATACATTTTCATCATCCAACATAGCTCTGGCCATTACCCAGATTGTTCTATTTCTCTCCACTACTCCATTTTGTTGTGGAGCTATATCCACTGAATATTGCCTCCTAATGCCATGCTCTTCACAAAATTATTCAAACTCTCTTGAAGTGTATTCTCCTCCCCTGTCTGATCTTAAGCATTTTATCTTTAAGTCTTTTGCATTTTCTACTTGATCTTTAAAATTTCTAAAATGATTTAAATAATTCTATTTTTTCTTTTAAGAGCATGATCCAAGTGTCCCTGGTAAAATCATCAATGAGAAACATAAAATACCTTTCTCCTCTTGGGACTTTTTCTCTAGTTGGGCCACAAATATTTGTGTGAATTAACTCTAGTGGGCTAGATGAAGAGAACTCTTTTGACTTAAAATGAGTCATGGTATGCTTACCAAATTGACATGACTTGCAACTTGAGTTATTAGGCCTTGACAGTCTTAGAAATACTCTCATAGCTCCCAACTTGATGAATCTTATCAAACTATCAAAATTCATATGGTCAAGCCTCTTGTGCCACAATCGTGCTTCATTCGTCTTGCTTAAATAGCAATTTACTCTGGAGTCATCAAACACATATACATTATTGTGAGTTCTGATTTCTTTTCCCACCATCTTTCCATCCTTCACATTGTGGATCTCACAGTCCTTGGATCCAAAGGTCACATCATAGACATTATCACACATCTCGCTTACACTAAGAAAATTGTACTTGAGACCTTCCACATAGAACACATTTTGTGCTTTTGTCTTTTGATCAAGACTAGCTATGCATTTACCCTTAATTCTTGTTGGAGCATTATTCTGAAAGTGATATTGTTCCCTCTGTACTTTTATTTTAGCGACAAAAACTTACTCTTATCCCCAGTCATATGCTTGGAGAAACCACTATCCACATACCATCTGTTTTCTTGATTTTGTGTTGATAGAGAAAGTCCGCATTCCATGTTATTTCCAGATTTTCGTTTCCAATCCTCTTTATCCTTTCAAACAAATGACTGCCAAGTGTTATGAGGATTCGATGGGTATTCTATCCTACTTTTGCACTCACTTTACTTGTGCCCAAAATTATTACATTTAAAACATTAAACATCAGTCATTAGGGGAGAAAGCATTTTGATTTTTGAGTGTAGAGTTTTGAGATATAAAATTTTGATACTTATTGTATTTGAAACTTCATCTCTTTCAACTTTGATCCTTTTACAATTAACAACCTTATGCCTAAAGATGTGACATTTATAACAATGACCATAAAATAAATGAGAGTAACTGAAGTTGGAAGGTTCATGAGTTGGTGCATGAAGGTACCTCTCTTATCTGGCTGATTGACTCATCCTCTGTTGGTGTGGTTCCTTGGGGTAGATGAAGTTATTATTCTAGTGATGGTCTCCTCTCTGGTTTTCTCCCTTTTTGTCTTCATTGATTCTTTCTTGATACAACTTCACATTTCTATAAGGTTCCTCAAATCCTGCGGGCCTGAAGTTCATCTTTCCCAAAGAAGGTTCATATGGTCTGGAGTATCCCAGTCCTGTTTGTTTTCCTGAATATCTCTGACTAGTTAGAATATAATCTACATTTCTTATTCCTTCTGCAAATTTTTCATTTATGCCTTTTTCGATCTTCATTTTCCCAAGATCCATTCTTAAAGAAATGACCTCTACCTCGAGACTTTGACAATTCTCTTCCCGTTCATGGATCAAATCTTGAAGAACCTCTTCCTTTCGTTTAGCTTATTCTAGTTTGACTTTGAAGGATATAATTTCATCTTTGCATGTGTTATGCGGAATCTACGACTGCACACAAAATTATCTTCCCTAGGCCTGATGGATTGATCTAGAACAACATAAATACAAAGGGACTAATGTTTTCCTAAAATTAAATAGATAACAGAATGAAGCCTATCTGGAATCTATCGTATGCTTCGCTCCTTCCTTGGCTTGGATACTCCAATCCTAGCTCCGATCATTATTATTAGAACATGCACAGTCAGATAAGGCAAAACAACGATCCACAAAATCTATGTAGCATCATCTAAACACTTTATTCAATAGATCAACATGGTATTGAAATATATGAAACCATAACATCGTATATAGGAAAACAAAGAACTCATTGCATTATTATAAATGGAGTGAGTTACAATAAAAATAGGTGTTGATCCTATAAAATATCACCTCTAAGTTGACTTGTCCTTTCCTTGTCACAAAGTGCACCTTTAATCACCCTAATGCATGGAAAGATATATCTCACATCAACAAGATAAGGGTAGAATCACTCTCCAAATACAACCCCTTGCTTATGGATGGTAGTGAATAAATAGATGAAGGAGGTAGTTCATGGATTCTTATCCTTTTACCAATTAGGGATTTAGATCCACTCTTGATGGGAGGATGAGATTAAGGGATAAGGGATGAAAACTCCAAGGTAGGATAGGATGGGATTCGAGACTTTTATCTAAGGTAAATGGTTACAACATATCATGGAAGCTTCTGGAAGAAGAGGCTTCGGGATTCTCTCTCTTTTTCTTGAATTTATAGAACCAACACAGGTGCATAGTGGAGCAACTTGTAGGTGATCAACACAGTCCACAGTGGAGCAACCTAGTAGTCAACATTTTCCAGTAGGATGGCAGGGAACGATGGTCCTTAAAATGACTAAAACAAGGTTTTTTCAAGCATAAACTCTGGGATTAGAATGAGTCATGCTTAGGGATTTGTGCAAGGATGATGAGAAGGAGGTCAAAGGATGTTGATTGATCCAGTTGAAGGCCTATTGACAAGATGTGAAAAAATGGCCTATAACAGATTCCCCCTAAAGCGCAAAGTTAGGAATGATAGCTGATGCCTGAAGTGCTTTACCTTGTGACACGTTGCGATCAAGAAAAATTGGCGAGATCATCATCTGTTACAATAAATTTACATCATGATATCTTTGCTGGGGGAGGCATACCCATGCTCAACACATAAGCTAACATTACATGTACAATGATCAAAAGACATGTCCACAAATGACTGATGGTGGACCAATAACTGGATGAATTCTTGTATGATCATAACCATCATATGTTTTAATCTTGTATTACTCCTGAAATCACATCCCAAATGGATGAAACTAGATCCAAGGTCTTCTATCTCATTCACACAATCAACCAATGTACGAGTCTAACCATGTGAACCAATGAGCTGAAGTTAAAGATGGTAGACACCATCTGATTACCGACCAATGATGTAAGCCATTAAAAGACGCAAGAGAAACCATCAATGATGTTAATGGCTCTCAAGGTACTCTAGCACAATCTGTATGGTGTGTATAAATAAGTTGAAGTCAAACACCACACATAATATTTTAGTCAAAGTCTAATGATGTAAACCTATCGCCGAAAGCAAGGAAACTTTCCATTGATGTATGCAAGAACCAAGGTACCAAGGGGTGCTTCTAATTCAAGGAAGCAACCCATCGCAAGAGGGCCTTGATGTATCCCCCATCAACGACATGAAACAAGTATGATAATTTGAGACAGAATGATTAGAATGATGTTGATATGGAACTGGATCAAGAAAGGCGGATATGGAATGAAGGCTTAAGAGTATTATAGCAGATAGTAACTAAATGACTTCTCTTGAACACAACGACGACACTAAATGGAGTTGGAAACATTGAACCAAAACCAAAAGTGAAGGCTTTGAAATGGTATGATAAACCAAAAACAAACAAATTTCCCAACCCGACAGCCACAAAGATGAAGTGGAAGAGTTTCATGTTCAAGAGAAACTCGCTTCCATTAACAAATGGAGTACCTTGTTTTCCCAATTTCCCAGCCATAATAGTCATTACCTCTTTATTTTTTAACAAGCTTGAGGAGGATAAAATATGATTGATATGTAATTCCATCCTTTGGATGAATCCCTCTGAGAATATTTAAAAAACCCAAAGAAGGAGTGGTTCGATCCCATCATGAACGAAAATTCTATTGTTGCTTGATGTTTTAACGAGTCCAGCGAAGGTAAAAATCGAGATACTTTTCATGTTTAGAGAATTTGAAAAAGAGGTGGAAAATAAAACTCTAGATGTTCCTTTTTGTAGATAGTCCCTTAGGTTCGAAAAGGCAGAAAATAATACCCAAGATAACCTCTTAGACATGTTCAACTAAGGTATTTCTTTTTCATAGCTAGTCTATCTCAATTCGGAAAAGGGTTAAACTTATACTGAGTAGATGTCTTTTAATTTACTTTAACGAGTTCAAAAATAAAAGTGCTCAACAATATTTTCATATTTTGGGAGTCTGAAAAGAGCTAAAAGAAGACTCCAAGGGGTTCCTTTTTCATAAGTTTACGGAGCCCAAAAAAGTGATAAAAGTGTGCTCCTTGGTCAAAAGAATATGTTCAAAACATGGCAAAATATGTCAAACTATTGTCGACCTACTTAAAACATCACAAAAAGGATTAAAATACTCGTTTCATGGTAAAAATAGGTTGTTACCAAGTCAAAGCATTAAATGTGAATAAAATAATGGAAAAAAACCATAAATATCCAAAATGACTATTTATGTTTACCATTTCACATTTACTTTCAACAGTGAAAGTTCTTAGTAGTTTTTTCGCTCGATATTCTGCAGCTGATTACGCTTAATCTGGTGGATCATTTAAAGTGTTATCACTTCTAGGTAGGAGCTAACACCTTTCTCTTTCAATTCATGCTCCCATTTTATGATTTCATGCAAGTTTTAGGTATTTTTGAGGGCCCTAACATTCTAAAACTTCACCCTATGACCCATGCAAGCCCAGGGAGTCAAAAATTGTGTTGCACCTAAGTCCATATACACTATAAGTAGGGATGAAATTCTCTGTCTCCTTCCTTGGGGGTGTGTTGGGCGAAAAGTCCAAATTTGTTTGCTAGTTTCCCTTCAATTTTTCTGAGTTTTGTTGCATGGAAAGGATCCTAATGAGTCTCTCTTTGATGTTTCAGGTCTTCATTAGCATAAAATGGATTTCATCTGGAGAGAAAGAGAACACGAAGAACAAGATTTAAATGCAGCTAATGATCCTGCTACCATCTAGGCACTAAAGGATTGTGGATTGTTGAAATTCTTCTGGCTTCCTAATATGAGGCAACAAATGGAGTTACTAGAATATTGTGTTCATAAATGGGATGTGAAAGCACATACATTTTTATTTGGAGAACATATTCTCAAGATCACAGTAGAGGATATATATTTTATGACTAGTTTATCCAGGAGAGGTGCCCCCATCTCTCTCTTAGGTGGGAGAAGGGGTGGAGAAATAGTGAAAGACTATATCATTACTTACTGCAGACCTCAATCCAAACCAACTAGAGATGGAAATATCAATATAAAATATGTAACCAGTTTTACCTTAAGAAAGATTTTTTTCATTATTTCCAAATTGGTGGGTAGCTCAACACTTCATGTGGCTAGCAGATCATACATGCAGTATGGTGTGGACTGAATAGAGCCAACAATTTTCAACTAGAGTGAGGGGTATTGGTCAATATGAAAGAACAACTTACCAAAGAAAGAGAGGGAAAGTTAAAAAAAAATTGGACATAGTTCCATCTTAGTCTCTTCCGCCCTAGAACAGATTCCATTACTTCAACCTCAAAGGGTACCATAGATCAGGAGGTGGATAGATCATATGTCCCGACATGCAGGTTCATTCGTGATCAGCTTCTCACCAGCCTTCTCTGGGTGGTTGCGCGGACAATTAATTATGATCAATGATGATCCATATGCAGGGATGGATTTCTGAGATGAACTTGAGCTCGTACTTCTTGAGGGTGAGTGATGGGATGTTATAGGTAAGATATTTCAACCATTTGAATTTTTGAAACTTATACAATTTTTTTGTGATTGTGATGTTTTTGAGACTTAAACTATTGATTTTTCATGTAGATATTGGGCTTGTTCAACTGATATGTGCTTCATATCTTTGTCATGTAGGAAAACAACCACAAGCAGTAGTAAAACTAGCACATGTTGTTGCAATAGGATGCGATACACTATGGGATCTAAATGTAGTTGAGATCCTAATTGAGGTGGAGCGCCACATGGAGGGGTTGACTCACGATATAGATGAGACTATGATCGACCAGGTTCTGTTGTGACTTCAACAACACACCATTAGAGTGCCTAGCCATATTAGTCGGTTATTGCACAAGATAACTCATGCAATGGCTTGTTATCATGAGCACTTTGATTAGTCTACTTAGATATTTACATGTAGTTTCGTATATGGGTCATGTGGCCATATGTGTATTGGGCACAAATTTTGTAAAACCAAACTTCAGTGTTTCCATGTTCCTTTTGTAATTTCAATGATGTGATGTGTATAAAAATTTATTTACATTCATTTCAAATGTCTATCTAAAACATGATTAGCAAGCGCATCTGTCAATGTATTTAGATTTCTAGAAATGTGTTCATATTGTATGAAACCGAAATGTATTTCTAGAAGGTGAACCCTTAAAAACATACGCAAGACGTTAGGACTTCCAACTAAATAAACATTAGCAAGTTGTAGTACCATGAGTTGTGAGTCCAGTTTGAAGACTAAGCAATGAAAACCATGTGAAATAGCATAAGATAGTAGCTCGACAACTATGTTGTATGCAACGATATTGTGGGTAGAGAGACCAATACAAATCCCTTGCAAAATCACTAAATTTCCATTTGGAGCAAAGATAGCCCATGCTGAAGAGGATAGGTTTCAAGTACTATGTCTAGCACCATCAGCATAGCCAAAATATGGTTCAAGGGACGTCAACATCTGCAAACCAAATGTAACAGGAATCATAGAAACCTTAGTAAACTCTAAAGAGACACACCACAAACACACTCAACACACCTATAGACAGTATGTACATAGTGTTACTATGGATGAGATCAAGCATAGTATATCTTTAGGTACAACCCATTCCTAGGCTGCGCCATTAGAATTCCATCGAAATCAACTAACTCATAGGCCCCTTTTGCAAGGACACCCTTGAAAATGTATGGACCTAACCACATAGGTTGGAACTTTCTTGAGCCTAACTTATGAGATTTTTGGTTATATAAAAGAACAAGGTCTTCTTCTGAGAAGACAAGAGGCTTGAAATTTTTTTCCTATTGCGCCTTAATACGTCTTTCATGAGCTTCATTAGCTATAGTGGCATTGCGCCGTGTCTCATATAATCAGGTCAGATGTAAAAGGAATTCATCTGATTCGGGTGGATATTGGTGGCCACCTACCTATTCCACCTAGACCCCCGAGTCAGTTTCATATGTTTCCTTTTTCATTTTAGCATTTACTAATTTTAGCAGTTTTTTAGGTCTTGAACTTCCAGAGCAGTTTTAACCCCCTAAACGACATTTTTTTTGGAGTCCAAGGTATCATACGCAGAAAATGAAGATAATTTGACCAAGTTATAACCCTAGAAAGTTGGTTGTCCAACTAACCCCAACGAGGCCCACAAACTCTTGGTGTTACATCTCCTGGGGTTAGGTTTTTGGTTGTTTAGGGTTTTCTCATGTTTTCCAATAATAAATAGGCCCTTGAGCCTCATTGTAACATAGTTCAAAGGCATGTAGCCACCACATCTCTTCTCAGATATAAGCTACCATCGCCCAAGCTATCTTATTTCCATTATGTTTGTAAGCATAGTTCAATATTTTTCTATTAATGAAATGAAGTGTTTTTTTGCTGCATCTCTATGTTTATGATTATATCTGTAAGTTGTTGCATTCTCATTTAAGTTCGGACCAATGGTATCAGAGAGGTCTTCTCTTTATCTGTTTTTCTTTGCATGTCCCCAACGACGTCGGGGTATAAGGAGTTAGGGCTTGATCTGGTTGAACCATTGCAAGATCAACCTCGCAAAATATGACGACCTCCCATGGCCAAAGAAAAGAAAGATGAGGGGGCAGGAGATCCTTTCAAAACGTTGCATTAGGAAGCCCTCAAGAAACAAAGGGACGTGATGATGGATAACTTTGCCCAGATCCTTCGATGACTACCCACCGGTGATGCATCGTCATCCAGAAACCGCTCTCGAGGCACCACTCCTTTTAAAGGTACAAGTTAACTTCGATATTCCCATATTCAAAGGCCTAATAGATGGAGACGTTGTAGATAAATGGTTAAATCTGTTGGAAGGATATTTTTTAGTTTATGACTTTTCCAATCGGGAAAAGATTACTTTTTCATTTCTTAAATCCGCCCCACACGTCAAGGACTAGTGGGAAACCTACTGTGAAGAAAAGGACGAGAGCGAACCCTCGTTGTTTTCAGCCGCACCCACATGGAATTATTTTCGAGATGCCATCAACGAACAATATTACCCTGTTGGGAGCTATTAATACAAATACATAAAGTGGAACACGCTACAGCAGGGAAGGGACCAAGATGTGCCAAAGTTCACAAATATTTTCCATACCCTTTGCATGAAGCTGGGTATCAAGGATACTGAGCGGCATTTGGTGCTTAAGTACCTTGGCTATCTACACAAGTACATTGAGGATGAGATGGAGTTCCTGAACATTTCCTTGCTCAGCACGACTTATCAGTACACTGTCAAGATTGAGCAGAAGTTTAAACAAAAGAAGTGGGACTTTGCATCTGCAAATCCAAAGCAAGGAACCCCCCCCCCCCCAAACCATAGAACAAAGGACCAAGCCAAGGCGGGGCTACCCAGGACAGCCCATTGAAGTCGCAGGAAAATAAAAACACCACTAAGATGAAGAAGGACACGAGAAAATGGTGCGAGTTCCATAAAAGATCCACTCACAATACAAGTGAGTGTCGAGCCAGCAGTTACTGGTGGTCAAGCTGAAGGCTTTTGAGTCAAATGCAAGTTCTGACTCTGAATCAGAACCTGATAAGGGAACTAACAAAGGGAATAAGATCATTGATGCGGAGCCTTGCGGCATTGTGGACACCACCAAGATCCAGGAGATTGATACTAAAGATCTAGAGGAGGGGGAATGCCTCTTCCACTCACAGATGTGGGTGAAGGGTTCTCCGCTGCAATTCATTGTCAATAGTGGGAGCCAAAAGAAACTCATTTCAAGAGAGGTCATGAAGCAGTTGGGCCTAAAGAATACAACACATCCACATCCATACACCATAAGGTGGCTTCACTAAGGACGAGATCTTCACGTCAGCTAATATTGCTGCCTTCCCTTCAGTGTCAATCCCATCACGGATGAGGTATTGTATGAAATTGCTTCTCTTGAAGTTTGTGATGTATTGTTAGGATTGTTGGCTTGAGGGGGGCTGACCCAGGTTCAGAGTTAATTAGCTAAACAAATCCCTACACTACTGGCCCTTTCGGCATTAGCTCGCGGTGTGCGGATTGAAGTCTCACTCGAAGTAGTATGGGGGGATGTTGGAACTAAGTTCCTGCACCTTGGAGATGTCTGAGGGGTCGATTTAGTCCAACTGTGAATACCTTCGTGCATGTTACTTTGCGCACTATCTTGACTTGCGATACCTTCGCAATTTGTTATAACCACCATCGTGCAACCCTCACCAGGGGCTGAGGTGCTTTCGCGCTGTTATGGCAGTGACCTGTGTTATTTCCCCAACTTACACTGCGTATCTTACTTATCTTCTTACAGATGTTAGTTAAATCCGTGTAAACAGATACTTTATCTCATATTTACTTAATCAACACAATCATATATGTTTGCGCATCATATAAACAGTGAAAATGCAATTCATACCTAATATACTCAAAGCATAAAAAAGTAAATGAATACACAAAATTGGTATAACACTTCTCTTTATTAATGCTTCAATGGCTATAGATTCAACCTGCCCTGTGCACTCAGCTGCAGGGGTCTGCAGACTTAGCTGCGGACTACTAGGCCTATGTGCACTCAGCTGCAAAGCCTTCTACTACTCTACGACCTAATGACTCAACTCTACACTTAGATAAGACTCAATTCTTCATCCTTCATTCCTAACTTCCTTCTTCTATTGGTTACCTATTTACAACTTAGAGCCTTGCTCTATTTATCCAATCCCATGGTCCACGTACCATGGGTAGATATCTAAAGTCGACATTACATTACAAAAATGAGGGCGAACAACCCTATGAATCATTTACAAGCTCGCACTTCATGCCCACAAAACGCAGAGTTTTTACATCAGATTTAGTCAAAATTTGGTCCTTAAGCCCCAAAACTTCCCTTGGGGGATCCTGCACCCAACAGGCCCCCATCATAAACATTGTGACTCACTCTCGGGTCACTCTGTCGGTGCAGAGATCTCCACGCAGAGACCTCCCAACTCTGCCCAGACTACTGTAAGGTCAGAAGTGCACTGAGCAGCTGCCTACTGTACCTCCTGGACGCGTTGTTCAGAGACTGTTGTAGTTGAACTATGGCCCTACACCTGTTACTGCATTCCCTGCATCTGTGTGAGCTCGGCTTCAATCGAGCCTGTAATAACTAATGCCTCATCGATCCAAGGTTGTACACACACCTTCAAAATTGCTTCCTTATGTCACGTTGCGTCTACCTGCTCTTTGAGATCTTTTCCATGTTGCATCCGTGTGAGCCTCTATGTAAGGGCAACCATCTATGGGGTCCTTTTTATGTCATTATACTTTTGTTGTAGCTCACACGCCTCTGTTTCTAAGCACTGTATGTTCGAGTCCTCCTGCAGAGTGGTGAGGACCTCGAACGACTCTTCGAATAATTTGGTGCAGTCCTTCACTGCACTACTGATCTCCTCTATTCCCATTGTAATGGCGTTGGCGCACTGTTCCCTAACCTCTAGTGGAGTTGAAGGCTGCACCTTCAACTTCAGTTCAGCTAAACCTTAGCCATCTCTTCCTTCACCTCGTGCACCCCTGGTGCTAGCCTCCAGATGTGCGCCTTTGCTGGGATGGCCAACTCAGGGACCATCTAGTAGGTTTTGTCAACCACCTGCACAATCTATCGATTTTGTGCCACTACCTCGTCACGCTGTAGGTTCAGTTGTTCCATATTAATTTGTTGTTCGCTCATCACCTGGAGCACACAGCTCTCCCTAGTACGTATTTCTGCAGTCACTCTGTCCTGTAAAACATAAAGCGTCTCTCGAGGGAACAAAACCATGTTGATCCCCACTCCCTTCAGTGCATTGACCGTAGGCCTGTCGGCCTCATTTTCTATAACTAGTGCCCCCTCTGGCAGCACTATAGTGTTGGTCGTGCCGGTGCACAAAATTTCCTTAGTCGCGACCGTGCCTACTACGAGGTTGGTCGATAGAATACCAGCCTGAGGAGTGCGCACCTACAACTCCTGTATCTATGTTCGGAGGCCCCCCAACACCATCTGATTTTCCTCCACAAACTACTGGAGGGCCTCCGCGGTGATGTCGCACACCATCTCCCCCATATCATGTAGGCCCCCCCTGTGGGGGTGATCGGGTTGAAATAAGTCTTAGAAGCTTTTGAATTCTTCCATGGCCCCACCATCTCTCTCGCAGGCTGTCGCTTCAACTGTGTGGACGCTGTCTATGGGTCTGTGCCACCTTCCTCTATTTTGAGCTCCTATTCAGGTAAAGGCGACTTCTAGCCCTTGCGCTCCTTTTCTCTGCCAACTGCGCCATCCACAGTTTTGCCTCCTCCTTTTTCCTTTGTGCAGTAGACTTCTCTGATTCCACTACAGAGCTGGCTGGAGCATGCCACTCTGGCGGCCATGACTCGAGCACAACGAATATGACATCGTCCGTGGCCAGGTAAGGTAGCTCATTCCATTTCTTCGCGGGGTACTTGCACGCCCGCATATATACGTGATGGAAGTCCGCCTTGAACTCCGTGAAGCTCTGCAGACTGTTATAGAGAGCGGGTGATAACTGTGGCTTGCAGTAAATCCCCATTCTCATGTTCATCTCCACGAACAACCAGAATATTTTGTTGTCTCGGACCCTCTGCGCATCTTTAGTTTCCCACAATGAAGTGTACTTCGTTGCCTTTAGGAGATCCTTCGCAATCATGGGGAATTGGCTGTCCTAGGGCAATTCCCAAGCCACCAACACTATGGACAGCAGAAGCCATGCATAGTGGAAAGTCTTCCCCTATTCTTGTGCCTCGCGGAAATTCTCCAGGAACTCCTTGCACAAGTACTTCGACCAGTTAAACTAGACCCCCTCTGTGCACTGCGTGGCAAGTGCAACCACTGGCGCAGGCACCTCATCCATGTGGCACTCTGCATAACCTTTCCAGCCAGTATTTGTGTCACAACTCTGACTTCATTATTGTTGATACTGGAGATTGTGTACCCCCTTTTCTTCTTCTCTAGTTTGAATTTTTTCTTCATGGCCTCCACAATGGCCAGATTGTTACTCTTACCGTCCGAAATATCTGTTGGGTCCTCCCCCTTGCAAGGGAGTTGGGTAATTCTATGGATTAGGTGGTTCGTGATGGGGATAGGCTCCTCTAGCCACAAACACCCATCATGTACCAGGCAAAGAAACTTCCTGATGAAAAAGATAGTTATTGGGGCATGATGGTAATGCGGCACCGAGAGCAGGTTTAACAACCTTGCTTTCTCTACTCCTTGCAACCACTTGTGCGGCTCCAACTCTATGACTCCCGCCGCTGTGTTTTTCTTTGGTCGCATTAGCTACGCGGTTTCCAAGTGTGGGAATTTCTCGTGGTCCACAAGATCCCAATATTCAAACTTTAGAACCGGCATCCGTCATAAGTGCGCTACTTCAAAAATTCTATCATCGGGGAGCAGTGGAGTCTGTAGAGAGCTCTTACTCTCATCTAGGTCCTTGGGCAGCGTGGCTTTCCCTTTTCGTGGCAGAACATACATGGGAAACCTGGTTAGAGGGTTTGCACCTTGGGTTTCTTCCTACATTCCTTTGTCCTCCTCTTCTTCCACCAGGATTTCCTCAAGGTCTTCCTCCTCCTCATCGGCTTCCAGATTGATTGTCTTCCCCTTTTATTTCATGGTAAGTTTAGTTCTCAGCGGGTTTCTAGGGGACACGTGCACTGATGCCATAGGCTGCTTATCTTTCTTGGGTCTCGGCGTGCGCGGCGATTTAGGGATCTTTGCAACTATCCTAGCACTTTTTGGGGTGTCTCCTATCGTCATGGCCTACGCGACCTCTTCAACAGTCATCTCTCCGATATCCATGGCTTCCTCTTGCGTGGTCATATTGTTGTTCCACAAATCTCTCAACGGTTTAGGTAGGTACTCAAATAATACCTTCGACTTCAAAAGATTGAACAAATCGGGGATCATGAATCTTTGGGCGTGCAATAACTCAATTCTCAACTGGCCAAGTGTTGTTTGTTGGGTAGCCCGTTGCAATTTATAGTGCATTTTTAATTCGAATTCGATCGTTCCCCCCAAATTTGGTCTATTAATGCTCCCTTGGAAATAGATTTTCCCAAATATAGCCCATAAAGTTTGCCTTAAATGTTTGCTTCTCGCTCCATTTGGTCTCAAACCAATCATCACATCGTGAATAGTGACTATAACAGTCACTTTCCAGCCAACCTGCATGGCAGCGCAGCTACCCTTGCGTTGTCACAAACCATGTGACACCTTGCTACTATGTGCAATCTTGACATCACGCAGCTCCCAAGCAGAGTAGTTTATAGTCCCACACCTCCTTTCAACTGCCTGGAGTGCTAAGACTGTGCTTCCTGCGACTAGTCAGCTAGCCTAGCCACCAGTGTATAGCTTCAAATGAAAACCATTTACTTTCCCTGTGAAGAGTTCGCTATTTAATTTCTCCAATTGTACCATGCTGCCATCTATGATTTCCTTAATAACATACGGTCCCATCTCATGCAGCAAACTGAGAAACTCTCAGCGGTGGTCCCTGAGTCTACCAATGTAATCGAGCTCATCCGACTTTATCACTACGATCTTTCTATCAATAAAGTCCTTCTTTATTCTGTCCTCAAGATTCTTGACTTTTGCTTCCTCCATGGCACTTTTCTCCCTTAACCGAACTCTTTCATTCATGAGTTCTTGGATCCTAAGGTCACCCTGCTGGATCTCCTCATCGAGTCCCAATCATTCATCTTCTAGCTCGTCCAACGGCGCAAGCCTTTCTTCTAGGGCTCCGCAGTCCATTACCCCTATAAGTGCCACTATACACGGACTAGACAGGCTAGACTCCATAGGCATTATGGCTTCTACTCCATCGATCAGCCGAAAAGGTGTCTATCTGGATACATGCAGGTCCCAATCACTTCGTTGCACGTTTCATATTGTGTTTAGCGAGTTGCACTCCTTGTCAGTTGCTTCTGCGTGGATAACCTTCTGTACGATTATTCTTCCCACATACTGTCTATCTAACCTTAAGAGCAAACTGTACATCTTCCCTCCCAACAAAAGCTTATTGACCATACCTCTCAGCACGGAGTTCATGCGCATCCGCGTAGGCTGTTTTCTGTATGTCGGCATCCACCTGGCTAGATGTGCACGTGGATTATCCTACCCACTATATTTATCTGTCAATTGCACTCTAGGCTTCCCAAACTATGTGTGCATCATTCTCCTGCATCTATGTCATTCCTCAAAGCTCCCTTGGTGTATACCCCACCACCTTGCAGGCATAGCGCATAGCACCCAATTCAAGGCCTGTAAGAGTTGCTTTTCCGGTACCTCTCTTTCAAATTTGTCCAAGAAGGTATCTACCTCACTTAACCCATAATAAGTAGGCAGGTCCCTTACTTCTATTGATATGTAGCACAACGACCTTGTCATCATATTACAATTCAGTGCAGTCACCTCATGTAACCGGTTCTGCCATTGCTCCATTTCTTCATCTAAATCCGATGTACAGGAGATTTCATGCTCCCATGAGATTCATTCGTCTGCGGTGGGATTCACCCAGTCTGGTTTCACATGGTTATCTTATAGATGCAGTCCAAATCAACATCACTTTCATAGTCACACATTGTCTCTGTATAGCGCGATCCTTCAGTAGGGTCCAGAGGTATAACTATGCATAGTGGCTTTTTTTCAAAAATCATCTTGCACTTCTTCATATTAATCACCCCGTTCATGTCAGTGGCCCAATGAATTCCTAAGAGCACAGGGTAGGGATTGTTGTCATCAACAATCTCTATCACTTCAAAGTCTGCTAGCACGCTCGCTCCATCAATATCCACAGTGATTCCCTGCAATCGCCGCATGGGTACTATCTTCTATTGGTTCACCATTCGCAGCTAAATAAGAGACCATTGTAGCATAGGTTTCGCCATTCGCTTCCATGTTTGCTTCGGTAGAACATTCGCGTTTGATCCTAAATCCATACTTACTTGGTCCATCTCATATTCTTCAATCTGCATGGTTAACCTCATTTCTCTTCCCATCCTTGTCTTATGCTTTCCAATCTTCTAGACTATGTGTAGTTCTCCTGGCACGGTCCCAGCACATCTGTTAATGAGTTCCTGTAATCCCTTTACAGCCTTAATGTCGCGCAGTAACTTCATGCATGTTTCTAGGAATGTCGTAAGCATAGATGGGCCCATCTCCAGCTCTGGTCTATCTTTTCTTCCTGAAGTGGAGGAGTCAAAAAAGATTTTCTTGGCTTCCATGAAGGTTTCCTTAGCGCATTGCAAATCAAACTCTGCTTCTTTTGTTGGAGCTTTGCAAACCCAAGTACTATCTTCAAGTTGTTTGCCTTTATCATCTCTTGTTGCAATTCCACTTTGGAGCACAATGTTCACATTTGGGTCTTCCTCGTAGCTCAAACCTCATCATCTGCAGGTTCTGAGTTGGGGGAAGCGATAGCACTCCCTTGTCGCATATCCTAGCTATCAGCGTAGGGCAATCTTCCATCTCATGATCAAACAAGGTACAATACAGACATGATGGACGCATTGGGTTCATACAATCATGGGCATAATGTCCTAGCCCTCCACAATTGTAGCATATTAGCTGTCCGTGACCTCTTCCAGGTCCTCCTCCACCTCGGCCTCATCCGCGCCTCTGAAATCCTGTTCACGCCACTCCTGCGTTCTGGTCTAGGGGTCACATTTCAGCCTAAACTCTGTAGGTGGGATTTCTATCCATCATGAGCCCATAACTTCTACAAGTGCACTCATCGTGTCCCATTGACCTACAAAAGTTACAGAACAATTGCTGCAAACTCTGCATCTCAAGGCATAGGCTTTTCAACTAAGCATGGATCTGCTAAACTCCTAAGTTAGGATCTTGCATTGGGGTCTCATGCAGCCTCATCGTGATTTCTAAGGCCTCTGCCTGAGTCGTTAACTTCTGCTGTGATAACGCGCTCCTCAGATGTGGTGTTAGTGATGCTACAAACCATTCACGGTGTTGTCCATCGGTCAAATTCATATTAGCTTCGTGAATTGTACACTTCAGCCTCTGATCCAAATCCCAAGGAGTTTTGCCTGGTAGCATTGTGATTTTTTTGAACCCAATTATCGACTACGCCTCTGAATTCGGCCTACTAAATTCTTTGTTTAGCGCTGCTTGAATATCTGTGATTCCCACATTTGGATTGTCATTAGAATGCTTAATATACCAGATTAGCGCACAGTCCTGCAGGGCACTAACTAGTGTCACTTTCTTTATATTGTCATCTCTAAATCAGTGTGCTTCCCATACAGCTCTTATCACAAACCAAAATTGGTCCAGATCCTCATTTCCCACTCCCTTGAACACAAACAACTTTATCGTTCTTGCTATATTGACTCATGGTGGTGGCAGAGGTGGTACGGGTGAAGATGGAGGTGAAGCTGGTGGCGGTGTGGGTGGGGGTGGTATGCACGGAATCCTCTGCCTTATCAAATGGATTGCTCTTCACGGAGAGACCTTCGCGAGCTCTTCCTTGTCCCCTCATAGAGGTGAAATCAAAGGGCTATTCTCTGGTCCCTTACTTCCTTCATTTCTGTAGGTTTTTCCGCTTCGTGTAGCTCCGGACATCAGGGTAATTGCATAACCCTCTTTTCACATAATAGAATTTTAATCCAAGTATTCAAAGACTTTACGTACTTACCTCATGGTCCTTTGAGAAAGCATCGCTGTGCCCTATTATAGCTGACTGAAGCATCTATCGCAAACTCAGTAATGAACCCTCCTATAATCTGATCGAGCCAATGATCAACAACGCGCGCGATCTGATCCTTTGATGCTTCCAATATGCGCACTAACTCTAGGGTCCACACAATAGGACCGTCGAGATTCCACCTTCCTTGGCTATCTACTAGCTTCGTGATCCACTCATACAGCTCAGTAGGGAAAGATGCGAAGAAGATCTCGTGGATTTCTGTGTACAGGTAGCAATCTAACCTCTCTTCTTTTGTCAGTCACGGATTCCTATTCTCCGGTGCCATGAACTTGATCCTCCTGTCCAACCAACCTTCAATCTCCTTCTTAGTTGGATTCCAATGATACGACATCAGACATCTTTATGCAGATTCCGGTCCCGAAAACATAACCATTTGTTTGCTTGAGGGGGCCTAACCTAGGTTCGGAGTTAATTAGCCAAACAAATCCCTACACTACTAGCCCTTTCGGCATCAGCCCGCAGTGCACGGACTAAAGTCTCACCTGAAGCAGTATGGGGGGATGCTGGAACCAAGTTTCAACACCCTGGAGATGTTTGAGGGGTCGATTTAGTCCAACTGTGAATACCTTGATGCAGGTTACTTCGCACAGCCCTCACCAGGGGCTGAGGTGATTTCACACTGCTATGGCAACGACTTGCGTTATTTTCCCAACTTACACTGCGTATCTTACTTATCTTCTTACATATGTTAGTTAACTTCACGTAAATAGATACTTTATCTCATATTTACTTAATCAACACAATCATATATGTTTGGCATCATATAAATAGTGAAAATGCAATTCATACCCAATATACTCAAAGCATAAAAACAATAAATGAATACACAGAATTGGTATAAAACTTCTCTTTATTAATGCTTCAATGGTTACAGACTCAACTTGCCCTATGCATAACTTCAGGGGTCCGCGCACTGAGCTGCAGACTACTAGGCCTCTATGGACTCAGCTGCAGAGCCTTCTCCTACTCTACGACCCAAAGACTCAACACTACACTTAGATAAGACTCAATTATTCATCCTTCATTCCTGACTTCCTTCTTCTATTGGTTACCTATTTAAAACTTAGAGCCTTTCTCTATTTATACAATCCCATGGTCCACGGACCATGGGTAGATCTCTAAAGTTGACATTACATTACAAAAAGGAGGGCATACAACCCTATGACTCATTTACAAGCTCTCGCTCCGCACCCACAAAACACGTAGTTTTTACATCGAATTTACTCAAAATTAGGGCTTTAAGCCCCAAAACTTCCCTTGGGGGATCCCGTGCCCAACAAGGACAACCATACTTGTGGAAATGACATGTTTTATATGAGTCTAGACCTTGCTCTATGATTATTACTTTGGCTAATAAATTGTACAGGATACTGGAGGTAGCCCTGCCTACTGCCATCTCTTTGATCACTACAAAGCAATGCAGTAAGATCATTTCCCAGACCAGGAAATTTATTTTCCTTATGATTCATCCCCATGGAAAGAAGAAGGTTGTGGCTACAGCTTCCAAGAAAGTCTCCTTTGCACAACAACAACAGAAGGACAAGATCGTGGAGGAGTACAGGGATATTTTTGCCTCACCCACAGGGGTACCTCTACACTGTTAGGTCAAGCACTCCATCGATCTAACCCCAGGCACGCTGCTGCCAAATCGACCGATGTATCGACGCTCTGTTATGGAGAATGATGAGATCAAGAGGAAGATTCAGGAACTATTGCAGAAAGGGCAGATCAGGCCAAGCTCATCACCTTGTGGGAGCCCAATTGTATTGGTACAGAAGAAGGATGGAACCTGGAGGCTTTGTATTGACTATCAGGATCTGAACAAGATCACTGTTTAGAATAGGTACCCATTCTCACAAATTGATGACCTTTTCAACCATCTCAAAGGGGCCAAATATTTCAGCAAGATTGACTTGAAGTCAAGTTATCACCAGGTGCCTATCGAACCCTTCGATGTGTGGAAGACTACCTTCAAATCCAAGGAGGGCCTTTTCAAATGGTTGGTCATGCTGTTCGGATTAACGAACACCCTGTAACCTTCATGAGACTAATGGATGACATCTTGCAACCCTTCACCAATGCATTCATGGTGGTGTATTTAGATGACATCTTCATCTTCATCCAGAGTTGGGAAGAGCACCTCCACCATATTCGACAGGTCCTTCAAACCCTACGACAACACAAGCTGTGTGCTAACTTGGAGAAATGCACCTTTGGCCTGACCCAAGTTTAATATTTGGGATACATCATTGATAAGCATGATGTACATGTGGACCCATCCAAGATAAAAGTCATTCAAGATTGGCCAGCGCCAACCACTCTAACAGCGCTCCGCAGGTTTTTGAGTCTTGCCAATTTCTACCATAGGTTCGTGTTGGGGTTCCCTCATATCACTTGGCCTTTAAGTCAAGTCACTAAGGGTGGAGCGAAAGAAAAGTTTTTTTGGTCAGAAACTCACCAAAAATCATTCTCTGAGTTGAAGAACCATCTATGTTCTACACCAATGCTCACATTACCAGACTTGCAACAACCATTTGAGATTGAGACAGATGCCTCCAACTATGTTGTTGGTGCGGTTCTTACTCAACATGTGCATCCAGTGGCTTACCATAGTGAGACGCTTTCAGACATAGTCTGAAAGTACCCCGCTTATGATAAATAAATGTATTCCATTGTGCAAGCCTATTGTCAATGGAATAATTACATTCTAGGGAAGGAAATTGTTATCCATACAGACCACCGACCTCTGTTGTTCATACAAACACAAGGGAAGTTGTAGAATGATCACCATCAGAAATGGTCCACCAATATGCAAGAGTTCCATTTGATCATTAAGTATAAGAAGGGCAACACCAATAACGTTGTTGATTGCTGCAGTCGACCACCGATCATGGAACTAATCACTGTGCTTGAATCCTATGGGCATGAGATAAAGGGGTGGAATCAACTTTACAAAAGCGATCCAGAATTTGGCAATACATGCTAGACACTTCTGGAAGGGAAGCAAGTTCCAAATTTTCACCTTCAGGATGCACTGTTATGCCACCTAGGACACATCTGTGTTCCTTCAAGTGAGTGTGCCAAGATGATTTGGGAGGCACACTACAGTCGAATTGTTGGACATTTTGGAGTAGAGAAAACAGTGGCAATATTTTAGAAGTATTTATATTAGCCGAAACTTCGTCAGGATGTTGGGGAGTACATTATATCTTGAACCACTTGTGCCATTACGAAACTAGCAATCAAGAAGCAAGGCCTGTATACTCGTCTTCCTACTCCTAGCTAGCCTTGGGAATTAGTCTCCATGGATTACATGTTGGGCCTTCCTTCTTCTAAGCACGACAATGATTGTGTTTTTGTGATCATCGACAGATTATCTAAGATGGTCATCATGGTGGCCTGCAAGAAGAGTATCACAACAGAGGCCACTGCTAAGCTCTTCTTTGAGTGAGTGTGGGTACACTTTGGGATCCCACACTCCATTGTCTTAGATTGGGATAGCAGATTCCTAAGTGAATTTTGGTCAAGTCTTTGGTCGGTGCTGGATACAAAACTTACTAAGTCCATGACTTTCCATCCCCAAAATGATGGCCAAATAGAGGTTGTCAACAGGATGATCGTACACATTCTGCGCATGTATAAGTTGAAGCATCCACGCATGTGGGATGAAAGTCTCCCCTATGTCCAACATAGCTACAAAAGAGCTCTCCATAGCTCAAAAGGCCACAACCCCTTTTAGGCAGTGCTGGGATTTCAACCATTAAGCCCCATTAATGTGGCCATACAATTTGTAGCCACTAAGGTAGATTCGACTGACATTCAGTCTGAAGCTGAAAGGGCTAACAATTTCATCGAGCGCATTCAACACATCTTCCAACAGGTCCATGATATACTGGACAAAGCCAATTCTAAGCACAAGCACTGCCATGATCAACATCGAGTGTTGCACAAGTTCTAGGTGGGTGACAAAGTTTGGCTACATTTGCAGAAGGAGTGCCTTGCTGGACCCCATTTCAAGGTTCGCCTACTCCTATATGGATCATACACCATCACCAAGGCTGTCGGTGTCAATGCCTTCGAGCTCAATATCCCACCGTTCCTTGGTCTGCACCCAGTGTTCAATGTAGATAGCCTTCGACCATACTTTCCACCATTGTTGGATACATTTGACATTGTAGAACAACTTACACCAACAGAGTTCAACCAGACTGCATGGAATAGGCCACAGATGATCAGATCATGGACACACAGATCAAGGACACTCACTAATAGAGGATACAGTTATATCGATTTGTCAAAGCAGACCAACTCCTTCACCAAGGCAAGTGGTTCACCAAGGCCTAGGTTCAACATAAATTTCCTCACCTCATGGAGGCTCTCCACACAATGGGGACTATTTCTTCCTAAGGGGCGAGGAATGATCCAGGTGGATATTGGTGGCCACCCACCTATTACACGTAAACCCCCCAATTAGTTTCATCTGTTTCCTTGTTCATTTCAACATTTACTATTTTTTATCAGTTTTTCGAGTCTTGAACTTCCTGAGCAGTTTTGACCCCCTAAACGACCTTTTATTGAGGTCTGCGGCATGCACATAGCCATAGGCAAGGGCCTGTGGTGAAACCTGTAGTGCTTGGCGAGACCTTTCCAATAAGGTATCATACGTGCCAAATAGAGATAATATGACCAAGTTATGACCCGAGAAAGTTCGCTGCCCAACTAAACCTGATGGAGCCCACAAACTCTTGGTGTTACATCTCCTGTGGTTAGGGTTTTAGTTTTTTTATGGTTTTCTCATGTTTTCCAATAATAAATAGGTCCTTGAGCCTCATTGTAACACAGTTATGAGGCATGTAGCCACCACATATCTTCTCAAAGATAAGCTACCATCGCCCGAGCTATCTTATTTCCATTCTGTTTGTAAGCATAGTTCAATATTTTTCTATTAATGAAATGAAGTGTTTTTCTGTTGCATCTCTGTGTTTATGATTATATCTCTAAGTTATTGTGTTCCTATTTAAGTTCATATCATCCTCTTCCACAGAAGTGGAAGGAAGAAGTTCGACAACTAGTTTGACTGAATCATGGAATCTCACATTTGATTGGAAGGATTACTTCTAGACCATAAACTAACTAAATGGGTGTAAATCCAGTAGAAATCCTCATTGAGGTTCAGTATGACCACAAGGCCAAATATAGAAGAAAATTCCAGTTTGATTTATGGACCCCTACCATATGTTGAAGCATAGTTTTTAGAACTTTATTGATAGCCTCAACTTGTCCATTAGCCTGAGGATAGTAGGGAGTGGAACCTTCATGGGAAAGTACTAGCTTAGCAATTAGTTCAGTCATCATATGATTCCAGAAATGCTTTTTGTGATCCATAACTATGGATTGCAGAACACCAAACCATCTAATAACGTGATTTAAAAAGAATTATGTAGCCATTTTTCCAGTTGTTTAAATATAGGCATCTCCTCAACCCACTTAGTAAAATAATATACTGTGATGATGTTATAACCATGAAAATACAGTTTAAGGGATGCCGACATCTGCAAACCAAATGTAAAATGACTCAATAGAAACCTTAGGAAACTCTAAAGAGACACACCGCAAACACACTCAACACACCTATAGAAAGTATGTACACATTGTTACTACGCATGAGACCAGACATAGTATTTCTTTAGGTACATCCCATTCCTAGACTGTGCTAGTGGAGTTCCATCAAAATCAACTAACTCATAGGCCCCTTTGGCAAGGACACACTTGACAATGTATGGACCTGCCCACATAGGTTGGAAATTTCCTAAGCCTAACTTATCAGATTCTTGGTCATATAAAAGAACAAGGTCTCCTTTTGAGAAGACACAAGGCTTGACACTTTTGTCATATTGTGCCTTGATACATCTTTTATGAGCTTCATTATCTATAGCGACATCACTTCATGTCTCATCTAATCAGGTCTGATGTAAAAGATGTTCCTCTTCTACATAAGTGGAAGGAAAAAGTTCGATAACTAGTTTCAGTGATGGAATCTCACATTTGATTCGAAGGATTGCTTCCAAACCATAAACCAACTGAAAGGAAGTAAATCCAGTAGAAATCCTCACTAAGGTTTGGTATGCCCACAAAGACACATAAAGAAGCAAATGTTAGTCCAATTTATGGACCCCTACCATATGTTGAAGCATATTTTTGAGAACTTTATTGATAGCCTCAACTTGTCCATTAGCTTGAGGATAGTAGGGAGTGGAACTTTAATCTGAAAGTTCCAACTTAGCAGTTAGTTCAGTCATCATATGATTCCATAAATTATTTTCGTGATCCATAACTATGGCTTTCAGAACACCAAACCATACGATAACATGATTGAAAAAGAAGTACGCAACCATTTTTCCAGTGTTGTTAAATATAGGCATTGACTCGGCCCACTTAGTAAAATAATCTATTATGACAATGATATAACCATGCCCCTGGTTGAGTGAGGGTTACATGTCATGAAGTCGATACCCCATTTCACACATGGTCCAACGGTGATAACAGGATGCAATGGAGTAGACGGAGCACAGCTCTTACGATCATAAATTTGGTATGCATGACACTTCTGCAGAGTGAGAGTACTGTCTCGAAAAATGGTAGGCCAAAATTAACGTGTAAGATCTTCTGCATGGTAAAGTAGCTAGATAAATGACCGCAACATGCCCCTGAGTGGCATTCATTGAGGACTTTCTCGACCTCCTCATGTGTGAGGCTCCTTCATAAAATCGTATCAATACCGTGTCGATAAAGGGTGTCGCCAATGATGATGTAATTATTGGCTTGGTATCAAATACATTGCTTCTCAGAGCGAGAGGTATAAAATTTGAAAGTCTGGGCGTGGAGATAAATCAAAATGTCTCCATACGATCGGTCAAATGAGGAAATCAGAAACAATGACTCGTTAGGGATAGAATCATCATATGTCAATTCATAATCAAGA
Organism: Pinus tabuliformis; assembly: GCA_031772625.1. Taxonomy (NCBI): domain Eukaryota; kingdom Viridiplantae; phylum Streptophyta; class Pinopsida; order Pinales; family Pinaceae; genus Pinus; species Pinus tabuliformis. The sequence continues at coordinate 1,029,801,343 of CM062804.1, read as the reverse complement.
GAAGGAAGGTCGCACATAAGCTCAGCGAAAACCAAGGATTTATTTGACATGGATTTCATGAATTCCACGACAAACTCTTGCAGGATGACGATCCAGTTAGAGTATTTCCCCCCCAACAATTGACGTGACAAAATGTATGTCATAGGGTTGCATTCTGAAACTACCATAGTTTTCTGGAGCAAGATTTAATGGCGAAACCTTTGGATGGCTTGAATGGATGCCAAAGCCAACTCTTTTATGTGGGTATACCTGATTTCAGTATCATTGAGATTCTGACTCAAATAATATATGGGGTGTTCAGTCCATATATCGTCTTCTTCGACCAATACCATTGCTATAGTAGAAATTGAAGCAACAAGATATAGGAAATAGTTGTCTCATGAATTAGCTTTCCCTTGAAAACATAGTTACCGATCAAACGAGAAAATTATCTAGTACCTGTTTTTTTGAGGTAACAAAAAATCACTCGATTTTGAAAAATGGTGATTCATAATACACCCTTTTCTTTGGAGCATATTTTTGGCACTTCAATTTTTTTGTTTTTTTTTGTATCAAGTATGAACATTTTTTAAAAAATGTTAGTGATTTTCACGCTGATTTTGAAAAGTGTTGATGGAGCATCAACACATTTTTTTAGAGGGTTTATTTTTTATACTTTAATTTTTTTTATGTATCAAGTATGAACATTTTTTTTTTGGTTAATGATTTTCATCTCTACTTTGAAAAGTGTTGATGAGCATCAACACTTTTTGTTTAGAGGGCTTATTTTTTACACTTTTAATTTTCTAATGTATTAAGTGTGGATATTTTTTTTAAATGTTGGTGATTTTCATGTTGGTAAAAAAAAAAAAAAGACCATAAAAATGGGAAAAAAAAGCCAAACTTAACTTGTAAAAATAAAAATTTAACAAAAAATAAATAAAAATTTGAAAATTTTTCAAAAAAAAAAATTGAAGGAAAAAAAAATTAAACAAAAAAAATGGGTTCTAAAACTATTTTATTTTATTTTTATTTATTTATCTAATTATCTTTATTTATTTTTATGTTAAACAAAAATAAAAAAATAAAAACCTCATAATAATAATAATAATAAAAATTGAATAATTACCAGCAATAAACTAAAAAAAAAAGTTTATGAGAGATTCTTCAACGTAAATCACATAGAATATCATTTGTCGATGACCGAAGCCTCAATTCGAAAATCGAATCCCTGCATAAAAAAAAAAGGTTAAAAAAATAAATAATAATAATTAAAAACAATTAAAATTAAAAAATTAAAAATTAAAATTAAAAAAATAAATTAAAATTTTTAAATAAAAAAATTGAAATTTAAAAAAGTTGAAAAAAAAAAAATGAAAAAAAAAAATCCCCGCCTTCCTACCCAATCCACCCCTCCCTCTCTTCCTCCCTCCCACACCTCCATGGCCAGCCCATCTCTCCCTTCTCTCCACCCCTCCCTACCCTTCTCTCCCCACCCTCCCTTCCATGCATCCAACCCTTCAATATTTTAATTTTTGTTTTCTTTTGTATTGTTTTTTTTGTGTTTTTTTATTGTTTTTTTTTTCAATATTTGAATTTTTGTTTTCTTTTGTATTTTTCATTTTTATTTATTTATATATTTATTTATTTTTTGTTGCAGGGTCCGTGTCGATGTTTGTCTAGCAACGCGATCCGATTATGTGCAATTTGATAGTTGATTTTAAATTTTTTGTTATAAGGAATCGAGTCTGCCCCCACAATGTGTCAATTCCATGGTTTGTCTTTAAGTTTTCATTACAATTGGTTGAGTTCACCTACACTGTGTGTCAATTTGATGGTTGATTTTTAATTTTTTTTGCAATGTATCAAGTTGTCTTGGGCTAAGATTTTAAAATCGCTATACATTTAACATATAAAAAAAATACTCTTAGTATAATAACTCTTTCATTTAGGTGTTCATTTTTAAAGTTTTTTTAGTCATACATTTTTTCCATAATGACATACTTGAAATATTTTGAAAACTTAAGATTGTTTTGTTGTCATAATTTTGGTTTTAATTCCATGGTTGAAAAATTGTCAAGATTTTAATGTTTTTCTAAGTGGTGATATTTTCAGGGTGTTTTTTGCACAAAAAAATTTGGTTCTTACTGTCATTTAAAAAAAAAAAAAGTTGAAAATGTACCCCAAAAAAAAAATGTTATTCCGACATCAACACTTTTCATTTTCAACTTTTTTTTTCATGTTTTTTGCGGTTTTTGGGCTAGAGTGCCCATTTTGAGGTAATAGTTCCCGTTTGATCAGTAATTATGTTTGAAATCGTTGTAACTGAACAAGTAAAGAAGGTGCAGGCAAGTTGACGATTTCCTGTACTTTCATAGGATCGATACAAATTCCATGGTTGGAAACAACAAAACCGAGAAGTCGACTAGAACTAATGCAGAACACACATTTGTGTGGATTCATTCGAATATTATAGTGTCTACACCCTAGGAAGATGGTCCTAATATGCATCGGGTGATCAACCCGATACTTAGAATGAACAAGGAGATCGTCCAAATAGGGCTACAAGATATGTTTAATATCATGAAAATCATAATCCATTTCCCATTGAAAAGTGGCCACAACATTCTTCAAACCAAATGGGAGTTTCTGATAGGCAAATGTAGCCTGGGGACAAACAAATGCAGTCTTAGGTTGATCTGCTGGGAGAATATTGAGTTGATTATATCTGGAGAAACCATCCATAAAATAATATATTTCACAATCAATGTAGTCATCAACAATTTGGTTGATGAAATGGGTTGGGTAATTGTACTTTGGAAAAGTGTGATTCACATCACAATAATCGATGCATACACAAATTGTCCCTTTTTTAATCATGAGAGGGACAATATTCGATACCTAATCGGTGAGAGGATGGGGGTAGATAAAACCAACTCGAAGGAGTTTTTCAAATTCACTCTTTATCACAAAAACCTTCTTTGGATGGACTTGATAGAGGTGCTACCAGTCTGGTTTAGCATCAGGATACATTTTAATCTTGTGCACTACTATACTTGGGTCGATACCTGGAACTCATAAGTCCAGGAAAAGAAATAACAAAAATCATGAAATAGGGCTTTATAAGTCTCAATATCGGATGGAGAGAAAGATGCACCAATGTGTGGATTTTCGACAATACTCGGTTTAACATAGATATCAAGAGGTATCGTCTCTTAGATATTCGAGATATTCTTCTCGAAGTCGATTTCATGGATAAAAACAAAACTCGTAAAAGACTCCAAGAATTTGGGTAGATACACATCACTGAGATTATCCTCAATGGAATCTGGTAAGGAGGAACGATGGTGATGATCATCCCATGGTGCATCGTCTAGCATCATGATCTCCATGATGCTCTCATTGGTAGAGAATACGCGAGAGAATGGATCAGAATACGTGTCATAATCCAATGATCGATCAACCCAATTGATCAAAGAGAATGTAGGATCCACACAAGATGAATAGATAGCTTCGTAATCTAGTTCAATAGGGCTTAGCAACATTCGGTCACCAAAAATATGGATGCCAGTTTCATCTAGTACAATCCATGGATCAATCTCAAAAGTAGAAGATGATATCATATTGATGTAAGCAACCAAAGATGAGCTGTCAGGAAGAGGAGGAGGAGGAAGCGAAAAGGTTCCCATAAGCGAGGAATCCTTCAACAATCCAACCTCAACATGCTGATAAGAATGTAGAGTTTCCCCTACAAGCGGGACACTTCCAGTAACATGAGAATCGAGGGAAAAAAAGGTGAGCTGGTCAATGGCCACAATTCTGCCCTTATGAGAAAAGGAAATCATATGGAAATAAGCTGAAACAACTATGACCACGGCATAAACCCATCTACGACCTAATAGAATATTATAATCAAGAGGTCCGTTAATAAATTACAGTTCTATGGATACAATTTTTCTCCCTAATTCTACTTGTAAGGAATTTAGAATACCACAAGGATTATATGTTCTCCCATCAAAATCCTTCAGTGTGGTAGGTGACTAACTCAGTTGAGGTGAACCAATCACTTTCTAGCAAGACATATAATGATCCCTTGTCCACAATAGAATGATGACTGTTCTTACAAAGTACGAAAACATAAATGATAAAGGCTAATTGAACTGGAAGGAGAGGGGTATAGTTTTCATGAATGCAAAAAACTAGGTTGGAATCCGAAGGATCCATACATCTAATAGCTAAAAGAAAATAATTTTTATGGGCGGGGCAGTTTTGCAACACCTTGAGTGTCAAAATAGATGATGGAGACTGAGCCAAGTCCTCAACTACATTATAATTTTGAGCAGCCCTTGCACGAAGGTTGAAAGAAGATTTTTGAACAACACCCTTTGGAGGCTTAATAATTATCTCCATAGGAATTGCAGGTGGAGGAGGATTGGATGGAGGTGATGCTGCACTGGCAGGTTGATCAATAGCCTAAACGTTCAGAGGATTCACATTACCATAGTCCTTGATCCGAGTAGCCACCATAACATCATATTTATGCTTCATGGAGGATATCATTAAAACCATGTTAGAGGAAGATGGATCCCGAGCAACCATATGGGTCTCCTAATTTTGAAACGAATCAGTAAACACAGGGGGAGAAGTGGAATATTTCAAAATTTGATTCACTTTTGTGTGGTGAGGACAGTCACGAGTAAAGTGCTCCTCGTTGAAAATAAAACATGGGTAGCGAGGCTTTCATTTCTAGGACTAATTTTTTGTTTGTCTTGCAATGAAGAATCTTTCTTCTTTTTAACTTTTCCTTTCTTCTCGCTTCTTGGTTGATGTTGAGATTTTCCCTTTTTAGATGAGACGACATTTATCTTGGAAGAAGAAGTTGTAAGAGAAATAGATGAAGAGTTTTGGGCAGAAGCAGTGAGGGTAGCACCAGATGGTTTGCCCAATGATTTCATCAACAACATGAGATTCTTTACCAGGAGCGGGAGGAACAATGTTTGAAGGTATTAGAGCATCTGGTCTCTTTTCATAGAGTGTTCTAGATTGGGTATAGATGAGATCCAAATACTCGACATGATAAATTACTTTCTCTTCATTCACGACTCTACCTTTAGCTACATCCTCTATGATAGATGGAAATAGGGATTTAATAAACCATTCCATTAGCAATTGATCTGGAACATAGGTCTTAACCAACCAATGATGACGCCGCCACTCATGAATGTGATCTAAAATGTGAGTGGCTTTAGTTTATTTGAATTTTGTCAAAATTTTCGCTCCAATTTCATATTGGACGGGTAACTGGAAATTCATAAGGAAGGCGGTATCCAAGGAACTGAAATTATGAAACGAAGCTCTAGGTAACTCGATGTACCATTTAGCTACGGTACCTGTAAGAGTACGTTGGAAAATATGTAATCGTATGGAATCATAATTAAGGGAGTTTGAAGAACACCATAGATGATACGTCATGACATGGGTTGGCGGGTTTTCTCTAGGATTCCCATTGAATTTTGGGATATTAGATGGAAATTTGGTGGGAATTATCAGCCAGCAAGGCGAATGAGTGATGGGATCGTTGGTAAGCTGAGTCAAATATGACAATTTAAGAGTTTCAACAAATGGTAATTGTCAGTTAAAATGTAGTGGAGGATAGCCTAGATAATAAGGAATAGCCTGTGAAATAGGTACTTGCATCCCCAGATAAGGAGGCTTCTAATAAAGAGGAATCGGGGCACCCGAATAAGGAGGATTCTAGTAACCATCATGCAAATAACCTTGTTGACCAACACCAGGATAACCCTGCAAAGGATGGAATGGTTGGGTTTGGATAGTTTGGCCTTGAAAAGGAACTTGAGGAACTCCCTGTTAAGGTATATATTATTTCCCTGCGAGATTTTGCATCATCTTGATGTAAGGTGGGTTCGATTAGGGTTGTGACATACTATACACATTTTGTCATATTGGAATTTGAGGAGTACCTTGCCCAAGTGGTTGAGATTGTAAGGTACCTTGTAAAGGTTGGGTAGGTGGAACCTGAGGGGTATCAGATACCGATGGAATGGGTTAATATGCAACAATATCTTGTGAAGGATGACTTACATGTATTTTAACTTGTTGAGGTACGGATGGATGGGTATGAATTTGAGATGAAGACGACACAGGTTGAGGATTCAACAATCGGTCCCAAAATGAACCAGGTTGGATGGGCAAAGTAGGTTGCCAAACACTGGAAGCTATCCTAGGATAAGGATGATTATAATAAGGCTTATTACCAACTTGAGGTATACAACCAACAAGTTTCCCCCCTACGATAGGAGGAGGTGATGATGGTGGAAACTGGAATCCGTATGGAGGGCGCCCAACATAAGGAGAGTTAGGTTGTTGAAGATAATCTTTCCCACTAACATAAGGGCCAACTTGTTGTTTAATCATAGGTGTAGGTGGAGGATAAGGATAATATTGTGTAGCATTCATAGAGAAGTACCAAATGGAATTCCTGAAATGGATGACATGGGAGAGGTCCAAGGAATGGAAGTTACACCAAAGAAGGTACTAGATGAAGACAAATAACTAGGTGGGACATATGAGCCACCATATAGATGTGCCTCTGGTGATGTTGCAAAAATGGATGTGGAAACAACATTTGATGTCTCAACCATAGTGGTTGACACAGGTTGGGAGATCAAATCGGATCCATTCATGGTTAACAACCTCAATGAAGATTGTTGTGAGAAATATGTGGGTAAGTCCAAAGAATTAGGTAAAGGAGTTTGTATCAGAGTTTGAAGAGGAGGAAGAGGATCAGTATGATAAAAATGGAGTCCACTCCAATGCACAATATTAGACAACCGAGACTCTTCTTATAGGATATCTTCAATACTCACAAGTCCGTATGGAAGAGGTTCACCACCGGGTCCAAGATATGTAGTTGGAGGTCATGTCTAAGATAAAGGAAGAGAAGGTGAAGGACCTGAAGTAACAAATGAAGATGGCTGAGGTTCCTCAGGTTCAAAAACCTTAGGAAGTAAATTATTTTACTCAAGAAAGTCAAGTTTAATGAATGTAGGAAATAAGGTTTCAGAGGCTTTGGTTTCGATTGTGTCAGATTCACCAGCAAGAGTAGAGGTGATCTCGGGATCAATACTCAAAGGGAAATATTATTTTGCTTCATCAAATTCAGGAGGAGGACCAAAAGTAGTTCTTGAATTTACCGATTCAGTAGTTTGAGTCTTATTATGCTTCTGACGATGGCCAAGAGTAGCCTTTGGTGGAAGAAGATGCTTATTTTTCATTGTACGTGAACAAAAGAATAGAGGATTTTGTTCTTCCACGTTGGATAATAAATTTTATAAAATAACACAAAAATAAATAAAAAAGAGGGTAATCTAGGCATAAAGGATTACCAATCAACCTTGAACTGCAATATACACCTTGGTGAACCAAGGACTTAACGTACGTGTAGAAAATCTCCCCAAATGTTGTGTTTGGTGTATCACGGTATACAAGGCAACTGACTCGGTTACCTATGGCAAGGATAACAACCTATAGGGGATTTCCAAAATATACTCAGCAATATGTGGAAGTGCAGTTTGTAGTAGTGTTGTCTAATGTGTAATTGTTCAATGAGAGTGTTCCCATCTACTTTACATGAGTGGAGCACCGTCTAATATACCCAAAGGTACATGTAGAACGATCCTATAAACTCACGTATGTGGAACGATATTTCACCCCTGGGATACAACACTGGAAAACAATGACATATCCTATGTTTAACAACGTTGGAATATGTCTCTAGCCTAAACCTGTAATCCAGGTCTTGGGGGGAGGCCCCCAAGATCTAAAAAAATTGTAATGGATCTTGGGAGGTGAGGTCCCCAAGATCTGAAAAAATGAAATTCCAGAAGAAAATAGAGGAGAACGCATAATAAACAAAACCACAAAGAAACGTTTTTTATTAAAACAAATAATAATTGTAAAGGATACATTGTGGTGGAAAATCTTTCCTTTTACAAATACGACTTGTTACTTATAGTATTTTTTTGTTACAATACCACAGGTAAATTCCATGGGTGGGTAAATATCATTGGTGAATGAATACCATTTGTCGTGCGGAAAGAGTCGACAGTGCGGACACAACCGACCTCCCTAGAAGAAAAATCTTTCTAGTGACAAACAAGACAAATAAAGCTACCTTTCTCTAAACATGCATTGCAAATACAAGTAATCAGGGGATCTTTAACATACCTTTAGTCCAACGCTTTGTAGTAGTCCAGCCTCGTCGATCCGGATGAGCTCCTCCTTCTCTTCGAAACCTGCATTCACTAACAAGCCAAAAGATTAAATAGCACCTGATAAACTCATAAAACAATACATATCTATCATATAGACCAAGGAGTATATGAAACAAACCATGAATAACAATCTGTTGAGAAAAATAAGTTCATTTGCATTAAAAGGTAACAAAAGGAACCATTACAACCTGAGCCTTGGTGTTGTGCAAGTCCCTCCTAGGGTCCAGCAAGAGTTTTCCTTTACTTTGATCAGCTCACCCACTCTCAAATAAGGCTAGGAAAGGATGGGAATCTCTCCTCTCAAGCTTTACAAGGGAGTCCTAATTCCAGCAGCATCTACCCTTAGGAATGTTCAGCTTTCAACCTCCCTCCCTTTGGCCCAATGCCTGCATTTATAGTGCTCTAGAGGAAGTTGTTCAGGTCCACCATCAATGGGATAAGCCCCTCTTTGGATGGGATAACTCCCCTCTTGATGGGATAAGTTCCTCTTTGGTAGGGATACATGAACCATCTGGAGGCGCTCCATACACGTCAAACAAGCTTCTAGAAGGCTCTAGAAATGACCACAAGTAACTTTTTTGGAGTGAAACTTGTGCCTTTTGACCTTTACAGGAGTACGCACCCATTGCTTTACATACAGAGCGTACAAGTACGCAGGTATTGTGAACTTGGAGTGCGTACACGCAGGTAAGGCTAAGAGAAACTGCGTACCCAGAGATATATAAATTTTTAATGTCTTTCTCTCTTTCTTGAAGTTTGACATGGAGAGCAGAGGTATGAGGCTTGCTAAGGAGGATAGTATGACAGTTGATGGAGCCATACTAACTGCAAATAGTCATGGTGACAAATTTTAGTGTAACAAATTGCCCCCTAAAGTGCGAAGCCTGTAGTAGATTAGGGTTTCATATCATCTAGGAAGGGTGAAGTACTTTATCATTTCAAGGATTATCTTGTGGAGAGCCCAGTCGGAACCTGCAAGTATTCAACACAAAATACATATATATGATCAAATCATCGCTGAGGTAGGCATTCCCATACTCAGATTGAAAACTTTAACTAATTGACTATCTACTGCTCTGATATAGGAATGATTCTGTAGTACATCATAATCATAGACTCTTGTAGACACAGTATGGACGCAGCCATCTGTTTATGATTAGTCTACTGTATAATGGATACAAAACTCCTCGCAGCCTGGATGGTGGAAACTAGATCCAGGGTCTTCATTTCTACTTCCCGAACAGGTACGATTCTATCCATGCGAATAAATGAGTTGATGTCGAACATGGTAGAAACCACTTGATTACCAGTCAATGATGTAAACTGTTAACAAGCGTGAGAGAGACCACCAGTGATGTCAATGGTTCTCAAAGTACCCAGTACAATCCATGAGATGTGAATGAATGAGTTGATGTCGAACATTTCACGGAATCCTTCGATCGAAAGTCTATGATGTAAACTGACGTCAAAGGCGAGAAACCTGCCATTGATGCATGAAAACTTCAAGGTACTGACGATTCCTAGGTCATCTTTCTAGATAATGTGCTGATGTCGATAGAAAGCGACCCGTTGCAGGCAAGCCCACAACACGAAATCATAGATCAAGTTGAAGAAATATAGCTGTAAGGACTAACTCAGGGATGGTCAAAATGGATGATAAGTATTTTGCAGATGAATATTTATTGCAGAGACCTCTTGAACACATAACGACACGACAGATGGCTTGGTGACATTTGACCCAAAGTTAATACCCGGTTAAAGACTTTCAATGTGGTTTGATCAACTGTGAGGCAAAGGATTTCCCAACCCAGGTGAATGAAAGTGTCGTGTTCAAGAGTGGTAATAAGGCTTCTTCTGAGACAAAAGATAACAAATGGGCTCATTTTTCTCTCTTTTCCCCCACCATTTCTGGCAAGTACCTCTTTATTTTTTACAAGCTTGAGGAGGATAACATATGCTTGATTATAAGCTCATCCTTCGGATGAGTCCAACTTAGTTTTGATTCGAACCCTAAGAAGGAGTGGTCCGTTCCTGTTTGTAATCGAACAGGTCCTTTACTGTGAAATTTTAACGAGTCCAGTATAGGAGAAACTCGGCGTTTTTCATTTTTAGAGAGTCTGAAAAAACTAAAGAAGACTCCAAGTTGAACTTTTTCGTAAAGTTGTGTCTCCCAAACCCGAAAAAGTATAAAATAATACTTAAGAGAACCGCTTGATCTTGCGACCAAGGAGTACTTTCATGATTAGTGTCTTTGACCTGAAAAGTAAAAAGCGATCAAGGACACGTCGTTTTATTTCCAGTATCGAATTTGAAACGACAAAAATCTGGCAATCTTTTCCTGTTTTTACGGTCAGAAAAGGGCTATAAGGGGACCGTCTTTTAATTCCGTTTTAACGAGTGTAAAAGAAACGCTCGGCAATCTTTTCATGTTTTAGGAGTCTGAAAAGGGCTTAAAAGAGAACTCCAAGGTTTCACTTTTTCGTAAGTTTTAACGAGTTCGAAAAAATGATAAAAATGTACTCATATGGCCGACTTTCAATTTAATTTACGAGCAGGAAAAGATGGAAAGAACTCGGCATTTTCATTTGTTTTACGAGAATGAAAGATAGCAAAATAATCTCGGGATTTTCATGAGTTTAACGAGTCCTGAAAATAACTGAAATTGACTTGAGATAGGTTTCATTTTTACAAAAGCTTGAAACAGAGAAAAACTATGCTTCAAAGTAGTTTCATTTTTACACAAGCTTGAAATAGAGAAAAACTATGCTTCAGAGTAGTTTCATTTTTTCACAAGCTTGAAATAGAGAGAAAACTGTGCTTGATGCCCTCTAAGCGTAATTGCTAGAGCGCATGCCCCCCCAGCTTCATTTCATTCAATCAGTTGGATGAAATGAAGGTTGAGTTACGAGATCGTTTGGAAGACTCGACCTAAAACTGTAAGAAAATTATGCAAAACACTGAAATAACTAACCTAAATATACAACTTAACATTTAGGAGATCTAGTCAAACTCTTGATTCAAGTAGAGGAGGATTTGTTTCATTTTTTAACAATCTTGACGCAGGAAAAGAACTATGCTCGGACTCGGTTTCATGTTTACGCAAGCTTGAAACGAAAAACTATGCTTGTTATAAGTTCACATGCCCCCAGCATAATGACGCAAGACGAGGTACATGCCCCCCAAGCTTCATTGCATTCAATGAGGTGGATGGAATGAAGCTTTACTTTCAAGATCTTGGAAATACTTGTGGGATTTGTTTCATTTTTTAGTGAGGTTGACACAGGAAAAGAACTATCCTCAAAACCCTTGTTTCATTTTTTAAACGAGCTTGAAACAAGATAAGGAACTATGCTCGTAACTACTCTCTACAATCTACCTAACAAAAAACTTTACTCTAAAAAACCTTGATTCATTTTTTAACGAGCTTGACACAAGACAAGGAACTATGCTCTAAAATCCTTGATTCATTTTTTAATGAGCTTGACACAAGACAAGGAACTATGCTCATGTCTACTCTCTACATTCTACCTACTTAACCTACCCTTGTTTCATTTTTAAACGAGCTTGACACAAGACAAGGAACTATGCTCTAAAAGTTCGCATGCCCCCAGGATAATGATGCAAAGCGAGGTACATGCCCCCCAGGCTTCATTGCATTCAACCAGATGGATGGAATGAAGGTTTACTTTCAATATTTACCTTGAAAAGGGATTTGTTTCATTTTTAAGGAGGTTGACACAAGAAAAGAACTATCCTCATACCTGATTCATTTTTTAACAAGGTTGACTAAGTAACAGGAACTATCCTCATACCTGATTCATTTTTAAACGAGGTTGACTCAGTAACAGGAACTATCCTCATACCTGATTCATTTTTTAACGAGGTTGACTCAGTAACAGGAACTATCCTCAAAACCCTACTTTCTACAATCTACCTACATATCCTAAAATCTACCTGATTCATTTTTAATGAGGTTGACTCAGTACAAGAACTTTCCTCACACACACTGATTCATTTTTTAAAGAGGTTGACACAGTAAAAGGAACTTTCCTCACACACACTGATCATGGCTTCCAACTGGAAGAAAGACATGTCAATGGACACACCTCGATCATGGCTTCCATAAGGTCTTCATAAGAAGGAAGAATAGTTCTCTGGAAGGAACACATGTCAAGGGACTCAAAAGGGATAAGAACATCGTGTTCAAGTAATCCCATAGAGTTTTCCATGTCAATTACCGGATCTAAATCAAAGGAAGATGAGTAAACAGTGAGAGGCTCACTTACATCGATAACTGAAAACATGGGACCAGTTGCCACATAATTAACCCGTGGCAGGGTAGATACCACTTTAGAATCAGGAACATTTAGGGTTGTCATATTATTGGTAGTTGAAACAAGACTAGGGAACGAAAGTTGGTCTACAGTCACAATACTGCCATTGTGAGGGAAAGACATCACGCGAAAGAGTGTCGATACGACAGCTTTCATTGCATAAACATAGTCTCGCCCAAGGAGTAAATTGAAATCCAAGGGACCTCGAACTACCATAAGATCAATACAGACAGTTTTACCTTCCAAGGTAATAGAAAACTTAGGAAGGATCCCTAAAGGTTCACTAATGGTTCTGTTAAAAGCTTTCAAATTCTGCGTAATAGGTGCAAGCTGAGGGGAACCCAAAGCTTTCCAAACAGTTGAGGATAAAATACTAACAGAAGCACCTTCATCTACCTGAGTACGATGTATGTCCCTACTACCAGCCTTGACAATGATTTGGAAAGGGATGGAGGAAAGAAGACGAGGTTCTGTTAGTCTATTCCAATCAAAGGAAAAGACCTCAGTGCTTGGAGGGGGTTCTGTAGAAACAGGTGAAATGACCCCCGGCATAGAAGGATCTGATGTAACAAGAAGAACCTGAGCGGTATGAAGTTCACTCTCTAAAGGGAAAGTGGGATCGACCGAATGTGAAATTGAATCAACCACTTGATCAACTAATGGATCATCAACCTGAGTGACATGAGTTTCACTCTCCAATGGAAGAGTGCGATTGACTGTACTTGAATTTAGATCAATCACTCCGTCAGTTGATAGTAGGTTGGGAGAAAGTTTACGGTAACCAGTTGGAAATTCTTGCTGTGGAACAGTAAGGTTTTCCAACAATGTTGAGGCTTCATCCATGTGAGGGCAAATGTGAGTTTGATGACTCCCTTTGCATAACTTACAAGGAAACCTAACTTTACCCTTTTTCCCAGGAACCTGACTATCACTGGTTGATGGATCAATGGAAAGTTGATGAGATTTTTCTGACCATACTTCCAGGACCTTTGGAATACCAGGACAATTGACAAGGAAGTGGTCACCCTTACAAAGCCTGCAAGGGTATTTGGGTTTACGATGCATGTCGGAGTTTTCCTCAACACAACTAACACTTACAGTCGTGGTTGGTTGGTTGACTTCTTTCTTATCTTGCTTCTTCTTCTTCTTCTTCCCTTTCTTCTTCTTCTTAGCCTCTTGGTTACTAGCATCAAGGCTTTTACCAGGCGAAGAGGAAGAAAAATTAGGCGAAGAAGGTAAAGGGTCAACAGAAAGTTGGTGATGTTGAGATGGTGAACTCTGTTGAGGTGAAGCATCCGGTTGAGATGGAACAATTGGAGTACTCTGGGCCAACGAAGTTGAAAATAACCATATCGGTAATCCTATTGTAAATCCAGGTAATGACAAAGTAGCCATGTAAGGCGGACCAACATTTCCAAAGTAAGGAAAAGTACTAGGATTCTCATTAGGAGGGGTTCCTAGGTTGGTAAATTCCAGAACATTTGCCATTATATTCAACTTCAGTGAATTTTATTAACAATTTTAAAACTAAAATTAACAATCCACAATTCACACTTAACAATTAAAATTCACAATTCACACCTATGGCCTCTAAAAGTAAAAACAAACAAATTAACATGCACTATCAAATCTAGGAGTCAAACCACACACAAACAGTAGCCTTCCGGACCGAAAACACTAGTTGGGGATGAAATCCAACATCGCAGAATTCAGTACAGAAGTGGCGGGTGGAACAGTTACCCCGGCAACCTGCTTAATGAATAGACTGGACCAAGTTCCTCCACTTTAACCGTCTCGAGTGAAGTGAACCCCCCAGAAAATCCAAGTGAGTCTAGCCGACGTCTGCTCCGGGTACAGTGGGATCTTCCCTCCACCGTCACCTTGGGTAGAACCCTAAAGATAATGGTCACTAAGGTCACCAATAGCAACAAATACACCTGGGGGAACAGTCTACGACCCGATAGCACGCAAGGGCAGAGTAACAAGCTCAATCCCCTTGCCGGTTCCTTGACAATAATCCAAGGTTTACCGACAAGTGACCCCAGGCTCCTCGACAATAATCCGAGGTTTACCGTTTGTAGTACATGCGTATCTGGCGTCTTTCCCAATGAAGGAGGATTGATCCCCTCACTGGTTCGGACACGGTCTCATGCTTCTCCTTTAAGAGGAGCTTTCCAGAGTACAAATGAAACAGTTGGATTTATCCTACCACAAGATGAGCTACTTGTTTGGTTTTACTGTCTTGGAGAGTTAATTACTCTCCTACTCCAAGACACTAGCCTAAGCTATGTTGGTGAATCAGAGCCCTAGAAATGTAAAAATTACTAGATGAATTTTAATTAAGCGCTATGTTATTAAGGCTGTTATTACTCAAATGGGTAAATGGATATGAAACCAATGGTGTTATGACCCGACTCAACTGAATGCAATCGAATATGATAATGCAATCCATTCAATTCGATGAATCCTAACTAGAGTAAGGAGAGAGTTTCCATTTACTTCCAACAATGCAAAAATTGATCACTAAGAGAAAATATAACAAATTCTCTAATGCACTAATTTTATCAAGAAAAACTAATGCAAATCAATTCCAAACCATTTTTTTTATTTTTATTTTTGTGTAAATTCAAATCAAAGAAAATTGATCTAAATCTACAATTGATTTTTCAGAATGTAAACTATGCAATTGTAATCTATGCACAATTCACTTGAAAAGTATGCAAATGTAATCTATGCACATTTTTCATTCATATTCTGAAAATGAGAATTCTAATTATGCAAATGTGATCTATGCAAGAGAATTCTCAAACACAAGATGATTCTAATGTAATCTAAGAACCAATCAAGTGCAAGTCGAGAAAATTGGGTGAGAGTTCCAAAGATCAAAAAATAAAAACACTCAAAGGCGATTAACACTCATACACAATTGTGAAAAGACTGAGACAAACCTCCAAGTAATGACCAAAGGAAATCAAATTAAGAATTTCTCAAAAAAGAGACTCAAAACACCCAATTGATGAAAGCTTAAAGCAGGAATGCCAATGAAATTAGCCAAGATGAAAGCTTCTGACAGGTGAACAGTGGATCTGGGCAGCAAAAAACAAATGAAAAACAAAATCTGAAAGGCAAAAAGAAGAAAATTGAAATTTTCTTAATTTTGACAGGGTACGCAGGCGACCTGTTTGCACAGGTGCGGGTATGCTCTGTGCACAAAGCTACAGTGCGTACAGGTACGCACTGTGCTCAACTGAGAGGCTGCGTACTTCTAGCAAAAAAAAGAAAAACTAAAATCTAATTTAACCCTAAGCTAGCCCACCCAAACACACAGTCAGACAGCCAAAAACCAGAAAAGAAATGACTTTTCTTAGATCAAAAGTTGATACAAAGGAAAAAAAATTCACATCAATGGACTCCCCAGCGGAGTCGCCATTTTGTCATGCGGAAAGAGTCGACAGTGCGGACACAACTGACCTCCCTAGAAGCAAAAGCTTTCTAGTGACAAACAAGACAAATAAAGCTACCTTTCTCTAAACATGCATTGCAAATACAAGTAATCAGGGGATCTTTAACATACCTTTAGTCCAACGCTTTGTAGTAGTCCAGCCTCGCCGATCCGGATGAGCTCCTCCTCTTCGAAACCTGCATTCACTAACAAGCCAAAAGATTAAATAGCACCTGATAAACTCATAAAACAATACATATCTATCATATAGACCAAGGAGTATATGAAACAAACCATGAATAACAATCTGTTGAGAAAAATAAGTTCATTTGCATTAAAAGGTAACAAAAGGAACCATTACAACCTGAGCCTTGGTGTTGTGCAAGTCCCTCCTAGGGTCTAGCAAGAGTTTTCCTTTACTTTGATCAGCTCACCCACTCTCAAATAAGGCTAGGAAAGGATGGGAATCTCTCCTCTCAAGCTTTACAAGGGAGTCCTAATTCCAGCAGCATCTACCCTTAGGAATGTTCAGCTTTCGACCTCCCTCCCTTTGGCCCAATGCCTGTATTTATAGTGCTCTAGAGGAAGTTATTCAGGTCCACCATCAATGGGATAAGCCCCTCTTTGGATGGGATAGCTCCCCTCTTGATGGGATAAGTTCCTCTTTGGTAGGGATACATGAACCATCTGGAGGCGCTCCATACACGTTAAACAAGCTTCTAGAAGGCTCTAGAAATGACCACAAGTAACTTTTTTGGAGTGAAACTTGCGCCTTTTGACCTTTACAGGAGTACGTACCCATTGCTTTACATACAGAGCATACAAGTACGCAGGTATTGTGAACTTGGAGTGCGTACACGCAGGTAAGGCTAAGAGAAACTGCGTACCCAGAGATATATAGATTTTTAATGACTTTCTCTCTTTCTTGAAGTTTGACATGGAGAGCAGAGGTATGAGGCTTGCCAAGGAGGATAGTATGACAGTTGATGGAGCCATACTAACTGCAAATAGTCATGGTGACAAATTTTAGTGTAACACCATTGGTGGATAAATGCCATGGGTGGATGTCACTTATAATACCATGGGTGGATGCCATTTTCCATTCGGATCATTCCTCCCTCCTTAAGAAGCAATGGTCCAATTGCGTGAAGTTCCCTCCTAAGAAGCCTTTGTTGAATATGAAGAGCCACTAAAGAGAAGGTTTTTGTGTGGTTAACCCATAACCGTGATGAACGAAGATCCGAGGATAGAGATACCTTGTAATACTTGTGACCAACTGTGATACTGACAGTGTGCAACCTAGAAAATGGAATTCGATGAAGTGTGGGTTTTTGGATGACCCATAACCATGAAAAATGAATATTCAAGGATAAAGATACCCTGTAATGCTTGTGACCAACTGTGATACTAACAGTGTGTGGCCTAGCAAATGGACTTCGATGACAAGGATTTTGTGCAGTTGACCCATAACCATGCTGCTCACTGTTGATGAAGTAGCAGGTGCCTACATAGCCTGGGGTGGGAGGGTACATCTCCAAAGAACCCAAGCTAGATGTTGTGATGCTGAAACTAATGAATGTGAAGCAAGTGCCTACTAAAGTAGGGTGGGAGGGCATGTCTCCAAAGGGAACCCACTCTGAATGTTTCTCCTGATATAAAACTAATTTAAAATGGGCATAAATCAGTCAATATAACTTAGAGTATTTATTATAACCTGTTTTTAGAAATAGAATGAACATTTTGCATCTTCCCATGTGATTGAAATCCATATCTGGACACTTTAGAAACTCAAAGTTGTGTTGCAATTGTCCTATCATCATAAAAGTTCTAAAACAATAGTTGATTTTAAATCAATGATACCTCCCTCATACGAACATCGATTCGGCCAATTGTTTTTTTGAAATTAGCTGATTTTTCAAGAGGAGCTAAGGTATGTAATAATATTTCTAAATTTCTACAAAAAAAACTGAAACAAATGAAAGGAGAATCATCATCCACGAATTGTCGTCAGAAAAATTTCTGCAACATAGCTGATTTTAAATCAGCGATATCTCCCTCATCTGGATTCTGATTTAGCCGCTCATGTTTTTGAATTTGGGTATTTTTTCACAAGGAATCCAGATATATTATTTGTTTTTATAAAATTTTCACCAAAAGTTTTAGATCTGATTTGCAAACTTGCCACCCATTCTTGTAAAAAAATGAAAAAAATAATTTATTCCCGCTTTATCCAAGAAAGTGCTATATGGAGGTCATAGCACGTGTATGAATTTTTTTGAAGATTGATGTAAAAATTTGAAACTGAAATATGCGTCAAACCCCCATTCCCATGGAGTCGTAACCTACATCTGATACCACTGATCCAGATCTTGGGGGGAGGCCCCCAAGATCTAAAAAATTGAAATGGATTTTGGGAGGTGAGGTCCCCAAGATTTGAAAAATTGAAACGCTAGAAGAAAATAGAGGATAACACACAACAAACAAAACCACAAATATTTTTTTTTATTATTAAAACAAATAATAATTGTAAAGGATACGTTGTGGTGGACATTTTGTCCTTTTACAAAATGTGACTTGTTACTTATAGTATTCTTTGGTTACAATACCACAGGTAAATTACATGGGTGAGTGAATACCATGGGTAAATGAATACCATGGGTGGATGTCACTTACAATACCCTGGGTAAATTCCATTAGTGGATAGATACCATGTAAGGATGAATACCAAGGGTGGATGCCACTTACAATACCATAGGAAAATGCCATGGGTGGATGCCACTTACAATACCATGGGTAAATTCCATGGGTGGATAAATACCATGGGTGAATGAATACCATGGGTGGATGTCACTTACAATACCATGGGTAAATTCCATGGGTGGATGCCATTTTCCATTTGGAACAACCTATAAATATTTGCATTAATGTTACAAATGCTCCTTAGGTTGATTCAATAAATTTGATTGTTTATCTTCAATTAAGTTCCAATTTTGGGGCTCACTACGAATGTCACCTAAATATCCTAAAATGCAAACTAGCACATTGAGGAAATGGAACCTTTCTCATTCAATGAAAATCTATTTAAGGAAGGGAAGAGATAAAGAGTATGCAACAAACAATATGAAAAATACAATTCCTTTTTCAAGCAACTTTTCCAATTTCAATGTACACACAAAACCCTAAATTCCAATGCAAAGATTTTTCTTTTCAAGGCACTTAATTTTCAAAAATGAAGAAAACTATGATGCAAAGTCTAATCACTGATTCAAACTAGCTTTTTAGAATGATGAATAGAACACCAATTCATCGAAGCACCCAATGATAAAAAAAAAGTAGCTTGCAAACAACCTAATGATAATAACAAAGGAAAATATTCAAACAAATCCTTACCAAAGTATTAAAACAGAAGAAAACTACATGGAGGCTTCAGAGGGACCATAAGACAATCAGAAACTGAAGGACGAGAAGTTGGATTCAAGGCTGGATCAGAGACAAAATCAAGGAAAAAGACAAACTTGTGCATGAACAGGGGCCAATTTAGTTGCAAACAAGGCATCAATGCTATGCAACGTAGGCACAAAGAAGGTTTTTTTGAGGTGCAATGCTTTGTCAGAAGAGCAGAGGGTGCATTGGTTTAGGGATGCAAAGTTTTGGCACAAGGATTGCAATTGAGACTCAATGAAAGGTCTTCCTAGGCATGTTCTTGATTGGATAAGATAGGTAAATTTCCATAAAAGAGGTGAGACATACACAATGGACAAAGAAATCACCAAGGTAATACACTGATCCCAAGTATGGTCACCAATATTTTATGTAGAATCTACAACTGCTTACATAAGTATCTTCCCTAGGCCTTGTGGATTGCCCTAGAACAAAAAAAAAGACAAAGGGACTAATGTTTTCCTCAAAGTAAATATATAATGGGATGAAGCATACCTAGAATCTATCGTATGCTTCTCCTTCCTTGGCTTGAACTCTCCAAGCCTAGCTCTGATTGCTATTATTAGAACCTGCATAGTCAGATACCACAAGCCAATGAGCCACAGAATTTATGTAGCATCATCTAATCACTTTATTCATTAGATCAACATGGTATTAAAATATATGGAACCATAACATCATATATAGGAAAAAAAATAAATCTTTGCATTAATATAAATGGAGCGAGTTACAACAAAAAATAAGCGTTGATCTTGTAAAAGAGCTCCTCCAAGTTGACTTGTCCTTGTCACAAAGTGCACCTCTAATCACCCTAATGCATGGAAATATATCTCTCACATCAACACCATATGAGTAGAATCAGTCTCTAAAATCCAACCCCTTTCCTATGGATGACAGTAAATATATAGGTGAAGGAGGTAGTTCATCTATTATTATCCTTTTATCAATTAGGGATTGAGATCCACTCTTCATGGGAGGATGAGCTCAAGGGACAAGGGATGAAAAATACAAGGTAGGATAGGATGGGATTCAAGACTTTTATCTGAGGTAAATGGTTACAACAGATCCTGGAAGCTTCTGGAAGAAGAGGCTTTAGGATTCTCTCTCTTTTTCCCGAATTTCTAGAACCAATGTAGGTGCATAGTGGAGCAACTTATAGGTGATCAACGCAGTCCACAATGGAGAAACCTGGTAGTCAACGTTGTCCAATAGGAGGCTAGGGAGCGTTGGTCCTTAAAATGACTGAAACAAGGTGTTTTTAGGTAGAAACTTTGGGATTAGAATGAGTCATGCTTAGGGCTTTGTGCAAGGATGATGAGAAGGAGGTCAAAGGATGTTGATTGATCTAGTTGAAGGCCTATTGACCAGATGTGACAAAATGGCCTATAACAACATGTTTCTGAGATCGTTTCCTTCTTTACCTTGAACAATGCCTACTTGAATTTCGTGTTCTCTTCTTCTACTTTCTCACATGATCCTTGTTTTTCTTCTAGTATAAAGGCTAAACTATCTTTTCTTTTAATGACTTCTTCATGTTTTTAATTTTGATAAACAAAATCCTCATTGTCGGAGTTGTACATACCTTCTTCAACACAATGCATTTTTTCTTTTAGCTACATATTATTTTTCCTTTCTTTCTTTAACTCATCAAGAGAATTAGTGAGTTCCCCTTCAAGGTCCACCACTCCTTCTTCTTCTTCCCCTTCAGAGTTGATAATATTTTATTTCTTGGAGTCTGTTCGAAATTCCATAAGTAAATACTTATCTGAATCATCCTCCAAATATTTTTCGTTGTCTGATTCTAGTGCTAAGCTATCTTCTTTGGAGTAGAGCCCATTTCTCTTCTGGTCATCTTCCTTTTCAACCCTTTCTTTGTAAGGGAACTTGGACAAGAAATTTCCAACTCTTCCACAGTCAAAACATTTAAAGGGAAACTTCCCTTTATATTCTCCTGAGCCATGCTTTAATTTTTTGCCAAATTGAGCCAACTCCTGATTAGATTCACAACTGGAGCAGTCTTGATGATCCTTATGCTCCTTGACCTTCTTGGATGCTTTGAACGCTGCCTCCTTGGGTTTATACTTCTCTCTTCCTACTCTCATCTCATAGAATATGAGAGTACCAAACAACTAGTCCATCATGAGATCCTTGAAATTAGCCATTTCTTCAATAGTTGAGACTTTGAAATTAAATCTCATGGGTAGGGATCTTAAGACTCTTTAAACAATCATATCCTCCTTGACTTCTTCACCAAGTCCCTTAATCATATTGGTTAATCCATCAACTATGACGAAGTATTATTCTATGCTTTCTTCTTCACTCATTTTTAAACTTTCAAACCTCATTTTGAAAGTTTGAATTTTGGCCTGCTTGACTTTGTCATCTCCTTCATGACTCTGATTGAGCTTCACCCACACTTCCTTGGAAGACTTATAATGCATAACCTTTATGAGTTCAGATTAACTAAGACCAAAAGAATGGAATTCTTGGATTTAGTATTATTTCCATACAATTTTTTACCATCTGCATCAGTGGGAGGGACATCAGGGACATCTTAATCTACTAGTATAGAGCTCCAAACATATACCCCTAGGGACATAAGATAGGATTCCATCCTAACTTTCCATAAAGCATAGTTTGTCCCATCAAATACTGGTATCTTGCTTGAATAAGCATATTGATTCTCTTTCCTAGACATAATTTCTTATGGATCTACCTTCCAACAGTTAGACTATTCTTGAAGGAACTTGGATCTCATACCAATTGTTGGAATAAGGAATTACTGCGGGGGGCATGAATCAGTAATAATAATATTATTCGAACCTTTTATGAATTTTTCTTTATTAATTTCCTCTACTGTCTATTACTTATGAGAGCATTCATACATAATGCAAACAAGAAGCAAGATGATACATTCATATGTAGACACAATCCATCAAATGAGAAACATACACATATTGACACCAATATTTTCACGTGGAAACCCAAAAGGAAAAAACCGCCAATTTGTTTGTTGTTATGAAGTCAATTAAGCACCTAATTAATTACATTATTTTATTTGTGAGCACCCACTCATAAGAGTCATTGACCCCCTTAGGATAGTAAGCACCTACTTTCCAAGAGGCACTAACATCTTATGAATTCATACCACCACCTGCTCTTGCCATTGTTCTACTTTTCAAACAATTTTCAAACTGTAAACAGAGGAAAACACATGTACGGAGAAATACCAATTTGGTTCATTGCAGAAACTTCTGCTCTCGGTTCTTTATTGATCCACAAGATCTCTTAGCCTCACAGAGTAGCACACTATCCTCTACTCACCACCGCATATAATCTACTCTTGGCCTTCTCTCGCATAGGCTCTCTGTAGAAATTTGGTTCAGTACAACACTTGGCCCAGTTACCCTACTCTCTCTCAGCTCCACACTCTTCAACACATACACATCAATGCTCTTTTCCACCCTTTGCTTAATGTAAATCACTAGTTTTGTTGATATATCTCATCTCCACACTCTTCAACAAATACACAACAATGCTCTCTTCCCCCCTTTGGTCAATGGAAATCACAAGTTTTTTTCATCTTTTGCGCACTTCTCAATGATGCCTTTGCTTCCTATTGCCACACTTCTCGAGTGTACCTCTGTATGGCTCCTCCATGTTGTTGTTGCATTTGATGCTATAATTTTTCTACTGCATTTAAACATAAGTATGGGCTCTTGAGCGCTCTACACACTCTCTGTGTGATTCTCCATGCTGAGAATTCAATATCTATCCACCTGCACACTCCAACAAGTCTTTTCATATTTGATTCATAACACACACAAAGATTGACATGTACTTCAATATGGCTTATTTATTCCTCATTTAAGTCTATAATGTGTGCATGGGAGATTAGATATGGCTTTATTTCAACATTGAGACAAGCCCAATAGTTATTCTTTGTGAATCATTGTCCTTGTTTCCTTGACATAACGATCTATTCATATGCCATTAAATCCTTTAAATAACTCCTTTGACTTGCATTTAATCTCTATTTGTTGACTTTTCATCCTTTAACTCTATGTACTATTGTATTAGAGATCCACTCATCGTATATTTTATTAAAACAAAGTTACAATATCTCATAGTGTCAATGCCTTTACCCCCTTAGTGCTTAACCTCCTTATTTTTTTAATTCATATGACTGCTTCTTGTGACCACCGGTATAGCCCTTTGGTGCTGCAATATCAGAGCCATCAAATTTCGTAACTTTTTATTCAAATGATATTACGAGGTCGCAAGGTTTCGAGCTTCTTTTGCTTGGCTCTTTCCTATTTTTCCTCCATGGGACTGGGCGCTATAACCAGTGACTTATATTTTAGGTGCTAAGGCCTTCAGTTCCTTTCAAGTGCCAATCTCCATTTGTATTTTCTCTTTCCCCCTTGGTTCTTTTGGGTTTCCTTGACCAAGCACCAACACTTCAGAGCTCCTGCATATCAGAGCTTTCTCATAATTCAATTAGAGGGTCCCCAAAATTCCAACCTACAAAATTTACTTTCCACGCATCATCACATAGCACTTAGTTAGGCCTTATCTATGTCCTCGGTCCTTTGGATTGCTCATGACCAAGCGCTAGTCCACATCGGAGCCCCTTTCATCGGATCAGAACATTTCATTAAAAAAATTAGACGAGTTACAAAAACTCCAACCTCCAATATGTCGACCTTCAAAATGACGAAATGCTTTCGTCATCCTTGTCATGTGGCATCTCCTTAGTGGTGAAACTTTCCACCAATATTCGCCTCATTAGGCCACCCAATGTTGTTGAATTTATTTTCCACGTGTCCTACAAACTACCACGTCATGTTGACGACATCTACCTTGTCATATACTGAGGGGCCAATCAACTTCTGCCATGTGTCCTACAGAGGAGAGAGAAAGGGTCCTCTTAGTCCTTGGTTTTTCAACAAGTTCCTTTTGTAATTCCCATTTCCCACATTCCTCGGTGCTTTCAAAATAATTCAATTTACAAGGACTTATGAAACTCCAAGGTTCTGAAATGCTCTCTACTCCAACGTTTCGATATCAGGTCCCAATGTGCTCCGAGCTACGATTAACCCTTCATCCTTCCACTCCGCTAACCTTTGAAATTTCGGGCCCCTGATATTTCGGCCTTTTGAAATTCAGATCTTGATATTTGACCTACTTCAAGATACCTCAAGACCCAAACTTTAATAGTTCATAACTTTTGATCGAGGAGGCCATTTTCAGGCTTCCACACACCTTTGGAAAGCTCTTTCAGAGAAATTTCCAATGGAGAGGGTCTGATGTAGGATTTTAGCTTGCATGCTATGTGATAAATGATTGCAAATATATCTGAATCAATGTTATTTCGTTTGACATCAATGCCAACATACCAAATGCCATAATCCGACAATATCAATGGGCCAACATCTAGTTGGTGTTAGTGATGTTTAACTGTGAGGTGGAATCACTAGTTGAGGGTTGAGGTGGTTTGGCCTATGGAATCCTTGGTTTGGTTTTTCGTGGTTTATTCCATGATATCCCACATTCATGATTGAAATATGGTGTGGGTGTGATTTTGCTGAAAGAGAGATTTGCTTCAGCCCAATCTATGGTCGAGTGGTTCGTGGAAGTCCCTGACTTGGTTGGAAAATTCATATTTTAGTAAGAGCTATTAATATATTGTGATTCATGTATATTTGTAGCAATTATGTTTTCGATATTAATGGGTAGTTTCCATGGTTATATGTTATTTAATTTCTGGTTATATGTTGTTCATATGATGTGTATCTTCTATGGCTCATCTCATGAATGGTTTAGTTGTGGACTACTTGATGAATGTATGGACTAATAAGTGTTTTTGTAGCTATGTGGAGAGGGAATAGGGTCTTCTTTGTGATTCTCAGATGAATCTAATAATTTTATGATTATATATGCATTCATGACCTATAGCTTACATATTTTCCATGTGTTTTGACGAAATGTCTGTTATGTTCTAGGAAATATAGGTCAAGTTTTTCCTTCAAGTTTGAATGTTTAGCATTTTGATCATGTCATTATTGATTCTGAGAATTTTTAGGAAGTTATGGGAAGTTTTTTGGAGGTTGATCTATAATCTAGGCTCAGATCTCGGGACCACACCCTTTGAACTAGACAATTTGGGTCACAATCGCACCCAGGAAGGCTTGTGCATATTGTTGGAGGCCTATAACCGCATGGAGGCCTTGCCATGCATGTAGTTGGGGGTCAAAGTGTGTGAAATGCAACCCCAACTCAATTTTTTCTCACCTTGGGTGGTTTTTTGGCCCCTGAGTGTCATGTATCCCAGACGGATGAGGTGAGTTGCCAATTTGTCGTCAGTTGTCGGTCCCACTTTCATATCTGAAGGTTGGAGTTCGAGGCATGCCATAGTAGCTCTTCATCTCATGTTTACGCTAGCAGGCTAGTGAGACTAGGTAAATGTGGGAGGGGTGGTTACAGATTGTTATTAGAGCTCCCAGGTTCAACACTTGGACTAGATGGGTGGAATGTGTTTATCATGCATGCGTGTCAATTGTCTATGTGTTCGTTATGCATGCATTTTGATGGTCATTGTTGTAATAGTGTCCTCATGTAGAAGTTGATGATGTTGATATTGATATGATTTATATGTTGATTTCATTATATATACACGTATTGTGCTAATATGGATTGATTTTGCAGACGAGATAGCCTCCTGTGAACTTCACTGAGGTATGTTGATTATGTTTATATTTGGTTATCTGACATGGTATGTTTGCAAGAAGTAGAAGATCAAGATGAATGTAAAAATGGTGCACAATAGTTCACGTGATTCTCCCTACATATTAGATGAAAAACATAGTGATGAGTACTCCACTGACATAGTAGATACATTGAGAAGTTTGAAAGTAGAGATAAAAAATTGTAAGGAAGATAATGATAGGATCATTTAGTCACATGAAATACTTGCTAGGGCACAAGAAAAGAAAGCATAGGTTAATGTAGTGATTCTTCAGAGTCTATCAGATTTGCAGAGATAGGAACAACTTAGGATTAGTCACAGATAAGAGGAAAGGACCAATGGGGCATATGGAACCAAGTCTCAATCAAGAAACAAGTTTGATAGGGATGAGACGGTTAGATATGGTAGGTTCTTGGATACACCTAACAGGAAGGGTAATGAATGTGGGTTCTATTCTAGTTTTGGTTCATAGAGACAACATCATCATCACCGCCACCATCTATATAGGAGGAGTGAGAAGTAGTATTTAGCATAGGATTTCAAGAAAGCAAAGTCTCCTATATTTGATGAAGAAATGAATAAGTCACAAGATGCGGAAGCTTGGTTGCTTGGTATGAATAAGTTTTTCAGATTGCATGATTATTCAAAGAATATGAAAGTCAAGATAACTACTTTCAATCTTAAAGGAAAATCTTAAATTTGGTGGGAAGATGTAACGAATTTCAGAGGCATTGAAGAATAGGATTAGACTTGGGGTGAGTTCAAAATACTTTCCAAGAAGAATTATCTATCTAAAAGATACTATGATGGTATGGAAAATGATTTCTATGAGTTGAATATGGGATCTATGACTGGTGAGGAGTATACTAGAAGGTTTTTGCAGTTGCTGAGATATGTGCCTTATATTAAGGAGGAGAAATAAAATATTGATAGATTCATCAACAGGTTGTCGGCATCATTCAAAGACAAGATTGAGTTTAATGAGCCTAAATCGTTGGAGGAAGCCATTAGAAAGTTGAAGCATTGTTATAAGCAATCGAAGCAAAAGACTAAGTCTATGTATGATTGGAAAGGTAATGAGAAGAATAAAAATGACAAGGAGAATGTAGCACCACAAAAAAATTCAACGTAATTAATAGAAGACAGGGAATTCAGCCTGAGGAGTAGAACAAGTGTGATGGCGAGAAACCTTTGCAGTGTTGGACTTGTGGAAAGGATCATCGCAAGAGATATTGTTCATAACATCAAGGTGGAAGACCAAAGATTTATAGTTCTCAGGATGCACAGAGAGTTGGGGATGTTGGACATATGATTCCTCAGATTTATGCAACATTGGATAATAGGTAGACTAATCATCAGACATTCATTATTGAGAAGGAAGGTAAGATTTGTGATCAAGTTTTTTTCTATTTTGATTGACCCTAGATCTAAATATAGTTATATCAGTCTTGGCTTGATGGATAAGTGTTGCTTGAATAAAGAGGTGAATTCAGAACCTTGGTTAGTGAAGTTGGCTACGTGTACTAAGAAAAGAGTTCATCATTGGCTAAGATATTGTGTATTTGATTTGAACGATATGTTTAGATCAACACATCTAAATGTGCTTCCATTGGGATCATGTAATATGTTGTTGGGTATGGATTGGTTGTACATTCACAGGTCTAAGGTGATTTCTATGATAAGGCTAATGAGTGCTTGGATGATGATAAAGAGAAGAGAATCTTGCAGGGTAAGAAGAAGCCTACATCAGTGAGAATGGTTACAATTATGTAGGCCAAGCATAGTAGTAGTAAACGGTTCGTATTGTTTGCAGTTCATATTTCCAATGATAAAGGAAATGATGTTGAGGATGTTGAAGTATTGAAGAGGTATCTCATTTTGCAGTAGTTTCAATATGTATTTCCAACTGAAATCTTAGGGTTACCGCCTCACAGGGAAGTAAAATTTTCAATTGGGTTGATACTGGGAGAACTGCTAACATATAAGGCACCTTACAGGATGAGCACTACAGAGATGGTGGAATTGAAGTTGCAGTTGAAGGAAATGCTTGAACATGGATACATTACGCCAAATGTGTTTCCATGGGGTGCACCAATATTGTTTGTGAAGAAGAAGGATGGTAATCTCAAGTTGTGTATTTATTACAAGCATTTGAACAAGGTGACGATTAAGAACAGGTACCATTTTCCATGGATTTATGAATTGTTTGACCAATTGAAGGGAGAAAAAATATTCTCACTCATTGATTTGAGATCAATATATCATCAGGTACACATCAAAGAAGAGGACATCTACAAGACTACTTTTTGGACCATGTGTGGGCATTATGAGTTTGTTGTAGTTCCTTTTGGTTTGACTAATGCTCCAACTACATTCATGAATTTGATGAATAGTGTGTTGCGTCCTTATATGGACAAGTTTGTGATAATATTCATAGATGATATATTGATATATTTTAAGAATGAGGAAGAGCATTCAAAACACTTAGTAGTAGTGTAGAGGTTGCTAAGAGAGCACTAGTTGTATGCAAAACTTAGTAAATGCAGTTTCTTTCAGACAGAGGTTCATTACTTAGGGCTTGTGGTTCCAAGGAAGGTACACTACAATAAATCCCTATGATTAGTTCCCCTTTTTGCCCCCTTTTTTCTTCTAAGGACTATTTTAGTGCATTTTTCTCCAGTTGTTTGAAAAAATCAGTGATATTTATTAGGATGACACTATTTTTGGCATTGTTTTCACTGGAAAAAACATTTAGGCAATAATTTATGTAATAATAGCACCAGAAGAATCGCCGAAAATAGCATCATAAATAGTACCATTAATTTCCCATAAATAGAACCAGAAATAGCATCATCAATATCCCTAGAAATAGTGACAGTGATAGCACTAAGTTTAGCTCATTTTTTTGCACCTAAGTTACCTCCATGGTTAGATCCCTTTTTAGCGATAGATGTGCCTAAGTACTAAGTAGTTAATTAATTGAGGTTTTGGGGTTAAGTGGATAGGGGCTTTGAGGATTATGGGATTTAGGGATTTAGGGTACAAGGATTATGGGTTAAGGTATTAGGGGTTAGGGTTTAAGGATTAAGGGTCAAGAGCTAAGGGATTTGGTGATTACATGTAAGTTAGTTCAATGGTTAATGGCTGGGTTGTTTCAGGTTTGGATGGTCTGTCAAATCTTGTTGTTATAGGATTACATTTCAGTTCCTTTAATTAATTGGATTAATTAAGGTTTCGAGAGTTGTTGCTATTACAAAGACAATTCTTAAGCACGTGCTACATTTCCCAATAAGATCAGATCTACAAAATCCAATTATTCATCTAATTAATACATACCTCACCCTTCCATAGTACTGCATACTTAGACATTTCTGACACCATTAAATTTTACAATTAAATCGATGTAACCATTGTTGTTAGTAACAATATTCCTTTATCATTATTATTTATTTTCTTTACTATTCATGTTGTTACATCTAGAGATCAGTGCAGTCGTTCAGAAACACCTTTTGATTTAAAAGTTCTAAGTTTGTAATAATGAGGAGTAACCATTGGTAATTCCAACACCTTTACATTCACCCTTGAGAAGTCATTTGTGTGTGCCGAAGTAGCTTTGTAATAGGTTCCTAACATTGTTGAGTAGTGTGCTTGTGAGTAGATAAGTAGTGGTTGGACACAAACCTGACTCTGTTAATGTGTTGTTACAACATCTAGAAGTACTAGAATTTTTTTGAAGGGTTGGATAGCTAAGTTATTTTGAAAAATTATTGGGTTTCAGTAAATTGGTTGATTTATAATTTTCCCAAGCCTTTGTTGAATAAAACTTTGTAGCTAGGGCTACATAAACAACTGGTGGTTTTTTAGAGAACTTTAGAGGAAAAAGTAGGGTTTGAAGGAAATATGTTCATACGACAACCTACATACAAACTCTGGAGGAAGACAGAGCTAGAGTGGCAGAGCTTCGCAGAAGAGGGCAGATTCTGGCCCTGTAAATGGAAAAAGTGGGGTCCATAGGGATCCCATCATACAAACAGGTAATAATGCACAAAGAGAAAATTGCACCAGAAGGAGTGCAAATATTAGGTTTTGAGAAGTCAGGAAAGGAAGATGCGACCAACAAAGGAAAGAGAAACAAAGAGAATATAAACACCAAGAAACTGAAAGGAATCATAGGAAGCAACAACACAACAAACAGAGAGAGCACAAACCCGGTCCTAGCACAGGTTACACAAGAAAATGAGCCGGAGGAGGCACAATCAAAAGAAAACGAGGATCCAAACCAAGCCAAGGGAGGATAGGAAGGAATAGCGCCAGCAGCCAAGAAGAAAGAAAAAAAAGGACCATGCAAGCCCAAAGCCACTGACACCCTAAGGGTAATAATTTTTGACCCAGAACTTCAGGTGTACCGTGACCATATGGTAGAACATGCAATTATTTTCAGATTCATGAGATTTTGGCCAACAGAACGAGCATTGTGCTTATGGATAAAGCAACAATGGAAACCAAAAGGAGATGTAAGGCTACACTTAGGAGCCAAAGGATTCTTTACAATGGTTTTTTCTAATCTATAAGACAAGGATCGAATATTTGATGGAGGTCTGTATTTCTTTGCCTCAGCAGGTCTCTACATGAGACCATGGAAACCCAACTTCATGCCTGAACATGAAACCTTTAAATAGGTACCAGTCTGGATACACTTATTCTCGATACCGATAGATTATTTGGGACATGAAGCACTAGAACAGATTGGCAACAAACTAGGAACCTTCATCAAAGCCTCAGAAGCTACACTACAGAAAAGATATACCTCCTGTGCTAGAATATGTGTGGAAATGGAAGTCTCAGGAGCACTGCATGAGGGCCTATGGTTGGAATATAGAGACAAAGTTTATTTTCAAACTATAGACTATGAACAGATCCCATTCCGCTGCAAGAAGTGTCATGAGCATGGTCATTTGATTAGAGAATTCCCTATGAATAAAATGGCGGAAAATAACTAGGAGAACAAAGGAGATAAGAATAAGGAAGCCTTTTGTGCGACCTAATGCAAGACAAAGAGAAAATAAAAAAAGACTAAACAAGGCAAGCACTTCCCTTAGAAACATAAGCAACGCATTTGAGGTATTAGAATCAGACACAGAGTCAGAGAACAACAACACAGAGAATGAGATATTGAAAGAAGGTCAATCCAAAGCCACAACAGGGACAGAAGAACCTACTTCTAAGCCAACAAGCAACACACCACACACCTAGGGGCCAATAGAAGGTTTAGAAGAAGATTCGGAGATGATAACCAGTAAAATAGGGCTTGAGAATATGGAATTAAGTGACATGCTTGAACAAGAAGGCATGGATCTACCAAACATGGTAGAAGACTGGAAAAAGAAAGGTATGGAACACATTTCAGAAGAGGAGGTAAACAGAATCAACAGCTTATTCATAGCAAGACAACAAGAAGAGCTCGAGTTGCAGAGAAAGAGCTTAGCAAAAGGGCTAGGGGTAAGAATGCAGGGACTGCATCAAACCTCTGCCAACTCATAGCACCAGAAAAAAAGAGGAAGAAGGACTAACAATGAGGTGTTACAAGAACTGGGACAAATGCTTCTAAATTTAGGTAAGATGAAAGCCCTTGAGGTGTTTACATGAACCTCCTAAATTATTTTTATTATGAAAGTACTTTCATGGAATGCTAGAGGGCTAAATAGCCTAAAAAAGCAACGTTTATTAAAAAAGAAAGTCCAAAAGGAACAACTAGACATAATATTTCTGCAAGAAACTAAATGTTCCAGCCAAACAATGACCAACATTAGCAAAAAATTGGGGAAACGAATAGACCATCTAGAAACAACAAGTAATGGATGGGAAGGGGGCATGGCCATTCTTTGGAATCCATAGGTTATACAGCTCGTTTTTGTTGAAGCAGCTAGATCTCATATTTCAATAGAAGTCCAAATAGTAGGGAATATGGAAACGTATTTATGCACTAATGTTTATGGCCCTAAGAAACTAGAGGCCAAATTACTATGGCTTAGCACTCTATCCAATTTGCGGCTAAGATATCCTTAGGAAAAAGCTATCTTCAGAGGAGATTTTAACATGATCACCTCGATCATGGAAAAAAAAAGGAGGTGTGAGAGGGCTCAATAGGGATACTGAAGCTTTCAATGACTTCATTAACTCGACCAAGCTGGTAGATATCCTCCCCAAAAGTGGAGCCTTTACATGGAACAACAAAAGAGGAGGTGATAGGCAAATAGCCTCTCGATTGGACAGATTCTTAGTAACAAAAACCATTCTCCTGAAAGGGATCACTATAGAATCGGACATAATGCCGAGTGGAGGTTTGGACCATTGGCCCATAAAGATGATGGCGGCTATCCAAGGTACACCTAGGAATAAGCCATTTAGATTTGAGAAGTTTTGGCTCAGTCATCTGGAGTTCATTCCGAAAATTGAATAATGGTGGAATGAATCGTTAGGCTTGAGAGGAACAAAGATGTTCATTCTACAAGCTAAACTCAAACACATCAAAGCTAAAATAAAATCATGGAATCAGGAAGTCTTTGGTAACATATTTAAAGAAAAGAAAAAAATGGAGGAGCAAATGGAACAAATTCACAAGGATTGGATTCAAGGAAGTATTAACCAAGAATCAATGCATATAGAACAAAAACTAATGCAAGACTGGCAGGCGAGATGCCAACAGGAGGAAGTGCTATGGAAACAAAAGTCCAGGATGCAATGGCTTAAGGAAGGTGAAAAGATAGTAAATTTTTCCACATATTAGCCATTGATCACAGAGGGGCTAATAGAATATTAAGCATCAAAGATGAACATGGAACTGTAGTTCAGACTCATTAGGAGATCTCGAGCCTTCTAATAAATCATTTCAGCCAGATTGCTAGGGAACTGGAGATTAATAGAGAGGAAGCTATAAAGGAAATGGTTACTACTATCCCCAAGCTCATCAATGATGAGAAAAACAAGGCTTTAAATCGAGAAATCACCATGGAAGAAGTAGAAGAGGCATTGAAAGATATGCCAAATGGTAAGGCACCGGGACCGGATGGCTTCACCATTGACTTCTATAAAGCTTGTTGGGAAATCATTAAGTCATAGGTTTGGGAAGTGGTAGAGGATTCATGGCACTCCTCTTCCATCCTCAAATCCCTCAATTTGACTTTCCTAACCTAATTCCCAAGGAGGAGGAAGCCAATACTCCGACGAAGTTTCGACCAATTGCATTGCGCAATGTATTGTACAAGATTATTTCTAAAGTCATAGCCAACAGGCTAAAACCAATTCTCCCATGAATTATTTTGGAAGAACAATTAGGCTATGTAGAAGGGAGACAGATAATGGATAACATCTTGCTCGCCCAAGAGATGATTCACACTCTCCGAACTCAAAAAAAAGCAGGTATGTTAATGTAGTTGGACCTATCAAAGGCTTATGATAAAGTAAACTAGAATTATCTAGAGGCTATTCTTGAAGCCTTTGGCTTTGGGAAAAAATGGGTGGTCTAGATCTTAACCTTGGTTAAATCTACCAGATTTTCAATCCTGGTTAATGGAGCTCCAACAACCCAGTTTACTCCTTCTCGAGGTCTGCGACAAGGAGATCCTATATCTCCCTTTTTGTTTGTAATACTCATAGAAGGGCTAAGCCGGCTAATTAGCAAAGCAAAAGAGGAAGGAATTATTTAGGGACTCCAACCCTTGCCCTCAAGCCCTACTACTACGCATTAGCAGTTTGTCGATGACACAATGCTGCATGGGAGGCCATCGGTTAAAGAAGCTCACGGTTCCAAAAATATTTTCAATTGCTTTAGTTTGGCCTCAGGTATGGAAATAAATTTAGCTAAATATTCTATTTTCTTTTTCAATACGCACCTTGCAATCCAGAAGAATCTCTCTAACATCCTTGGTTTCAAAAGATGCAATCTACCTTCAAGATACCTCGGCATTCCGTTAATAGACAAGCCTTGGCAAAAACTACATTGGGAAAAAATTATTGCTAGCCTAGAGAAAAGATGTCAACATTGGAAACACAGAGCCCTTAATTTTGCAGGCCGTCTAATCCTCACCAAATCTGTCCTTCAGGATGTGCCGCATTACATTCTCTCCATTCTCCCGGCACCTAAAGGTGTTCTTCAGAGAATCTGCTGCATCCAAAGAGAGTTTCTTTGGTCGGGAAATTCAAGGAAGAGGAAGTGGGCTCTAATGGCATGGGATAAGATATGTAAACCCAAAAACTTGGGTGGGTTAAATCTGCAAGACCCCCTAACAATCAACCATGCATGTGGAGCCAAATTATGGTGGAGGTGGCTAAAGGAACCCAATTTTCCCTGGGCCAAGCATTGGAAAGATAAGTATGCAAATAACTACAGTATGCAAAATTTGATTAGGATGAAAGAAACCCTAACGGCTCTCCAATTTGGAACCTTGCTAGAACTAATCGGCACATAATATAGGAACAGAGTTTCTGGTAAATCCGAGATGGAAAGTGGGTCCTGTTCTGGGAATATGCGTGGCAACAATTACCTAAGCTGGAAAGCCCTGAATTTTTCAACATTCAAAGAAGAAGCCAGGAGCTAGGGAGAATAATAGTAAACCATTACTGGAAACCGATTGAGAATGTCAAAGCATGGAGAATGTTGTTATTCAGTGACACAAAAACATCGGAAAGGGAAAATCACAACATAAGAGCTTTGAAAATAGAGCTAGACAAAAGAATAAGAAACGCACTGGATGCTGATACACTACATTGGGGCAAGCTCGAGGGGGAAAACTTCTCACATAAAGAAGCAAGAGGCTACATAGAAGGAAACAAACATAAGGAAATAGTCGAGTGGCATAGTAAGCTGTGGGATGCACTACTTTGGCCGAAGATTAAAACTTTCCTCTGGTTCTTGATGCACCGAAGAACACTTACCTAGGAGAACCTTAGGAAAAAAAGGGTTCATAGGCCCCTCGAGATGTCCCCTATGTGGAATCGAGGAGGAAACCATGAATCACCTCCTCAATACTTGCAAGTGGACTAATAGCCTCTGGAATTGGATTGAATCCATATTTAAAAGGACAGATAGGGTAAGAATCTCAATTCAGGAGAGTATAGAGAATTGGAGTGGCAATATTTCCAAAACCCATATGGTTAATGCAATTTGGAGACTCATACCAGGGTTTATCATTTGGACGACATGGAAAGAGAGAAACAGAAGAGTATTCCAAAATGAAACTAGAAATATTGAACTTCTTAAAGGAAAAAATCTGCATAATGTAAGAGAAACAATTCTTACCAAAGGGAAAGCTGAATAGAACAAGGATTTCTTAGTTGATGACTTGTAGATTCTGAAGGCGTTTGGCATTGAGATAGAAACCATAACTACATATTTAAAGCAGCTTTAACAACAACGCAAAGTCATAGATGCCTGGATTCCTCCACCGTTAGGATTTTTGAAACTCAATTTTGATGGGGCTTCTCGGGGGAATCCGGGACCTGCAGGTATAGGCAGGGTTCTACGGAATCACAACAGTGAAATTCAACACATTTTCAGCCAAGCACTAGGGGAAGGAAATAATAATGAAATGGAATTTGTAGCATTAGAGCAAGGATTAAGAATTCTCAGGCACCTAAAAACAGGAGCCACAGTGGTGGAAGGTGATTCACAATTGGACATCACAGTGACAAGGAGAATACAGGTAGGGGCGCAACTGAGCAAGGTCACGAAGCACTGGAGACTGGACAAAGTGACAGAGATCATAGCAGAGCACCTCTCTGGCCTTGACGGAATCATACTATAGACAGTGAGGAGAAATGAAAACACAGTAGCGGATCATCTGGCCAACTATGGGATTGAAAACCACTCTACCTACCCAAACACATGTTGGCATGAGGTCACATGTACCGATCTTCGAAGTAAGTGCTCACTTCTTTTGAGACAAGACATAAGTTAATGGAAGAAGTGGTGCTGGAGTACGAATATTTTTCCTTAATTAAGAATGAAGATAACCAATCGAAGGGACATCAGGCGTCAGACCCATGAAGGACGTAAGGAGGAGTGGGAAATCATCCACACGAACGTAGCCCATCAACCAAGGTGAACAACCATCAAAAAATATTATCAGAGCTGTCGACAAATCAAAAGGCAGGACAAATGGAATTTAGCTAATAGGTTTGAGCGTAGCGGAGTTAAGTCGCAGGATACTAATGATGAATAGAAATTGGGAATTTACTGCAACAATTATTATGCGAGGCGCAGCATCATTTTGATGGCAAAGTGGGAAACCTGGGGTCGGACCTGGATGCCATCTACTATATCTATGATCTCCCACCATAGGAATGACACTCAGTCCCCTCACATCTTGCAACATAACATTCATGGAGCTAGTAGAAGTTTTAGTGTTTCGGTGTCCTGCAACAGCAGTATGGTGTGAGAAGGTGGTTGAAACGTGTCAGCAAACAGGGACTTGTTAAAGGCAAGGGAGGCCTATGAGACCAGGACTTCCCAAAGAGAAAAGCAGAAAATCGAGGAGATAGAAGTGGAGGTAGTAGAGGAGGAAGAAAAATTGGAAGAGCAAGATCTGGAGAAGGAAATTGAATGGCTTCATGACCCTAGTACAACAACCACCAGAGCAAACCCAATTTGTTCGCACTAAGGCTGAATTTTGGAGAATGAAGACCATGCTAGCCAAGGTGCTAAGAATGCAAGGCGAAGAGATCAAAAAAGTCCAACAATCAGCCTCCTGCGGTTCGATAGAGCACATGACTCGGCTCGATGTAGTGGAATTCACTCTAAGTGCCTTGTCTTAGGAAGTCGGTGTTCTTTCGAAGAAAATGATGGTCCTCATTGGTCTTCTAAGGAATTCCATTCATCAGGGTTCACCAACTACGATGGAGAGTAAGAAGGAAGCAATTGACACTAGTTAGGGAAAGCAAACCACACATCAACGGAATCCTCAGTCTGAGAAAGGAACTGCAAAGGGAGGACCAAGCAGTCCCAACAAAGATTATGTTATCCTGAAGATGTAACAGCTACTCTGGTTTAGTTTTCTCATCTCGTTTTGGCATGTTTTATTACTGGTTTCTAGACCATTGGTCTCTTGTTACTGAGAAAAGCATCCTGGTCTTCTTTCTATCTTCTGGTACCACTGTTCAGTCATCCAATGTGATGAAATGTTTTGCTGTTGTCAAGCCCTTCTCTAGGCAATCCTGTGTGGTTAGCCTTCGGCTCAGGAAATCCTATTTTTGCGGCTCATAGACATTTTGAGAAAGCAAGGAAGTCTTAGTTATGTCTGTGCGTGTAGACCATTTTGTATATTATGTATTTGATGAATTAATATAAATCTACTGGCTTACAAAAAAAAAAAACACTTTGTAGCTAGGGGCTTTATAATTGTTGTTCCAGAAGAAGTTATCACAAAAGTGATAGGGATACCTAGGAATTGAGAATGGTGGTTCTGTCACATGGAATGAGTCGATCTTGCAGACAAGATAGACCTTCCTTGAATCTAAAGAGACCTAGTGACAAGCAAGCCAATAAAAAACTATCTTTCTCTAAATATGCATTTATAAACAAAGGCAAACAAGTGATTTAGGCCTACCTTGGGTCCAATGCAAGTTTGTGGAAGCCTCGCTCCTTCGATCCAAATGAGCTCCCTTGTTGCGAATCTGCAAACACAAACAAGCAAACAAATTAAATAGCACCTGAAAAGCCAATATCATAAAACATATTTAACATGAATATCAATGAATTCATGAAACAAATGACATAACACAATTTGTTGAGAAAAATGAATCTGATTGTATTAATTCAAATCAAAGAAGAACTTTACAACCTGTGCCTTGATGTTGTACAAGCTCCTCCCAGGGTCCAACAAGAAGTCTCCTCTACTTTGACAAGTTTCACTCTCTTCCCGATGAAGCCAAAAAGGTATGTGATCTCTCCTCTCAAGCTTAACTAGGAAGTCTCAATTCCACCAACATTTACCCTAAAAAATATTCAGCTTCTAACCTCCCTAGCAACTAGCCCAATGCCTTAATTTATAGTGCAATGGAGGGAAGTTACTAGGTCCTCCTTCAAAGGGATAAAGCCATCCTTCAAAGGGATAACTCCTCTCATCAAGGGATTAGCTCCTTCTCTTTTTGGATGCATGAACCACCTAAGAGCAACCAATCCACGTCAAAATTCCTTCTATAATCATCTAGAATTAACCCAAAGTGAGTTTTTTAGAATAAACTTGCACCTTTTTGACTTTCACAGGGGTCCGCACCCACTCCTTTAGGGACAGAGCGGGAAGGTCCGCAGTTTTTGTAAACAGGGGGTGCGGGACCGCAGGCAGCAGTGAGAGAAAGTGGGGAACCAGAGCTTTGTTGATTTTCAATGTCTTTCTCTCATTTTCAAAACTTGACTTGAAAAGCTGAGGTATGAGACTTACTTAGGAGGATAGTACAAGTGTTGATAGACCCATACTGACTGCAAATAATCATGGTGACGATATTTTTGTGTAACAGATTGCCCCCTAAAGTGAAAAGTCTGTAGTAGATGAGGATTTCATTTATCATTTAGGAAGAGTGAAGTACTTTATCATTTCAAGGATCATCTTGTGGAGAGCCCGGTCGAAACCTGTAAAAACATTCAATGCAAGATATATATATGACATCATATCATCGTTGAGGTAGCCATTCCCATACTTAGATCAAAACTGACTTAGAAAACTAACTACTTCTTTGATACATGAATGATCTTGTAATACATCACAAGTATAGACTCATGTGGACACAGTATGGACGCAGCCATCTGTTTATGAATAGTCCATCATATAATGAATACAAAATTCCTCGCAGCTTGGCTTGTGGAAACTAGATCCAGGGTCTTCATTTCTACTTCCCGAAACAATACGATTCTATCCATGCGAATGAATGTGTTGAAGTCGAACATGGTAGAAACCACTTGATTACCAGTCAATGATGTAAACTATTAACAAGTGTGAGAGAAACCACCAGTGATGTCAATGGCTCTCAAAGTACCCAGTACAATCCATGAGATGTGAATAAATGTGTTGATGTCGAACATGTCACGGAATCCTTTGATCGAAGGTCAATGATGCAACCTGTCGTCAAAGGCGAGAAACCTTCCATTGAGGCATGCAGATCCCAAGGTACTGACGATTTCTAGATCATCTTTCTAGATACTTAGCTGAAGTCGATAGAAAGCGATCCGTCGCAGGCAAGCCCACAACACGAAATCATAGATCAAGTTGAAGAAATTTAGTTGCAAGGACAGACTCAGGGATGGTCAAGATGGAAGACAGATATTTTGCAGATGAATGGCTTTATTAGCAGTGACCTCTTGAACACATAACGACACAACAGATGGTTTGGTGATGATTGACCCAAATTTAATACCCAGAAACTGGCTGAAGACTTTCAATGTGGTTTGATCAATAGTTAGGCAAAGGATTTCCCAACCCAGGTGAATAAAAGTGTCATGTTCAAGAGTGGTTACAAAGTATGACAAACAAGCTCATTTTTCTCTCCTTTCCTCCACCATTTCTGGCAAGTACCTCTTTATTTTTGACAAGCTTGAGGAGGATAACATTTGCTTGATTATAAGCTCATCCTTCGGATGAGTCAAACTTAGTTTAAATTCGAACCCTAAGAAGGAGTGGTTCGTTCCTATTTGTAATTGAACAGGTCCTTTACTGTGAAATTTTAACGAGTCCAGTATAGGAGAAACTCGGTATTTTTCAATTTTAGAGAGTCTGAAAAAACTTAAGAAGACTCCAGGGCTGACCTTTTTCGTAAATTTGTGTCTCCCAAGCCCGAAAAAGTATAAAATAATACTTGAGAGAACCGCTTGATCTTTACGACCAAGGAGTACTTTGCGTAATTAGTGCCCCTGATCCGAAAAAGTAAAAAAGTGATCAACGATACGTCGTTTTATAACCAGTATCGAATTTGAAACGACAAAAATCTGGCAATATTTTCATGTTTTTACGGTCAGAAAAGAGCTGTAAGTGGACTGTCTTTTTAGTTCCGTTTTAACGAGTTTAAAAGAAAAACTCGACGATCTTTTCATGTTTTAGGAGTCAGAAAAGAGCTTAAATGTGACTCTAAATGTTTTTTCATTGAAAATGATAGATTTCGCCTGAATAATCCGTTATCCTGAACAAAAATTCAAACATTACTCATACCTGTTTGAAATGGATAAAAATGATGCAAAAATTACCTTTCTAAAGTGAAACATAAACAAATTTGCAATTTATTTACTCAAAAAACTTATAAAAAGGGCTTTCGTCAATTCATTTTTATCGTTTGAGATTTGGGTGAGAAAATAATGCTTTTGTTCAGAAACTTCCCGTGAAGATTGCGGAAAATCCAACCATCGGAATCGAACGTCGTCTTCTCCAGGTAATCCACATCATCCTACTCTTCAATTTCAACCGTTTAATTTTTTGTTTTAGGGTTTTATTTCATTTTGTGGAGGGTTTTTAGGCTAAAAACCCGCGCGCATGGGCCCACAGGCGTAACACTGGCACCCTGCGGACCCCGACTTTTTCTCAATGGGGAAAACGTCAGGGGTCCGCACCTTCCATGAAGGCATGGTGTGAACCCACACACTGTCTCTAACACAGAGGGTGCGATCCCCGAAGCAAGGGTTTTTAACCGAAAAATTCTCAAATTTGACCCAAACAATTTAATTTCTAGCATTCTAATTTTTCTTTTTATTGGATGTAGAGTGTACATCATGCTAGATTGGCGTGAATGGGAGCACGAGGACGTGGATCTTGCCACATTGAATCACCAACCTTCGATTGATGCATTGAAGGCATGCGACTTGTACAAATTCTGGGCCATACCTGGCATGAGGGCCCAGGTGGATTTCTTACAGTGGCTGGTAGACGATGGAGCATATAGGACCAGTGCTTCTTCATTGGTGGCCACCAGCTCGAAATCGAGCCGGAAGACATATAATTCTTGACTAGTTTGCCTACGAGAGGCGAAGACTTGACTCTATTCAGGATTAGGCCAGGTGGCCAGTCTATCGATATCCTTTGGCTAGAGTTCTGCAACAGCCAGGCTAGAGACAAAGGGATAGACATTAAAACCATATCCCGTCCTGAACTCATGGTGATCGCATTTACTGTCACCAGACTTTGCGGGAGTGCCGCATTACATATTGCCACCAGATCCTAGATGCGGATGGCAGTTGACTGCTTTCGAGGCACCATCTTCAACTGGTGCGATGCTGTGTTGGCCAATGTAAAAGGCCAACTGACCAGAGCCAAGAACGGACAACTGAAGACCTTTGGTTATGGGGCTTTAGTTGTGAGCTTTGGTCTGGAGAGGGTTCCAATGTTGATCCCGCAGCACCTTACTGTTGGAGCTGGGCTTCCTCGAGAGCCCAAACTGATGTGATGGGTTGCAGTTATGGTCCGTCATTCGGACGAGGGGACAGAGGTTGTTCGATTCAAACCTGAGTATTTCCAATGGTTGGAAAACCAGGTTTTTTCTATTCAGGACTTTCCTTACGCCGGGGTAGATTTTCGTGGTGACCCAGACATGGCTCTTCCACCAGGAGAGCAATGGGATGACTCAGGTAAAATCATTTTCAACATTTTCCTATTTTAATTTTTTTATTTTTATATCGTCCCAAAACTGATAGTAAAAGTTTCAAATGCAGATGTGGGTCCACAGCGACCAGCCGCTCTCCGGCCTTACAAGAGGAAACAACCAGCTGCAACCGCGCCAGCCCCACAGGACGAATCAGCAGAGACCTTGGCCGATTTGGAGAGTCATCTAGAG
This sequence comes from Pinus tabuliformis, assembly GCA_031772625.1. Lineage (NCBI taxonomy): Eukaryota > Viridiplantae > Streptophyta > Pinopsida > Pinales > Pinaceae > Pinus > Pinus tabuliformis. Next base: position 1,029,759,298 of record CM062804.1, on the reverse strand, counting down.
CGCTTGACAGGAGACATTTTGGATACCAGCATAGATGACATTCCTCATCGACTTCAGTGCTATGTAATTGGGGTCCTAGGACCTTTTAGGAGGTTCCTTTGCAAGGTAGCCCGTGCAGTGGTTTCTTATCGAGATCATCACCAGTGATAGGATGATCGCCTATTGTAGGCACATATGACATTTTTGCTTTTTGTACTTATCATTTTTGCCGATCATAAGGTGTTTTTCAACCTATGATCGAGGACGATGTATTTTTGACACACTCCTATATATATATATATATATCACTATTACCGGCTTATCTTGTAAATCATGTTATGGAATGTTTTTAAATTTACATGTATGATTATTGCAAATTTCTACTTAACATTCGAGAAGCAATTGCATCTGCTAATGTATTTAAAGATCTTGGAATATGCTGATATTCAATATAATCAAATTCACGTTCCAAGAGACGCACTCTAAAAAATAATCTCAATAATACTGGATTTCTAATGGCATACACTGTATTAAGCTGTAATACAACGAGTTCAAAATCTAACCTCACTATCAAACTCCAAATCCCAAATGAAATAGATTCAGATAATAACTCAATCACTGCACTATACTCGGCAATGTTGTTTGTTGTTTGACCGAGGCTTACCCCATGCATAGATACCAACTCGTCAGAGGGCGAATAGATAACCCAAGCTGTGGAAGAAATGTTCTGTGTATTACGAAACGCACCATCAGCGAAACCAATGTATGTTTGGAGAGGCATCGACATCTGCAATATCAAGAGTAAAACCAAGATAAGAGGGAATAATGACGAAAAACACTCTCTAAGATAAGCACACCTTCTAAACTAAAACACACCAGCTAGAAAGAAAAACTATCCTAACTAAAATCTCCATACCCATTCTTTAAGCATAATACCTCTTCAGGTAAAGACCATTTCTGGGTTTACCTAAAGAGTCCCCGTCAAAGTCTACCAATTCATAGGCCCCTTTTGCTAGCTTTCGCTTGACAACATAGGGACCATGCCACATAGGAACGAATTTTCCAGCGCCTAATTTATCATTAGCTTGATCATACACTAAGACTAGATCTCCTTTCGAAAAATTTCGAGGGGTCACATTTCGATCATACTGAGCTTTCATATGTTTTGCGTGAGTTTCGATCGCCAATGCAACATCACGTCGATTCTCATCTAACTGAGCCAATTATAACAAACGTTTTTCCTCTTCGGAAGTGGCTGGAAGTAACTCGATGGCCATTTTCAATGATCGGATTTCGCATTCAATGGGTAACACAGCTTCCAGACCATAAACTAGTTGGAAAGGAGTGAATCCTGTTGACGTTTTTACTGAGGTTCGATACGCCCAAAGCACTGAAAATAGCATGTTATGCCAATTCGACCGATGAATCCCAATGATTCTTTGGATCATGATGACTAAAACTTTGTTGATGGATTCAACTAGACCATTAGCTTGTGGATAATAAGGAGTTGAACTATTGTGACACAAGCCAAGCTGGCCTGTAAGTTCGGTCATCATAACGTTTCGGAAATGACGCCCATGATCAGTGATGATCGCTTGTGGAACACCAAACCTAGCAATTATATGATTGAACACGAAAATTGTAGTTGTTTTTCCGTCTGCCTCAAATGTAGGCATCGCCTCGGCCCACTTGGTAAAATTATCTACCGCAAGGATGATATACGCATGCCCCCCGGCCGAGTGAGGGTTACATGTAATAAAAACGATACCCCATTTGGAAAAAGTACCAACAACAATTATAGGGTGGAGAGGAGTAGGTGGAGCGTGCATCTTTCGATAAAAAATTTGGCAGTTGTGGAATTTTCAGACCGCGTTAATACAATCTTTAAACAAAGACGGCCAGAAGTAGCCAGCGCGCAATATCTTTTGGGCTGTGGCATACCTAGACTATGACCGCCACATGCCCCAGAGTGATAGTCATTTAGAACCCTTTCAGCTTCCTCGTGAGTTAAACAACGTCGAAAAACAGAGTCCGCCCCACGGCGATAAAGAGTATCTCCAATAATCCTGAACTGTTGGGACTGGAATCGTATTTTCCAATGTTCTGACCTTGAAATTTCTGGCCGAAAGGATTGGGTCTGGAGATAAACGATGATATCCCCATACCACGGATCTAAAGTGATGATGAGAAACAAGGATTCATCCGCAATGGGCTCCTCCGCCACAGTTTCCATGTCAGCTCGCGGGAAGTCACACATTAGTTCCACAAAAACTAAAGATTTCTTAGACTTAGATTTTTCAAATTCCAAGTCGAACTCTTGTGGGATAACAATCCATTTAGAGTACTTGCCCCCTAGCAATTGCTTGGTCAAAATGTCGATAATAGGGTTGCAATCAGAAATTACTATAGTTTTACGTAGTAAAATGTAGTGACGAAAACGTTGGACAACTTGAACAGCTGCCAATGCCAATTTCTCCACATGTGAGTATTTTAGCTTAGTTGGATTTAAAGTTCAACTAAGGTAATATATCACATGTTCAGTACCGAATTCATCTTCCTGAACTAAGACCATTCTAATGGTGGAATGGGAGGCAGTGAGATACAAAAAGTAGTCATGGTTGTAGTTGGGAGGATGCAATAACGGTGCATGGGTCAACGCGTGTTTTAGTGCATCAAAAGATTTCTGAGCTATCTCATCCCAATTGAATGGAGTATTCTGTTTCAACAACCAGGTAAAACCCTTTGTAACCTCGGCATAGTTAGGAATGAATCGTCGTAAAAAGTTTGCTTTCCCTTGCAAACTTTGGAGTTGGCGAAGACTCGAAGGAGGAGGCAATTTGATAATAGCTTCAACCTTCGAGGGATCGACGCGAATGCCGACTTTCGAAACAACAAACCCCAGCAATCGACCCGTTTCTATACAGAAAACACACTTGTGTGGATTCAACCTAATCCGATAATGCCTACACCTCATAAAGATTGCTCATAAATGAATGAGATGATCAGCTCGATGTAATGAATGAGCAGGAAAATCATCAAGATAGGGTTGCACAATGTTCTTGATGTCATGAAACGCATAAGACATGGCCCTTTGAAAAGTTGCTTCGGCATTCTTGAGCCCAAAAGGTAATTTGCAATAAGCAAATGTCCCCCATGGACAAATGAAAGCCGTTTTTGGTTGATCGGCAGGTAGAATATTGATTTGATTGTATCCGGAAAAACCATCCATGAAGGAGAATATTTCGTTGCTGGAACAATCATCAATGATTTGATCGATATAGGGAGTTGGGTAATTGTCCTTTGGATAGGCTCGATTAATGTCCCTATAATCGATACATATTCTTATTGTCCCTTGCTTTTTGTTAACCGGAACAATATTCGATACCCAATCCGTTAACGGGATCGGATAAATGAAACCTGCTTTGAGTAATTTTTCAACTTCTGCTTTAATAGCAACAACTTTTCTTGGGTGAATCTGACACAAATGTTGCTGGACAGGTTTAGCATCTGGGTAAGTCTTGATTTCATGAACAACAATTGCGGGATCAATTCCTGGCATTTCCTCATAGGACCAAGCAAACACGTCATGGAATTCTTGAAATAGGGCCTTATATATTTGAATTTCATCTTCTATACACAAGGCACCTATATGAATGTTCTCAACGATTCCAAGCTTAATCGAAATGTCAATAGGAATAGTTCGAGAGATGTTTCCCAAATTTAACTCCGAATCAGGATTTTTCATTGGATTCTGAGGTTCCTTGACATATTCAGTCGTAAAAATTGATGAAAAATCATTTTCAAAACGATCATTCTCGGGTAAGAATGAAGATCTGTGATGGAGATCTTCCCATGGTAAATCATCTACACATAGGATTTCACGAATTTTCTCATCAGAGTGAGCAAGTTCGGAAAACGTTGTTGAATCCGAGCTTGATGTGAAAAGTGATTCCTCATGGACCACATTCATTAAGTCAATTTTGGTTGAAGATGGGTCGGTAAACGATTGCACGGCCTCATACGCAATTTCATATGGACTCAAAGGCATAACATCACCAAATGAGTCTATCTCAGATTCAGAAGGAACGATCCAAGGATCATCATAAACAATGGTGTCTGACAAAATCATATGAATGGTTGCAAATGAAGACGATGCGTTGATCGGAGGAAAAGGAAAAGTTCCCAGTAAACCGGCATCTTTAACTAGTCCTACTCCAACATCCTTATACGGGATAGTCATTTTATCGACATGCTGAATACTTTCAAAAGAGGCTGGGTTGGATGAGAAGTAAGCCAGCTGGTCTATTGTTACGATCTTTCCATTATGAGGAAACTTTATAACCCGAAAGACCGATGAAACGACAATTGTCATAGCATAAGACCAACTACGACCCAAGAGAAGGTTGTAATCTAGAGGGGAATCAACCACCTCCACGTCTAGATTAACAGTTTTTCCTTCAACCCCTATAGGTAGATCCTGTAGAATGCCAAAAGGATGAAACCCACGGCCATCAAAGGCCTTTAGAATCATCGGGGATTGATTTAGTGAAGGAGAACCAAGGGATCTCCAACACTGTATCGACATAATACACATTGAGGCTCCCTCATCAATCACAGTCCTATGAATATGCCTGTTTTTTACTATCACTGGAATCTGGAAAGCCATTTGATGAGGTAAGCGCGGTGTACTATTTTCTAGATCGAAAATTATTAGGTTCGAGTCCTGAACATCAACAGCTCTTATAGTCGACAAAAGTAATTTACGCTGTGCTGGACATGATTGCAACACTTCCAAAGCTGACATTGTGTTGTGCTCTACAACAACCCCCCATTTCATATTATTATTCTTTTTATTTATTATCATATGAAATGGGTCCCTTTAGAAGTTAGTTGGTATCAATACTTCATTATTTCAAAAAGACCGATAATCAAATGAAATCATTATATAAAACCCTTTTTGTAAAACCCATTAAATGGAATAAACCAAATCTTTTTCATTGCGATAAAGCGATCGCAAGATCGCATATCGCAATGACATAAGGAATACAAATAAGCGGCACATTAATCTCCGCCGATGTGATATCGCAGTCGGCAATCGGCGATACTTTATGTAGGTTTTAAAGCACCCACATGCCATTAGTTCCGATGCGATATGCTATTGGTGATCGGTGTTCGGCGATATTCTACAAAACATTCTTGATCCGCCCAAAGCTCTCCACCCCGATGCGATGCGATATCGCAATCGGGGATCAGCAATATCCAATGCACAATAAAAAGGCGCTCAGGTCATACCCCCGACGCGATGCGATATCGCTATCGGCGATCGGAGGTTGTGAATAATGTCAATACAGCAAGGTTTAAGGTTGTCCTGATACCCGATTGCGATAAAGCACAGATTTCAATAAGAAGCCGTTAAGTGATGGGATATCACGGTTCATTCATATTTAAAGCTTGATCGGTTAAGCAATCATTCACCTGCACTCAACCGCCAAAATGCCCAATGCACGCTTAAATGAATCATTCGGCCTATTAACGATATAATGGGCATTTATGAGATGACAGGTTTTCAATGGCCAATTAATGTGATCATCAGTCCTAAAATCTTCCCATGGATTGTGTCCGTGCCCATTTTAAAGGCTAATCCCTTATTACGCATCTATCCATGTTTTCTCATCACTTGTAAGTTTTCAAAGCTATTTCTCTGTATTACGTATATTTGCGTCGCTGTGCAGAATTCATCCATAGAAGGAAGCTTAAATAAGATGGGGAAAAAATCTAAGAAGACCGCAGGCGCTTCCACTACAACAGCTACGGGACAAGCTCTCGTGGACAAGAAGAAGGGCTTAATATCTAATACTACATGCACGGGTCTCACCAGAGTGACTTGGCAAGGCACTTACAACCTAATTGAAGCTGAAGAACCAGAAAAGACAGTAACAGAAGCTACTGCGGATCCTACTCGGAAGTCTGATTGTACTCTCAAAGATTTAGCCGACTCTTTCCTTCACAGAATAGCGGCCAGGGAGCAAATTCTCCCATACACGGACGTAGTGCGGTGGGCGATTCAAGAAATCCCAATCTTGGATAGAACTTTTAGCACTAGAGATGGAAGAATCTTTGGATCGTTCAGGCCGGATGATCTAAGGCAAATGTATCATTTGCCCGAACCGGAGAAGATATATAATAAAGCATTCCTGGAGAAGTTTGCAAGCGAAAATGAAGTTGAATCCGAACCCATCCGGGATTGGAGACAAAATCCAGCCAAACACAAACACAAATCTTCCGGTATGTACTCGGTTGATTCTCTTGCTTCTCCTTATTGCTATGCGGGAATAATGATGTGTAGATTATGGGGATTGCATGACTCTGCTAATTTTACCATAGAGATTGTTATATACCTAGGGGGGATAATATGGGGTACCAAGGGAGGTACCCAAGGTAATAATGTAATAATGGGTCCAGATTAGATCTATAACATTCCACCCCCCTAAGCATGTTTCGTCCCCGAAAAAAAAATTCTCCACGGTTTGCCCAAGAAAGTGCTCTGATACCAATTGTTGTAACTCTGATACCAATTTTTGTAGATCTAACCCAGAAATACTATAGATCTGATATGAAAATATAAGATAATTCAAAGAAACCCAACAATAATATGAAATGATTCTTTATTGATCAACCCTTATGGTAGGGCAACACCATACATTCACTCCTTAAGGAAGGAGAGCACTCCACAAGCCATATGCCTGTTCATACAATAATACTTCTCTTCATATCTCTCCATGTGGAGTCTCTAGCCTTTATATATGCCTCATACATACAATACCATGCATCATTACCATGGTTCCCTCATACCATCAACTAATACCATGGGCCCATTACATTATTATTAACTACTTGTGGTCCCTTACATGACATGGGTTAACCACCTTATTTATTACTATGGCCCATCCCATTATTACATTATTACCTTGGGTACCACCCTTGGTACCCCATATTATCCCCCCTAGGTATATAACATTCCACCCCCTAAGCATGTTTCGTCCTCGAAACATGGGAAGAACACAAATAATAAGATCTACTCAAAAGAGTAGTCCACTGATACCATGCACATGCATCTAGCCATCCAAGAGAAAGGTGAACCCTCGATCTCGCTGGTGCCTTGCTCGCTTGAGATGGAAGTTGACCGTGGCAGCTCTTCTGTGTTGATGTGTAGTAGGTGGATCGTCTCTCCTTTCTATCCATCATTTGACTACTTGGTTTCCATGATGGTTGTCTTGCGGGGTGATGTGGGTGATGATATGTTGAAGTTTTAACCCACGATGGCTTTTGCTTGACTTCACCCTGCTGTGGTGCCTGTTGTGGTGTCTTCTTTTTCAATATGACTTCAACCACTGAGCCCTCCTCTGATGTATCATCACCTGTAACCTTTTCTTCTGTAGCCTCTGTTTGTGTTTGATTGTCGATCATCAGAGGCTCATCATCTGATATGTCAGTCCCTTGAACATCTTCTGCTTCAGCCTCCATGTGCTCTACCTGTTTATGGATGGAAATATCTTGTAATGTAATTTTCTTCTTTTTATACCATAGCTTCAGGAATTTCTTCTACACATTAATATTGATAGTACCCACGGATTCCATCCAAGGATATCCCAAAACAACATCCATATTATCCATCTCTGAAGCATAAAAATCACCATGCAACACATACTTATCCATAGAAATCTTCAAATCCTTGTACACTTGAACATCCTCACCATCCACTTGTGTGTTTTCCACGTGTTTTGCTGGAATTTGCAATTTTTTTGCCAAGTTGACATTTATGAGATTTTGTTTGCAACTCGGATTTATAGACACAATGACTTTCTCCTTCTGAATCAATCCATGAACCTGCAATAAGGAGATACCAGAAGAAAATAACCCTTTAGGTTCCTTGGTTTCCTTCTTTTCTATAAAATCTTTGCTAGGCTGTGTGTCTGTCTGTGTGATCTTATCCACAAGATTAGCTTTACGGTCAAAGTGGTCCATAAGATCTTTTGTGAATGTGTCCCAAGTCAAGGGCCTTTGATAGCAACGTTGATGCCATTGCCACCATTGTTGTCTTTCATTGTCCAAGTACATTATTCCCACACCCAACTGAGTCTCATCATCCATGATGTAATTCAATCTAAAATATTTCTCCATTTGTGCTAGCCATTTGGCTGGATGAGAGCCATCAAATTTATACAAGTCCCTGAAATTCTGACCTAGGGCCGCCATAAAAAAAAGGCGAAAATTTGAAATGGTCACAATTCCGTCAATATTGCTCAGAATTCGTATTATAACCTGTTTTTAGAAATGGAACAATCATTCTGCATCTGCCCATGTGGTAGAAATCTTGATCCAGGCACTTGAGATTTCAGATCTGTGCTGCAACTCTTCCGCCGTCACCAAAATTTCTGCAAAAAAGAGCTGATTTTAAATCAGCGATATCTCCCTCATCCGGACTCCGATTCGACTGATTTTTTTTTTTGAAATTGGGTATTTTTTCCCAAAGAATCCAGATCTGCAATTAGATTTTGCAGATCTTGTACCAGGACATCTAGATCTGCGCCGCAAACTCGCTGCCCCGAAAAATTCTCTGCAACCCCACTGATTTTTAGATCAGCGATATCTCCTTCATCCGGACTCCGATTCAATTGATTTTTTTTTTTGAATTTGGGTATTTTTTCACAAGGAATACAGATCTGCAATTAGAGTCTGCAGATCTGGCACCAAAACGTACAGATCTGATCTGCAAATTCGCTGCCCTAGAAACCCTGCAAAAATGAAAAAAAAATTCTCCACGGTTTGCCCAAGAAAGTGCTCTGATACCAATTGTTGTAACTTTGATACCAATTTTTGTAGATCTAACCCAGAAATACTATAGATCTGATATGAAAATATAAGATAATTCAAAGAAACCCAACAACAATATGAAATGATTCTTTATTGTCAAACCCTTAAGGTAGGGCAACACCATACATTCACTCCTTAAGGAAGGAGAACACTCCACAAGCCATATGCCTGTTCATACAATAATACTTCACTTCCTATTCATATGTGGAGTCTCTAGCCTTTATATAGGCCTCATATATACAATACCATGCATCATTACCATGGTTTCCTCATACCATCAACTAATACCATGGGCCCATTACATTATTATTAACTACTTGTGGTCCCTTACATGACATGGGTTAACCACCTTATTTATTACTATGGCCCATCCCATTATTACATTATTACCTTGGGTACCTCCCTTGGTACCCCATATTATCCCCCCTAGGTATATAACATTCCACCCCCCTAAGCATGTTTCATCCCCGAAAATGGTAGGGCAACACCATACATTCACTCCTTAAGGAAGGAGAATACTCCACAAGCCATATGCTTGTTCATACAATAATACTTCACTTTTTATTCATATGTGGAGTCTCTAGCCTTTATATAGGCCTCATACATACAATACCATGCATCATTACCATGGTTTCCTCATACCATCAACTAATACCATGGGCCCATTACATTATTATTAACTACTTGTGGTCCCTTACATGACATGGGTTAACCACCTTACTTATTACTATGGCCCATCCCATTATTACATTATTACCTTGGGTACCTCCCTTGGTACCCCATATTATCCCCCCTAGGTATATAACAGAGATGGTTCCTCTAATGGAGGCAGCTGTAAACGGTATAATTATGGATTGGGCCACCATCCTTTCTGACAAATTAGCACAAGCTATGCGTGATTTTAGACATCAGACTATTGTCACTGAAAGGAAAATTCCCCCATTCTATTACAGTGCATATATCTTAGATACACTATGTTTCAATTCTGAATTCCCTGTGCTCGGCTGGAGGTGGACGCCACAAGATCCCACGGCTATCCACATATACCATCAGAAACTATGGAAGTCCTCTTACAAGCACCATCTCTACCAAATCTGCAATGGCTTTATGGTGCCTATTCATTATTCTATTTTTGACAAACCCATTCCCAAGATTTCCTATTAAGTGTCGTTTGATATAACAGCGGTAGCAAGTTGGTTTGGAGAGGAGAGATTTACCTACATAAGATTTTTCGGCAGCCAAGCCGACCCACATGTTCTCCCTTTGTATATACTAGATAAGCTGCTAGCAAGAGAAATCGCCTATCAGATTATGGCTGAGAGTGTTACACAAACTCTTAAGAAAGAAAAGAAGAGGGGTTGGCCCTCTTTTCCCTTCAAGTGTGGTGTCTATACCTAGCATGATCTCAAACATGCAGAAAAGGAAGCCACAAAGCTTCAATCTTTAACTCTGGCGACTATCCCAAACATGCCATATGATCCAAGCAAAGTTGCCTACAATGCACTAGAACAGGCCAAATTGACAAAATTTGAGCACAAAGAAGATTTGTTTGACGACCTATTCGTTGCAGCCGAAACAATAGGTCAAGCTAAAGAACTCGCTCGATTGAAATATAATGATGAAGGGCTGACTGAGTTTAATAAGCTTAGAGAACAGAGGTTGCAAACTCTGCCTCTAGATTTACTAGCAACAACCCCGGCGACATCATCAAGCGGGCCTGTTCGGCAACAATCAAAGGAACCTCCGGTGGTAACAAAGGATCATAAAAAGGAACAGGAGGAAAGGCAGAGAAAAGAAAAAGAAGAAAGGCAAAAGAGAGCACACGAGGAGAAACAGAGGAAAGATAAAGAGGAACAACAGAGGAAAGAGAAAGAGGAACAACAGAGAAAAGAGCAAGAGGAAAGGCAAAAGAAAGAACAAGAGGAACAGCTGAAAAGAGAGTAGGAAACAGTGCGGAAGGAGTCCCAAGCCGAAAAGGAGAAATAGACCACCACCGATATCAATGTGGACACTACCATAGACCCCAAACTACTCCAGGAATGGCAGCAGTTTCATTCCATCATCAGTGGATTGGAATGTTCAAAAGATGGGGATACTTCCAAGACAAATGATACACAGGACATCACTTCACCTCAGGTTCTAAGTGGAACTAGCGGCCCATCCATTTCTAAAGATGTTGAAGTAATACCAAAGGACCCCTCCGACCAAATCATTCTTCAGGTAGAAGATATTCCTCCCCTGGATGTTTTCTACAGCCCAAGACATAGAGCAGTGGTAAAAAGACAAAGGAAAAGGAGGAAGATTGATCAACCTCCCCTTTTTCCAGAACAAACTGTAATGGGCAGCGTGGTTTGGAAGGAGTAATTCGACCCCTCCGATGACCTAACAAAACTATCACAGTATGCAGGAGCCTATTCGACAGCAACAATCGACAAGGCATCGGAGGTAAGTCTTTTACTGAAGACTAAGGACCAAGAAATTTTTGCGTTACAGGCACAATTGACTGAAACAAAGCAGAAGGCAGATCAAGCAGAAGAGCAATTGTTGGCACAACAGTAAATGAACAATCAATTAATCCAGCAATTGCAGGAAGAAAGGCAAAGGATCGACCAAAGCGCGATCCAGAAACAAAAGGAATTGTCGGAGGCAGTGGCACAATTAAGGGCAGAAAACGAGCAAATGATGAAAACGAAAGATGAGCAAATCGCTCAATTGACATCACAGCTCGAAAAGATAAAGGGCGCTCAACAGGTGGGTGAATTCAGAGCAGAAGCATTGCAAATAAACACTGCCTTAATATCCCAAATTAGGCTCCTGTGTCAACAAATCGCCCAGGCAGAACCATTGTGTGAGCTAACGACATCAATAAATCAGCAGGTAGAGAAGGCCAGGAATGAGTTAGACCAGGCCGAAGAGATTACAACTGGATATCTTGACTGGCAAGATTCTGATCAAGGGAGAGAAGCAAATTTGCCCAAGATTTTAGAAACATATAAAGACATACTTTTCACAGAATGGCACACTCAGGTGATGAAAGCAGAAAGGGCAGCTTCAAGGTGTAAATCAACTTCCAACAATCTGGTTGATCTAGTTAACAATACCCTCTACTTAGCAAATATGATTTCCCAATGTACACCAGGAAAGATCACAACAACAAATACATTGGAACAATCATGCTATCCTGATTTAGAGGAGAAAGGGAGATTAATCGCTGGGATTAATAGTTTAACTATGGATGCATATTGGCTTTTTCTGATTAAGCCGCACACACAGCGAGCCGCCCTTAAGTGTTTAACAGATGCAATCGGGTGTATAATTCCCGATATTCAGGATGCCACCTATGATGCCCAGCTCAGTTCGCGCCTCAACAAACCTCCTGAAGTAGAGCCAATGCTTGCGATAAGTCAGCTCAGATTCAAAGGAAAGCAACCGAATTGATGAATCATGCTCCCGCTTGCCAGATCGCATAGCAAAAAATAGGATCAAAAGTTATTAATGCCAATTAAGTAGGATTTCTGTTTATTAGATATTTAGATTAGCTTAGTATTTATAGAACCTTTCATTGTTTTGGAAAGGTTCGTAAAGTTTTGTAACAGACTTAAAAGACTGAAGTTTGCACTATTGTGCTTCAGTCAATATTCTTTTATGAAACCAGACCAGTTGTTCTTAATTTGACAAGGAAGCTTCTTTATGCAATTGTGCACTATTGTCTTTGTTAAGGATGTTTTTGCGTTGAAGGAAGAACTATAAATAGCGATTGATATTTGGGAGTGTTAAAGCGGCTCATATGGTACTTCTATCTATGTCTGAATTCATTCCTGCTATGTGAATTGTTATTTGATTATTCTTGCTATTGTTGATTATATGCATGCGTTGTAACAGCAGATCTTTATTCATTCTACTATTGGATGTTTTATGATGTGCCTTTTCTTTAAATCATGTATATGTCAATGATATAAATGATAAAGTGTGGTAATATTGCCTTAATCGCTTTGCTTAACTATTTAGGCATAGCAATCATGAACAGAATAACGTCCATGTCTGTCAAATGGAGTCATCTATATGCCCGTTTATAGATACGGATCATTAAGCGCTGCACTTTAAAAGCTCAATAAGTCCCCGGGATAGATCATAGTTATTATATTCTTGTCAATAGTTTTAGTTATTCGCTCATCGCTAGCGTAGTTTATAATCACCCATCCATCCCGTTTATCTATTTCTGGGAAACTGGTCCTATTATCCCCAGTCGGAGCTACTATTCCAAACGGAAAAGGAGCTGTACTAAGGTCCGGACCGGGTGGTTATCCCCGATGTTGTTGCAGTGATTTTCGAAGCATCAACATTTTTGGCGCTAGAAGGAGGGCCATCAACTGTGAATGGCACATAAGTCAAAACCTATAAGCCATTCTAAGAGTAATTCTCCCTCCGAATCCCCTCGATCTTCCCATTTGCATACAGGTTCGCCGGTATCCAAACAAGAAGAAGGGGAATCAACTACCACTGCTCAAACCCATCATACTCCAGAACAATTAAGTCTTGAATCACCTGAAGTCCAGTCTCTTATCCACAAACTTCAGAGCTTCTCGATTTCACCACAGAAATCTGAGGTATCACAAAGCAGTGCGACTTCGCAGTTCAATTTAACTCATCCTCTCACCAGATTTCAGAGCGAAAAACTCGGTATTGAACCCACTGAGTTCCCTTTACCCAAAAGGAAAAAGGCGAAGAAAATTACTGAAGGATCTGATAGTGAAGAGCTTTCATCCACATCCTCCATTGCATCTTCCCCTCTGCAAAGTCAACCATCCACTCCCCCATTACATATTGTTGTTCACCAGGGATTAGAAGCCTCAACATCCCAACCTGCTCACTCCTCAGCATTATTTCCTTCCCATACATCTGGAATTCCAACAGTAGTATCAACCACTGTTGCTATTATAATGGCAGACCCATGGACCAGGCCAGGTGCAGTCAACATGCCTGCACCATTGCATCCTTTACCAGATGCTCCTGAAAAATGGCTACCTAAATTTAACCTAGATGATGGGACCCAGGCTGAAGAACACATTAATAATTTTATGTTAGCAGTCAATTTGAAAGGAGTAACAGAACAAGATGTTGTTGTTAGACTCTTCCCTTACACCTTGCAAGGATCAGCAGGATCCTGGTATTTTTCTTTACCCTCTGGTTCCATTACCAGTTGGAACACTTGCCAAGAGCAGTTTCTTACCAAATATGGAGATGATAGGTCTTTGGCTACTTTAATAAACGACCTCTCCAATCTGAGAATAGAGCATAGGGAACCAATAAAGGAATTTAATGCTAGATTCAATAAACTCCTGAATAAAATCCCTACTGCCTCCAAACCAAGCAAACAAATTCGGAGCGAATGGTATATAACAGCCCTGCCTGCCAATATAGCCATCTTTGTAGATAGAGCAGGGAAACCTACCTTAGCCGAAAATATGAAAGAAGCGCTTGCTGTGGAAAAGCGCATAAATGCTCTAGAAAAGAAAGCTGCTTTGGAAGACAGAAAAGCCAAAAAAGTTTCATTCAAAGAGGATTCCAAGAAGAAAACCCCAAAAGACCCATATGACATGGAGGGTTTGCGAAAGGTCCAGAAAACTTTGTCTAACGAAATGGTTGAAATAAAGAAACAGGTGGCCGAAACCTCAAACAAAAGACCATTTAGAACTTATAAGAAAACTGAACCAAAGCCACCGAATGTCATATCTAACGCAGATTTAGAGCAAGAAGAAGAGGAAGAGGAAACAACCTCACAAACTGATGATGAAGAAGAAGTAGCTGAATGCCACGGAATGTGGGATTTTATACTCCCCAACTCTGATACCGATAATGAAGAAGAAACCTTCCCGGTTACTACTAGAAGTAAAAGTACTTCTGAACCTGCCCAGGCAACTTCAAAGAAAAGGAGTGCAGGTGCTACCACAACAAAGGAAAAAGTTCCTCCAAAGAAATCACCTGTAGTAGTTCCCCAATACCAGCCTTCAACTTCTAATTCTCCTTCAACATCTAAAACATTCGTGGTATCCGATTCAATGGAATATAACATTGTTGATTACATGAAGAAAACTAAAGCAAACATAACTATGTTTGAACTTAGTAAATTAAAGAATCAACAAAAATTACTTCTTAAAGAATTGAATGTTGTTCCCTCTACACCCCTTCCCAGTGCAAAGGCTGCTAATGATTCAGGCCAACCTCCTCCAGGTATGGTTGAAGCTACCGATTCAGTTCTGATTGGAGATAGATCAAATTCTCATACTCCACCCTTCCTTCTAACCTATGAGATCTATAACAGAAACCTGCACAACTGTTTAATTGACTCAGGGGCATCATCTAACATAATGTCAGCTTCAGTTTGCTCTAAACTGAACATTGAACCCCAGAAGTCTGCTATTCATATTGTATAGTTGGACATGACCAAAGTGCAGGTTGTGGGAGAAATTAATTCTGTAACTATCAGGTTGTCTGCTGATCCCAGAGTAGTACAAAGGATTGACATCCTAATAGTCGATATACCTGAATTTTATGGTTTAATTCTGAGTAGGGATTGGTCCGAAAAATTGCATGGGTATATTTCCACTGATTGGTCACATATGTGGCTTCCCTACAAGGGCAAGCCAAATCAAATAAGGATCGATCGAGAGAAACACATGACCCACACAGTGACTGAATTTGAGCAAGAAAACCAACCTGTAGCATTCAACAACAACATTTTGGGGAATTATTCGTCAGAGTCATTCTTTGGCAACTTTGTTTCCCAACCATCTCCTTTTTCAGTCAATCATTTTACATCTCAGATTGAAAATTTTTCACAAACTGATAAGTCTAGATGTTTCAATGATGCTGAAAAAACTGTAAATACTTTTGTTAATACCTCTTTATTTTGGTCTTTATATTTTGATGGCTCTAAGTCCAACGAGGGCTCAGGAGCAGGTTGCATTTTGGTTAGTCCACAAGGAGAAAAGACAATGATGTCTTGTAGGTTAGAATTTGAATGCACTAACAACACAGCCAAATATGAAGCTTTAGTCCAGGGATTATATAAAGCAATCGGCCTTAAAGTGCAATATTTAAAAGTATTCGGTGATTCTGAAATTATTGTTAAACAGGTGAGGAATGCAATTCATTGTCTTTCAAATCACCTCAAGCATTATCAATCGCTAGTACAAGATCTTACCTCACACTTTTCAGCATTTAACATTTCCTCCATTCCTAGGTCGCAAAACTCGGCAGCCGATCTACTAGCCAATGTAGCTTCCAAGCTTTTACCCTCTGAAGACTACAGCCTTGATAGATTTTCCGTAGAATTACTTTTTAGGCCTTCAATTCCCGACAATGTCACTAATTGGAGAGTATTTAACCATGATGAGGATATTTTACAATTTTTAACTTCTGAAAAGTCCTATGACGATCAAATTATTGAGGAAAATGACCATGATCTACAAATGAATGAAACACCTCAGGAAAATTCAATTCCTAAACCAGTGGTAAAGCTTGAAGATCTTTATGATATCAAAGACAGGTTTAAACCTGTAATTAATGCAAAGCTCCAAAGTTCTACCCTTAGGTTTGAATTGATAAATCTAGGTACTGACCATGCTCCTCAAAATATTAATTTAGGATTAGGACTTTCCTTGGAAGAGAAGGAGGCATTCATTAAACTGTTAAGAAAAAACAAACAGGTCTTTGCTTGGAAGTATGATGATTTGAAGACATATGATACATCCATTATCCAGCATACCATTCCTATGCTTCCTGATCAGAAACCGATTCAGCAGAAGTTAAGAAAAATACATCCAAATTTAGAGAGCCAGATAAAGTCAGAACTTAACAAACTCTTGAAAGCCAAGATTATTTTTCCTGTCCGACACTCAAACTGGGTCTCTAATATGGTGCCAGTCAGAAAGAAAAATGGCGACATTCGAATTTGTATTGATTTCAGAAATTTAAATAAAGCGAGCTTGAAAGACAATTTCCCATTACCTACTATGGAGCAAATACTCCAATCAGTAGCAGGCTCTGAATTGATGTCTTTTCTTGATGGATTCTCAGGATATAACCAAGTTCTGGTTCATCCTGATGACCAACTTAAAACCACATTCAGAACAAAATGGGGAACATATGCGTATCAGAAAATGCCTTTCGGACTTATAAATGCAGGAGCGACATTCCAAAGAGCTATGGATATAGCTTTTAGAGGGTTGATTAATAGAACAGTAGTCATCTATCTAGACGATATTACTGTATTCTCTAAGAAGAGGTATAATCATTTGCATGATCTAAATCAAATCTTTCAGCGTTGCAAAAGATATGGTATTTCTCTTAACCCAAAAAAGTCTTTCTTTGCTCTTGATCAAGGAAAACTCTTAGGTTTTATTGTATCCAAAGATGGCATTTATATCGATCCTGATCGGATCAAAGAAATCTCTGAAATCCCTTTCCCACACAATAAAAAGTCGATGCAGTCATTTTTAGGCCAAATCAATTTTGTTAAAAGATTTGTTCCAGATTTTTCTCAAATTATTTTGCCACTTCAAACAATGATCAAGAAGAATTCAGTCTTTAAGTGGGGATCAGCAGAAAAGCAAGCTTTTGATATAATCAAGCAATCAATAATCAATGCCCCAACCTTGAATACTCCAAATTTTTCTAATCATTTTACATTGTATACCATTGCATCCGACGTGTCTTATGCTGCAGTACTCATGCAACTAAATGAACACAATTTGGAAGCACCCATTTCGTTCTTCAGCTCAAATCTTCAGGGTGCTGAATTGAATTACTCTGATGTAGAAAAACAAGCCTTTGTTGTATTTAAAGCAGTCAAGCATTATAGATCCTTCCTTTTGAAAACCCACACAAAAGTGATAGTTCCTTTCCCGGCAGTTAGGCAACTATTAATCCAAAAAGAGCTGGGTGAAAAAAGGGCAAATTAGGTCACAGTGCTTCAAGAGTATGACTTGGAAATTAGGCCAGCAAAGATTGTTAGGGGCCAAGGTTTTTGCAGGATATTGGCAGGAGCATCCAACATTCCAGAATCAAGCGATACAGATCAAACTCAAGAAATCAATCAGATAAGTGTTACTGATTCTGGATCTCAATATGCAGATTTAATATTTTATTTAAAGAATGGTTATGCACCTCCAAATTTGTCTTACAAAAACAAAAGGGCCATTAGGTTAAAAGCGAAGAATTTTACAATTATCGATGACATGCTTTTTAGGCAGAATTATGATTCTATCTTGTTAAGATGCCTTGAGAAACCTGAAGCCCAAAAGGTTTTGCAGGATTTACATGATGGACCAGCGGGAGGACATTTTGGAGCTGATACAACAGCTCATAAAATTATTCATGCTGGTTACTATTGGCCTACTCTGTTTAAAGATGCCCACGAGTATGTAAGGAAATGTCTCAATTGTCAAACTGCTAGTGGAAGACAACGGAAACCGGCTTTCCCTTTGCAACCAGTCAACATTGAAACCCCATTTGAGCAATGGGGATTGGATATCATTGGGGAAATTAATCCACCTTCTTCCAAACAGAATAAGTATATCCTTACTGCTACCGATTATTTTACTAAGTGGGTTGAGGCAATCCCTTTAAAGACAGCAAATTCTGAAGCAATCATTGAATTCATAGATCAATTCATTATTACCAGGTTTGGTGTCCCAAATGCTCTTGTTTTTGATAATGCATCTTACTTTTCAGGCAATGCTATGTTTGATTTCGCTATTAAAAGAGGATTTAAGTTAAAGTATTCTGCTAATTACTATCCCCAAGGTAATGGTTTAGCGGAGTCTACCAATAAGAATCTGATCAAAATCATTAAGAGAACTATCGAACAAAATCATAAAAACTGGCACAAATCTTTAGTGTTTGCATTATGGGCTGATAGGATAACACAAAAGGCTTCTATTGGAACTTCTCCGTTTAATCTTGTATATGGAAAAGAAGCAATACTACCCACAAATCTTGTTATTCCTTCTTTAGCCCTAGTGCAGTTTATTGAGGAAAGTCCTTCCTCTTCTATTCAGTTTAGACATGACCAAATTCTAAAATTAGAAGAGGAAAGAGAAAAAGCCAAAGTTATCCATGCCAAACATCAGCAAGTCATCAAAGCAGCTTTTGATTCAGTCTCATCCGGTTCAAAACAATTCCAAGTCGGTGATTTAGTTCTGAAATGGGACAAAGCCCATGAGGACAAGGGCAAACACTCCAAGTTCTAGAAATTGTGGCTTGGACCATTTCAGATCTGTGAGAAGATAGGCCATTCAACCTTTATATTGCAAGATTTATCAGGTTTGAGAGATTCTCTCCCTGTTAATGGCCTTATCTTGAAGAAATTCTTTAATTGAGGAGGTAACCCCTTCTCCTTTCATTTTGGTAGGATTTTATAGTTTGTAGGATTTTTAGAAAATAAGGTTGTGAGATATCTCCCATTGACCTTTTGTTGTGTTTGAAAAAGTTGTCCCATAGAACTAGTATGAATATTTGCTTTTAAATAAATAGAACTTTTAACCAAAAAGGATAATTTCTAGGAAATTAGATATCATTGTATTCTGAAACCACAGTTCAAGTTTTGTCAACTCCTCTCAAAGCATAGAAGTATTGTAAATCATTTTCTGTTTTCAAATTGGTCTCAAAAGGTTATCAATATCAAGATAGAAGTCAATCCAATTTCAGCATCTTCAACTCTTACCCTGTCATCCATTTACTCTTAAGGAGAAGATTGTTCATCCCATTCACTAAAGTTTATGATTATTCAGAGTGTAATTCTAAAATATAAGATATTAAAGATAAGAGGTCTTATCACAAGCCTGCTTACCATATTCATAGGGAAATAGTTTATCTGACATTACCAATACTGCAAACCAAAACAGGGTAATGGCTTGAAATTACAAGACAAGGGGTCTCATCACGAGCCAGCTTGTTCAGTCAGACTACTACCAGTGAATGGCATTGTCAATAGCTGGCCACCAAACCAGGACAATGCCTATTTATCTTATCAACAACAGAAAAGGAAATGAAATACAAAATATGAAAACATATTTTGAATTCATTCTGTTAATCACACTCTTAATTGGATGGAGCAATAGAAAATCACATGGTTAAAAGGTATCCCTGTCGAAACTATAGATGTTTGCTGGCAGCAGAGGCTCTACCTATGACAGATGAGTTTACTATAAAAGCTGATTTGGAAAGGTTTTCTATTTTATCATTATAAACCAATAAAGGCCTATTTTAAACTTAGAATGTATTTATTTTCTTAAAAAAGGGAGGAAGTCAACAAAATAGTTTCATTTTACTCAGAATGCATAGAAATCTAGTTATATTAGAATTTTCCCCTTTGATTGAAACTCTATTCTGAAAAAGCTTAAGTATTTCTATGATTTCCAGAGATAACTGGTTCTTCCAGTGAATCGCCAATTGTTGTGCTCTACAACAACCCCCCATTTCATATTATTATTCTTTTTATTTATTATCATATGAAATGGGTCCCTTTAGAAGTTAGTTGGTATCAATACTTCATTATTTCAAAAAGACCGATAATCAAATGAAATCATTATATAAAACCCTTTTTGTAAAACCCATTAAATGGAATAAAGCAAATCTTTGTCATTGCGATAAAGCGATCGCAAGATCGCATATCGCAATGACATAAGGAATACAAATAAGCGGCACATTAATCTCCGCCGATGCGATATCGCAATCGGCAATCGGCGATACTTTATGCAGGTTTTAAAGCACCCACATGCCATTAGTTCCGATGCGATATGCTATCGGCGATCGGCGTTCGGCGATATTCTATAAAACATTCTTGATGCGCCCAAAGCTCTCCACCCCGATGCGATGCGATATCGCAATCGGGGATCGGCAATATCCAATGCACAATAAAAAGGTGCTCAGGTCATACCCCCGACGCGATGCGATATCGCTATCGGCGATCGGAGGTTGTGAATAATGTCAATACAGCAAGGTTTAAGGTTGTCCCGATACCCGATTGCGATAAAGCACAGATTTCAATAAAAAGCCGTTAAGTGATGGGATATCACGGTTCATTCATATTTAAAGCTTGATCGGTTAAGCAATCATTCACCTGCGCTCAACCGCCAAAATGCCCACTGCACGCTTAAATGAATCATTCGGCCTATTAACGATATAATGGGCATTTAAGAGATGACAGGTTTTCAATGGCCAATTAATGTGATCATAAGTCCTAAAATCTTCCCATGGATTGTGTCCGCGCCCATTTTAAAGGCTAATCCCTTATTACGCATCTGTCCATGTTTTCTCATCACTTGTAAGTTTTCAAAGCTATTTCTCTGTATTACGTATATTTGCGCCGCTGTGCAGAATTCATCCATAGAAGGAAGCTTAAATAAGATGGGGAAAAAATCTAAGAAGACCGCAGGCGCTTCCACTACATCAGCTGCGGGACAAGCTCTCGTGGACAAGAAGAAGGGCTTAATATCTGATACTACATGCACGGGTCTCACCAGAGTGACTTGGCAAGGCACTTACAACCTAATTGAAGCCGAAGAACCAGAAAAGACAGTAACAGAAGCTACTGCGGATCCTACTCGGAAGTCTGATTGTACTCTCAAAGATTTAGCCGACTCTTTCATTCACAGAATAGCGGCCAAGGAGCAAATTCTCCCATACACGGACGTAGTGCGGTGGGCGATTCAAGAAATCCCAATCTTGGATAGAACTTTTAGTACTAGAGATGGAAGAATCTTTGGATCGTTCAGGCCGGATGATCTAAGGCAAATGTATCATTTGCCCGAACCGGAGAAGATATATAATAAAGCATTCCTGTAGAAGTTTGCAAGCCAAAATGAAGTTGAATCCGAACCCATCCGGGATTGGAGACAAAATCCAGCCAAACACAAACACGAATCTTCCGGTAAGTACTCGGTTGATTCTCTTGCTTCTCCTTATTGCTATGCGGGAATAATGATGTGTAGATTATGGGGATTGCATGACTCTGCTAATTTTACCATAGAGATGGTTCCTCTAATGGAGGCAGCTGTAAACGGTATAATTATGGATTGGGCCACCATCCTTTCTGACAAATTAGCACAAGCTGTGCGTGATTTTAGACATCAGACTATCGTCACTGAAAGGAAAATTCCCCCATTCTATTACAGTGCATATATCTTAGATACACTATGTTTCAATTCTGAATTCCCCGTGCTCGGCTGGAGGTGGATGCCACAAGATCCCACGGCTATCCACATATACCATCAGAAACTATGGAAGTCCTCTTACAAGCACCATCTCTACCAAATCTGCAATGGCTTTATGGTGCCTATTCATTATTCTATTTTTGACAAACCCATTCCCAAGATTTCCTATCAAGCGTCGTTTGATATAACAGCGGTAGCAAGTTGGTTTGGAGAGGAGAGATTTACCTACATAAGAGTTTTCGGCAGCCAAGCCGACCCACATGTTCTCCCTTTGTATATACCAGATAAGCTGCTAGCAAGAGAAATCGCCTATCAGATTATGGCTGAGAGTGTTACACAAACTCTCAAGAAAGAAAAGAAGAGGGGCTGGCCCTCTTTTCCCTTCAGGTGTGGTGTCTATACCCTGCATGATCTCAAACATGCAGAAAAGGAAGCCACAAAGCTTCAATATTTAACTCTGGCGACTATCCAAAACAGGCCATATGATCCAAGCAAAGTTTCCTACAATGCACTAGAACAGGCCAAATTGACAAAATTTGAGCACAAAGAAGATTTGTTTGACGACCTATTCATTGCAGCCGAAACAATAGGTCAAGCTAAAGAACTCGCTCGATTGAAATATAATGATGAAGGGCTGACTGAGTTTAATAAGATTAGAGAACAGAGGTTGCAAACTCTGCCTCTAGATTTACTAGCAACAACCCCGTCGACATCATCAAGCGGGCCTGTTTGGCAACAATCAAAGGAACCTCCGGTGGTAACAAAGGATCATAAAAAGGAACAGGAGGAAAGGTAGAGAAAAGAAAAAGAAGAAAGGCAAAAGAGAGCACATGAGGAGAAACAAAGGAAAGATAAAGAGGAACAACAGAGGAAAGAGCAAGAGGAACAACAGAGAAAAGAGCAAGAGGAAAGGCAAAAGAAAGAACAAGAGGAACAGCTGAAAAGAGAGCAGGAAACAGTGCGGAAGGAGTCCCAAGCCGAAAAGGAGAAACAGACCACCACCAATATCAATGTGGACACTACCATAGACCCCAAACTACTCCAGGAATGGCAGCAGTTTCATTCCATCATCAGTGGATTGGAATGTTCAAAAGATGGGGATACTTCCAAGACAAATGATACACAGGACATCACTTCACCTCAGGTTCTAAGTGGAACCAACGGCCCATCCATTTCTAAAGATGTTGAAGTAATACCAAAGGACCCCTCCGACCAAATCATTCTTTAGGTAGAAGATATTCCTCCCCTGGATGTTTTCTACAGCCCAATACATAGAGCAGTGGTAAAAAGACAAAGGAAAAGGAGGAAGATTGATCAACCTCCCATTTTTCCAGAACAAACTGTAACGGGCAGCGTGGTTTGGAAGGAGGAATTCGACCCCTCCGATGACCTAACAAAACTGTCACAGTATGCAGGAGCCTATTCGACAGCAACAATCGACAAGGCATCGGAGGTAAGTCTTTTACTGAAGACTAAGGACCAAGAAATTTTTGCGTTACAGGCATAATTGACTGAAACAAAGCAGAAGGCAGATCAAGCAGAAGAGAAATTGTTGGCACAACAACAAATGAACAATCAATTAACCTAGCAATTGTAGGAAGAAAGGTAAAGGATCGACCAAAGCGCGATCCAGAAACAAAAGGAATTGTCGGAGGCAGTGGCACAATTAAGGGCAGCAAACGAGCAAATGATGAAAATGAAAGATGAGCAAATCGCTCAATTGACATCACAGCTCGAAAAGATAAAGGGCGCTCAACAGGTGGGTGAATTCAGAGCAGAAGCATTGCAAATAAACACTGCCTTAATATCCCAAATTAGGCTCCTGTGTCAACAAATCGCCCAGGCAGAACCATTGTGTGAGCTAACGACATCAATAAATCAGCAGGTAGAGAAGGCCAGGAATGAGTTAGACCAGGCCGAAGAGATTACAACTGGATATCTTGACTGGCAAGATTTTGATCAAGGGAGAGAAGCAAATTTGCCCAAGATTTCAGAAACATATAAAGACATACTTTTCACAGAATGGCACACTCAGGTGATGAAAGCAGAAAGGGCAGCTTCAAGGTGTAAATCAACTTCCAGCAATCTGGTTGATCTAGTTAACAATACCTTCTGCTTAGCAAATATGATTTCCCAATGTACACCAGGAAAGATCACAACAACAAATACATTGGAACAATCATGCTATCCTGATTTAGAGGAGAAAGGGAGATTAATCGCTGGGATTAATAGTTTAACTATGGATGCATATTGGCTTTTTCTGATTAAGCCGCACACACAGCGAGCCGCCCTTAAGTGTTTAACAGATGCAATCGGGTGTATAATTCCCGATATTCAGGATGCCACCTATGCTGCCCAGCTCAGTTCGCGCCTCAACAAACCTCCTGAAGTAGAGCCAATGCTTGCGATAAGTCAGCTCAGATTCAAAGGAAAGTAGCCGACTTGATGAATCATGCTCCCGCTTGCCAGATCGCATAGCAAAAAATAGGATCAAAAGTTATTAATGCCAATTAAGTAGGATTTCTGTTTAATAGATATTTAGATTAGCTTAGTATTTATAGACCCTTTCATTGTTTTGGAAAGGGTCGTAAAGTTTTGTAATAGACTTAAAAGACTGAAGTTTGCACTACTGTGCTTCAGTCAATATTCTTTTATGAAACTAGACCAGTTGTTCTTAATTTGACAAGGAAGCTTCTTTATGCAATTGTGCACTATTGTCTTTGTTAAGGATGTTTTTGCGTTGAAGGAAGAACTACAAATAGCGATTGATATTTGGGAGTGTTAAAGCGGCTCATATGGTACTTCTATCTATGTCTGAATTCACTCCTGCTATGTGAATTGTTATTTGATTATTCTTGCTATTGTTGATTATATGCATGCGTTGTAACAACAGATCTTTATTCATTCCACTATTGGATGTTTTATGATGTGCCTTTTCTTTAAATCATGTATATGTCAATGATATAAATGATAAAGTGTGGTAATATTGCCTTAATCGCTTTGCTTAACTATTTAGGCATAGCAATCATGAACATAATAACGTCCATGTCTGTCAAATGGAGTCATCTATATGCCCGTTTATAGATACGGATCATTAAGCGCTGCACTTTAAAAGCTCAATAAGTCCCCGGGATAGATCATAGTTATTATATTCTTGTCAATAGTTTTAGTTATTCACTCATCGCTAGCGTAGTTTATAATCACCCATCCATCCCGTTTATCTATTTCTGGGAAACTGGTCCTATTATCCCCAGTCGGAGCCACTATTCCAAACGGAAAAGGAGCTGTACTAAGGTCCGGACCGGGTGGTTATCCCCGATGTTGTTGCAGCGATTTTCGAAGCATCAACACATTGCTAAGGGTGAAACAGCTAAATCCTCAAAAATGTTATAGTTCTGAGCTACTCTGGCATGTGGATTGAAAGCCGACTTTCGAAGTGTACCCTTGGCGGGCGGTTTGATTACCAAGTCTGGATTAGGTTTCTCGATCTGTAGTGGATCGGAATTGGGAGCTGAGGTTGATGGGTTAGAATGAGAAGATTCTGCTTCTTTACCATCAACAGGACTTTTACTACCTTAATCATGCGATTGAGTCGCAATCCTAACATGGGATATCATCAGTATGGGTTCTTCATTGGCACTCGAGGAAGAACCTATCATCTTACTGTCTTGACTTGGAAAAGGATCCTTCAAAACAACAGGCGTTTGGGAACCTTTGACAATCTTCACAACCTCTGCACGATGAGGGCAGTCTCTTGTAAAATGTTCTTCGTCACAAATGAGACAAGGATAACGAGGTTTGTGTTTTTCATCATTGGATTCCGATTTTTCAGGTTTCTCTTTTGAATTTTTGTCCGTTTTATTTTTCTTCTTCCCTTTCTTCTTACCACCGGATTTTGATTTGGCTGTAGATGACTCTACAACGTGAATATTGGTGGAAATCTCCGTGGAAGAATCTCCTGTCGGGGAATCTGGTAAGGTTATGATAGGAGAAGAATTCTTGGAAGACTTCTTCTTACTTTTAGTGTTAACCGTACCAATCATACCATCAGCGGCATGAGACCCTGAAGGAGCTACAACGATTTGATTTTGCTTAGGAAGATTAGGGATTTTCTCATGTAACGTACCTGACTGAGTATAAACCAAGTCAAGGTATTGTGCTTGAGCAATTACTTGCTCCTCAGTAACGACTCCGGCCTTAGCCACATCCTCAGTGATCTTTGGCAACAAAGATTTTACAAACCATTCAGCCAAGATCTGATTCGGAATAAAAACCTTCACTAAACGCCATTGACGTCTCCATTCATGAATGTGATCTGAAATGTAAGTGGACATCAACTGCTTTAATGAAGTTAGTAATTCCGTGCCATTGTCATATCTGACTGGCAACTGAAAATGAGTTAAAAATGAGGTAGTTAACTGACTAAAGTTATAAAAAATGCCTTGCAGTAACTCAATGTACCACTTGGCCGCGAGACCAATTAGATTGAACTGGAAAAGCGTTAGACGGATTGAATCATCTAAAATGGAGTTAGATGCACACCAGAGGTGATAAGTCATCACATGGTTCGACGGGTCCTCTCCTGATTTGCCTTCAAACTTAGGAATATCACTAGGCAACTTATTCTGCATTGGCGGCCAAAACAGAAGATAATTAATGGGATCGTTCGTTAGACGCGACAAGTCAGGCAAGTCTAAAGTTGCGATAAATGGTAACTGACGATTAGGGTCCCTAAAACTCTGGGTCATGAGACTAGCCTCAGGAGGAGGATATCCAGGATAACTAGGAATAGGGATTGCATTTGGGATATTGTATCCTCCCGGAAAACCAGGATTAACCGGACCGTACAGGGGTTGTTGAGGTTGTTTATATGTGTACCCAGGGTACAGTTGATACTGATAGACTGGCTGCTGTACAGCAGGACCAAATTGGTACTATCCCTGGTACGGTTGATAAGTAAATTGTGGTTGACTTGTGACAACCGTACTTGAACCAGGTTGTCCTACAGGCATCTGAACCGAAGTTTGAATTGTGGATCCAGACGGAGGTAAAGATGTCTGAGGAGTAGATACAGGAACAGTAGAAACCGGAGCTGTTGACACTCCAGAAGTAGGTGGGGTAGATTGAACAGATGTTGCGGCAGTTGCAGCAGTCATTTGAGGCGGAGTACGAGGCATACTAGGCCCAGGCTGAGAAACTACCAAAGGTACAGAAGTTTGAATAGTAGACTGGACAGGTTACTGGGGTGTACCAGAAACTAAGGGTTGTCTAGTTCGAGATGACAACTGTACATTCGGTTGTAAGACATGTTGTGTTTGCGATGGATCCCACACTAAATTCATTCCGGGGTATGGACCCATAACAGGTTGAGGATATTGAGGACCATAACCGGGTTGAGGGTAAGGTTGATAATTCAAAGGTACATTTCCCGTTCCTTGAACATATGATTGACCGGAGGGTGGTTGGAAACCTTG
The DNA here is from genome assembly GCA_031772625.1 of Pinus tabuliformis. Taxonomy (NCBI): domain Eukaryota; kingdom Viridiplantae; phylum Streptophyta; class Pinopsida; order Pinales; family Pinaceae; genus Pinus; species Pinus tabuliformis. The sequence goes on along the minus strand of CM062804.1, from coordinate 1,029,731,754 downwards.
GTTCGAGTATTGACCTTGGGGTTGATACCCTTAAGGCACGTATTGATACTGGGGTTGACCTTGAGGTATAAATTGATATTGGGGTTGACCTTGAGGTACATATTGAGTCTGGGGTTGACCTTGAGGAACGTACTATCCCGTAGGTATGTACTGTCCTTGAGGTTGCCCCCCAGGCACAAATTGAGTACCTTGAGGTTGCCCCCCAGGCGATAATTGAGGATTTTGAGGTTGCCCCCCAGGCGGTAACTGGCCACCTTGAAGTTGAGGATTAGGAATAGTACCTGACATCATCATAATATCTTCTACACTCAACGGCTTAGTACCAATTCTTCCAGTTAATAACCCTTGTTCAATGGGTTGAGGAGATGCTCCCAAAGAAATACCAGAAAGTGACTGATACCCAAAGGGAACAGAAGGACCGCCGTACAAAAAGGATTCTGGTGATTGAGTAAACATGGACGACTGTCTTGACATATTTAACAGAGGATAGTAACCTCTAGGTGTTGGGTGATAAGGAACACGAGGTGGTGAAAAACTTAACCCTGGGTTTTCCAAGAAATTAGTCAAAGAAAGATACCAAGCACTGCTCCTAGGTGGACTGTAAAAAATTGATTCACGCTCTCTTAGTTCAATAGCAGGTTGATTTTCAGGGATAGGGATGCCTACGTCTTCTTCCGGAGTAGCAAGTTCTTCGATAGCTATAAGTCCAGAAGGAAGATTTTAGGTAATTATTCTTTCTACCCTGGGTGAACCAGGACCACTAGAAGCTATAGAAGCAAACCCTGATGTTGGAGTAGCAGCAAATTCACTTTCAGGCTCAGATATTTCAGGTTCCTCAACTATATCACTAGTAGATGAAAAGCTACCAGTAACTTCGGAAACAGAAACTGATTGTGGATTATAATCTGCTACTAAAGCTTGAAAATCAGGGTGTACCACCAAAGAAGACTCTCCTTCTTCAGGTGAACTAACTCTACTGTCTCTAGGAGTTACGAGGGCTCTTAACCCTTTAGGCTGGCTCAGTGAAAACTCAGGAGGCTGGTCCCGAAGTCTACAGGACTTCCTCGGTAATTCAGCCACGATTAAAAAATTTTAACTACTTCACATGCAAACAAAGTAAAATCTCAATGAAAACCACCTAAAGCCTCTAAAGAACCAAACAAATTTGAATCACACACCTAAAGAATCTAGGAGATCAAACACACACAAATAGTAACTTTCCATACTGAAAACACTAGTTGGTGATGAAGCCCAACGTCGCAGAGTTCAATACAGAAATGGCGGTTGGAATAGTTACCCGGGCAACCTGCTTAATGAATAGACTGGCACAATTTCCTCCACTAAACCGTCTCGAGTGAAGAGAACCCCCCAGAAAATCCAAGTGAGTCTAGCCGACGTCTGCTCCAGGTACAGTGGGATCTTCCCACCACTGTCACCTTAGGAAGAATCCTAAAGAATATGGTCACTAAGGTTACCAACCGAAACAAATATACCTGGGGGAACAGTCTACGATCCGATACACACGCAAGGGCAGAGTAATAAGCTCAATCCCCTTGAAGGCTCCTTGACATAATCCAAGGTTTACCAACAAGTGACCCTAGGCTCCTCGACAATGGTTAATCCGAGGTTTACCGTTTTTAATACGTGAATATCTGGCGTCGTTCCCAATGAGGAAGGATTGATTCCCACACTAGTTCGGACACGATCTCGTGCTTCTCCTTTAAGAGGAGCTTTCCCAGAGCATAAATGCAACAATTGGATTTCTTTCCTACCGCAAGATACAGCTACTTGTTTGTTTTACTGTCTTGGAGAGTTAATTACTCTCCTACTCCAAGACAATAGCCTAAGCTATGTTGGTGTATCAGAGCCCTAGAAATAAAAATTTTACTAGATGAATTTTACTTTAAGCGTCATTTTTATTGGTTTTTTTTTAAGTCAAGGGACGCAGAGTGAAACTCGTGGTATGAGACTCGACTCGAAATCACTAAAAAATGCACTTAAGATGACTGAACAATCTTTTCCCTTCAATGAACTTCTAGCTAGGAAAGAGTTTGAGAATGCAAATACTTGTAAACACAAATCTTTCTTAACAAACAAATTAAAAGAAGAGCTTTTGTCCTTTCCAATGCACTCAAAACAAGACAACTAGTTATTTTCACAAAAATTTCCCTTTTCTTTCAAAACACTCAACCACTACAAAAACAAACTTTTTCCAAAAGAGATTTTTTATTTTTTTATAAAACACTCAAAACTATGGAAATGACTAACTTTGAGATCTATAAACTATAAAAACCTATTTGAAGTCAAAGCTTACAAGATGTCTTTTTAAGGATGTTTTACTTAGCTAGATGTAAACTAAGGACCAATTTATGCAGAATCACAAATCAATAAAAAAACAACCAATTTTTGTTTTCTTTTCTAAAAATGAAAATCCAAACTTTTAACACAAGTTTTTTCGAAGTTTTGTAAAGAGAAAACACAAGGCGGATTCCTCAACAAAGTTAGATTTTGCAAATGGTCAGACTCATAAGAAGGCTGGTAAAAACCAAGGTGATTTGAGGCTTCTACAGCTTCTAAGCTCAAAGCTACTACAAGACCAAACTAAAAACCAAATCCAACAAGCAAAACTTCTAGGAATTTCACCTAAAACCCTAACACCAATGAAATTAACCCAAGGAAAGCTTCTGACAAGTTATATGTAGGTTTGGGTAGGGGATAATAACATCTAAACAAAACTAAGCTGACTAACAGAGAAAATCTTAGGTTTTCCAAAATTTTGACAGGGTACGCAGGCCCACAGTTAACACAGGTGTGGTACCGCTCTGTGCTAAAAGCAAAAGTGCAGATAGGTCCGCACTGTGTCAAAAGCCTAGGGTGCAGTCCTCTCCCAAAGCTATGAAAAACAAAAAATAACCCTGGATCTACTAATTCTACCCAATTCCACACACAACAAGCCAAAAACAGAAACAAAAACACAGTTTCTCAGGTCAAAGTAAAAACAAGGAAAAAATCAAGTCCCCAGTATGGTCGCCATTTTGTCACACGGAATGAGTCGATCTTGTGGACAAGATAGACCTTCCTAGAATCTAAAGAGACCTAGTGACAAGCAAGCCAATAAAAAAATATCTTTCTCTAAATATGCATTTATAAACAAAGGCAAACAAGTGATTTAGGCCTACCTTGGGTCCAATGCAAGTTTGTGGAAGCCTCACTCCTTCGGTCCAAATGAGCTCCCTTGTTGCGAATCTGCAAACACAAACAAGCAAACAAATTAAATAGCACCTAAAAAGCCAATATCATAAAACATATTTAACATGAAGATCAAGGAATTCATGAAACAAATGACATAAGACAATTTGTTGAGAAAAATGAATCTGATTGTATTAATTCAAATCAAAGAAGAACTTTACAACCTGTGCCTTGATGTTGTACAAGCTCCTCCCAGGGTCCAACAAGAAGTCTCCTCTACTTTGACAAGTTTCACTCTCTTCCCAATGAAGCCAGAAAGGTATGTGATCTCTCCTCTCAAGCTTAACTAGGAATTCTCAATTCCACCAGCGTTTACCCTAAAAAATGTTCAGCTTCTAACCTCCCTAGCAACCAGCCCAATGCCTTAATTTATAGTGCAATGGAGGGAAGTTACTAGGTCCTCCTTCAAAGGGATAGCTCCTCTCATCAAGGGATTAGCTCCTTCTCTTTTGGGATGCATGAACCACCTAAGAGCGACTAATCCACGTCAAAGTTCCTTCTAGAATCATCTAGAATTAACCCAAAGTGAGTTTTTTAGAATAAACTTGCGCCTTTTTGACTTTCACAGGGGTCCGCACCCACTCCTTTAGGGACAGAGCGGGCAGGTCCACAGTTTTTGTAAATAGGGGGTGCGGGACCGCAGGCAGCAGTGAGAGAAAGTGCGGAACCAGAGCTTTGTTGATTTTCAATGTCTTTCTCTCATTTTCAAAGCTTGACTTGAAAAGCTGAGGTCTGAGACTTTCTTAGGAGGACAGTATAAGTGTTGATAGACCCATACTGAGTGCAAATAATCATGGTGACGATATTTTTGTGTAACAGGTTCTCAGGTAAAGTGGACAATCTTGAAGCTAAGGCCATATTCTTACTAGAGGGAGAAAAATTGACGCCAAAGCACCAGGGTTTTGATAGAATATATCTTCCTTAACCTTGGAAAGATGTAGCCCTCTTCATCCAAATATTCATTACTTATGAGGGCTATGTTGGGATTATTTTCAATTATCACTTTCAATTGCTGGCAAACCTATGGACAACGAGGTTGATTAATTTACCATACTACTTGCTGAAGTCATTACAACACATGGAAGAGGATATGAAAGGGGAAAAACATCCAGAAACTTGTGTCACTAACCATGCACTCATTAAATTAATCACCATGTATTCATTGCAAAGACAAGGGAACTCATGGCATGCTTTGATAGTGAAACCTTATGCTAGTGCAAATGAGGAGCATGAAGAGAGTGCTGAAGCAAACCCTAGCATTGAAACAACACCAAGTAGTAAAGAAACACCCATTGCTGAAAAAACACTTGTTGTTGAAACTACTACATTTTCCAAGACAAAGACAATTGTAGACTCTAAGTGTAGTAGGGATGATAGACCTCCTATGACTGGCCGAAAAAACCCTAAGACATGGGGTTCCATTAGAACGACCCCTAGTTCATCCTCACAAGTAAAGGAGACGGGGATAAAAGAACCTATGGTGGTTTCTAGTGACTCATAAGAGGAAAGATGAGGTGAGTGTCTGATTTTAAACGAAGTATGAGAGGAAGAAACAACTAGAACAACAGATGTGCTTGAAACTGGAGCTAAGGAAGTGAAGACCCCCAAAGGGACTAAGGGAGTATCAATAAAGGTATAGTGTAGAAAAAGAAAGTGAAAAGGCTAATTTGTGGAAGAACCCCTAGGAAAAGGGTGCAAGTAGTTGTTATACCAAAAGACACTCAAAACCTATTGTTACAGCTGAGGGGGAATGTGTTGATACAACTAGACCTCATGGGTTTAAGGAGTAATGAGACAAAGAAATGCAGAAGTCTATAGAGAAAGGACCCTCTACATCTGAAATCCTGGTTGTTACACTAAAGCCTAAAGGAGAACCAAAGAAATAACAAGAGACAAAAGGACCAGTAACAAAAGAGTAGGTAGAATAATAAGAGGTTATTACTTCACTAGGCAAGATGAAAATTCACCCTCTCGTTCAAATTAAAAATATGAGAAAGGAAAATGAGGAGTTAAAGGAACAAATTTCTTTGGTTAAAGAACAAATCAATGTTGGAAATAATACTAAGAGCGGGGGTGAATCGGTATTTACAGTTCAATAATATTAAATAGGTTTATATACGCTACTTCTGTGAAGTGAACTTGCGTGTACACGCTACTATGATTAGAGAAACCAACATATACCCAAAGAACTTATGATTTAGTCAATTTATCATGTGTTGAACTTTAATCAGTGCATCAGTAACTTGAAAAATAGTGCAGTAAAAACATAATAAACCATCACATGTAAGCAACACACATGAACACCAAGATTTAAGGTGGAAACCCAATGTGGGAGAAAAACCACCTGCTACTTTCGTCTCTGTCTTCTTTTAATATTAAGAAAATATGTTTACAATCTTGTACTAGTGCAGACTCATACCAGTACATAGGCACCCACCTACAAAAGGCTACAACCTTCTCTCGTTTTCCAGCTTCTACTGGAAGGGAGCTACAACCCCCTAGCTCTTGTACTAGCCAATGTGTTTACTAGTACGTAGGTGTTGGCCTACAAAAGGCTACGACCTTCTCTCTTCCTCCAAGGACCACATTTCATAAATTTTCAGACTGGATGCTCCTGGTACACAACAATACAAATGAAGGCCTCATTTCATCAAATTTTCATACTGGACCCATCAGAACTTCCAAACTGCATCAACCAATAATTAGTTAATCTGAACAGTCAGATCATTGTCACCAGAACATTGTGTTGAACCCAAAAATCTGCATCATCATTCAGAACTAGCTGTAACCTCAAAAATCATGCATTAGAATGTATACACTACTTTACTGAACACAACCTGTGCGTATACACTACTTCCTTTAACCAAACCTGTGTATACCTTCAAAGATACTGAAACATAAAACTTCTGAATCAAGTATGTATCAACCAAAAATATATTGAACATATACTGTCAATTTACAGAGCTTTACACAGACAGTAGCAGAGATAACCCTTATCACTTAGACAATCAATCAATCAGACACCAAACTCCTTATGCATTCAGTTTTACATTCAGATCTAAGAAGACTTCATTGATAGACAACAGTAAAATAGTATAACTAATTAGATAGATCAGTCATTTATGAAGAATAGGATTTTCCTTTGTATATGCTACTTGAAAGAGTTGAACCTGTGTGTATACGCACTTTTACCGAGGTGAACCAATGTATAGATCTACAAATATTAATTCACAAATTCGCTGATATTTCAGACTTCAAACAAACCCAGATCATGACATTTAAAGTATAAAATAGGCGTACGCAATCAGATCTAGCCCAACCAATATCAAATCATTCAATGATAAGTCATTTCAGGTCTCATGATCTTGATACAACATTAAATTCAAGGTGCACAAAATATTTCAGATCAAATCATAAACATAGCCCCTATAACATAAAATATACTTCAGATAGAAGTATTCCTGAGAAACCCTTTTCACTTGCACACCATGGCATTATGATCTTCTCCTCCTTATATAGTTTTAGGCCTTTCTCAATACCTCAGACCAAAACCACTTAGCACCCATGGTATTCTTAGACGGCATCAAATAGTCGTTACTCCACTCAATATTGTGGGCTAATACCATGGTATTGACCCCTGGTATTGTTTCCTCTTGAATTTCCTTGATTTTCCAACATGTACACGCTTTTCCTCTTGTGAAAGTGCGTGTATATGTATACGCTCTTTTTGTTATGTGAACTAGTGTGTATACGTTGTTTTGACTAAGTGGACCTACATATACATCTTAAATTTCTCTACACCATCCTTTTCCTTCAACTTCTTTATTCTGATCAGTAGATGATCCGAATTGGATCCTAAAGCACTCTCTAAGTTTTCATGATTGTTTCAAATTATGCCAAAATTTCAAGTCTTAGAAAAATCAAAGCTATCAGAAGGAATCCTCGTAACAGTTGCAGTTGTGGCCAGAGCAGAGCAATGAGGATCCTTTGTTGAGTGCACAGACCATTGGCCCATGGTAACACGCGCTGGCGCAAACTAGCAAAACCGGAGGCCAAATCAAGAAACGGGGGTGGTTTCTGATATGTGAAAGCGCTAATCGCGTATTACAGGGCGTCCCCCTCAGTGAAGGAAAGCCCCAAAGCGCTCAGACCTGAAATCGCTATAAAATTCAAAAAAATTAACGCATTTGGTTCTGTAGCGTAGGATTCCACAAACTGGCAGGATATCAGAAGGCCTCGAGGCAGTAAGTAGTCTTGACTGAGTCCCATCCGTTGCCACACATCGAGCGACACGCGTCTAGCGGATAAGAGAGAAAACCACCCGCATTAGATGGGTAAACATCGTGCAACTTGTCCACCCGATATGAAGGAAGACCGTAGGATCTGGGGCGCCCAGATCAATGGCGAAGATGCATCCTTATGACTGACCAGATTTGACAAGTCAAAAAGAAAGACGACAGGGGATTTGAAGTCTGACGTAGATGTTGAGTTGGCAAACGATTCATGTTTTGCGAGCAATCTTGAAGCAAACAGAATTAATGATCATTCAAAAATGATTCAAGGAATCTGACACCTAGTTCGTTAGGAAATAGGTGGCCACCTCCCTGCGAGGCGTTACCCAGTGATGATGACGCAGAGCAGAGGAATTCGAACGGACAGAGGTAAGGAAACCATAAGGTCGGGAAGCGGGAACGAAAAGTCAAAAGAACAGACTGGATTTAAAGCCATGACCTGACAAAAGCAGAAGGACGACACAAGAAGGTAGATAGCTAAGAGAAAAAAACAGAGAGTAGAAGCTGAACTGACCTGAAGGCAACATCGAGCCAGACAGAGCCAGAGAGAGTCAGAGAGTCTATGTACTCCATAGAAGGCTTGAGAGGTTCAAGAAAACTCCTCGACATAGGCTTGTCAAACTACTGTGACCATCAGAGGTCGAATTTTAGTAAGGAGAGTCTGTGCACTCCATTCCTACTGACTTTCATCTGTTTAGTGAGACTCGAATTGAGTTCACTATTGTAAAACCCTACTTAAAAACATAATGGAGATGCCACCAATAAGAGCAGGACTAGGAGATGTAGCCTAGGAGCATTGGGTGAACTCCTTATTAAACTTGTTGTCTTACATGTTTTCCTGTTATGTTTTCTCTAACTGCCTCAATGTCTGTGTATTTTTAAATCTTATCGATCCATTACATAAAGTAACATAGGTACATCCATGCACATGAGTCTGTAATACCTTTAATTCTTTCTCCTGGATAAATTCCAGATCAAGTGGTATCAGAGCTCTAGGTTACTAAGGTTAGACAAGCTTGTGTTGGATTTTGTTGTTGAATGCTAACTAGATCAAAGCGTAAATTAGGAGAAGGAGAGTTGGCTGAAACTAAACCAAAAATTGGAAGAGTCTATTCTAAGAGGAAAATGTTAGAAGAAAATCCCTTGGAATCAGACCCCCAATTCATGGATAGTTTTATGACCATGAGATCCATGGTGGAGGAAATGTATAAGGAATTTAAGAAAAATAGAGATGAAGAGTCATCAAACTCCAAACAAGAAAAAGGAGTAGAAGAATCTCTCCTCCATGACCACTCTAAAGGCATAGGGAAAGAAGAAAAATTTCTCACATCTCCTAATAGCCCTGAAAATAAAAAGAAGACATCTTTGATTAAATTAGATGTTAAATTTGATTTACCAATATATGATGGAGAGTTGAATGCAGAGAAGCTGGATAATTGGATCAGACAGGTTGATATTTATTGCAACATGTAGAGCATTGATTCAGACAAGAGTAAGATTCAGTTGTCCAGCTTGTGCCTTGGAGGCACTGCCTTGGTATGGTGGGAAGGTAGAACACAAGCTGACATGAAGAAACATGGTAAGATTCTTTCTATCTGGAGTGAATTTGTTTGTGCAATTAAAAAGCAACTCTATCCACTAGCATACATGTAGCAAGCCATGATGAGCTGGAAAACTCTTTCACAACTAAAAGGGAAAAGTGTACAAGGTTACACCCAAGAATTTAGGAAAAGAGCTTTGATTCTAGGAATTTCTTTAGACTCACCTGAGACTCTGTTGAAGTATATAGGTGGTCTACACAGCTACATGAGGCACACTAACCTCATGTTTAATCCCACTAGCATAGATGAGGTATCTGTTCAGGCTATGCATCTAGAAGCTAGAGGTAAGAATGGGAACCCAAAAGTTGGGGGATCATCCAAACCCACTGCAAGCAAAAATAAGGAGAAAAGAAAACAGAAATGGAAAGAGAGGAAGACAAACACTGTACAGAAAATCAAGTCTTCATGCACTCACTGTAAGAAGGATGGGAATGATGATGAACACTACTGGATTCTACATCCGAAGCTGAAACCTAAGAAGTTCGAGGGCAAGAAGAAGAACACTGTTGTAGCTATTCAAAAGGATTTGGGGTCAAACTCAGGAGATGAAGCAACAATCGCAGCCACAAGTATTAAAGGTAAAAATATGAAGCATCTACTAGTAATTTTGCACAATCTACTGATAATGAAGAAAATGAGAGAAAAAGACATGAGATTTTTCATATTCGAGTTATTTCCAATCATCAAAAGATTGATACTTTGTTTGATAGTGGCTCACAAGTAAACTTAATTTCTGAAGCAATTGTAAAGAAGTTGGGATTACTAACCACACTTCACAAGAAACCATATCCATTAGGTTGGTCATGTGATAAAGAAAAGCTACAAGTGACTAGACAATGTAAACTTAAGTTGTCTTTTGGGTCAACATTTGTAGATGAGGTTGAGTTAGATATAGTTCCTTTGGATATATGTGGAATTGTTTTAGGAAGTCCTTACTTGTATGATAGAGCTATCTTCTATAGAGCTGAGAACAAGTATCTAACTCGTTAAAAATGGAATCGAATATATTGTAAGAGCTCATAAGCTCAAGAATAATTATACTCTCATAAACTCAGGGTAGATGAAATGAATTGTAAATTCATGCAAACAATTTTTACTGATGGTTGTAAAGGAAAAGAAACCTAATAAAACCAATGTATTTGAGGGTTGTGATGCTAAACAACAAGTTGATTTAGAAAAAGTTGTTTCAGAATATGATATATTGCTTCAAGAACCTAAAGTTCTGTTGCCCAAAAAGGAAATAGTGCATGATATTAATTTGCAACAAGATGCTCCATTTCCTAACATCAGAATGTATAGGTTGTCTGCTTTAGAGAATGCATAAATAAGAAGCAGGTATAGGAGCTGCTCGAGAAGGGGTTCATCAAACCTAGCACATCACCATGTGGGTCTCTAATTGTTTTGGTGAGAAAGAAAGTTGGCTCATGGATAATGTGCATTGATTACCAAGCACTGAATAAGATAACAATCAAAAATCGTTATCCCCTTCCTCGTATAGATGATCTATTAGATCAGTTGAAAGAAGCTGTTTATTTTTCCAAGTTAGATTTGCATAGTGGCTATCATCATGTCAGAGTTGTAGAGCAAGATGCATGGAAGACTGCTTTCAAAACAAAGCAGGGATTGTATGAGTGGCTGGTTATGCCTTTTGGCTTAACTAATGCTCCTGCTACTTTCATGAGAGCAATGAATGATGTACTCAAACCCTTTCTTGATGATTTTGTTATTGTATATCTGGATGACATTCTTATATTCAGAAAAACGTGGGAAGAACATTTAAAGCATGTTAAGCAGACTCTAGATGTTTTGAAAGGAGAAAATATTTATGTTAAACTCTCAAAACGTGAATTTGGTGAAACATCTTTGAATTATCTGGGACATATAGTAGGGGGTGGTGAATTGAAGATAGATCCCTCTAAGTTGCAGTCATTGTAAACTAGCTTAAATCCAAATCTGCTACAAAAGTTAGAAGCTTCTTAGGAGCAACACAATATTGGAGAAAGTTTATTTCTTTTTCCTTAATTACAGCTCCCTTACATGCTTTAATAGGATTGAACAAGGTATTTCAGTGGGGAGGCAAGAAACAGAAAGCCTTCGACACCTTGAAAGAAAAGATTAGTACATCACCAGTACTAGCTCTACCCAATCTTCAAAGACCATTTGAGATTGAAACAGATGCCAGTGACTATGCCATGGGAGCAATGTTGATGCAACGCGGTAAACCCATATGTTATCATTCTGAGACATTTAATTTTGCAGTAGTTAACTATCCCACATATGATAAAGAATTGTATGCATTAGTACAAAGTGTGAAAAAGTGGAAACATTACTTAATGGGCAAAGAGACAGTTATACATACTGATCATCAACCACTTCAATATCTACACTCCCAAACTAAGTTGCAGCAATCAAGACACTATAGATGGATGGGTTTTCTATAATAGTTTCATTTAGTCATCAGATATAAAAAGGGCATACACAATAAAGTTGCAGATATGTTGTCTAGACCAATTATAAATGCATTTACTATACTTAAGCATAATTCAGTATTGCATGAAAGCTACATTGAACAATATGCTCAAGATATATATTTAAAAGATGTATATGCAACTTTAAGTCAAGGCAAACGAGTAGAAGAATTGGATTATCATGTTAAGGACCAACTCTTGTATCATTTTGGGAAACTATGCATTCCACAAACTGAAAGAGTAAAGATAATTCGAGAAGCACACACTTCTCTAATATCAAGTCACTTTGGTGTAAGTAAAACAATTGCACAGCTACAAAGATTTTGTTATTGGCCAAAAATGAATGAGACATTTTCTAGATATGTAAGAGGGTGTACCATGTGTGCTAAAAGCAAGCCCAACAATAGAAAACTAGCCTTGTACACTCCACTACCAGTGCCTTCTCATCCTTGGGAAAGTGTTTCCATGGACTTTGTTGGAGGACTGCCTAAATCTAGGAAAGGTCATGACTATTTATATGTTGTTGTCGATAGGTTCAGAAAAATGTGTATTTTAATACCTTGTAACAAACAGATTACAGCTGAACAAATTGCAAAGTTGTTCTTTCAGCATGTATGGGTTCATTTTGGATTACCCACTTCCATAATATCTGATCAAGATACCCGATTTGTTGGGAAATTTTGGTCAAGTTTGTGGGAATTGATGGACACCAGGCTGAAAAAGAGCACAACTTTTCATCTGCAAACAAATGGCCAAACAGAAGTGGTCAACAGGACAGTGATCCAGTTGCTCAGAGGCTATTGCAACAAGCATCCAAAACTTTGGGATGAACATTTATGTTATGTGCAGCATGCTTACAACCGAGTTAAACATTCTTCTACACAAAGATCTCCTTTCGAGACCTGTTTTGGTTTCACAACAAGGTCTTCCTTGGATTTTGTCTTTGGTAAAGACATAGCAGTTGATGGACACAGTGATGTGGACAAGGCAACCAAGTTCATTAAACAAATCCAAGAGATTCACTAGGCAGTATAGGAACAGCTGGAAAAGATCCAAGCCAAGTACAAGGCAAGGCATGACAAGCATCAGATGGAGCATAGTTTCCAAGTTGGTGATCAAATCTGGCTGTATATCAGCAAAGATAGAATGCAAGGTGAAGGAAAGAATCTGAAGCCAATAAGGTATGGGCCTTTCAAGATACTTGAGAAAATTGGTGAGAATGCTTTTCACCTTGATCTACCAGCTTACATGCACATCTACTCAGTTGTTAATGCAGACAACTTGAGACTATTTGAACCTTCATTAATCGAAGATCCCGAAGAGCAGAGTCAATTGCCTTCTATTGATGATCTGTTTCCTGAATATCTTAATGAATTGCAAGAAGATACAATTCTGGATAGGAAGGTAAGAACTACGCACAGAGGGGATGTTGATTACCTCGGGATTGGACTCAAAGGTTCAAAGCCAAGTAGTGCGAAATGGATAGAAATTGAGCAAGCAAGGAAGCAATACCCTCAATTGATTGATGCTTAAAAGAAAACCAACTTTTGGTGGTCCAAAAGCTTTTTTAGTGGGAAGGCCGTGATCCAAATTGGATCCTAAAACACTCTCTAAGTTTTCATGACTGTTTCAAATTATGCCAAAAGATTCAAGTCTTAGAAAAATTAAAGCTATCAGAAGGAATCCTCGTAACAGTTGCAGTTGTGGCTAGAGCGGAGCAACGAGGACCCTCGATTGAGCGCACAGACCGTTGGCCCATGGTAACGCGCGCTGGTGCAAACTAGCAAAACCAGAGGCCAAATCAAGAAACAGGGGTGGTTTTTGATACGCGATTGAAGGATTTCCCCCTTAGTGAAGGAAAGCCCTGAAGCGCCCAAACCCGAAATCTCTATAAAATTCAGAAAAAGTAATGCATTCGGTTCGATAGTGCGGGATTCCACAAACCGGCAGGATATCGGAAGGCCTTGAGGCGGTAAGCAATTTTGACTGAGTCCTGCTCGATGCCACACATCGAGCGACGCGTCTGGCGGATGAGAGAGAAAACTGCCCACATCAGACAGGTAAACATCGTGCAACTTGTCCGCTCAATATGAAGAACGACCGTCGGATCTGGGGGGCCCATATCAACGACAGAGATGTGTCTCGATGACTAACCGGATTTGACAAGTCAAAAAGAAAGACGACAAGGGATTTGAAGTCCGACGTAGATGATGAGTTGACAAATGACTCATGTTTTGCAAGCGATCTTGAAGCAAACAGAATTAACGACCATTCAAAAATGATTCAAGGAATCTGACACCTAGTTCGTTAGGAAACAAGTGGCCACCTCCCTGCGAGGCATTACCCAGTGATGATGACACAGAGCAAAGGAATTCGAATGGACAGAGGTAAGGAAACCATAAGGTCAGGAAGTGGGAATGAAAAGTCAAAAGAATAGACTGGATTTAAAGCCATGACCTGACAGAAGTAGAAGGACGACACAAGAAGGCAGATAACTAAGATCAGAAAACAGAGAGTAGAAGCTGAGCTAACCTGAAGGCAGCATCGAGCCAAACATAGCTAGAGAGAGTCAGAGAGTCTGTGTACTCCATATAAGGCTTGAGAGGTTCAAGAAAACTCCTCGGCATAGGCCTGTCATACTATTATGACCATCAGAGGTCGAATTTCAGTAAGGAGAGTCTGTGCACTCCATTCCTACTGACTTTCATCTATTTAGTGAGACTCGAATTGAGCTCACTGTTGTAAAAACCCTGCTTAAAAACATAATGGAGATGCCACCACTAAGAGCTGGACCAGGAGATGTAGCCTAGGAGCATTGGGTGAACTCCTTATTAAACTTGTTGTCTTACATGTTTTCCTGTTATGTTTTCTCTAACTGCCTCAATGTCTGTGTATTTTGCAATCTTATCGATCCATTGCATAAAGTAACATAGGCACATCCATGCACATGAGTCCGTAATACCTTTAATTCTTTGTCTTGGATAAATTCCAGATCAATAGACCTTAGTTCCATCTTCCTATTCTTCTGTACCAATGCCCCGTTACCTCTAAAATGATTTGTTACACTATGAGTTTCCTTTTATCAAAACTGAACTGACTTGTGAGTGAGTTTCCATCAAGGACAAAACTTGTATCATAATGCCAACAATCTCCCCCTTTAGACTTGATGGCAACCATGTTGGTGTTGATTACTACAAGCTGTAGAAACTGTGAAAGATAACAAGCAACACCAAAATACTCTCCCCCTTTGACATCAAGGGAAAAGGGAAAACCTAGATACTCTCCCCTTTTGATATACATTATGTTGTCCATGCTCCCCCTAAGTACATGCCGAGTCTGCAGAGATATGTTTCAAAATAATAACATGACTCTATAACTCAACTAAGTGAGTATGACCTCCCTAAGACCAATGACTCATACATACATCAATCACCCAACCAAGTGGGGATATACCAATTGTTTATACATGACTGAAATACAACAATTATTACATCATCCATCCCATGCATAGTGGGGATACAAATTACATCATATGTCCAATAGGACTCATTCAAACATAGACTATGACAGAAGGAGACATATCACACCCTAGATCTTTACATGACTTATGAAACAAATGATATAAATATCTGAAACCATAGCTGAACTCAACAACCATAATGCCAACAATGCAAAATGTGAGTGAAGGCTAATGCTCCCCCTGAACTTGTGCTACCTGTGAATTTTCAACAAGTCATTAATCAAGGCATATTTGTCAATCAAATAAAAATCAATGAACAAAGCACATTGTCAAACTGTAATCATCAATATCAGACTGAGCACCCATATCAGAGTCTGACCCACTATTTTTCTGTTAGAAAAACATATACGCTTCTGCAGCCATAGAAACCCACGTATATACACGACTATACTTAATGAAACCCATGTATATGCGTAACTATACTTAATGAAACCTGCGTGTATGAACCTTCCTCTAAAAAACTGGATTTAATAGTAGGATGATGCAACAACTACTCCCAACTTTTGTTTGAGATATTTAAATGTTTCTCTGGGAGGCGGTTTGGTGAATATATCAACAACTTGTTCTTTGGAGGGAGCATAGTCCAATTTAACCTTTTGTTCAAGCACTTGTTCTCGAAAAAATGGTACTTAATGGGTATATGCATGGTCTTGGAGTGCATGATAGGATTTTTTTAAATACTGATGGCACTTGTATTATCACATAGAATGGAGATGGGTGGAGTACATGTGATCTGAATGTCTTGCAATGTTTGCATCATCCAAAGTAGTTGTGTGCAACAAGATGCAATAGCCACATATTCTGCTTCAGTTGTAGATAAGGCAATCGAACTTTGTTTCTTGCTGAACCAAGACACTAACCTTGAACCCATATAGAATGCATCTCCACTAGTGCTCTTTCGATCATCAACATTTCCTACCCAGTCTGCATCTATATATGCATGAAGAGTAGGGTCTGTATCTTTAGGATACCATAGTCCAAAGTCTTGAGTTCCTTGAAGATATTTGAAAATTATTTTAACTGCCCGAAGATGTGATTCCTTTGGATTTGCTTGGAACCTTCCAAAAATTCCTACTGCATGCATGATATCAGTTCTGGTACCTCTTAGATAAAACAGACTTCCAATCATATATCTGTAAGTTGGTTAGTTTACTGCTAGTGATTCATCGTTAGAAATGAGACTGCATCCTATTATCATTGGAGTACATACTAGTTTAGAATCTTCCATTCTGTACTTCTTCAAGATCTGCTTGAGATATTTGGCTTGTGAAATAAAAATACCATCTTTTGTTTGATGTACTTGTAGACCAAGAAAATAAGTAATTTCACCAAGTAAGGACATTTCAAATTCTTGTTGCATTACCGAAGCAAAATTCTGACTCATAGATTCTTCATTGCTACCAAAGATGATATCATCAACATAAACAACAATAATTAGTAGTTTATCATTTTCAATATTTGTGTATAAGTTTCTATCTGCAGAACCTTTTGTGAAACCTTGTTGTTGTAGATATTTGTCAAGACGGTAATACCAAGCCCTTGGAGCCTGTTTCAGACCATAAAGAGCCTTTTTGAGCTTGCATACAAGTTTTGCATCATTTCCTAGAATGAATCCTTCTAGTTGCTCAATATAAACTTCTTCTTCTAAATCTCCATTAAGAAAAGTTTATTTTACATCCATTTAATATACTTTGAATTTTCGAAAACTAGAAAGAGCAATTAAAATTCTTATGGCTTCAAGTTTGGCAACAGGTGCAAAATTTTCTTCAAAATATATACCTTCTTGTTGAGCATACCCTTTACAAACAAGTCTTGCCTTCATTCAAATTATTCTTAAATATCCATTTTGTTCCTATAACATTTTTATCATGAGGTCTAGAAACTAATTCCCAATTATAATTCTTTTCAATTTGGTCAAGTTCTTCATCCATGGCCTTGACCCAAGATTCCTCTTTGCTAGATTCATTTACGTTTTGTGGTTCTGTGGAGGATAGTAATGCTAGATAACTTGAGGTCCTTATAAGAGTTCTTCTTGTCTGTACTCCAGACCGTTTTTCTCCTAGAATTTGAGATTCTAGATGATTCTTCTGAACATAGTTGTATGGAGTCTTTTCCATGTCTGTTGTGTCTTCTTTTGGTGCTTCATTGGTTTCTTCCTCTATATCATTTTTATTTGTGACGTGAAATAATTTTCCATCTTCCTCATTGTCATATTCCTTTGTTTATTTCATTTGTTCTAGATTTCTACATGCTTCATCAATTACAACATCAATGCATTCAATAATTTTCCTAAGTCTTTTATTATAACATTTGTATCCTTTACTTCTGGATGAATAACCAAGAAGAATTCCTTCGTCTCCTCTGGGTTCAAACTTACCAACTTTTTCATCAGTACTTTTTATGAAACATTTGCTTCAAAAAACACTAAAGTGTTTTACAGTAGGAGGCTTACCATACCAAAGTTCATATGGAGTTTGATTTCTATTTACCCGAACATTCGCTTTATTGAGAATAGTCACGACAGCAAATGCAGCTTCACCCCAGAAGTTTGTGGGAGTTCTAGATTCATCAAGCATCCTTTGAGCCATTTGTTGAACTGTTTTGTTCATTCTTTCCAGCACACCAATTTGTTGAGTAGTTCTGGCAAAGGAGAATTGCCTTTTCATTCCATATTGTTCACAAAAGTCAAAGAATTCATCTGATATGAATTCTCCCCCTCAGTCAGATTTGAGACATTTGATTTTTCGATCTGATTCATTTTCAACTAAAGCTTTGAAGGCTTTAAACTTTTCAAATGCTTCATCTTTATGCTTTAGTAGACCTATCCAACACATCCTAGAAAAATAATCAATAAATAAAATAAAGTATTCTTCTCCACGATGTGACTTTTTCCTTGTAGGACCACATAGATCAGTATGGATGAGTTCAAGAGGCTTACTTGTTGATCCTTCTTTTTCACTGAAATAAACTCTGGTTTTCTTATTGACTTGACATGGTTTGCATATAGTATTTTCTAGGATGCTGATATCTGGAAGATCATGAACTGCCTTGAGACTGCGTGCTTTTCTTATTTGAGAAAATATTAGATGCCCCAATCTTCTGTGCCATAGTTAGTTTTCATCTGTTTTTCTTAGATAGCATTGTTGTTGTCCTCCTTTGAGTATGTATAGATTGTTTGGAGTTCTTGTACCTTTGATTACAATCTTTCCTGTATCAAGCTCATGCACCACACATCCATTTGATTGAAACACAACTTCATTTCCTTGATCACACATTTGACTGACACTTAACAAGTTATGCTTTAAACCATCTACATACATGACATTTCTAGCTTTAACCTTTTCTTTCAAGAAAACAAAGCCCTTACCTTTAATGACAATTGGTGTGTCATTTCCAAATGAGACATTCTTTTCCTTTTCTAAAGAATTATATGAATGAAGTTTCTCTTTATCACATGTCATGTGTTTGGAGCATCTGCTGTTGAGGTACCAATGATTCTCTTGTCCTTATGCATATAGAGCTATGCCACATCTTTCTAATTGAGATTCCTTCTTTCTCCATATCTTGGAATTTGATGATGTTTGCTCCTTTTGAAGTGTTGGCCGAAATTTGCTCCTGCATTTAGATTCTTCATGACCAAAGTTGTTAGAAATCGAACATTCTATTTCATCTTCGAGAGGAGAAATTTATTATAGGAACTTTTCTTGATTCCTATTACACTCCTTTGATTTTGTGCTTCTCTAGTCATGATGGTTTTGTAAGAAACACATTGAGAAACCTTATGTCTAAAGTTATGGCATGAAAAACATTACCCACTAAAGAAGTTTCTGCAATCATAAAATATTTTGGCATTGTTTACCTGTTGGTTGAAGCTTCTACTGATATTCATCCTTGGAGTAAATTGAGTATGATTTACCTGATGAGTACTTTTATGCCTTTGCTGACGATTGACATACTGTTCACTGGTCCTTGCTGCATCAAGATAGCTTTTGGTGGAGGCTGACGGCTTCTGTGATTGAGATGATTCTTCAGTATATCCAAGACCTATCTTTATAAGAGGAGAAGGCTGAACTTTGATGATTTCATTTAAAGTTTCTAATCCTTTAGAAAATCTAAGATTAAGAGATTTTTTCTTCTCAAGTTCTTTTCTTAGACCCACAATTTCACATTCTAGATTTTCATTGTGTTTTTCTCTTTCAGTGAGTTGATGTATCAATGTATCTATGATCATATTCTTTTCTTCTAAACAGATTTTGAGTTTTGTGATTTCTTCAAGAAAGTCTTCCTCTTCTAAGGAATCCAAAAAGTCATCATTGTCATAGGCCATGAGAAGTCTATAATCTTGTTCAGTTTCATCTTTATCACTATTATATAAACCATCACCTATCTTCATGCGTATAGCAACTCCTTCTATTGACAACCTGCTTTCTATTTCCTTTTGCATATTCCTTCCCTTTTCATATTTATCTTTATGAGGACATTTGGTAGCATAATGGCCAACTCTACCACAAGCAAAGCATTTGAATGGTAGCTTACCTCTGAATCTTCCAGAACCCCGTTGAAGCTTCTTGACAAAATTTACCTCATCTTCTTCTTCTGAAATGTATCCTGGTTCATTGTGCTCTTCCTTTTCTTTTCCCTTTGTTGAAGCTTTAAAAGCGGCTTCTCTCATATTTGATGGACCTCCTTTCCTCATTTCAAAGGCAATTAGGATTCCATGGAGTTAAGTCACAGTAATATTTTGAAGATCTTATTTTTCTTCTATGGTAGATACTTTTGACTCAAATTTAGAAGACAAAGATCTCAAAATTTTCTCAACTAAAGTAGCTTCCTTTATCTCTTCACCCAGATTCTTCATACAATTAAAAATCTCATCTACACATAAAAAGTAACTAGAAATACTCTCATCACTATGCATATTAAGAGTTTCATACTGAATTATGAGAGTTTGAAGCTTAGCACGTTTTACCTGGGAGTCTCCTTCATAGCTCTCAATGATTTTGTCCCATATCTCTTTGGTTGTCTTGAGCTGCATGACTTTGACAAATTCTGATTCTAAGAGAATTCCCAATAAAGTATTGACTTCTTTGGCATTGGTTTCATATAACTTCTTACGTACAAAGTCTGTAGGTATTGCTACTGGAAATTGATATCCTCCTTCCACAATTTCCCAAACATCGGCTCTAAGTGATTGAAGATAGGCTTTGGTTCTTATTTTCCAATATACCAAGTTGCTCCAATTGAATATTGGTGGTCTGATATATCCCATGCCTTCATGATTATTCATCTTGAAAGATCTTCCTTCAAGAGATCAAGCTTCTTCTGAAGGACCTACTTTGATACCAATTGTTGGAAATAACACTGAGGGGGGTGGGGGGGGGGGGGGGGGTGAATTAGTATTTACAGTTCAATAATATTTCATTTCCCAAATAGATTTATATATGCTACTTCTGTGAAGTGAACTTGCATGTACACGCTACTGTGATTAGAGAAACTAGCGTATACCCAGATAACTTATGATTTAGTCAATTTATCATCTGTTGAACTTTAATCAATGCATCAGTAACTTTTTAAATAGTGCAGTAAAAACATAATAAACCATCACACATAAGAAACACACTTGAACACCAAGATTTAAGGTGGAAACCCAATGTGGGAGAAAAACCACCTGCCATTGTCATCTTTGTCTTCTTTTAATATTAAGAAAATATATTTACAATCTTGTACTGGTACAGACTCATACCAGTACGTAGGCACCCACCTACAGAAGGCTACAACCTTCTCTCCTTTTCCAGCTTCTATTGGAAGGGAGCTACAACCCCCTAGCTCTTGTGCTAGCCAATTTGTTTACTATTATGTAGGCACTGGCCTACAGAAGTCTACGACCTTCTCTCTTCCTCCAGGGACCACGTTTCATAAATTTTCAGACTGGATGATCCTGGTACACAAAAATACAAATGAAGGCCTCGTTGCATCAAATTTTCATACTAGACCCATTAGAACTTCCAAACTGCATCAACCAATAATCAGTTAATCTGAACAGTCAGATCATTATCACCAGAACACTGTGCTAAACCCAAAAACCCGCATCATCATTCAGAACCAACTGTAACCTCAAAAATCATACATCAAAATGTATACACTACTTTACTGAACCCAACCTGCATGTATACGGTACTTCCTTAACAAAACCTACGTATACCTTCAAAGCTACTGAAACATAAAACTTCTGAATCAAGTTTGTATCAACCAGAAATATATTGAACATCTACTATCAATTTATAGAGCTTTACACAGGCAGTAGCAACGATAACCCTTCTCACTTAGACAATCAATCAATCAGACACCAAACTCCTTATGCATTCAGTTTTACATTCAGATCTAAGAAGAATTCATTAACGGACAATAGTAAAACAACATAACTAATTAGATAGATCAATGATTTATGAAGAATAGGATTTTCCTTTATATACACTGCTTGAAAGATTCGAACCTGCGTGTATAGGAGATTTTACCGAGGCGAACCAACATATAGATATGCAAATATTAACTCACAACTTCGTTGCTATTTCAGACTTCAGACAAACCTAGATCATGACATTTAAAGAATAAAATAGGTGTACGCAATTAAATCTAGCCCAACCAATATCAGATCATTCAATGATAATTCATTTAAGATCTCATGATCCTGATCCAACATTAAATTCAAGGTGCACAAAATATTTCAGATCAAATCACAAACATAGCCCCTGAAATATAAAATATGCTTCAGATAGAAGTATTCCCGAGAAACCCTTTTCACTTGCACACACTGGCCTTATGATCTTCTCCTCCTTATATAGTTTTAGGCCTTTCTCAATACCTCAGACCAAAAACCACTTAGGAACTATGGTATTCTTGGACTGGATCAAATAGTCGTTACTCCACTCAATATTGTGGGCTAATACCATGGTATTGACCCCTGGTATTGTTTCATCTTGAATTTCCTTGATTTTCCAACATGTACATGATTTTCCTCTTGTGAAAGTGCATGTATACATATACGCTCTTTTTTTTCTATGAACCAACGTGTATATGATGTTTTGACTAAGTGGACCTGCATATACATCTTAAACTGCTCTAAAACATCCTTTTCCTTCAACTTCTTTATTTTGATTAGTAGACCTTAGTTCCATCTTCTTGTTCTTTTGTACCAATGCCCTGTTACCTCTAAAATGATCTGTTACACTGTGAGTTGCCTATTATCAAAACTGAACTGACCTGTGAGTGAGTTGCCATCAAGGAGAACACTTGTATCATAATGCCAACACTCCATTTTAAGAATGAAACTAGATTTAATATGTTGGCAGAGGTTGTAGAAATGGCATCGACTACTGTCTCAAAAAAAAATTAAGGGCTGCCAACAAATCCTTGAAGAGACTAAAATCATGGAGGTTGTTACTGTTTCAGTTGGAGTACAAGTGGGGGAATAGGATGAAGAATTTCGACCTGCTATTCCATAAGAACCTGCTAATGATGTTGTTGTTGCATAAGAACTAGTAGTCGAAGTAGAGCAGGAAGAAGAAAAACAATATGCTAATCCACAATAACATGTGTATGATTTTTTTGTTACACGAGAACCAATAGTTGAAATAGAGCAGACTAAAAATAAAAATATTGTTGTACCACAAGAACCCGTCGATGTTGTTTTTGTTACACAAGAAAAAACATTTGAGATAAAGAAGTAGGAGGAGAAAAGGGATCAAAAGGAGGATGCTAAAACAACATCTGAGGATGTTAAATGTGAAGATTTGATGAGGGTACTAGAGAAGTGGGAGAAATTAACACTCTTTACCAAAGATGAAGTCATCTTCCTAAAGCAGCACGAGGAAAGGGTCAGTAGATTAAGTTGTGGGCTGAAAAATTAAGAATTGCATAATTTATGGAAATTCGTAAGGAGAGGAATCAAGAAATGAAATAGGTGAAGGAAATGCAAGGAGAGGTTAAGTTGTTACAACAAGAAAAGGAGCTAATTATTGTGCGATAGGCTTCCTTCTCCTTCTTATCCTTTATATTTGCAAGAAAAAGATTATCTCCTCCAATTAATAGCCTTGAAGGAAAAGCGACCATAAGGGAGATACACGACTTCCTAGAAACATTTCAAAGTGTTAATTTCTCATAACAAAATTTGTTGTGTGAGTTGTACCTGCATGATCTCACTTGCTTTGGGGATGAATCATTCAATTTGACACCCTATGTGGGAGATGTACAACTCAGGGATTTTGTTTCTTTTATGCAAAAATCAGATAGGTTGGAAAGTTGCCCATGATATTGTAACAACTAATGAAGAACGGGTAGAATTGTTTATTAGAGGAGAACCTAGTTTAGTTGAAGCTATTGCACATAAATACAATAAAATATGGTGGTTTCCAACCACTAAGACACTACTAATGGACCATTGATAATCAGTTCTATGAAGATACTAGAGAAATATACAAGGAATGAGAACTGGTGCCTTAGAAGGAAGCAAGTTGAGATGAGATCTTTCTCAACAAGAATTGAAGAAGGGAGACCCCTATTATTTATCAAATTTTTGATCAAGAATTTTCCAGAGTTCATTGGTATGTTGATGGTATTAGGAAGAGTGGTTTAGGTTGAATATGACTTAGATTAATGTTCTGTCTTGTTTGGTTACCCACCCATCCGTATCAACATCCATATAATATTAATGATAAGTGTTGGGAGGGAGAATTGGTAGGAAAAGACAACCTCACACAACTTCACTCTCAACATGTTAGGCATCAGTGACATGATTCTACATGAGGACACGCAAAAGCTTAAGATGGGGGGGAGATGTTGGGACACAAAATTGTCATATTTTTCCTATTTCTTTTATCCATTTTTGACCAACCGATCCATATCTTATTACTATAACAACCCTTATTCACCTAAGTATGTCCTTTTTCACTTGTCACTTCTTAGTCCAATTCTACTTATAATTTGACATTGGAACTACTTTCTTAGGCTTCTTTTAATGATAAAACTAATGTATGGGATATTTCGGGTTTGGATGGTCTATTGAAGCTTGTTGTTACATGAATACATTTTAGTTCCTTTACCGATTTGGATTAATTAAGGTTCCAGGAGCTATTGTTGTTACACAGACAGTTTCTTAAGCACGTGTTTCCTTTCCTAATTCAAATGGATCTAGGAGCACATCAAAGTGAAAAGAAACCAACTCATCACTTTAATATTTGTGGAGCATCTAGATCATTTGGTTGAGATATTTTTTAACTCTATTTTTAGTTAAAGGAAACTGTTATAGTTTTACCCCTTCCATGGAAATCATTATGTAATTGTTAAGATATCATTTTATTTTAAGATCACATGAGAATAAAAATATTCTCATGATGATCTTCTCATTGTAATTAATATCTCTAAAAGAGAATATTGTTTTCCCACGAGGGCTAGAGTGATAGGAGAATAGGACTGGAAGGGGAAACACCAGAGCTCTGTAATCCCGATACTTTTATTAATGAAAATCTCAACTTTGTGGTTCAATAAATTCCTCTGAGTATTTTTTGTGTTTTTTAGTTCGCCAACCCCTAATAAGGAGGAAGGGCCCTCCTTCTTAGTAGGGATCACTGGTTAGTTAGAGTGGAATACATAATAAATATTTCTCAGTTATGTGATTGTTTTTACTACTACTATCATAGTTAATTTTTTGTGTAATTTAATTAATTTCAGACAACTTTGGATGGTGTGACAACTTAAGTCCTAGATTGTTCCCTTAGTTTAGTGTGGCAGTGAATTATTTTCTTTATTATTATAGTTTGAATTGCACATCCTTTTATGTGAGCATATTGAATGAGTGATGATATTTAGGAGTGAAGTGACAGTGGTTGAATGACATATTGGATAAATATTTATCAGTTATGTGAGTGTTGTTATTGTTGTTGTTATAGTTAATTCTGTGTGTAATTTAATTAATTGCAGTAAGTGTTGTAATAAGAAATTACTGAGAAGGCGGTGGAATCAGTAATAGTGAGAATCTTTAAAATTTTAAGTATAAGTCTTTAATTCTTTTCACTATAGTCAGTTACTTGTGATAGATTTCATACACAATGCAAATTAAAAACAAGATAAGCAATTCACATGTACATACAATCCATCACATGAGCAACATACACATATTGACACATGTATTTTTACGTGGAAACCTAAAGGGATAAAACCACCAATTTGTTTTTTTTTATGATGTAAGTTAAGAACCTACTTAGTTACATCAATTTTTTTGTGAGTACCCACTCATAGGAGGCACCAAATCCCTTTAAGATAGCAAGCCAATACTTGTCAAGAGGCACCCACCTCTTAAGAATGTAGGTCACTACCGGCTCTAGCCACTGTTCTACTTTTCATAAAATTTTAAAAATGAAAACAAAGGCAACGAATATACATACAAAAAAATATTTGGTCTACTCCAGTATCAGTTCCCTTCCTTCAGCTCCCCAGTTCTCCTTCAAACTATGTTCTCGGTTGACTCAACTAGCTCAAGTCTTGACCCTATGATACACCTTCACTCAATAACACTTAGATCAGTCATACACTCACTCCACTACACTCTATGATACTCAACAATTCTGCATTCCCCCACTTTCCATAACTTCTCTCCATGATTTTGTTCCTCTCATGCTCTGTGATCAATGTTTTCTTTGCAACACACTGCCTAGAAGTGTACTTCTGCATGGCTCTCCATGTTGTTGTTCCATCAGAGTTCAATACCACTACAATTTCATTAATCATTGACAATGGGATCCAACTATAGCTACATTATAGTTAATGCAAATAATGAAGCAAAACCAACAAGGCTCTTTCATTATGTTGTAGCTTGTGGTCTCAGTCATGACAACTAATTTAATGCAGAGGATGGGAATCTCAAAATTAATTATGCGGGTGGACATAGTTCACTCAATGTCCGTGGTTCTTTAGCGAGGCTCACTCTGTGCTTCACTCTACTTGAGTGTGTACTCCTAAAAATCTCTCCATTCTCCTGTTACATCCTAGCACTTGGCCATTGTAACTGTATTAAATTTGAGAATGGGCTCTAGCGATTCTACCATGCTAAGAATTAATTCTCAATCCACCTGCATACTCAAAGATCTCCTCCATTTAAAGTTTTCTTATACAAATGACATGGATTTCTTGAGCTTGGTCTAATATCCATTACTCTCATTTATCTCTTCGTGGCATGAGGAGAATTCAGGTTTGACTGTGTCAAACAACATTAATATGCGACAGGTCGAGGTCCTTGTTTCCTTGTATCTCAATTTTCCTATCAACTCCATTTACTTTGGGTCTAGTAGTAAGCTATTCAAGCATATGACCCTCTGTAGTAGACATGCAATACATTACATTTAGAACAAATTCCCTCAAGTGTATAACACATAAAAACACTGCATAACCATGACCTCGGCACACCTTCCAATGTAGGTCGAGAGGTTGGGAATCGACCCCACTCTCACAAGAACATAGAAAAGATAGATAAACACCTTAGAAATAAGCCTCTTCGAGGAGGAAACCTCCTTTACATTACACAAATGAAAAATTCTTAGATGCTACAAATGACAAGACCTCCTTTCTATATATACGAGTCTAAGGGGTCATAATATAATCAGAGCTGACATAACAATAATAATGTAAGGGAACAACAATAACAATAGTGGGCTTCTATGGGGCACAATAATAACAATATGGGGACTACATGGGCACACCAATATAATAAGGGGTTTGTACTAATAATAATAAGGGGTTACACTAGTAGTATAGGGACCTAACATGCCCCTCTCCTTCAAAAAGTTTTGTCTTCAACGCTTGAGTAGTTCTTGATGCTTCTGTATAAAATTCTTATCCTCCTATGTGGAATTTTCAGTGGGTAAGTTCTTCCACTTGATGAGATACTCTGAAGTTGATCGATTTCGTAGCTTCTGGGTTCTTGTTTCTGTGACTACTCCAGGTCCCAATATGATGTTTCCTTCCTCGTCAAGTTCTGGAAATATTGTTTGAACTGGGATCTTCTGCAAATTTTGAATGCGTGGCCAAACTTCTTCTTCCTTCTTCCATTCATCCTTGCTTTTTTTATCCAATCTGGTCGTATAATACAAATAACACAAAACAATGCTTCCACATCCTCATCCTTTCTTAAGAGTGCATCTGCAACAACATTTTTCTTCCCTTTTTTGTAGATGATTTCAAAGTCATAACCCAACATATTTGTGACCCATTTTTTCTATCCTTCTTAAGGTAATCTTTGTTCTAAAAAGTATTTAAGACTATCATGATCCATTTTTACCTTGAAGTGTCTTCCCATTAGGTAAGGTTGCCATTTCTTAAGTGCATGTAGTATTGCCAACATTTCCTTCTCATAAATAGCTTTCTTGAGGGGCATTTGTTTTTATGGATGTAACCATAAAAATACCCAATCATCTACATCAAAACTTCTTTCATTGCGATGTTTATTTACCTGTTGTTTCATTCGATTCAGCACCAAAGTCGTGTTATCCTTTAAAAGTTGGAGAACTTGTTGTTGATGCTCGATGTGATCTTTCACTGCTTGAATCTTTTTCTTCTTGATATGTCCTTCTATCTTGAGAGTTTGAGGAGTGGTAATTTCTTCCAGTGCATTACAAGATATGGTCAAATTCATTTCTTGATGCTCTATGTGATCCTTCACTTCTGGAACATTTTTATTCTTGATATGTCCTTCTATCTTGATAGCTTGAGGAGTGGTAATTCCAGCCAATGCATTACAAGATATGGTCAGATTCATTTCTTCTTTCTTGATGTGATCTTTCACTTCTTGAACCTTTTTCTTCTTGATATGTCCTTCTATCTTAAGATTTTGAGGAGTAGTAATTCCTTCCAATGCTTTACAAGATATGGTCGGATTCATTCCTTCTTTATCTGGGGTTGGTTCCTGGTGTATATCCTCTTCTTTTGACATTTCTTGATCCTTTTTTTCCTCCTCTCCACAATCAATGTAAAATAATTTCTTCTCATCTCACTTATGACCTTCAATGTATTTGTTATCAAAATTGTAACAAAGCCCTTTTGCTATTTTTTTCTTCCAATTGTTGTGGTGTAACCCTTGTAGGTTGTGGAAGGCTAGGAGAAACAACACTTCCATCTTTATAGTTGTGAGGGGTAGACTTCCTTGTTGCCATAATTTTTCTTTCCACTTTGTAACAAAGCCTTTTTTCTCTTTTTTCTTCAAATTGTTGTGGTGTAAACCTTGTAGGTTGTGGAAGGCTAGGAGAAAAAACACTTCCATACTTATAATTGTGAGCGACGGGCTTCCTTGTTTCCATAATTTCACTTTCAATTTTTCTTGCCAACCTGAATGCCTTCTCTAATGAATCAGGTTCCCAAAGATGAACCTCATGTTGAATGTTATCCTTTAAAGTCCCTATGAAGACATCAATCCTTTGCTTCTCCAGAATGTCATTTACCCTTATATTCAATTTTTGAAATTCCTCAATGTGCTCTGCCATTGAACCCTTTTGTTTGAGATTTATCAATTGGCTAAAGAAGGTGTTTCTCTTTGTATCCTCATAATGTGCTATCATTTCCTCTGTGAAATTGACCACGTAACAAGTGGTTTACGAGAACAAAGCCCTTTAGACCATAAAAATTGATTCAGTTCTAAATAATTAGATGCAATACATACCTTTTTTAACAGTGGTACACCATGTAGATTGCCATAAAACTTCCTCATCTTGCTTTTTCTTGATTTTAGGAGCTTGATCTTGAAACAACTAACTCTGTAGTTTCAGATCTTTAGGTTCTGAAATTTGGCCTATAATAGCCCTTTGATTCCTCTTTCTAACTCCACAATTCTGATTGCAATTGGATTCCCAAATAAAGATTTATTCCCAATCTCCTACGATGACCTAATTATATACTAGTTTAGTAGAGTGAATTTTTACGATGTGCCACATGTCATTGTTTCAACTTTAGGTTCTAAAAATTATACCCAAAAGATATAGTATGTCTTCTTTCTATAACTTCTTACAAAATTTCAATTTGATGCTCAGAGAGAAAGTTATAATGATTTTCCCAATGTCACTTGTTTAGGATGTAATTCAAGAGTCTGCAAAAACCCTAAATTCCTCAGATCATATATCTGAAAATATAGCGAGACAAGATCTCAAATTCGGACCCGAGGTTTAGACCGATTTCGTCTCAAATGGTATTTTTTTTAGCTTATGAAACTTCGTAGCAAAATAGTTATAGCAAACATTGCACGATGACCTGTTTTAGATGAAATTCTGGAGCTTGCAAAAACCCTAACTTCCGCGGATAATATATCTGAAAATATAGCGAGACAAGATCTGACATTTGGATACAATATTTAGCGTGATTTCTTCTCAAATGGGTTTTTTTGTAGATTCTGAAACATCGCAGAAAATAATTTATAGCGAAAATTCCACTCTGACCTGTTTTGGAGAAGCGAAACCCTAAAATCCAAAGCTCTGATACCAAATGTTATGAAACCAGCTCACAAGAAGATAGCAAAGATAGATAAACGCCTTAGAAATAAGCCTCTTCGAGGGGGAACCTCCTTTACATTACACAGATGAACGATTCTTAGATGATACAAATGACAATACCTCCTTTCTATATATAGGAGTCTAAGGGGTCATAATATAATCAGAGCTGACATAACAATAATAATGTAAGGGCACAATAATAACAATAGTGGGCTTCAATGGGGCACAATAATAAAAAAATGGGGATTACATGGGCACAACAATATAATAAGGGGGTTGTACTAATAACAATAAGGGGTTACACTAGTAGTATAGGGACCTAACACATGCAATACATTACATTTAGCACAAAATCCCTCAAGTGTATAACACATAAAAACATTTCATAACTATGACCTCGGCACACCTTCCAATGTATGTCGGGAGGTTGGGAATCGACCCCACTCTATTTTCTTATGTACCTTCATTTGTTTCAACCCCGAATTTCTTATAGGCCTGAATTAAAGCCTTTTCCACTGCTTTAGGCTAGTTTTATTGATTTCCATGCCAAAGACCAAATACACGGTAAAATATTCACAAAACATCCTTTTGGTGCAAACTTCAAGGTTCTGCCAGATCATCATCTTATCTCATGCTGACATCATTTAGGCCACATGGCACCTTCTATATGGTGACACGTATCACCAATATGTGGCCCATTAGGCTACCCAAGAATGCTAAATATGCCTACCATGTGTCCTCCATACTACCACATCACCCTGACATCATCTACCATGTTGCTTGTACCAGGTCCCACATAGGTCAAGGATTAGTAGTGTTCTCCTGCTAATTATGCTACATAACCCTGACCTTCAACTAGGCCCAACTTCCAACCTAGGGATGACCCCATAGAGGTTAGGGGTCAATGGTTCGGGATGTTCTCTTGCAAACTCTGCTACATGGTCATGACCTCTGACTAGGACCAACTTCTAACTAGGCGTGACCTTAGTTCAAAATTTACCGAAGTCCTTAGGAATGAATTTTCTATTTGCAAACTTCAATTTCTTGTAACTCTTGATCTAGAAGGCCTTTTTAAGACTTCAGCATACCATTCAAAATTTCATCCAAAACAATTTCTAACTATGCCACTTTCAAGAGAAACTAAGTTGATATCTTTAGGTTAAATATCCTCAAAACCTAGGACTTCCAACAATCATAATCATATTTTTATGGCTTCTCCACAAAGCCTGCTACTATGATGATTCTCTACATAACTCTACAACAAACATGGGACTCCTCCAAAGTAATCATGCTCACATCAATGTTAACATATGCTTATTATGAACTCAATGCTAGTCTAATTGGTATCAATTCCAACATACCATGTGCCAACAACTAATCAGACAATGCCAATTGCCCAACAATCTCCCCCTTCTGCATTGATGGCAACAATGTAAGCTCCCCATGAAACTAGGAATGGTCTTTTTCATTGTTTTTCTTCTCCTCAACACCAGTAATATTCTCCCCCTTTGGCATCAATGGAAAAGGATGCTCTTGAAAACTCCCCCTCAAACTAGGCATGGTTTTCATCATTGTTATTCTTCTCTTGAGCACTAGTAATTTTCTCCCCCTTTGGCATCAATGGCAAAGGATTATCTTGTAAACTCCCCCTGAACCACTACAACTTACTCTTCAATTGATCCCACATGCTAAGTAGCTACCAACAAACCTTATAATTGATTCATTTGGGAGGAGGAGTCACAACCCTTATCTGTTGCCTGAGATAATCAAAGGGTTCTCTTGTTAGTAGCTTAGTAAATATGTCTGAAATTTTGTCTTTAGTGGCCACATATTCAAGTCGAACAATGTTAGATGCAACTTGTTCTCTTAAGAAATGGAACTTTATAGGGATGTGCTTGGTCTTCGAGTGCATGAAAGGATTCTTAGAGATACTGATGGCACCAATATTATAACACATGATTGGAATGGGATCAGTCAACTCTACCTTAATATCCTTCAAGGTCTTCTTCATCCATAGAATTTGCAACAACAACTAGTAGTTTCAATATACTCTGCTTCAATAATTGATAAATAAATGGAGTCTTATTTCTTGCTGACCCAGGACACTAGGTAGTTTCCAAAAAAGAATTCTCCACCAGAGGTGTTCTTCCTGTCATCAATACTACTTGCCTAATCAACATCAGTATATGCCTTCAAATTAAACTCTCTTCTTTTAGCATACCGCAGTCCATAATTAGTTGTTCCTTGAAGATATTTTGAAATCCTTTTAACAATGATGACGTGACTTTCATGACAATAGGCTTGAAATATGGCCACAACCCACTGCTTGCATGATGTCTGGTCTCGAAGCTGTGAGATACAACAATATTCCTATTAGTGACCTATAGTCGGTTTGATTTGCCAGTAGTGCCTCATCTTTTTTGCACAATTTGCAGCCTATAACAATGGGTGTGCTAACTTTCTTGCAATCTTCTAGCCCAAACTTCTTTAGAGTTTCTTGTAGGTATTTAGATTGGGAGATAAATACCCCATTTGTTGACTGATAAATTTGCAATCCTAATAAGAAGGATAATTCTCCTATCATGGACATCTCGAATTCTGTCTAAATACAGTTTGCGAATTGATGTCCCAATTTTTCTAGGCCGTTGCCAAAGATTATGTCATCCACATAAACTACTACAACTAGTAGATGATAATATTCATATTTTATATACAGATTGATGTCTACAATGCCTTATTCAAAGCCTTTTTGCTAAAGGTATCGATCCAGTCTTACATACCAGGCTCTGACACACAAACCCTTCATTTTCAGTGAGTGTGAATCCTTTTGGCTACTCAATATAAACCTCTTCTTCTAGATTTCCATTGAGAAATGCCGACTTCACATACATATCCTATACCTTGATGTTCTTATGCCTGGAAAAGGTAAGAAACATTCTCGCAACTTCCAGTCTAGCTACTAGTGCAAAGGTTTCATCAAAATATACCCCCTCTATCTGGGCATACCCTTTTCAGGCCAATCGAACCTTGTTCCTTATTACTTCACCCTACTCATTTAGCTTGGCTTTGAAGACCCACTTTGTACCTATGAAATTTTTTGGGTCTTGGAACAAGCTCCCAAGTGTATTTCTTCTCAATTTGGTCAAGTTCTTCATTCATAGCTCTCACCTAGGATTTGTCCTCGCTTGATTGAGATTTTTAGGCTCAACCTGAGATAACAGAGCAAGGTTTTCATAGCTTGAACTACCAACAAATTCCCTCTTGGTTTGAACACCAAGTCTTTGATCTCCAAGAATTTGACTCTCAGGATGTTCTTTCTAACATAACTTGAAGGTTCTTTGGGACTTGGAGTTGTGCTTGTTTCTACGTCTTCATTATCTAACTTTGTTTCTTCATGATCCAAGGGCCTGATGGCTGAACTCTCTTATCCATATGAGTTAATGTTTCTTTTGGAGGATTCAGGTTGTGGAGCTATTTCATCTACTACTACATGAATGAAATCCTCAACCCTCTTTGTCCTTTTGTTGTAACAATGGTATCCTTTACTTCAAGAAAGTCCACATTCCATGCTCTTTTCATTTTTTCATTTCCAATTATCCTTATCCTTTTGAATAGATGGCCGCCAAGTGTTCTGGGACTTAGATGGGTACTTAAACCTACTTCTTCACTGACTTACCTTGGCCTAAATTTATTACATTTGAAACATTCAACATCACTCAATAGGGGAGAGAAGGCATTTCGATCTCTAGGAGGAGAGTTTTGAGATCTAAAATTTTGATACTCATTATATCTAGGTTTTTCATCTCTTTTGTAACAGCCCTGGTGAAAATTCCATGTAAAAATATATAAATACCATGGATGATGGGACACGTATTCCAAGATGAATGGAATGTAAGACATCCTAGGGGGTGTTCATTTGATTGTTTATGGCTAAGGAAATTGGCACATGCAATGGCTAAGGCTCTGAAAAGGCATGAGGCATTAATTGCATTTTATTTATGAAAATAATGGAAATTAGGAGAAAAGAAAGGTGAAAGGTCACAAGTTGCATGTGAGGAGGAAAATGAAGGAAAATAATGGAAAATGAAGAAAATAGAGGCCTCATTCATAAAAAGGCTTCTGAGGATTAGTTGGTAACCTTTTTTCAGTTTAGTTTTGGATCTCTCTCATTATTCTCTCTCTCTCTCTCTCATACTATTGGTTACTTAGATTTTTCTTGGAGCACTCTTGGAGGGTGTGGCATACTTGGATTCTTGGAGAAGGAAGGCAAAGGAAGAGCAGGGAAGTGAAAGAGGGCATCAGCATCAACAACTACATCAGATTTTCTTATAGGTACCGAGTTGCATGTATGGTTTCTTCTCTAGTTTTGGCATGCATGGAACATGCATGTGGTTTCTTGGTTATGATTTGTCATGGGCATGGAGGATGGTCGGGATTGAAAGTGGGTTTCCTAGCCTTTCCATTTCCTGGATAGCCATGGTGATTGTGGGTTTACTTTCATTGCTTTGTTTTGGTTGGCTCTTATGTTTCCTTAGCTTGGGTTGAGTTACTAGTCCTAGAAGCCTTGGTTGGAATATGCTCTGGAAGCCTTGTATAAGATGTGGGTTGAGTTACTAGTTCTGGAAGGCTTGGTTGGAAAAACGCTCTAGAAGCTCTGGAAGGCTTGGATGGAGACCAATCTGATGATGGTTTTTGGTGATATCCGACCATGAGGTGGAATCATTGTTTGATGGGTTGAGGTGGATGGCCTCTAGAAGCCTTGGATGAGTTTTGCTTGATGTGTTATATGAGATCCCACTGTTAGCTACCTATACCAATAGGTTTCATATTTCATGATTGGCAAAGAAAGTTCCAAATATGCTCTGCTTTAGTGATACAAAGATCCCATATTTCCAAAAGGAGACAAGGTGTGTATATAGCTTCATGTTGATTAAGTTTTGATGGGTGGTCCAAAAGCCTAATCTGGATCATGCCATGTTTCAATTTTTCTGTTGTAGAATAGAGAAAGAAGTCTGTCCAAACTGTTTAATCTTGGCAGACCAGTAGCTTAGGTAGAGAATTGAGGTTCCCAACTGCTTAATCTGGGACCTTGGAAGCAATAAGGGTAGCCTTGGATAGAAAATCAAAAGGAAAAAGCCAAAGAAAAGAAAAGGCACATAAGGGTCTGCAAGTCTAAGTGCACCCTCCAAGAAGAAACAAAAAATGCTAGGCAAGTAGATGGGTAGGCAGATGGGGTTGCAGAAATGGCATTTCTCTCAAATGAATCTTGCTGGTCTAATACACAGCAAAACAAAGAAGCATGACTAACTTCCTTTTCCCCCTTTTCACCTTCATTACTAACATCCCTTCATCAGTTGTGTTCATGAAAGAATTTGAGGTTTTATGCTGGTTCTTATTCCTTTGAAAGCCACATTTCTTGTCTAAAAATTCTTTTCATTTTGATCTACTCCCTAAGCTAAGTTGTCCTCATATAAACTTAGTGATTTCATCCCTCATTCACTTCTTCTATTCATATTAACCCCTAACTTCTTATTATTTAAATCCCCTATATTACCCTTTCCCTATTATTATAAACACTATGGTGTATAAACCCCAAGCATTCTATAAATATCCCTTCCCCTTGGCATTATAGCCATATGTTCACTATCAGGGATTAAATTGACATCTGGTCAGCTTAAGAACCCTAAGCCTCACCCCTCTTTCCCCCTTCAGAAGTTTTCTATACCATGAAACCTTTCATTTGCAAAAGAACCTTGTGAAAAACCCCCATTTGCACCCCTAACCCGCTTCATTAGAAAAAACATATGAAAAAACCCACTTTTTCATTTTACCCAAAGTTCGGGCGCTATGCGCATTTTTATGAAAAATACATTGAAAACCATATGAATTTGCCGAAGTCCTAAGTCCCCGCCGGGGCACACCTTTCAAAGAAAATATTAAAATATTCTCCACCCGTTATCCGTATCGGCCTGGCAGCTTAACGATCCGTCGACCGTCGGATCGGGCCCTTTTCATCCGACGGCCCACATGAATATCGGAGCGGCTCCGACGTCCGAAGAATAGCTTCCGATATTTGTCAGAGGGTGACGTCAGGCCTCTGCCACGCGTCACCCCCACATCGTATCGGAGCCCCCTCTGACAATTCCGCCTCCGTATAATAAGCGGTGCGATATGATACCGCTTACTGTTTCCGGTTTCCGCCAACCCGCCCTGCCAACGTCGCTACCACGTCACTGCTACGTCATCGCCGTGTCAGCGCCCCCGTTAGCCATTTTCTCCACCTGTCTGCCACCTCACCGTAGCCATGGACCACTTGCAGGCTGCCATGTCACCCGATGAGGTCATGCTGACGTCATCCGACCTTGAACCCACCTGATGACGTCATGCTAACGTCATCCAAAAAAAAGTGCCAATGTTCCAAAAAATCCATATTCTTGCCAAAAAGCCGTGTTTTTTGCACTTTTCGCATAAACAACTATTGTTTCCTCTGCATGTAATTTACGTCCAGACTGTCACCAACCTGCTGAATTCGACCTGGATATCATTGGCGCGCCAAATCTGCCTGCATTGTCACCATTGCCAAGCAAATTTACCAGGTATTTATCAAATTCGCCTCCCCTGTGCTCGGTTGTATCCAGAATTGTCTAAAACAAAGCTTAAAAGAGTGAAAAACACATAATTTACCGGCAAATCCCCTGTACCTAGTCTCCATTTGCAACTGTAAGGTCAAAATTCACCTGCTAAGCCTTGTTTACCCGAGTTTTCATAGAACCTGCATTCTGTTCGCGCAATTGTGAACGGGAAATCCAAACTGCACCAATTTGCTGTGAAAAAGAGTTTAAGGCCAAGCATTTGTCTCATCAAAGCTTTGAGCAGTATTTCAATTGCTGCAATTGACCATTCTATCCTCTGTTCCTCAGTAATTCACCTTCCTTTTTCAAAGAATACTCTTTTGTATTGCTCTGCACAGTGACACCAGATTATACAGCAGAATCCTAAACTAACTATGGATACTCCAGTAGCACCTGTAGCCTTGAATGTTGCCCCTTTAAATGCCCCTCAGAGACAATTGGATTGGCAGCCATTAGCAGACCTGGATTATCAGATATCAGAAGAAATGCTAATGCACAGCAAGTTCCACATTCACTTGCTGAATGAGTTGAAAATTAAACATGAGGCTAGAACAGATGTATTGGGCATTTGGGATTCTTTCCTCCCTCTATTCAAACTCCCTTAGGTCAACCAGTTTCCTGACCTAATCCACCTATGTGCTGAATCCTACGACGCCACTCAGAGGGCTGTGATTGACCCTTCAGGCTCAGTTGTTTTCTATGTCACCCCTGAAGCCATCAGAGAGATGCTCCATTTCAAAACTGAGAAGAAATTAGTCCCTTTATCACTGGCTGATCTGATAAAGCAAGGAGCCAAATTGAAAGATGCCCAGATCACCAAACTAAATCAGTTGTACATAGGGTTTGACACCGTGAAGTACCTTCCCATTTCTCATGTTTACCTCAACCAATTGGGCAGGGACCTGGTAGATATGATTAGCCCCATTCTAGGCTATAATTCTATTGAGTTTGTTGATGAGATTGTGCTGATGATGATGCTCATGTTTGCCCCTGGCAAGTCTCCAATCTGCTATGACTATGCCACCTACATATCTGACAAAATACATGAGCAATTAATGAACTTGGCAAGAGAAAGGGTGTTCAGATACACCTCTTACATCTACCACTTGATTTTGTATTATCAACATGAGAAGTTCCACTTTGCTATGAAGAGAGTGGATGCACAAGGAAATCCAAGGTCAGTGGTGTATTGGTCCTCTGCCTTCCACTGCAGATCTGACTCTCCATATACTTACTGTGAGTTCATAGATCTCTTCATCCACCCAGCCATGTCTCTGATGATGAGCTCACCTCCTCCAAGACTAACTGATGAGATGCAGAGGATTCTTCAGCTGTCCAAGGCATACAACATCGGGGATTGGTACTATTACCAACACCACACAGTCATCAGAATATATGGGTGTGAGCTGCCCCCATACAGATTGCCCAGATATGTGCCTATGAGATTATTTGCCCTTGAATATTTCAGGCAATTTGGGAATGCTGATGTGCTACATTTTTCAGGCAAAGGCAAGAAAGCACAGCTCAAGGTGAGAAACCAATTAGGCCACTTCATCTACAACAAAAGGGAGGAAGGTTGGCAAGAAGTCGACAGCATGTTAGGATCCCTTAGCCTACAGACCAGTTTCCTTTGGAAACCTTATGACCCCAATCACTTCATAACTTTAAGAAGGGTCAAATATAGGCTGTCCAGGTATGACCATGTAAGGTTGCCTCACATAGAAAAGTATGCAAATCAAACTAAGTGGAGGAGAGGAACCTTAGAGGAGGCTGCTACACAAGAAGAATTAAATCAAAGAGCAGTTAGAAATATCCAAAAGATGGCTGACTTGGAGCTTTGTGCACAGGTGTTTGCTCTTCCAGGCACTCAAGTGGGAGCAGCTGCATCTTCCTCCACAGCAAATCAGCAAACAACCAAAGCTACTGAGCAAACCTCTACCAAAGGCAAGGAAAAGGAAATGGAACCAGAACAGCCACCTCATGAAGAGGTGCACCATGAAGAGGTGCACCATGAAGAGATGCAGCATGAGCAGGCACAGCAGCAGGAAATGCAGCAACAACAACAGGTACAACAGCAACAAGAGGAGCAGCAAGAAAAGGAGAAATCGGGGCAGCAAGAAAATATATCACAGGCCCCAATTTCCACTGAGCAGCAGCCCCAACAAATTGTGCCTCCTAGGCAAGAGACAACAGTGGAGGCCTCAGTCCTCCAAACCCCACAAAAAGAAGACATAAGCAGGAAGAGGGACAGAGAGACTCCCCTCACAACATCAACAACTCATGGGGAGAAAAGACATAGAATGAATCCCTTCTCAGAGGAAGAAATGCCTATAGGGCAATCTTTGGGCATGGGCCCACCTAGTATGGAGGCATCTGCAAGTTCCTTCCAGCAGGAACAAGAGAGGACAGTGGGAGGAGAAGTCAGCTCCTCAAGCCAGCAAAGAGGAGCTGAGGTGGGCATCAAGCAGCAATTCATTGACATAAAGAAGAGGAATGAGCCCATAAGAGTACAACTATACAACCATCTGTTGAAAATGGCCCCCACTAACCAGCAAAGACTAATGTCTGCATTTGATGTCCAGGAGGGCAAGATGATCATGAGCCATTTTATGCCAGCAGTGTTGCAGCCGCAGTCAGCGGCAGATTACATAAGGACCAACCTTGAGGTCCTTGCCAAGGACATCCACCCAATGGACAAAATCGAATTGCATAAGCAAACGGGTGAGATGGTGTATGCCTCCTTGGCAGACAAGACATTGGATAACTACAGGCTAGAAAATAGCCTAAATAATACAGCTGCCCAGCTTGAGTTGGAGAGAGCATCCTCTCAAGCAAAGGACAACAGAATTAAAGCCTTGGAGGAAATAATCATAGAACTTGGGCATGATCCCAAGGACATCAAGGCTGTGCAGGCATTGTTGAAATTGAGAGATGCGGATATGGCAGCATTAAGAAAAATGGTGAAAGTCCCAGCAACCATTCACCCACAAACGGAAGAAGTTGCCCAGCTGAGACATGACCAAGATGCATCAGCTATGCTGGTGTCCCTATACAAACAGCTGATCCAAACACAAGAAAAACTGGGAGAATCAGAGGCTGCACAGGCTGCACTACAGGCAGCATTACAAGAAAAAGAAGGAGGACAAACATCTCAGCCTCCTCCAGAAATAATTAACCTGGAGGAACCTCCTCAGACTACAGCTCCTCCTCCTGAACAGACAGCACCATCTACATCAGTAACCGCACCAACAACAGAGCAGGCTCCAAGCCTGGATATGCAGAAGCTCAAGAATGAAATACAAGCCTTGGAAGCCCAAATGGCAGAGCTAAATGAGGCCAGGGAGAGTCTAGCCAAGCTCAATGAAAGATATGATAAATCCAAGCAGACTGTAGCAGAAAAGGGCAGGGAAATAAAGGCCCTTAAGGATAAGATAAAGGAGCTGGAGAAGGAGCTCACACTTGACAAAGTGACAGCTGAGCTCAAGACAGTCTTATGGGCCAACATTGGCCAATCCATAACTGATCAATGGCAATACATTGAGACAATTCATGAGCAAATAGAGCTCATAGGGAAAGCACAGAGGGAAATCCAGAGATCAAGGGCATCTCTAGGCAATATGCCTGAAGTTGCCAACAGGATGATCAATGTGCTTAATAATAGAACAAGTGCTCAGCTGGCGACAATGGGAATCACAAGCAGAACTGAAACCATCCAGCTGATAAAGAGGGTCCTTACACTGAGAAGCCTGGTACAAACGCTGGAAAGGAGAAGCCAGGACATGCAGACAGAGGTGAATAAGTTCATGGACAAGTTCACAGCACTACAGGGCAAAGGTCTTCCTAGCTTACTGAACAGCGCAGGGAGACTACTTTCACATGAGCATTATGCCAAGAGGGTCAATACATTCGCTACTAATCAGATCACTGAAAGGCCCAGTACCTCAGAAGAAACAGGACCAGCAACAGGACAAAGTCTCTTCAACAGGGTAGAGAACTTATTCTTTATAATGAATGAAATTAAACATCTGTTTGAAGTGCCTCCAAACTTCTATAAATACACAGAGGCAGATGAGACTTTAGAGGCAATTCTGAGACATCAATTGCCCACACAGGAATGGTGGACTAAGGCAATACAGATGATCTTATAGACAAGAAGCCATTCACTAAGTTTTTTTTCATCAAAAATACAAGTTATCATGCACAGGAAAATTTTGATAAAGTCAGCATGCATGGAGAAGAATGGGCTGAGCCAACTCAGCAAAACTATTTCGGCCACCAAAGCAGCAGTGACAGCTACAGGTGACAGGGCCAAAAACTACAGCACGACAGCCATAAAGGCACATTTTTCCAGAATTAAAGCAGAACGTTCAGACCGACTCAGTGGCCTCCAAAGGTCAAAATATCTTCTGACATACATAAAGAGCACTTATTCTGTATTCAATGATGTAATAACTTTCTTATCTACTATCTTGAAAAGTTGGTGAACGTATTCATTTCTAAAATGACTCAATGCTCCAGATATTTTGTATGACCGATTCTATATATTCCCCCCTTGCATAGTCTTGCAGGGGTTGTTGTTGATTTCTCTTCCAGATTTCTTGTGTTGTAAACTTCCAGATTATTAATACAAAAGTGATGGAATTTCCAAAGCTCTGTGTTGTTTGATGCATTGTGGTGTTTAGCTGAATGTTACAGGATTCCTGCGTACTTCATGAATCAATAAGTTCTCTTCAAACTCTTCGTTATGTGTTTTTTCATCTTCTCATAGCTCATTCATGTTCTGTGTTTTACAATTAATAGCAAGGAAAAAGAATAGTTCTAGGATTTAATCACAGATTACCCTGGACTCAATCTATGCTATTATAAATGTTTTCTTCAGTTACATTTATAAAGGTGTAATTCTTATTTGCTGCACCTCTACACTATATCTTTCACAGTGATTATTGTTTCAGGAAATTCAAGTCTGCTTCCTGTGCAATATATCTCTTTCTCGCACTCCCAGCTTAGTGGAAAATTCTCAATTTATTTCCACTGGTTAACACACACTCCACCATCACAATTCCAAATTTGTTTCATGAAGTATTTAAATGGCCCTGTAATTTTAGTAACTCAACTCAATATTTCAGACAACCTGTAGCCACAGACTCCATTGCCCAATGGACTAATACTGCCTGAAAACTTACACCTTAGATGCAGAAGACATCCCTCAACCAAAACATAAAACAAAACCCTGAACATTATAGCTAGCCTAAAATACTATCAAAACAGAGACAAATCATAAAGAGAGAGCCCTCTCTGATTACAGTTTGGCTAGAAACTATAATCCAAAGATTGGTTAGTGGTTACCCCGGCCGTATTCCCTTGGGAGTCAAAGGGAACAACCTGGGTGTTAACACCCACATTCATGCTTGGAATATGGCATGGGGATGAATGGTTGAAGAGACATTTGGCTCAACCATTCTATGGTTAGGTGGAACATGGTAGTACCATCTCTGGTTGGTTCATTGCATTCATTAATGAGAAATCCATTCCCTTTATTTTCATGTGCAAAGGTACTAATGTATTTATGGATTTGATGGCTGATATGTTTATTGTATTTATATTCCTATTATGTTGGTTATATGCACATTTCATGACAACAGATATGTATGGCTCTTAGCATGTTTTTACTTGTATATGAATGGATAATGTGTTTATGAGTTAATGGAGGATAATGCATCAAATGGCATGGGGGAAAAATGGTTCATAGTAACTCTCAGATAAGTATAAGATCCCTACACTTAATTATGTTATTTACACCTGTAGGTTGCATGTTGATGATGTGTTTGACGAAATGCCTGTCATGGCCAATAGGGGTTTGG
The DNA here is from genome assembly GCA_031772625.1 of Pinus tabuliformis. Taxonomy (NCBI): domain Eukaryota; kingdom Viridiplantae; phylum Streptophyta; class Pinopsida; order Pinales; family Pinaceae; genus Pinus; species Pinus tabuliformis. The sequence goes on along the minus strand of CM062804.1, from coordinate 1,029,689,606 downwards.
TTATGATCTCGTTCATTTTATTTATTTTGCATCCTTACTAATTTTAAGTGATCATTCCATTTTGGGCAGTGTCCCAGGCTCTGGGCCGAAAAAGGTGGCTCAAATCCCAGAATACTAGCAAAACAGAGCATTATTTTAGAGACTAACTCACCTAGACAGTGTCTGGGAAGCATTATAAAGAACCTTTCTAGTGTCTGGGGAGCATTAGTTCTGAGACTAACTCTCCTGGGCAGTGTCTAGGGAGTGTTTCCCTACCCTAAGTTTCTAAAACAACAGTAGGACCTAGGGACAGGTAGTCTGAGTGGTTGACTTGTCTCTTGAAGGTCATTTGGATGATGTTGGATTATTGTATGTGATGTTCCATCGATTACATTTCCTTAAAGTCACCAAGGAGGTTGAATCTTATCATAAGTGGCCTCTTGTCACATGTTTACCTCGACTGGCCGGTTGCTTGGATAGATGTGGGAGGAGGGAGTTACAGAGTGGTATCAGAGAGTGGTTACACTCTCCTTCGGTTGTGTGTTGGTCATGCTTTCATGTTGGTTGCATATGTGTTACTAAAGAATGTAGTCCATGTTCTTGTTGCATTTACATGGTGTTGATCATGGTTGTAGTGATGTCGCCATGTGAAGGTTGAAGGTGTTTTCATGGAGTATTTATTCATGTATGTATGGATTTATTATGCATTGTTATGCACGTTAGTGTTCACATGTTATCAAATGCATGTGATGTAGTTGTTGTTGTTTTCATGCATGAGTTCATGATTTGTGTAGTTGATATGGTCATGCATTGATGATTGGACTCTAGCAAGAATGATGAGTATATGTTTTTGCACTCATTTGTTATGTGTGTATATGCAGTTGTTAAGCATGTATGGTCTTGGTTATGGTTATGCATGATTAGTAAACATGCCTTGTCAAGTCATGGTATAAAATTTAGGTCATCATGGTGCTATTGGTATGTTATGATGCTAATGTGTTGGATAAGATGGAGCAGGAGATGCAGATCATCATAATGAGGTTGCATCATTGGACTTTGGGGTAAGAGCAGATTGTCATAAAGGTATCGTATGTTTGGCATGCAGATATGTTAGTTAATGGATTGTTATATGCATTAGGGTTATATACATTAGGCTTATGTACATGTCTTTTGCCTGTTATGGTTACATACATGATACATGATAGTTTATTAGTATAGTTATATGCACATGTGTCAGATAGTCATGAAAGATAGTAACATGTGACCATATGCATTGCTTATTGTTGTTATATGCCATTATTAACTTGATGATTAGGGTTACTTCATTGAGATCTTAATGTTGTAATTTGGATTGATCACATGCGTGATGGTTATGCTCATTGCATTGAAGATATAAATGTTATATTTATTGTGTTAACCTAGTTTGACCTATGCAAATGGTTATGGTTGTGATATTCAGGTATGAGTCAACATATTTGTGATATGTTGAAGTACTAATCTAGACTGATCTTACATATGTGATTTTTATGCATGAACGACAAATTCTTATGAGCTTATGATGTGAACATATTTGTTAGTTCCTGCTATGGATATCATGATTTACATTTGAGTTGATATGTTGTGAAGTTTTATTGTGCTAACCTAGATTGGTTGTGCAGACAAGATAGCCTCCCCTGAGGTACACTAAGGTATGAGGTTGCTTATGTAGTATACTTGGTGCTTCATTCTTGATTACGTCTTCTATATGATGTTGAGTGTTTAGTGTTTATCATATCATCTAGTTGATTTATTTAACATGGTATGTTTGCACGTTGGTTGAAAGTTTGATGAGTTGCATAATATGAGTATGTGTTCCAATGATCCTATTTTAAGATGATTTTACTAACACATATGTGTTGAGAAATTTTATATGTACTTTAATCTTCCTTGTTCATGCAGTAAAACTTACATTGGGGAAACTGACCAATATATCCTTACCAGGATTCAAGAACATGCCGCCAACATAAAATACAACCGCTGTAAAACCTCAGCCCTTGCTGAAAATTCCAGCAAAACCAATCATCATGTACGTATAGAAAACTCCATGTAGGTTTTAACCCCGTACAGAAATTACTTGCATATGAATTCTAAATCACAGAAAAATAAACAATGCGAGAGCATAACACATAAAACACATATACACAGAGATTTTCCCCTGGATCCCAAAACCGAGACTACCAGCTTGATTTTTCATTATTTTCCTTTCAATGTTACAATACATATTTATACATTCCGAAGCATCCAATACCATGGACCGAAAACCATAGGTAGGTTCGCCCAACCTAATATAGGGTCCAAAAATAATTTTCCCGGGGTGCTACCCCGGACCCCGTAGAGGGGGGCTACCCGCCCCCCTCAAACCCCCCGGTTCACTACGTGGGTTAGTCGTGGAAAGAATATAACACAACCCAACAATCTCCCACTTGTTGTTTTCTTTCTATAGGGGGCCACAGGAGAGCTTAGTCATTTTTCCAGCCCTGAAATGCCCATTGTTTCTCTACACCAAGAGAACTTCTCAGAGCTCATAGATTTTGTCAATGCATCTGCAGTATTCTTCAAAGTGTCCACCTTTACCAACAACACCTTTTTGTCTTCTATCATATCCCTCACAAAGTGATACTGAACATCAATGTGCTTTGTCTTTGAATGATAAGTAGGGTTCTTTGCCAAGAAAATTGCACTTTGGCTGTCACAGTCTATTCTTATAGCTCCCTGTACTAACCCCATACTTGAACACAATCTCTGCAACCAAATTGCTTCCTTGCTTGTATGAGTGGCTGCCATGTATTCTGCCTCTGTAGTTGATAGTGCCACTACAGATTGTTTCTTACTCATCCAACTGACTGCACCTCCAAATAGGTTAAACACATACCCACTTGTAGATCTTCTCTGATCCAGATCTCCAGCCCAGTCTGCATCAACAAAGCCATGAATATCCAACACTCTGTACAATCCTGGTCTTCCTTGGTAGCACAAACCATAATCACTAGTGCAACGCAAATACCTGAAAACCCGCTTCACTGCTGTCCAGTGCTCCTTCCCTGGTTTTGACATAAACCTTCTCAATACTCCCACTGCATGTGCAATTTCTGGTCTAGTACAGACCATTGCATACATCAGACTACCGACTGCACTCGCATATGGAACACGGGACATGTCCTCTTCCTCTTCTTGTGTCTTGGGACACCGTTCAGCAGATAACCTCACACCTACAGGAATAGGAGCCTTCACTGGTTTACTATCCTGCATATTAAACCTCTGTAGTATTGTCTCGAAATAATTCCTCTGGTTTAACCAGAGCTTCCTCTTTGCCCGATCTCTTTTAATTTCCATGCCCAAAATATAGTTTGCAGCACCAAGATCTTTCATGTCGAATTTGGAGGACAATTGGGTCTTCAAATCCTGGATAATTTCTTTGTCATTTCCAACTAGCAACATATCATCCACATACAAGACCAGATAAATAACACAGTCACCAATTAATTTAAAATACACATAGTGATCTGCTTTGCTTCTGGTGAAGCCAAGTCCCCGTATAAATGTATCAAATTTCTGATACCACATCCTTGGTGACTGTTTTAACCCATACAAAGACTTCTTTAACTTGCATACCAGTTCTTTCTTACCCTTCACCACAAAGCCTTCAGGTTGCTTCATGTAGATTTCCTCTTCCAAATCCCCGTGAAGAAATGATGTCTTCACATCCATCTGTTCTACCTCAAAATCAAAAGCAGCAACAACAGATAAAAGTAACCTAATAGAAGTTACCTTGGCAACAGGAGAAAAAATATCACCAAAATCAATTCCTGGCACCTAGGAATAACCTTTTGCTACCAACCGAGCTTTGTATTTCTCCACCTTCCCTTCTGCATTTGTCTTCTTTTTGAACACCCATTTGCTTCCAATGGGTTTCCTTCCATTCGGAAACTCCACCAGATCCCAAGCCTCATTTTTGTGCAAAGATGCCATTTCATCAGCCATGGACTCTTTCCAGAGTTTTCCATCCTCTGAATCTACTGCTTCCTTCACAGTTCTGGGATCATCATCAGTAATAGACAAAGAAAAATTTGAACAGAAAGCAGAAGGACTATACCTTTCTGGCTGCCTTCTTTCTCGAACTGATCTTCTCACAACTAGAGTTTGTGGCTCTTCATCTTCTGATTCCTCCTCTGTTGCAGAGTCTGATTCTTCCTCCTTTAGCTCAAACTCTATCTTCTCAGGTTTCTTTGGTTGGACTTCATGTTTAATAACCTCTTTTACCTCTCTGAACACCACATCTCGGTTGTACACAACCTTCCGTGTGACTGGGTTCCAAATCTTATAACCCTTTAAACCATCCTTATACCCAATAAAGATGCACTTTTCAGATTTACTATCAAACTTGGTTCATTTCTCCTTTGGAACATGTACATACGCATCACATCCAAATACCCTCAGATGTGAAAGAGAGGGTTTCTTACCAGTCCATACTTCTTATGGAGTCTTATCCTCCAACGCTGATGAAGGTGACCTGTTGAACAAGAAACATGCAGTATCCACCGCCTCTACCCAGAATTCCTGTCCTAACCCGACACCCTGAGCATGCTTCTTGCCCTTTCCATCAACGTCTTGTTCATTCTTTCTGCGACTCCATTTTGCTAAGGTGTATATGGAGTAGTCTTCTGTCGTGCTATACCACACTTCTTACAGAATTCTTCAAATTCCTTGCTGCAAAACTCTCCACCATTATCTGTCCTCAACACCTTTATCTTCTTCTCTACCTGATTTTCCACCAGAGCCTTAAATTCTTTAAACCTATCAAAGACTTCAGATTTCTTCTTAAGGAAATATATCCATGTATTCGTTGAGAAGTCAACTATAAATGATACATAGTACACAAACTTACCCAGTGATGGAACTTTCATAGGTCCAAACACATCATTGTGCACAAGCTCTAATATCTGTTTCGCCCTCTTAGCACCATAGGGGAAACTCACTCGATTCTGCTTCCCATATACACAATTTTCACAGAAATCAAAATCCAGAGAGCTATTACTCATACCTTCTACCATACCTTTACCATGAAGTATTAGAAGGCCCTTCTCTCCAATATGTCCAAGCCTTTGATGCCACAGCATGGTCTTCTCTCTAGAGACCACTAGATTTTCAGCTCCACTTTCAGGAACCACAGAACTGTTGCACCCATCAACAACAGTCCTACCTTGTAGCTTGTATAGAGTTCCAGTCCGAACTCTTCGCATCAATACTAGTGCTCCCCGAACCATCTTGTAGGTATCCTTCTCGAACACTGTTTTTACACCTGCATCATTCAACTTGCTTACAGAAATTAGATTTCTGGCCAATGTAGGAATATGCAGAACACCTGGAAGTGTTCTAACCCTTCCACCTTGCAACTTCAACTTTACTTTTCCATGACCAATGATTCTAGCCTTCCTATCATCTCCTAAGAAGACATCACCACCATCGTATTTCTCATACTTGCAGAACCACTCTCTATGGGGAGTGAAGTGAAAGGATGCACCTGAGTCAATCAACCATGCCTCATGATATACATGTGTACTTGAAGAAGCCAAGTACACATCCCCACCTTCATCTGAGGTGGTTTTCGCCTCTGCAGAAGGAGCATCATCAGATCCCTTTCCTTTATTAGGAGCTTTAGATTTACAGTCCCTTTTGAAGTGCCCTTCCTTTCCGCATTTCCAGCACACCACCTTTACAGGTTTTCCTGGAGATTTAGATCTCCCTCTAGATTTAGATCTCCCACTCGATGACTTATTTTTGTTTCTATTATGGGACCCTCCTCGTACAGATAAGGCATCACCATTATTGCTCTCCATATTTTTCCGTCTCATATCCTCCGTCAGCAAGGTTGAGACTATTTCATCAAACTGCAAAGTAGTTGCATTTCTACCTATTGCAATAACCAGGCTATCCCACGAATCTGGTAGAGAACACAACAAACTGATGCACTTATCTTCATCTAAAATTTTAATATCAACAGACGCTAACTGACTTACCACAGTATTAAATTCGTTCAGATGCTCTGCCACTGAGTCTCCATCTTTCATCCTCAGGTTATATAGCTTTTTCCGCAAGAACAGTTTATTCACCAGAGACTTAGATTGGTACAAAGTCCCTAACTTGTCCCACAAAGCCTTCGTCGTAGCTTCCCCTGATACATTCAGCAATACTGAATTTGAGACACACAATCATATTGTGCTCTTTGCCTTCCGATCCAACTTCTTCCATTCTTCATCGGTCACTCCCGTTCGTTTAGTACTTGGATCTACCGCGATCCACTGGTCATTATCCACCAACAGATCCTCCATCTTGAGTTTCCACAACTCAAAACTCTGACCATTGAACTTCTCGATCTCTATCTTTCCGTTGCTCGCCATCTTCTTTCACCACCAAAATCGATCTTGCAGATCTCCCACTAAACAGGGTCTACCACAGGCCTGAGCGAAACCCCTCAGCAACAAAGGCATCCCCTTGAAGCCAAAACAGCTCTGATACCAAATGTAGGTTTTAACCCCGTACAGAAATTACCTGCATACGAATTCTAAATCACAGAAAAATAAACAATGCGAGAGCATAACACATAAAACACATATACACAGAGATTTTCCCCTGGATCCCAAAACCAGGACTACCAGCTTGATTTTTCATTATTTTCCTTTCAATGTTACAATACATATTTATACATGCCGAAGCATCCAATACCATGGACCGAAAACCATCACGTCCAAAACCATGGACCGAAAACCATAGGTAGGTTCGCCCAACCTAATATATGGTCCAAAAAAAAATTTACCGGGGCGCTGCCCTAGACCCCATAGAGGGGGGCTACCCGCCCCCCTCAAACCCCCCGGTTCACTACGTGGGTTAGTTGTGAAAAGAATATAACACAACCCAACACTCCAGTGTGGTGGCCAAAATCGATCATTATCACCATAGAAAATTTAGAGAACCCATAGAAATAGGAAACACCCTAACAACCTCAATCGGGATGAAGGATGGAAAATAAGTGACAATTGGATTCCTGCTTTAACCTCCTAGATCGCCATCTCCTAACATCTCCCCTCCCCTCTTTTCACTGAACCTTTCACCTCCATTCCTAACCTTACTTTTCTACCCCTACTCACATTCTAAATAGTCGCTAACCCTAATCTGAATTTTTAATTCAGATTTCAACTGAAAATATAAGGTTTAAAAAAAAAAATCTGAATTAAAATTAAGTAAAATTATTTTTAACTAAACAATTTCAAAATTTAGATTAATATTAATATCAATATTATTAATAATTAATATTATTATTAAACATTAATTCTTAATCTGTCATTCTAAAATAAAATTAAAATTAATCATTTCTAAAGATAAACCAATTCTAAATTTAAAGTTTATTCTAAATTAAATTAACATAAATTAACTTAATTAAAATAATCTTGATCAAAATTTAAATTAATGTTAATATTAACTTTACCTATATATATATATATATAGATATAATAAAAATTAAATAAAATCAATTATAATTAAAAATAAGAAGTGAAGATGATTTTCTAAATTAAAATTTAACATTAATTAACTAAATTAAAATTAGTTAAAATGATTTTTACTTTAATCTTAATCAAAATTTATATTAATATTAATATTAACTTTACCAATAATTTTTTTTAAAATTTAATAAAATTCTAAAATAAAAATTAAATAAAATTAATTATAATTCAAAATAAGAAATGAATAAATTAATTAAAATAATTGAAAATATTTTGAATTAATAATAAATATCAAGATTATCAAAGATTAATATTAATATTAACATGAACCCTGAATTATTATAAAGTGGGATTGCAATTATATGAATTCTAATAATTTAGTCTAGAATAAAATTAATTCTAAATTAAAACAATTAATTCTATATCAAAATTAATTAAAATGATTACTCGGATCTTAATCAAAATTTAAATGATATGAATATGAATATTATCATTATTAATAATTTTGATTTTAAAAAAAATTAAATAACATTCTTAATAAAATTTTAAAATAAAATTAAAATTATTGGAAATTCTAAAATAAAATTAATTAAAAATAAAATAATAAATTGAAAGAAAAAATTAATTAAAATTATTTAAAATTATTATTATAAATAAAGGCATGGTCAGCTAACAACATTCCCATTCCATATAACTCATTTCTCTATTTATTCATTCCCATGAGATCTGTCTTACACACTTATAGATCTATCCTGATGATGAGCCACGGTGGATGGCTCGAAATGTCGATTCTAACAATTATGGATGCGATGATTCTGGAAGAAAACTCTACAAACTTTAATGTCGCTGACAATTGTAGCATTATGTCTAATGATTATGAGTTGACTATGGGTTATGACATGATTGTTAGTATTGGTAACAATTGATTTCAAATTGATAGATATGATTGTCTTGATATTTGGAACAGGTGGTTGACATGTGTGAGAAATTGCAAGGTAATATGCTTGGTATTAGCATGACAAGGTAATAGTTGATGTGTCTATATAACTAATAGTTGGGTGGTGTGACAACACATAGTAAGCCTCGATTCCAACAAGGTAAAAAGCTAAAAGAAAGCAATTGGGCAAGAATTCCTTTGGCTATGTTTGGAAACCCTAATTTTGAATGAATATGAGTGCTTTTCACATAGGAAGTCTTCTTAACATTGATTTTGTTTGACATTATGTGGATATGTGCTAGATTCATGAACATGTACTTGGTAGGTATATTAGCTAGTCTCTAGTTACAGGTGGATCTGTCAAGATAATTGGGGTCCCTTATGACATGGCACAAATGTGATAAGATGAAAGGAAACCTACTTGGCACAACAAGATAAGGTAACTGGTGTATTGTTATGTTATATATACACTTACAGTTATGTGTTTATGGCAGTATGATGTAGGGGATTGTAGGGCAAAAGAATTTTCCACTAAATATTGAAGAAGGCTCTGGTTGAGCTTTCCTTGGGAACCATGGGGATTGAGTCATGGTTTTTGTTTCTAGTATTGTGCTTTTGGTCTTTTATGATTTTCTGAGCTTGATTTGCGAATTTTTTTATGTCTGGTGCAAGGCCTTGCCACTTTGTTGCAGTGTCATATCGTTATGGGTTTTTGTGGTCTTCTTCTTGGTTGTTTCTTGTCTTTTATTTTATTGTTTTGAGTCTTGGGAATTGTTTGGGGAAAGAGGAAATTTAATGGAGCTCGAGGAGAGTTGTGTGGTACTCAACAGGTGATGTAAGGCTTGGATGAAGCTTGGTGCATGAGTAAGCGCAACGGAAGGCAAGACTATGAGAGTCAGTTGGACTGGATGGGTCCACTGTGGTAAATGGACAGTGATAGTACAGGCATGAGAAAGGTAACCAAAAATATAGACTAAATGGATCTAAGGCATTGGATGCCTTGGGTATGTTGGGAATTGTTGTTCTCAATCTCGTGCATGTTGTGCATGAATAAAAGAAGTTCTCTTAACCTTGACCTTGATCTATGGTAATTATTTTATGATCATGATTATGTTGATGTTTATATATGTATACATGTATGTATGTATGTTATTGTCTGACAGGATCATGATTGTTGTATGTATGTATCCATGTATCTGTGTTGTTTTATGACAAGGTTGTCAGGGATAATTCTTGTGGAGGAATGATTGCTTATGCAGGAGAATGGCATGAAGAGGTTCCTGGTTCATGAGGAATCAAGTGAGAAGAGTAGTGATGAAAAATATATGAGGTCAGTATCATGTGGTTATGAGTTGATATTATGTGATTATGCTATGTCTATGTTATGGATAGGTTATACTAAGGGATACATCAGCAAAATGAAAGCAGTGTGGTCTGCAACATGTTGGGACAAGCATGGGTAAGACACCAGAAGCAAGGTTTCTTGGTAAGGATAGTGTGGTTTCAGATGTGTGGTAGTACTGTTGTGCATATGTTGTATATGTTGTGCATGTTGCATCTGTGATGATTGTGCACATGCAATATTGAGCATATGTAGTGTGTGTACATGTTGTTTATGCAATATTATGTACATGGTGTTAGTATAGATAATGTTGTATGAATGTTGCATATTCATTGCTAGGTATATATGGTGCTATGTACATGTTGGATATATGGTGTTGTGTACATATTGTACTGTGTGCATGATGGATATGCGGTGTTGTATGGATATCATTGTAGAAATTTTGAATAATTTAACACATATTCAACAGAGATTATCCTGATCATGTACTATTGCGGAATACATACACAATACATAAGCTCCTCTACGTTGATCATCAATATAGCAACATCAATAACAATAAAACATCAAGAGCATTCACACATTAACACAGTATGTAACCCGGGGAAAGCATCTCGCTAAAAACCCCAACTATCTGTATATTAATGATTGAGTCATGTAACATTACACAGCATAATACTTCTCACAAGTATCTCCACCTCTGTTACACACAATACAGCTCAGATCTGATCTCCAAATCTCTTCCACTGCTTGCCTGCCTCCACTGCTCAATACCTGCTCAAGAACTGATGAGAATGGCTCACCAAACTCGTTTTTCACCTGCAAATTAGTCACTCACTCTTTGTTGGACGTGAGCACAAGCTATAATGTGGGCAAATACGTGAGCAAACTCATTGGCATACTCAATCCCTTGATTGTGCAAGATCTGGTGCACAACTATAGTCACAACTGATAGCAATCTGATTCTCTACCACCTGTCCTTGCTGAACTGAACATGCACTGACATGCAACTGAGTTAACTGATGTATTCTATAGTTGTATTATGAGTTAATAACTTGTGAATTAATTAATAACTAATTCACCCAACTCATCTCTAGTCTATTGATCAGTTAGACTAAATACAACCAGTTTAACAAAGCTAAACTGAACACAACTCCATCAACTGCACCTCCAGTCCACTAAACTCAACTCACTTGAGTTCTAACTGAAGTCCTGCATGCAACAACTCAACTGACTCATAAGAAAAGCGTATTTCCTTCTGACAGCTGCATGTGCCACCTCTGTAGCTCAAACTGAAGTGCTCTAAGAGAATAAGATCAAGTTTATAGTCCAAATATTATTATGAGACAATAATATTTGACTTTTCTATTTTTGAGAGCCAGTCTAAAATAGACTTTGATCACTGACACTGTGATCACTCACACTTTCATCAAAAATAGAAGTCCATCTATTTTTTCCAACTTGACCAATCATCCATAAACAGCAACCTGCAATCCATAGACATGATCCATATGTCTAAAAATAGACTTGCGCCAAAAATAGCCTGCGGGCCCACTTAGTGAAGGCGACTCTTTTCACTAAGCTCCATCATCTTGTTGCACTCTCAACAAGCATTTCTTGTTGCACACTTTTCAACAATCGTGTTATGCACATGTTGGATATGTGGTTCTGTGTACAGATGACGCTATGTACATGTGATGTTGCGTGCATGTTGTACATGTGGTGCTATGTACATATGGTGTCGTGTGCATGATTGTACATGTGGTGTTGTGTGCACGTGGTGTTGTGTACATGTTGTACAAGTGGCTATGTGTGCACGTGGTGTTGTGTACATGTCGTGCATGTGGCAATGTGTACATGTGGTGTCATGTACATGTCGTGCATGTGGTACTATGTACATGTGGTATTGTGTACACATTGTATAGATGATGCAGTGTACATGTGGCGTTGTGTACACATTGTACAGGTGGTGCTGTGTACATGTCATGTTGTGCACACATTGTGCAGGTGGTGCAGTGTACAAGTGGTACTATGTACATGTTGTATATGTGGTACAGGTGTATGTGTGGTATTGTTCACATGTCATACATGTTGTGTTGAGGGTTTGTGGCACTATGTATGTGCATTGTGTAGGTGCATGTATTGTGTGACGTTGTACATCGAGTGTAGATGTAGGAGTTGTGTTGTATATCGGGTGTATGTGTATGCATTTTTTGGTGTCACACATTGTGTGCAGATGCATGTCTTGTGATGTACATTGTGTATGTATACGTTTTGTATTTTGTTATACACCAGACATAGGCGTATGTATTGCGTTGTGTTGTACACTAGGTGTAGGTGTATGTGTTGTATGTCTGGTGTAGATGCATGTGTTGCATGGAGTTGTATGTCGTATGTGGTCGTATGTGTATGTGCACATGGTTGAGGAGAAGGCATTGGGTGTTCCTGGGTGTGGAAACCGATCCGGTCTGTGTACGGAAAGAACAAAGGCAGAAGTAAGAATCAATGAAGGATAAGTATCAGTATTGTATTTCACGTTTTAGTATGCATTTGATTTATGATTATGGTATATGATGATTACATGTGATCTATGATTTTGGTTTATGATGGTGACATGTGATTTATGATTTTGATGGTTATGTTTTGATCTAACCTGATGTGATATTTTTATACATGTTGATTTGGTCAAATATGCTAGTTTGAATTGTTGTGACAGGAAGTGAACAAGATTGAAAATGTACCTTATTGACGAGCTACCAATGAGGTATGATGTGAATTTATTTCAGTTTATTTTAAATCTAATGGAAATTATGTGCTCGGTACATGAATGGATGAACATGCTCAGTTGAGTGGCCAAAATCAAACGCAAGAATTAGCAGTAGCAACAAAGGAATTGAAATAGGCAATAGTATGTTGGTAAAGCACTTCAAGAATAGGGCCATTGTGGGACACTAGTACCCAATAGTGTCCATAGATTTCCATGAGCATGTTATGACCAGTATGATGTGTTGAGGAAGGTACATGCCTTAGTTTTTGTATCTTTCGATGCGATGAAGCCTTGCCAAGGGATGGACTACCCAAGATGGGGGTGCCAGCAGAACTTGGAAGGTGAGTGATTGCATGAGAGGGGTGGCCGGATTCCCAAGGGATTGTGTAGCACATAAGGGAAGGTCACAGATGGATTCGTTTTGGTCATTAGCATTGCCATATGGAATTAGATGCACATTGGGAGTGCTCCCCAGAACAATGATCTATTAGTTGTTTGTTGAAAGGACAAGTGATGCATGATTATAGCGTTGGACATTGGATGTATATTTGACTTTGCAGAGGATTATGGACTTCATAGGAAGGAGGTGAACCCTGGTATTACTTGAGGGTGGAGGTGTGAGCCTTTAGATTCCCTTGTTGATTGATACGGGCATCGTATCCTTTATTTGTTGGTTAAGAAAATGTGTATATGTGTATATCATTGTAAATACCATAATGAGTTGTGTTATAAAGATCCAATATGTGGTTTGGTTTTTATTTGGTCATGTTGTCATGATGTTTTTCTTTTGAGTGGGCCAATCATTGTAAATACTACAATGAGTTGTGTTATAAAGCTCCATGGGTGGTATTTTTTGTTTTAAATGGTCTTGTTGGTTATAGGTGTCATTGAAAATTGAGGATAATCTTCCCCAAGGGGGAGGGTTCTGTAACAACCCTGGTGAAAATTCCATGTAAAAATATATAAATACCATGGATGATGGGACATGTATTCCAAGCTAAATGGCAGGTAAGACAGTCTAGGGGGTGTTCATTTGATTGTTTATGGCTAAGGAAATTGGCACATGCAATGGCTAAGGCTCTGAAAAGGCATGAGGCATTGATTTGCATTCTATTTATGAAAATAATGGAAATTAGGAGAAAAGAAAGGTGAAAGGTCACAGGTTGCATGTGAGGAGGAAAATGAAGGAAAATAATGGAAAATGAAGAAACTAGAGGCCTCATTCATAAAAAAGTCTTTGGAGGATCAGTTGGTAACCTTTTGTCAGTTCAATTTTGGAGCTCTCTTGTTATTCTCTCTCTCTCTCTCTCATACTCTTGGTCACTTAGATTTTTCTTGGAGCACCCTTGGAGGGTGTGGAATACTTGGATTCTTGGAGAAAGAAGGCAAAGGAAGAGTAGGGAAGTGCAAGAGGGCATCAACATTAGCAACTACATCAAATTTTCTTGTATGTACCAAGTTGCATGTATGATTTCTTCTCTAGTTTTGGTATGCATGGCACATGCATGTGCTTTCTTGGTTATGATTTGTCATGGGCATGGAGGATGGTTGGGATTAACAGTGGATTGCCTAGCCTTGACATTTCTTGGAAAGCCATGTTGATTGTGGGTTTAATTTCATTTCTTTATTTTGGTTGGTTCCCATGTTTCCTTAGCTTGGGTTGAGTTACTAGTCCTGGAAGCCTTGGTTGGAAAAATGCTCTAGAAGCCCTATATAAGTTGTGGGTTGAGTTACTAGTTCTGGAAGCCCTGGAAGGCTTGGATGGAGACCAATCTAATGATGGTTTCTGGTGATGTCCGATCGTGAAGTGGAATCGTTGTTTGATGGGTTGAGGTGGATGGCCTCTAGAAGCTCTGAAGGAGTTTTGATTGATGTGTTATATGAGATCCCACATTCATGCTTGGAATATGGCACGAGGGTGAATGGTTGAAGAGAGATTTGGATCAACGATTCTATGGTCAGGTGGAACGTGGTAGTCCCATCTCTGGTTGGTTCATTTCATTCATTAATGAGGAATCTGTTCCCTTGTTCTTCATGTGCAAAGGTACTAATGTATTTATGGATTTGATGGCTGATATGTTTGTAATTTTGTTCCTATTATGCTAGTTATATGCACATTTCATGATAGTAGCTATGTATGGCTCTCAACATGTTTTTATTTGTATATAATTGGATAATGTGTTTATGAGTTAACAAAGGATAATGCAACAAATGGCATGAGGGAATAATGGTTCATAACGATTCTCAGATAAGTATGAGATCCCTACACTTAATTCTGTTATTGGCACCTGTAGGTTACATGTTGATGATATGCTTGATGAAATGCTATCATGGCTAGTAGGGGTCTGGTTATGATCTTGTTCATATTATTTCTTTTTCATCCTTGTTTCCTTACATCCTTACTAATTTTAAGTGAACATTCCATTTTGGGCAGTGTCTCGGGCTTTGGGTTGAAAAAGGTGGCTCAAATCCTAGAATTCTAGCAAAACAAAGTGTTAGTTTAGAGACCCTGCCCTAAGTTTCTCAAACAACAGTAGGATCCAGGGACAGGCAGTCCGAGTGGCTGACTTATCTCCTAAAGGTTATTTGGATGATGTTGGATGACTGTATGTGATGTTCCATTGATTACATTTCCTTAAAGTCACCAAGGAGGTTGAATCTTATCATAAGTGGCCTCTCATCGCATGGTTACCTCGGCTGGCCGGTTTCTTAGGTAGATGTGGGAGGAGGGTGTTACATATTTCAACTTTGATCCTTCTACAGCAACAGACTTATGTCCAATGATACGACATTTATAAAAATGATCATAAAATAAATGAGAGTACCTAAAGTTGGAAAGTTCATGATTTTGTGCATAAAGGTACCTTTGTTTTCTGGCTGACTGATTCGTTCTCTGTTGGCATGGCTCCTTGGGGTGGATGGAGTTATTATTCCAGTGAAGAGATCCTCTCTAGCTTTCTACCTTTTTGTCTTCATTGATTATTTCTTGATACATATTTGCATGGCTATGAGGTTCCTCAAATACTATGGACTTGAAGTTCATCTATCCCATAGAAGATTCCTGTGGTCTAGAGTATCCCATGCATATTTTGTTTCCTGAAGACATTTGACTCTTTAGAATCTGATCTAGCTTTCTTGTTCCTTCTGCAATTTTTTATTTATTTATACCTTTCCCGGTCTCCACTTTCTCAAGATCTATTCTCAGAGAGATGACCTCTACCTCAAGACTCTGACAACTATCTTACCATTCATGGATCAAATCACAAAGAGCTTCTTCCTTTTGTTTAGCTTCTTTTAATTTGAATTTCAAGGAAAAAAGTTCATCTTTGCATGTTTTTGAGATAGTTTCCTTCTTTACCTTGAACAAATCCCGTTTTAAATTCTTTCTCTCTTCTTCTAGTTTCTCACATGTTCCTTGTTTTTCTTCTAGTAGAAGGGTTAAATTATCTTTTCTTTTAATGGCTTCTTCACGTTTTTCTTTTTGATAAACAAACTCCTCATTTTCTAGGATGTACATACTTTGTTCAACACACTATAGCTTTTCTTTTAGCTACATGTTCTTTCTCCTCACCTTCTTTAACTCATCAAGAGAACTGATGAGTTCCTCTTCAAATTTCACTACTCCATATTCTTCTTATTCCTCTTCAAAGTCAATAATATTTTGTTTCTTGGAGCATGCTCTAAATTCCATGAGTAAATAATTATTTGAGTCGTCTTTTGAAGAGTTTTCACTGTCTGAATCTGGCGCTGAGCTATCCTCTTTGGAGTAGAACCCCTTTTTCTTATATAAATTATTCTTCTGGTGTTTTTGAGATTTGTTTCTAAATTTTTGATCATCTTCCTTTTTTGTCCTTTCTTTGTAAGGGAACTTGGACGAAAAATGTCCAACTCTTCCACAGTCAAAGAATTTAAAGGGAAACTTTCCTTTATATTTACCTGAGCCACACTTTAGTTTCCTGGAAAATCGACCCAACTCTTGCTCAAATTCATAGTTGGAGCAATCATGATGATCTTTGTGCTCCTTGGCCTTCTTGGATACTTTGAATGTTGCCTCCTTGGATTTAGACTTCTATCTTCCTACTCTCATCTCATAGGCTGTGAGAGTAACAAGCAGCTAATCCATCTTGAAATTATTTAAATCAACCATTTATTCAATGACAGATACTTTGGCATTAAATCTCATGGGTAGAGATCTTAAGACCTTTTGAACAATCATATCTTCCTTCACTTCTTCACCGATTCCTTTAATCATATTGATTACTTCATCAACTTTGAGGAAGTATTATGTTATGCTTTCTTCTTCCCTCATTTTTAAGCTTTCAAACCACATTCTAAAGGCTTGAAGTTTGGCTTACTTGACTTTATCATCTCCTTCATGACTCTAATTGAACTTCACCCATACTTCCTTGGCAGACTTACAGTGCATAACCTTTACGAGTTCATATTAACTAAGGCCAAAGAGAATGACATTCTTTTATTTAGAATTATTTCCATACAAATTTTTTACCATCTACATCAATAGGACGGACATCAGGGACTTCATAATCTAGTAGTATAGAGATCCAAACATCTACTCCTAGGGACATAAGATAATATTCCATCCTAACTTTCCAGAAGGTGTAGTTTGTCCCATCAAAGATTGGTATCTATCCTGAGCAAACATCTTGACTCTCTTGCCTAGACATAATTCCTTATGGATCTACATTCTAGTGGTTAGACTGTTCCTGAAGGAACTTGGCTCTAGTACCAAGTGTTGGAATTACTAGGGTGGGGGTGAATAAGTAACAATTAGTTTCTTTAAAATTTCAAGTATAAGTATTTGATTCTTTTCACTATGGTCAGTTACTTGTGAGATATTTCATATACAATACCAATGAACAACAAGATAAGGAATTCACATGTACCTACAATCCATCACATGAGCAACATACACATATTGACACAGGTATTTTGACGTGGAAATCCAAAGGGAGCAAACCACCAATATGTTTGTTGTTATGATGTAAACTAAGCACCTACTTAATTACATCAATTTGTCTGTGAGCACCCAATCATAGGAGGCACCAACCCCCTTTAATACAGCAAGTCCCTACTTTCCATGAGGCAGTCACCTCTTAAGGATGTAGGCCACTACCTGCTCTAGCCACTGTTCTACTTTTGATACAATTTTAGAACTGAAAACATAGGCAAATGGATATACATAGAAAAATAAATTTGGTATGCTCTAGTAATAGTTCCCTTCCTTTCGATCCCCAATTCTCCTTCGAACTGTGCTCTATGATGGCTCAACCAACTTTTGTCTCAACCCTATGATACACCTTCACTCAGTGACACTTAGCTTAGTCACACACCCACTGCACTGCACTCTATGACACTGAACAATTATGCATTCCCCACGTTGCATAATTTCTCTCGATAATTTTTCTCCTCTCCTGTGTTGTGATCGATGTTGCCTTTGCAACATAGTGCCTGGAAGTTTACTTCTACATGGCTCTCCAAGTTGTTGTTCCATCAGAGTGAAATACCACTACAATTGGATTAATCAATGAGAATGGGATCCAATTGTAGCTACATTACAATTAATGAAAATAATGAACCCAAAACAACAAGGCTCTTTCATGTTGTTCTAGCTTGTGTTCTTAATCACTACAACTGATTTAATGTGGAGGATGGTCATCTGAATTCAATTTTGCAAGTGAGCTTAATTCACTCAATGTTTGTGGTTCTTCAACAAGGCTCATTCTATTCTTCACTTTGCACAAGTGCATACTCCTGAAAAGCTCTTCATTATCCTATTACATCTTAACACTAGGTCGCTATAACTATATTAAATTTGAGAATGGGCTTTAGCAATTCTTCCATGCTAAGAATTAATTCTCAGTCCACCTGCATACTTAAATATATCCTCCATTTAAATTTTTATTGTAAAAACGACATGGATTTCTTGAGCTTGGTATAATCTCCATTACTCTCATTTATCTCTCCGCGGCGTGAGGAGAACTCAAGTTTTACTATGTCAAACAACATTAATATGCAACATGTCAAGGTCCTTGTTTTCTTATATCTCAGTTTTCCTGTCGACTCCATTTACTCTGGTTTTGTTAGTATGCTATCCGAGCCTCGGGTCACATGACCTTACACAGTAGAATTGAAATACATTTCATTCAATGCAAAATACCTTAGGTGTATAACTCATAAAAAAATTGCATAACCATGACCTGGGCACACCTACCAATGTAGTTTGGGAGGTCAAGAGTTGGCCCCACTCTATTTTCTTATGTACCTACATTTTTTTCAACCCTGACTTGCTTATAGGCCCAACTTAAATCCTTATCAATTTCTATGGGCCAATTTTATCAATTTCAATGCCGAAGATCAAATACATGGGAAAATATTCACAAAACATCCCCTTGGCTCAAACTTCGAGGTTCTACCACATCATCTTCTTATCCCATGCTAACATTTATAGGCCACATGGAACCTTCTATATGGTGACACGTGTAACCAATATTTTTCCCATTATGCTACCCAAGAATGTTGAATCTTCCTACCACATGTCATTATACTACCACGTCACACTGATGTCATCTGCCGCATTGCCGCTACCGGGTCCCACGATAGACCAGCCGGAAGACACTTCACAGGCAACACCACAACACACAAGGTTATGTGGGCTAGATTTTACTGGCCTGCTTTATTTATAGATGCTCATGCTTACACCCGCAAGTGTCTAGTCTATCAAATGTGTGCCGGGAGAAACAAGAAGTCAATTGTCCCATTGCAACCCATTGTAGTGTAATAACCTTTTCAACAGTGGGGCTTAGACATTATTGGGGATATTTTCCCACACTCATGAAAGCAACACCGCTACATCCTAACTTCCATAGATTACTTCACACGGTGGATAGAATCAGTTCTGCTCAAATAGGTGAATGATAGGAAGTCATCAACTTTCTACGAAAAAACATCATTTCTAGGTTCAACATTCCTACTTCACTTGTTTTTGACAATGCAACATACTTTTCATCATTAAAACTCTATGATTTTTCATTGGAAAATGAAACACTTAGCTAATTATTATCCACAAGGGAATGGCCTTGTTGAATCTATGAATAAGAACTTGATATGCATTATCAAAAATACCATATTCTCATAGCAGCGAAACTAACCCTCTGCTTTGGAAAACTCCTTATGGGTTGACCGAGTCATGCTGAAACCTTCATTGAAACCCTCCCCTTAGTTCCTGGTGTATGGAAAAGAAGCCATCCTCCTTCCAAACATCTACTTTCCTACTCTCCAACTCTCACAAGAATCCCAAGGCAAGCCATGTCTGTTAGTTTAGCGTAGGATGGACACCCTTCATAAGCTACAGGAAGAAAGGTTGAAAGCAAAAGAAAAAATTTCACTTCACCAAAATCGTATCAAGAGGTGGTTCGACAAGAACTTTGTAGGGAAAAACAACTTCAGTGTGGGTGACTTAGTCTTAAAGTGGGATAAAGCCCACGAGGAAAAAGGAAAACACACTAAGTTTCAATCCATGTGGATTGGGCCATTCATGGTGCACGAAAAGCTTGGCCAACACACTTATCGTCTTCAATCACTTGATGGGAAGATTGAATCTCTCCCTGTCAATGGAAAAGACTTGAAATGAAAATTTGGGGTTGTGGCCTACACCGTGTACATAGTATTTTCTTTGTTGTTTGTTTGAATTTTGTTTTGGTTTCCATTATGTGAATAAGTTTTGTGCACGAATATGTCGTGGCTTCTAAGTATGTGTGTGGTTGAACTATAAAGAGTATTGTGAAACTACAACAATTGGCTAGCATTCTGTCTATCTTGTGTTGGTTACATCTTTTGGCCAATGAAATTTCGACGGAAAATATGATCTGTCCATCAAGAGAGTTTTTGTCCCACCATGAACCTATGTCTAGTCTGGAAACCTCATGCCTATACTCAATTTTCTGTTTTGGTGTCTTCAAGCTTATCCAACTAGTAGAAATGGAGAAGGGGAAAAATCTAATGAGAAAACCTAAATCAGAGGTCTTTACATGCTTCTCTAAAGGAAAAACCTCTTCTTCTCTCAATAAGTTGGGATCCCTCTACCACCCCAAAATAAATAAGTACCAATGCATAATTCTCTTTAAATAAATAAACTAAGACGAAAGAAGAGAAAGCCTTCCTGCGCAGAGAGGTGAAGCAAGAAAATTCGTCAGGGTACTGTCCAAGCTAGTTGGATCCAAAGCAATGTTTGTGTTCCTTCGTGACTCCATCGGGGTACTGTCTAGGCTTGCTAGTAGTGGAGCAACACCAAAGATGAAAATTTATCCTCTGAATATCTTAAGCTCGCGAGCTACACTACCCTTCCCAACTCAAAACATTGTGATTATGTTGAATCTTATGATTGTGTTCAACTAAGAAGGGATAGAAGGGAACATGTCTATTCGTGGGGTAAGTAGGAAGGCCAAAGTAATCTACACGATGAATAAATACTCCCTGAAGAATGAAGGCCCTACACAAAAGAAGTTAACCAAGACAGAGAAGCTAGAGTCTAACTAGTGTGTCGCCAAGTGTTGTTGCTGCAACAACACCTTCCAAAATTTTGGCTTACACTCAATTTTAGAGCCTTTCTTGGTCTTTTACATTGTTGTTTCAAACACTAGAGATCATTTCATGAGCTTTCCTATAGTGCTTTGGTCCCTTTTTCATGTTGGGTTAACTGTCGTCTTTTGGCATGTTTGGATGTCGTGCAATGTTTACAAACCTATTTTGATAGTTTCGAAGGTCGATCTTTGTGTATATGATTTTTCCTAACCATGTAAACATTTTCCACATCCATACACAAAGTCTTGAGCACTGTCGCATAAGTGTCATCATGGTCATCCTAAATCCTATCTTAAGTGTCTCACTTGTTGTATCTTGTCATGAGGTAGTCACATGGAGGGAAAATTATTTTTTCATGTTTTCTGATGATCTATGTTGTTGTGTCGTCAAAGTATGCTAAGTGTATGATCATAGTCAAGGTTCACCATAGTTCATCACCTATCCCTCACTTAGCCATTTTTAGAAAACTTCTCTAATCGAGCTGTTAGCACTTGAAATTTCACCTCAGGCTGAAAAGGCAAATCTCAAAGCTACATCAAACCATTCAGCCTCGTAGCTAGCCCTACGAGGCAGGAGAAGGCTCTCTCCGGTCAAACTCGGTGGATTTTTCAATAGGATGAGCTGACCAATTAGAAACACTGATATTAGGCTAGTAAACTGATAAGGAGGGTTGATTTAAAGTTTTTGGGGTTTTTGGTGGCAATTGGAGGGAGTGCAATTCAGGGTGCGGGGATTGAGCTCAGGTTTTGCAAGTGGGTCTTTGGGGCAAGGTAGGAGTTTGTGTTGATGCCTTTAGCTGAGATGGATGATCAAGGAAGAAAAAAGAGAAGCTAAAGAGGGCAAACAATGACTTTGAATCCTCTCTAGACAGTGGAAAACATAAACATTAAACAAATTTGAAAGTTGAGCATGGCAAGCATGAATTCAAACTTTATCACTTCATTTGTTTAATAAGCTGCAGTAAAGAAAGAGATGGAACACATAAACACACTTACAATTACAATAAGAGAACACACCATCAACACAAGAGTCCACAAGAATCCCAATGATGTCTGCAAAACCCCGGTCTTCCTTTTCCTCAAATTGCAGAGATACAAGTAAAATATACAATTGGAGCTTCTCCCTCAAGAGTCCAACCCTGAAAATGAGCAAGAGAAGGCATAATATAGATGATCTAACTCCTTTCCCCACCTCTAGGGGTCGTGCTCAGCTTCCTAGGAGCTGTTTCAACTAATTCTAAACTGAGCACTAGATAATAGGTAGTCAAAACAACTTGCCTCTAAAACTTAGGAAACCTATCCATGCATTAAATATTTACCATTTACATCAAAGAATCTTCTAGAAGTGATGAAGGAGAGTAAAAGTATCTAAGTGCCATGAAAATTACACAAAAATCCATCATTTACATGCCTCAAAAGTCAACCAAGATGAAAACAGTGTTTTGCTGGCCGAACTGGTCAAAACAGGGAAATTTCCCTGACAGGTCGCGCACATCACTCTGACAGGTCGTGCACATTCACAGCTCTGTTTGAGGGCCTTCCCGGTGTTCAAATCAGGTGCAAGATAGCTCGTTGGAAAGGTCTGCGAGTCTACTTTCCAACCCCACCAGAATTTTTGAATTTGGAGTTGATTTGACCCCTCAAAAGTAATTTCTCCCAAGACAGATTTATGCAACTCAAAATAGGGGCAGAAAGTCAAAATTTGCATGTATTTTGAGCTTTTGGAAGCCCAAATCTCCATAAAATCTGAAACCCATCCATAGGCAAGTGTATTTTTGCATGAAAATTCCAAAAATGCAAATTTTTCCCCGTTCTGAGTTGCCCCCATGTAGGGTCGCGCGCGGGGTGAGACCCGTCAAATGACCAAAACCTGTAAAATTCCCAAAAATGCCAAAAATGCTTCAAAACTCTCAAAATTTCTTGGGTTTGCTGCTAGGAGGATGCTAATGAGTATCATGGTGAGTGAGAGAGGCCTCAGCCAAGATACGGAGTGGGTTGGTCTTCTTCTTCCTCTTGCGGGCCTCGGACAACCTCCTCTGGAATATCTTCATCTTTGCTTTGCAAACATGCATCCTCGCCCAGTAATGATTCTTCATGTTCCGTAGCAGTCTCTTGTCCTGGTTGGCCTTCTCCAACAGCCTCTCCAAGTGTGCATTCACACGGATAAGCATGGATTCCCTCTCCTTGGGCAGCAAGTCACCGGGCCTCCTACGGTTGATGACTCGGTCACTTCGAATCCTCCACAGCTCATCCAACTCTTTCTCATCCTCAAGTTGCTTGTTGCGCTGCTCAAGATAGTTTATTGTCCATTGGGCCATGTCGAGCTTCTGCTGTAACAAGCGGTTTTCCGCCTCTCTCTGTCGGATGATCTCATGCAAATCTGAAGTGGGGGAGCGAGCATCAAGATCAATGATGTCAACCTGTGTGTCACCGGCTCTCTCCTCCTCTGTCATGGGCTGTTTTCCCTCCCGTACTGCTGATGGAGAACGCGAGGCCCCTTCCACCTGGTGTGGAGATAACACTCGCTGACCTGTAGATGATGATGGAGAGACCCCTTCCACTTGCTGTGGAGATAGTACTCGCCGAGCTGCTGCAAACAAGGCCCTCGGGCCTTTCTGATAAGTGAGCTGAGGTGAGGAAGCAACATGTCTCGGAACAGTGATCTCAGGCTGGTGTGACGGACCTCCCTCCTCATAAATGGCCTCTGGCTCTGGCTCTGGCTGTGGTGGCACTGTAAAGAACTCATGAGAAATGAAGTCTGCCCATGGAATGCCCTGCTGACTCAACTGATGGGAAACAATGAGCTGGATGAGACCATGATGGCACAAACTCCTATACTGCTGAGCTGGGGACCGCCTCTGAAACACGGACACCATCCTCTGAATGTCTTGGAAGAAGAAAACCGGGATGTTCATCATCCTCACTCGGGTAAAGTGCATCAACAGGCGAATGTGATAAGAGAAGACCTGTGAAAATCTCCCCTCACATGTGAAGTAATGCATGATAAGCCGCATGATCGGAGCATACTCCCCCCGGAGGAATCTGAAAGGAAAGACCCCCGACAAGTGGCTCATGAATGCTGGCCTGACATATGGCTCAAAATAAACATAATCCAGCATTTTGCGCTTGGGCCACACCTCACCCACATTTGGTATCCCGGTAGCCTCTGAAATCACCTCCATAGATAGCACAAAATTCACCCCTGCAAGAGTGACCTGCCCATCCTGAAGGTGCAAAACAAATAAGCGGGCCAACTCCCTGTGGTGCTGAATCTGGGCAAGCCTCTCACAGAACTGAAAACATGACATATAACGGAAACAATTCACTGCCATAGGACAGGCCTGTAACTCTGCCAAAGAGGTGGGCTCCTCTCTTTTATGATGACCACCTTTGCCACCCCTACGAGGCCTCTGCTGTACCTCAACCTCTGTGGAAGAAGACCGGTCATCACCTTGCTCATAGGTTTCAGTGGTTGACATGGTGCTTTTGAGCAAAGTGGAGAAAATAGATAAAGTAGACTGCTGCCCTTGCCTGCAAAAATGCTGAGTTGTATGTTGTTTTCAAGGGGAACAAAATCATGAAGGAAATGTTAGGGGAGGGGATTTTTCATAAGGAAAGGGAAACATATAAAAATAGGGAATTTCTAAGGGACAATTCACAAACTGTCAAACATACAATCTCATCTTAATCACGGGGAAATCATTTGCAAAGAAATGTTTTTATTAGGGAAACATGGATGATAATAACCAAGGGAAAGGATATACATGCTCAACAGGGGGTAAGGGACAGCATGTGTAACAGGGGTATGGGGCAGCATAGATCACTAGCATCAACAACTTGCTCTTTGATTTTGTCTTTTGACTGTACATTATAAGGCATACTCTGTTTTTCAAGGGATTCATGTACATTTGATGCTAAGGGAAACAAGGGATTCTTTTAAATTTGTCATAGGGGAAGGAGGGCTTTATTTACATTTTTGTCAAAAGGGGAAAAGGGATTTCATTGACAACTTCAAAAGGGAAAAGAGTTGTACTGAAACAAGGATATTAGGGGATAGAAGGGAAAAGGGAAAACAGGGTTTGGTTTTGGGAGACACAGCAACATTATTTTGGTAATGAATACTCAAAGCAATATGTCTTTTTGATAAATATACACAGCTGCATTGTCTTTGTTTTTGCTTTGAATATACACAGCAATATGTTCTCTGTTTTGTAATGACTATGCACAGCCATATTGCCTTTCTCTTAGTTTTGTCATTTTGCCATCATATTGCCTTTTTCTTGCATAGAAATTTGTTCTTTTGCTGTGTGTGTTTTTATATCACAATGGAGGGTATTAGGGTTTTGGGAATATGTTTAGGGAGGGATAGGGTTTGACATTTGGAGATGGGAAAATTTTAATTTCTTTGCAAATGACATATGATAGAGATGTATAATGACAATTGCGAAATCAATGGGAAAAAATGGAGGGAATATAAATGGGAATAAAAACCTTGAAAAAACACCAACCCTAGCACTATGCCTACATGAACAAGCAATAACTAAAATCCATTTCTCTTTACATTCTTGGTAGCAAAAATATATATAAGCACAAGCCCAACATCCTTGATTCAAGCATCCAACACGTTAAAAGACCCTACCTCGATTGATTTGGCAAGCACGAGGGCGATTGAGCAAATTTTGAAGCGGTTTTGTGAGTGACAGGTTGACGGGTCGCGCACAGGCTTTGACATGTCACGCACGGGCTGACAGGTCGCGCCCGTTATGTTTTTACACTGCGGAGAGGTGCCTGACAGGTCGCGCACCGCCCAACAGGTCGCGCACAGTCCCTGACAGGTCGCGCACCTGAAAAACGACCAATTTCTCTGCACTTCGCCTTCGTTCGCCTCTTCGCCCTATCTCTTTGCCTTGCAAGCTCTTAGATGCACAATGAGAGTGTTTTAGAGGGAATTTGACTCTTTATAGGCCCAATTTGAAAAAATTTACTTACCAAACCCACTTTCTAATGTTTTGTTTTGGCATTCACTTTTAACACTGATTTGAGTTTTCTTTGTCCTGAATTTGGCTCTTTGAGTGCTTTAACTCCGTTCTTTTTGCAGGTAGACCATCTGATGGACTCTGGCGAGAAGACCAGGGCTATTGCTGAAATTTTGAAGAATTTTTGAAATTTCCTTATTTTTTGCAAAATTGACATGACCTTGGCTTTAAAAACAGGGTTTTTAAATCCAAGGTATAAATGAGCTGTACCTGATGAAAATATCAATGAAACATATTTACATACCTCCTTCTGGCTTGCTGGGGACTCATGGACTTTTGACTCATGACATTGCAAAGACTTTTGACCGAAACCCTAGACCTAAGACTTTGGACTTCAAGACAAAGCAAAACAAATGTGACACAAGCTCATTAACTGATATGACCTGATCCAGCAAAGCCAAGAAGGGAACATGGACCAGCTCCTCCATCAGTTTTATGGCATGCCTAACGAAATGCAAAACTGACATTGATGAGACACCTACCTATGCATAATGCAAAGAGCTTTTGATCACCGATGGAGGGCATCATGACCGACACTAACATTGGCTCCAATGGGGATGGTAGCTCCTTGGAGGTACCAAGAACCTTAGACCTCTGGGAGAGCAGACCAGTGCCTTATCCATTGGGCAAATGGAGTCAACTTGTACACACATGACCAAACTTGAAATGACTGTATTGGACTTTGACTATGAACTGAAATTTTCAAAGGACTTCGACACAAACAAACTAACTTGACACATTTATTGAATGAAAACTTGACTGAAAACTGATTGAAACTTAACTGAAGCTTGACTCAAACCGACTCGATGGCAAACTGAAATAACTTGAAAAACTCACTCAACAGACCAAACACAAATGACTCATGACTGACTTAACTAAAACAAGAACTTACAAAGCTTTTTGAAAGGCAGCAGTCCATCAAGATTTGGAATCATGATGACAACCACCTGCATACTAATGAAATATGTACAATCATGTATAATGAGCTTTCCAATGTAACCAATCCAGCAGATGGCTACATACCAAATTTCTGCTCTTGCTTATCTCGAGCAGGCGAAACGATGAACCTGTAGGCAACTCAAAATAACCACTGAAACCAAAGCTTATGATAATGAACCAGGGAACATTTATCTTTTCTAATGCTTGCAGAAGAATGCCAAAGGGATCTTGATAATCCTGAAGCACTATCTTGTTTGGAGATCCGGCTGCAAAAATATAAGTACTTGCTTCATTCTGATCTGAAAGAACAGTGGGTTGCTGATTGATAGGAAGGCACAGAGAAGTATAAGCTTCTGCCATATGAGTGTTGGCTGTAAATTCTTTGACCGTGAGAAATTTTGACATATTGTCTCTCTCAAGCTTATATTCCTCAATTTCATGGTCTAGGTCATTCTTAAACAGAAAACAATCTTCAAGATCATCAAACATGACAACCTTATCATCTTCATGAAAGAAAATATTATCTGTTTGCTGATCTATAAAACTAATTACAAGACTGTCATCATTTTCAAAAGAGGAAGAAGTTTCACCATCACTTTCGTGACCATGTGCACACTGCCGATTTGCTTTAGCTTGGGTTGTAGCATGACCTTTCAAAAGCTGATCTATCTCCTCTTCAGACAAAGGAGATAAGACTTTCTGTTTCCCTTTGCTCAAACAAGTCTTGTCTTCTTGAAATAACATTTCAAAACATGAAAAATCTGAATGACAGTCCTGATCTTCTGAAACTTGGAAACATTGTTGATCATCTTCATATGACATGGCAATCAAACTATCCAAATTATGATTGAAAGAAGAGTTTTCACTTACTTGAACAAAGATCTCATCTTGATGTTCATGAGCTGGCTGAATTACCTCCTCATGCAGGCTCTGTTATGATGGCATAAGGACATTTGGATCAAGAACTTTGTCCATGATCTCAACAACAAAACTCTCCTTTTCAGGATTCGGCACAAGGTATGCTTGGTCACCATGATCTGAATTTTGATCTGAAATAGCTGAGTTGACTGCATTACATTCTAAAATTGAATCTTGGCTATCTTGCACGCTGTCTTCTTCTGTAGGCAGATCTGAAACAAGCTCTTCTCTTTCATCAATTACAGCCATATGGCCATCTTCAACCTGCTGATCTTGACAAGTATCCTCTAAGATTTCTATGTGCTGCTGAAACGGATTTTCATACAGGGCTTCCATGATCTCTTCATCCATGAAATTATCATCTTCATAAAACTTCTCAAGGCTTTCAATAAAACTATAGGCATGCTTGCAACAGTCTTGAACTAAATTCAATGATGGATAAGAGTCCTTATATCTTTCAATGAACATAGCATGAAAATCCTTTAAACAATAAATAAAAGCAGGCGGCAAACCTTCATACCATGATTGGGCTTCACCTTCCAGAGTGGCCAAGAATATCTTCATCAAACAATCTTCAGGAAAATCGACCTTCAACTTGCGAATATGCATATGAAATCTAACTAGATGTAAAGCAGCATCCTTCTTACCATCATCATTAAATGTAGGCAGATTCCTTGACCAATCTACCTTCGGAATTTTATTCGGAAAACCAGGGATGTGATCTCGGCTCAGGGGAGCATATCTTCTTGCAATCCGATCCATCTTGAAAATCTCACAGCTACTGATCTCTCTGCAGTGAAGTCACCATGAAGCATTGATCTCTGGAGTTTTCAGTGAAGGAGTCGCCAGTGAATGATTTCAGCCTTGTCAGTGTCTGATCGTTGTCCACCATCAACGATCAGATCTGAACTTGATACATGTACTGGGGTAAAATGCGAATGAAGTGATGTATTCACAAGCTCACGGAGATGGACTGAAGCAGCGTTTATCTACTTCCGCTGATGTAAAACAAGAGCGTTTTCGAAGGCTACCTGGCATAACTTCAGGCTCCGTCTAAGACTTATGAAACAAAAACATCAACCCACAAACAAGTTTGTTCTCCCTAGTATGGTCGCCAGTATGTTAGCACTTGAAATTTCACCTCAGGCTGAAAAGGCAAATCTCAAAGCTACATCAAACCATTCAGCCTCGTAGCTAGCCCTACGAGGCAGGAGAAGGCTCTCTCCGGTCAAACTCGGTGGATTTTTCAATAGGATGAGCTAACCAATTAGAAACACTGATATTAGGCTAGTAAACTGATAAGGAGGGTTGATTTAAAGTTTTTGGGGTTTTTGGTGGCAATTGGAGGGAGTGCAATTCAGGGTGCGGGGATTGAGCTCAGGTTTTGCAGGTGGGTCTTTGGGGCAAGGTAGGAGTTTGTGCTGATGCCTTTAGCTGAGATGGATGATCAAGGAAGAAAAAAGAGAAGCTAAAGAGGGCAAACAATGACTTTGAATCCTCTCTAGACAGTGGAAAACATAAACATTAAACAAATTTGAAAGCTGAGCATGGCAAGCATGAATTCAAACTTTATCACTTCATTTGTTTAATAAGCTGCAGTAAAGAAAGAGATGGAACACATAAACACACTTACAATTACAATAAGAGAACACACCATCAACACAAGAGTCCACAAGAATCCCAATGATGTCTGCAAAACCCTGGTCTTCCTTTTCCTCAAATTGCAGAGATACAAGTAAAATATACAATAGGAGCTTCTCCCTCAAGAGTCCAACCCTAAAAATGAGCAAGAGAAGGCATAATATAGATGATCTAACTCCTTTCCCCACCTCTAGGGGTCGTGCTCAGCTTCCTAGGAGCTGTTTCAACTAATTCTAAACTGAGCACTAGATAATAGGCAGTCAAAACAACTTGCCTCTAAAACTTAGGAAACCTATCCATGCATTAAATATTTACCATTTACATCAAAGAATCTTCTAGAAGTGATGAAGGAGAGTAAAAGTATCTAAGTGCCATGAAAATTACACAAAAATCCATCATTTACATGCCTCAAAAGTCAACCAAGATGAAAACAGTGTTTTGCTGGCCGAACTGGTCAAAACAGGCAAATTTCCCTGACAGGTCGCGCACATCACTCTGACAGGTCGCGCACATTCACAGCTCTGTTTGAGGGCCTTCCCGGTGTTCAAATCAGGTGCAAGATAGATCGTTGGAAAGGTCTGCGAGTCTACTTTCCAACCCCACCGGAATTTTTGAATTTGGAGTTGATTTGACCCCTCAAAAGTCATTTCTCCCAAGACAGATTTCTGCAACTCAAAATAGGGGCAGAAAGTCAAAATTTGCATGTATTTTAAGCTTTTGGAAGCCCAAATCTCCATAAAATCTGAAACCCAAAGGTTGCATCATCCAAAAGGAAGGATCAAGGAGAGTGATTGCTAGAGGAGTAAAAAATACTAATAATGTGTATGTGTTGAAGGGAAGAGAGAAGAGTAGGAAGAGGCCAAGAGAATACTCTTCCTCATCTGATTCAGATTATATGAGATCAGTCCCTACTACTGTCCATTCTTGCATGTTAGATCTACTTGACTATAGCAGTATGCATGATACTTGCATGGTATCAGGGGGAGAGTTGGTAGCTTGATCCAGTTCCTTCATGCACCTTCATATCAACTAGATCACTTCATATGAGGTATATCATTATCAGGGGGAGCTATTTCTCAAGGCTTCATTATTTATGTTTGATTTATTTACACTCGTCATTTTTTCATTTATTGTATATGAGTTGAAAATATATGTATATCAGCCTTGTTGCAGCCTATATTTCAGATATATTGTTACTGATGGTTTTTGGAGCAGCTGCATGTTAGTTTTCTTATGATAACATTAGACATATGAAAACCATACTATTGTCTCATGCATACGGTTGAGGTGTGATGGAGGATCACACTTTCAAGGGGAGCTTATGTGCTTCCTAATGTTTTTGCATAATGTTGACATTGTTTATGTAAGATGATTTTTATAGTTGTTGCCACATTTTGCTATATGGGTATGTTAGATCCTATATTGACCTCAGGCTGAAGGGAGGCAATCTTAGGATAACCACAAACCACGCTTAACCTGGTAGCTAGCCCTACCAGGTCGAGAGAGGGCTCTCTCCTTGTCAATCTCAGTAAAGATGACTGCAATTTCAGCTTGAGATGACTGAATTGAAATTAGTTTTAGGCTAGGTATAGTAGGTCAAGGGTTTTTGGTTGATTTTGATTGATTGGTTGCTGGATCAAATGGAGCAGGCAGCTTGGGTTTGGGAAATCAAGTCAGATTTACAGACATGTTCTGTGGGGCGAGATAGATAAGTGTTTATGCACTAGTAATTGAGTGAGATGGTTCACTTAAGACTGCTAAGGGGTTGAGGAAGGCATGCAGAGATCATGAATCGTCTTCAGACTGCAGAAAACATTAAGAACTAAATGCATTCCCAAGGCAAAGCATTGTTATCAACATATTTTGCCTATTTCTCTTGATTCATTTAGTTAAGAAGAATGGAAAAGGTTTTGGAACATATAACACATACAAATAACTTATTACAAAAGAAGAAACAATACAAAAACACAGTATCACAATAATCCCACAAAAATAGCTGCAAAAATTGGTTTTATTCCTTGCCAAACTGCTGTAGAGATATACAATAGAGCTCAGAGCTTCCACAAGAGTCCATCCTTTACAAATGACTAAGAAAGTACATGATATAGGCATCAAACCACCTATGCTAGCCGTCAGAGGTCAAATCCATGAGAAAAGGAGTGGTTTCAGCCATATCTAAACTAAAAACAGGAATATAGGCAGTGGAACAGCTTGCCTCTAAAAGCATGGAAACTGATCCATTCCACTCCTAACCACCTCAAAATGATGAATTTACCTCTAAGAGTCATTTTTCAATCATATTTACATCCCATAGCATCAATTACATTTATATATTTACTTAAAAAGTGCCCAAAATTCAAATTACAAAAAATCTAGGCGAAAATTTGATTTTGGAGCCAAACTGGAAATTTCCATCCAATGCGCAGCGCCCCTGATCCAATGCGCAATGCTTTTTCTAGGCCAGTTTTGGGGACCTTCCCGGTGTCCAAATTGGGTGCAGGATAGCTCGTTGGAAATCTTGTCGAGTATACTTTCTGGAACAACTTGAATTTTTAAATTTGGAGGTCATTTGCCCACTCAAAAGTGGAATCTCCCAAAACTTCTTCATGTGTGTCAAAAAAGTGGCAGAGAGGTCATTTTTTGATGGTTTTTTGGCCTTTAGGTGACCAAGATCTACTCCAAAATTGATGAAACTTTTTGGGTTTTCTTGTTTTTTCATGCTAAATCCAAAAATGTAAACCATTCCTTCAAAATATGCTCCAGTCAAAAGCGTAGCGCCAGTGGCGTTGCGCACCTATTGGGTTTTCTTATGTTTCCAATTTCAAAATTTTCTCAAAATTGCCCCAAATTTGGTACAAGGCACCCTCAAGCACTACTTTGATGAGCTAATGAGGCATCAACAAGAATTTCTAATTTTTTTTTCTCATTCTGGCTTCTCAAAGCCTTCCTCAACCTTGCTAATTCATGATGGGATTTTACCCTTTCCACCATTTCACAAAAAGTAAAACATCACCAATGTCTGAAACAAGAAATGGTAAATGGGCAGACTTGCAGCTCTCTCAAACTGGTGGGCTCCTCTTTGATATGTTTTCCTCCCTTATGAGGTCTTCTGCCTTGAGTGTCTCTCTCTCTGGAACTGTCACTATGTGTCTCTTCCTCCATTTCATACCCACTGTCCCTCTCCATTTATTGTACTACTATTTGTCTTTATGGTCAATGAGGAGTGATGGAGTAATGAATGAGGGTATGATGAGTATGAAGATATTTTAGATAGGAATGTTAATGAGGGTGCACAAGAATGGGATATGGGTGTAGGAAATGAGTGATTAATGAATGATGTAGGGTTTGGGATTATGATAGGGTTTAAGGCATATGATATAGAGTTTGATATGTGAAGGGTAGGGTTTTATAAAGGGTTAGGGTTTTGTATGTAAGGGATTTAGGGTTTTAGGAGAATGGGGGAAGGGAATAGGACTTAGGGAAGATGGGATTAGGAGATAGGTTTAAAAGGAGAATGATAAACAACTATGGTCTGAAATGTATGTGGTAATTTAGAGACAAATTAGGGTTTAGTTTTTAGAGAGGTATAAACCACCAAAATTCATGTAAACCCTAGCTTCATCTGAAAAGAGGCTTTATTTAATTTATAGGAAGTGACATGAGGCAGTTTACAGTGATTGAAGATGATTTTAGGGGTTTTGGCAGCTTCACAATGCAATGCGCAGTGCCAGTGTGATTTTGCACTGAGAGGAACCATCTAATGCGTAGCGCCAATCCAATGCGCAATGCCTTTTTGAAACCCACTTTTGGAGGCATTCCCAGTGTCCAAACTGGGCACGGGATAGCTCATTGGAAAGCTTGTTGAGTCTATTTTCCAAACAATCTTGAATTTTTCAATTTGGAGTTCATTTTCCCTGTCAAAAGTCAAATATACCAAGACTGCTCCAAATGTGCAAAATGCGGCTGCCTAAATGCAGAGTGTTGTTGCAGTCAACTTTTGAAGGTCTTCCTCAGCTCCAAATTGAGTTCATGATAGCTAATTGGAAATATATCTTTGTCTAGTTATCATTTGAATCAACAAGAAAGTCGTTTGGCCAGCCAAGCTAGGATAATCTTGATTTTACCAAGGTCACTCCAGAGGTGCAACAACTCTCCTAAGGCAACTATATTTTTGACATTTCTCTAAAACCATGACACCTGTAAAAAGTGAAAGAGGTTTTTCTTCCTTGGCGTATTATGGACAAAGGCCTCTCTCACTTTTTCTAAATTCATTTTTTCTTGCTCAGAAACATCATTTGAGTAAAACCTATCTTGATGTGTGGAACAGGGGATTTGTAGAAATGAAGGGAAATGAAGGGGATAATATGCTTCTTAATTCTTGAGAAAATTTTGGTAAGTAGGGAGGGATGTTAGGAAGTAGAGAAAAGTGGGATTTCAAATATTGAGTGAGGTGAAGGGGTCCAAAAGGGAAAAACATAGGCCTAGCCTAGAAAATTGTCAAATTGTAGCAAGAAACTAGGGTTTGTGGGAAAATGAGGAATTTGAGGGATATCAGTGATGGGAAGTGTTTAATAAGGTACACTAAGGATAGGGAAAGGTGTATGAGCATCAGGATACAAGTTTTGTTGATGATTTGACCATCCAAGGGAAATTACCTTCAAAACCATAGGAGAGGGAAATAAGCCTTACCCAAGTACAACTGAAGCACGAACAAGGTGTAAAATGACCCATTGGAACCTAAAATGATGATGACAACTCTTGGCATGATGGTACACTCAACTGAATAGTGACATGGACTGACACATGGAAAATTTTGGAAGGAGTGAAAACAAATCCTAGACCTAATACCTAGTGACCAAATTTTACTTGAAGACTCACTGAAATGACAAAATTTGACTTTGGCACCCTAAGGCCACTTTGTAAGAGCATGTTGATCGCTGGTGGAAGGCTTCAAAGGCTGACACTAAAATTGGCTCCAATGGGGATGGTAGCTCCTTGGAGGTGCCAAGAGCACCGTAGACCTAGTAGCCTTATCCATTGGGCATGGAGTCAAAAACTCAAGCTGAAATTACACGACTGAATACTGATGACTCAAAGACACAAACTGACTTGAAACTGACTCAATACTAAAACACAACTAACAAATTGGAAAATATGCTCAAAATGGAGTTTATTCAATAAAACCTACTTTAACTGTTCCATTCATCACCTAATCAAGTGAAATGAAACAACCAATGCAACCAAGTAAGTATTTCAGTTGTTGTTTGAATTCTTCACAAGTGCTTGCTTATGAACAACAAGAGAGAACTACTGAAAGGAAACTCCCATGAAAACTTGTAAACAGATCCAAATTTTCCCAAATTAAATAATATGGATTCTCTATCCGCCTCCAAAAATACTGTATAAAGATCTTGAAATTCATGTGCACTGGGACTTAGCTCATCCAATGGATTACTTTGCTTCTCCTCATACCATGAATGCAAACTTTCATCTGAGCTTTGTGACGAGACTCCTACTGATAATGACAAAGAAACCGGCTGCTAGATCAAGTTTGTATCAATACTTGTTTCAAGCTCATAGGTAGCTAATGGAGAGGGGCTTTCACTGCAGACATCATCCAACACATCAACTATTGGATCGTGAAAAACTTGAAAATACTGTTGTAACCCATTTTCTATTTATTCCAATGAGATTGCATGGTTTTCTACAGGTTGCTCATTTGAATATATACTATGTGAATGATCCTTCAAAAACTGAAATGATTCAAAACAAAATGGCACGGAATCATCTTGCATCATTTGATCATATGTTCTAGCTTCCAAGTCTTCATCTGCAACCTGACATTCAATGGCATTTGGGGGATGCAAAACTTGATATGAGAAGTCTTGAACAAGGATTTCATTGCCCTCTAGATGGTCAAGATTGAAACTTATCAATGGTTGATTTTTGATAGCACGAAAGTTGTCTCTGATGATCTAAAATAAAGCAAAACAAAAGGGAAAATATCCTTCACTTACTTCAAAATTTGCTCCACTTTCCTCCTCACTTCCATAGCTAATATGCATCGGTTGATCACTGTATTCGAGCTGTTGAAAGTGAACTTCCTCCTTCCACAAACCAGCTGCTGATTTATCTGCAAGACTAGCTTTTGTTTGGAGAACATAATCATCATCATACTAATCACACTTAGGGAAATCATCAGTATAAAACACATCATCAAGCATAGATGTCAGGTCAAAATCTCTCTCTTCTCCAAGATGATCTATAACACAATGACTATCAGATTTATGACAATTGTGATAAGAAAGAAAATGTTTTGGATCAGCCACTTTTTCTTCTTCAATCAACGAGCCATGATATTGAACATCATACTTATTCCTTGTGGTGATCTTTTACATCATCTCTGCCAATGCACTTACCAAAATGTCTAGCTTTACCTCTAAATATGTCGATTCCTCTGGATCTATGTCCTTCATCTTTTCTTCCTTCAATTTTTCCCTTCTGATTAGCAAATTAGCCTCTACATATACTACATTGTTCTGCATTTCTTCAAGTGTTGCAAGGTTCCTCTCTCTCAGTTGAAACTCCATTTCTGGATCAAAGGCTTCCGAGTAGTGCAAGAGAGTGGATCCAGGAGGAGGTCTTATAGTAATAGGCATCGAACAATAAACTTGGTTAAATCTGGCAGAAAACTATTGTATTGTCTCCTCTAGCAGTCTTTTCAACTGGTTATACTCTTCTAGAATCAAGAAAGGGTTTTCTCTGACCACCCACCTGCGGAGGAAAACTTTGACGAATTGCTGGAAATCTGAGATGCTTGCATCAAGCAAGGTTTTGAACCAACTCTTGACTTTGCCTTGCAAGGAAAGAGAAAAAAGCCTAATACTAACATCTTCTTCATCAACTTTAAAAAGGTCAAGGAAAGACTCAAAATTCAGTACATGTCTCTCAGTAGTGATGTTGTCGCATTCACCATCAAATCTTGGTAGATATAGGTCATGATTTTTAGGGAAAGCATGGGACATAAGCGGTAAAATCAGAGGTTTGTATCAATATGGAATTTTACAAGGTGTAGGAGTATATACAGAAGGTGTAAAATCAGTCTTGGTCTCTTGAGGCTCATTAGTTTGAAGATGGTCATCATAAGATTCGGAAGAAGGGTCTTCATCAGGATCAAAGGCATGCGAATATTTGGTATTCACAATCTTCCAAGGGAAGGAATCAAATGCAGGTCTAGGATCTTTTCTCGAATACAGTATACTTTGTAAAGCCTTCTTGACATTCTCGGGAAAAGAGAAGAAATAATTTATAACAAAGAACATAATGTATTGGATGAAATTCCAACTTGAATACTTGATATTTCCATATTGTCCTTTCATGTTTCTACTGGTTAGGTTCATCCTCCAGTGGAATCCTTCGATCTGATCTCGAAATTGATTTGGGATCGCCAGGTGAATGATTTCAAACTTCCGGTATCTGATCGTCGTCCACAATCAACAATCAGATCTGAACTTGATACATTTTGCTGAGGAATATAACACTACGTTCCCCATTATGGTTGCCACTATGTTAAAGCCTAGATCAAACTCAAGCTGAAGTGAGGCAATCTTAGGATAACCAAAAACCACACTTAACCTAGTAGCTAGCCCTACCAGGTCGGGAGAGGGCTCTTTCCTTGTCAATCTCAGTAAAGATGACTGCAATTATAGCTTGATATGACTGAATTGAAATTAGATTTTAGGCTAGGTATAGTAGCTCAAGGGTTTTTGGTTGATTTTGATTGATTGGTTACTGGATCAAATGGAGCAGGTAGCTTGGGTTTGGGAAATCAAGTCAGATTTACAGACATGTTCTGTGGGGTGAGATAGATAAGTGTTTATGCACTAGTAATTGAGTGAGATGGATGATTTAAGACTGCTAAGGAGCTGAGGAGGGCATGCAAAGATCATGAATCCTCTTCAGACTACTGAAAACATTAAGAACTAAATGCATTCCCAAGGCAAATCATTGTTATCAATGTATTTTGCCTATTTCTCTTGATTCATTTAGTTAAGAAGAATGGAAAAGGTTTTGGAACATATAACACATAAGAATAACTTATTACAAAAGAAGAAACAATACAAAAACAAAATATCACAAGAATCCCACAAAAATCGTTGCAAAACCTGGTTTTATTCCTTGCCAAACTGCTGTAGAGATATACAATAGAGCTCAGAGCTTTCACAAGACTCCAACCTTTACAAATGACTAAGAAAGTACATGATATAAGCATCAAACCACCTATTCCAGTAATCAGGGGTCAAATCCATGAGAAAAGGAGTGGTTTCAACCATATCTAAACTAAGAATAGGAATATAGGCAGTGGAACAACTTGCCTCTAAAACCATGGAAACTGATTCATTCCACCCCTAACCACCTCAAAATGATGAATTTACCTCTAAGAGTCATTTTGAAATCATATTTACATCCCATAGCATCAATTAAATTTATATATTTACTTAAAAAGTACCCAAAATTAAAATTACAAAAAATCAAGGCGAAATTTTGATTTTGGAGCCAAACTGGCAATTTCCATCCAATGCACAGCGCCCCCAATCCAATGCGCAACGCTTTTTCCAAACCAGTTTTGGGGACCTTCCCAGTGTTTAAATTGGGTGCACGATAGCTCGTTGGAAATCTTGCCAAGTCTACTTTCTGGAGCAACTTGGATTTCTGAATTTGGAGGTTATTTTCCCCCTCAAAAGTGGAATCTCCCAAGACTTCTTCATGTGTGTCAAAAAAGTGGCAGAGAGGTCATTTTTTGATGGTTTTTTGGCCTTTAGGTGACCAAGATCTACTCCAAAATTGATGAAAATTTTTGGGTTTTCTTGTTTTTTCATGCTGAATACAAAAAAGTAAACCATTCCTTCAAAAGATTCTCCTGTCAAAAGCATAGTGCCAGTGGCGCTGCACACCTATTGGGTTTTCCTGTGTTTCCAATTTCAAAATTTGTAAATTGCAAAATTTTCTCAAAATTGCCCCAAATTTGGTACAAGGAACCCTCAAGCACTACTTTGATGAGCTAATGAGGCATCAACAAGAATTTCTAAATTTTTTTTCTCCTTTTGGCTTCTCAAAGCCTTCCTTAACCTTGCTAATTCATGATGGGATTTTACCCTTTCCACCATTTCACAAAAAGTAAAACATCACTGATGTCTGAAATAAGAAATGGTAAATGGGTACACTTGTAGCTCTCTCAAACTGGTGGGCTCCTCTCTGATATGTTTTCCTCCCTTATGAGGTCTTCTGCCTGAGTGTCTCTCTCTCTGGAACTGTCACTATGTGTCTCTTCCTCCATTTCATACCCACTGTCCCTCTCCATTTATTGTATTGTTGTTTGTCTTTATGGTCAATGAGGAGTGATGGAGTAATGAATGAGGGTATGATGAGTATGAAGAGATTTTAGATAGGAATGTTAATGAGGGTGCACAAGAATGGGATAGGGGTGTAGGAAATGAGTGATTAATGAATGATGTAGGGTTTGGGAGTATGATAGGGTTTAAGGCATATGATATAGAGTTTGATATGTGAAGGGTAGGGTTTTATAAAGGGTTAGGGTTTTGAATGTAAGGGATTTATGGTTTTAGGAGAATGGAGGAAGGGAATAGGACTTAGGGAAGATGGGATTAGGAGATAGGTTTAGAAAGAGAATGATAAACAACTTTGGTAATTTAGAGACAAATTAGGGTTTAGTTTTTAGAGAGGTATAAACCACCAAAATTCATGTAAACCCTAGCTTCATCTGAAAAGAGGCTCTATTTACTTGATAGGAAGTGACATGAGGCAATTTACAGTGATTGAAGATGATTTTAGGGGTTTTGGCAGCTTCACAGTCCAATGCGCAATGCTAATCTAATGCGCAACGCCCTTTTGCAGACCACTTTTGGAGGCCTTCCCAGTGTCCAAATTGGACACGGGATATCTCGTTGGAAATATTGTCGAGTATAATTTCTAAAAAATCATGAATTTTTCAATTTGGAGTTCATTTGCCCTGTAAAAAGTCAAATATCCCAAGACTGGTCAAAATGTGCAAAATGAGGCTGCCTAAATCCAGAGTGTTGTTGCAGTCAACTTTTAAAGGTCTTCCTCAACTCCAAATTGAGCTAATGATAGCTCATTGGAAATCTATATTTGTTTAGTTATGGTTTGAATCATCAAGAAATTCATTTGGCCAACCAGGCTAAGATAAATCTTGATTTTACCAAGGTCACTCCAGAGGTGCAGCAGCTCTCCTGAGGAAACTATATGTTTCACATTTCTCTAAAACCATGACACCTGTGTAAAAAGTAAAGTAGGCTTTTCTTCCTTGGCCTATTATTGACAAAAACCTCTCTCACGTTTTCCAAATTCATTTTATCTTGCTCATAAACATCATTTGAGTAAAACTTATCCTGATGTGTGGAACAAGGGATTTTTAGAAATGGAGGTAAATGAAGGGGATAAGAGCCTTCTTAATTCTTCAGAAAATTTTGGGAAGTAGGGAGGGATGTTAGGAAGTAGGGGAAAGTGGTATTTCAAAGATTGAGTTAGGGGAAGGGGTCCAAAATGAAAAAACACAGGCCTAGCCTAGAAAATTGTCAAATTGTAGCAAGAAACTAGGGTTTGTGGGAAAATGAAGAATTTGAGGGATATCAGTGATGGGAAGTGTTTAATAAGGTACATAAAGGATAGGGAAAGGTTTACGAGCATCAGGATACAAGTTTTGTTGATGATTTGACCATCCAAGAGAAATTACCTTCAAAACCTTAGGAGAGCGAAATGAGCCTTACTCAAGTACAATTGAAGCACGAACAAGGTGTAAAATGACCCATTGTAATTTGAAATGATGATGACACCTCTCTGCATGATGGTACACTCAACTGAATGGTGACATGGACCGACACTTGGAAAATTTTGGAAGGAGTGAAAACAAATCCTAGACCTAATACCTAGTGACCAAATTTTACTTGAAGACTTACTGAAATGACAAAATTTGACTTTGGCACCCTAAGACCACTTTGTAAGAGCATGTTTGATCGCTGGTGGAAGGCTTCAAAGACTGACACTAACAAAATATATGTACCTCGTTTCTTATGTTTCTACTTCTAGATGAATCATGCATGTTGTTGGTATACTTTAGATGGATGAATTTTTATGTTGCAATTGCATGGAGAGAGGGAGCATGATGTTTCTTGTGATGTGTGAATACTCATATGGTTGAATTGTTGAGAAAAAATCAATGCAATTATATTAGGGTTTGATTCCTCTTTCTTGATAGTTACTTGTGAGTATGTTGGCTTATTTTACTTCTTTATTATCTTATCTTTTCTCAAGCAATTACCATTTTTTGTGTGTATGAAGATCACAAAAACACAAGACACAATATGTAGGCACTATGCCAGTGAAGAACCCCTCTCAAGGGGAAAACCCAGTCAAAATTTCTCTTCCTTTAATAGTTTTCTTTGAGACTCTTCAACCTACACATAGACCAAACCTTCCCTCCATGCCAAGTCAACCCTTCCAGATATTCGACCTATTTGCAGCAGCACTTCCACTTCAATAACTTCGACTATGCAGCAATTTATGGCATCAGTAAACAACTAGAAGCAACAACACTTGGAAGAATTTGATCTCCCAAAATAGGGCACGAAAGAAATAGAGTAGCACCAAAAATTCGATTTCTTCCTTATCCTTAGACTTGACCCAACTTGCACTTCCTTTTACTTCCTTGACCCACTTGGCACTTTTTTCAACTTCACTAGAGATATCAAACTTGCTTGAGCAGAGATACCCCAAATGAATTTTATATCCTATTTATAGGCTCTAGGTGAGGTCAAATTGATGTCCCTTAAGCTAACTTGATCTCCTTTAGGCTGAATTGGTGTGGAGGTTACACAAATCATATTTGACAAACCTTTTTATATGATTCAAAATCCCAAAAAGGTTCTCTTTAAATGTACAATGACTCTATTGACTCAATATTAATCCTAGTAGTCCACAATGGGGACTTTGACTAATATAATGATGACCCAAGCCTGAAACCCATGCTTTAATAAGTCATTGATACAATAATAAAAACATTTTTCTTTATTCTTTTGACAAGTACATTACATGAAGACCAAACCTAGTTTCATTCTTCAACACTCCCTCTTAACTAGGGAGGTGTTGGGCCTTGAAAATGTCATTCATTTCCATTACACTTTCACTATTATGTCCATTATATCACCTCCATTTCACTACTATGTCACTACGTTCATCCCACTTTCATTATCATTGGTTCACGTTTATGTTTTTCCAAACTTTATTAATTCTTAGCCTTTTTAAGTAAATTTGTAGTTAAAGATTAGAAAATAATGTGCATATGCTTATACCTAACAAGTGGGTTGAGATTGTTGACATGTGTAGGTAAAAAGGAGGCTTCTAGAAGACCCTTATGTGGCACTCTAAGGCCAAATTCGAATTTGAGTGGAAAGAATCATGGGATTATGAGGATATGTGTCACATCTCCTAATTGTATTGAAACTCTAAGAAGACATGTGTCTTATTAGTTCCTATTTTGATAGGACTCCAGAGGTAGAGGGAAAGATTCATGGACTCTCATTAATGAGATGGCTTCTCATCTTTTTGTATAAATAGGATCTCTCTCCTTCATTTGTTAGCTTAGAGTTTGGTGAGCTTGTTAGAGCTTAGCTTGTTATCTTGTGAGTTTTAACTTAGCTTGGAGTTTGTAGTTCTTCCTTGATGGCTTTTGAAAGCTTTGGAGAGCTTTGTTGTAGTTTGTCATTTTGAAGAATTTGAATAAAGCTTTGATGTTCTCAACATGGA
The DNA here is from genome assembly GCA_031772625.1 of Pinus tabuliformis. Taxonomy (NCBI): domain Eukaryota; kingdom Viridiplantae; phylum Streptophyta; class Pinopsida; order Pinales; family Pinaceae; genus Pinus; species Pinus tabuliformis. The sequence goes on along the minus strand of CM062804.1, from coordinate 1,029,647,066 downwards.
AGGAGATGTGAAGTAGATGTCATGGAGCACATTAGAATGTAAGGTAGAGTAGATTTTATTTTGTAATTTTACTTTGATTTCATTATGTCATTTTATTTCTTTCAAGCTTGGTAGATTATATTTTCCATTCATGCAATTTTAATTCATACAAGTGTGTTCAACCGGTTGATTGTAGATTAGTTTTTCTTTACATGTTTTTGCATCAAATAGTGACATGAGATTTGCCTCTCTGCTGACTTTGTTTTAGCTTTTCAATTTCAGTTATGCTTTGATTTCAGTCTTATTCATTTGCTTTGTCAGTTAGTTTAGATATCAAATTGCTCATATCATTGACGTTATCTCCTAAAGCCATAGCTTAAACTACTTGGCGAGCTATCGAACTATGAATGATTTGATTTGATTTTAGTTTAACTTTTCTGCAATTAGATATCAAACTGTTCATATCATTGACGTTATCTCCTAAAACCATAGCTTAGACTACTTGGCGAGCTATTAGACTATAAATGATGTGATTTGATTTTAGCTTTATTTTTCTGCAATTAGATATCAAATTCTTCATATCATTGAAATTATCTCCTAAAGCCATAACTTAGACTACTTGGCGAGCTATCGGACTATGAATGATGTGATTTGATTTTAGTTTTACTTTTCTGCAATTAGATATCAAACTACTCATATCATTGACGTTATCTCCTAAAGCCATAGCGTAGACTACTTGGCGAGCTATCAGACTATGAATGATGTGATTTGATTTTAGCTATATTTTTTATGCAATTAGATATCAAATTCTTCATATCATTGACGTTATCTCCTAAAGCCATAGCTTAGACTACTTGGTGAGCTATCGCACTATGAATGAAGTAAATTGATTTTACTTTTATTAGTTTGTAGTTTTTGATTTGTTTGAGTGTAATAGCTTAACTTTTACACTTTTGAAGCGCTAAGTTTTGGAAGTTATCATAAGGGACATAAGCCTTGTCTTGAAATCTCTATCCATACTTGACCTTTAAAAATATTCTTAAGACCTTAGAATAGGATTTCATTTGCATTAGACACTTTAGGAGATCAACAAGAACAAAACCCCAAAACAAGATAAAAACTATAAAACAACGAAGTAAGAAAAAAGGTTAACTAAGCACATATGGTGCACCACACTTCATCAGTTTACGATACCCGGATTGATAATTTATGTAGAGCAATTTAAGACGTTAAACTGACTAGACATTTTGGTTCCGTTGCCGGAGAAGTGTAATCATGAGACCTTATTTCTTACATCTAAATATGACTAGACTACTTGGTGAGCTATCGGACTATGAATGATGTGATTTGATTTTAGCTTTATTTTTCTGCAATTAGATATCAAATTCTTCATATCATTGACGTTATCTCCTAAAGCCATAGCTTAGACTATTTGGCAAGCTATCGGACTATGAATGAAGTAAATTGATTTTACTTTTATTAGTTTGCAGTTTTTGATTTTTTTGAGTGAAATAGCTTAACTTTTATTTCTGTATTTAGATAAACAGCAGAGATAGTGATTTCATGATCAGTATTTCATCTTTTGTTTGATTTAAGTAGCTGCATATTTACACTTTTGCTCAAGTACTGATTTGATCAATAACACGTTTTGAGATCTTTTGAAGCGCTAAGTTTTGGAAATTACCATAAGGGACATAAACCTTGTCTTGAAATCTCTATCCATACTTGATCTTTAAAAGTATTCTTAAGACCTTAGAATAGGATTTCCATTTGCATTGAACACTTTAGGAGATCAACAAGAACAAAACCCCAAAACAAGATAAAAACTTTAAAACAACGAAGTAAAAAAAAATGTTAACTAAGCACATATAGTGCACCACACTTCATCAGTTTATGATACCCGGATTGATAATTTATGTAGAGCAATTTAAGACGTTAAATTGACTAGACATTTTGGCACTGTTGTTGGGGAAGTGTAATTAAGAGACCTTATTTCTTACATCTAAAAAAAAAAAATTAACAATTCTTGAGTATGCTCTCCTCCTGCACTTCATGTGATCTGGAGGATCAGAAAAAGGGATTGTTAAGTAAAAAAAAATTAATTATTCTTGAGCATGCTCTCCTCCTGCACTTCGTGTGATCTGGAGGATCAGAAAAATGATTGTTATGTAAAAAAAAGAAAAAAAGAGAGAGAAAAAAGGGGACAAAATAAACTTCATCATTTCATTTGATTCATAATAAAAAATAAAAAATAATCATTGTTTTGTTTAATGAAATGTATATGTATATTTTTAATTTTTGAAAGTATAACATATAATTTTATTAACAAAACAATTTAAAAAAAAAAACATTAAAAAGAATATAATAAATTTTATTATTTTGTTTAGTAAAATATATATGTATATTTTTAATTTTTGGAGATATAACATATGTAATTTTATTGACAAAAAAAAAAAAAAAAAAAAAAAAACCAACTCCATGAAAACCACGTAGGGCTAAGAAAATAAAAGTTTGTTTTTTTGGCAAATGAAATAAAATGTAACAGGTGATTGCATTTGGAGTATCAACGATAAGTGAAGGATCGAAACCGTGAAATGAAGCTACGGTGAATTGATGCTTCATCCTCAGTATCGATTTCAACAAACCTGCAATATAAATTTTATTCCATTAGCGCTGAGCTCAATAGTGGAATTTCAAAATGCAGATCAAAATTACATAAACAGGTGTGTTGATTTAGGTAAATCTGACGGACATATACTATCTCCAAACGCATACAATCAAAGAAAATCTCCATGTGGTAGGTTATCGCAACTGTGACTGCTCATAATACTGCTGCAAGAATTTTCCAAGACGCTCATGAACCTGCAAATTCAAACACAACAATTTAGAAAAAAATGCAAAATAGAGAAAAACGTCAAACTTTGAATGCACGATCTGGCCAAACGGGGACGAATTTGGGAAAAATAAAACATGGGTTTTTTCGCCAATAGGGTCAATTAGATAACCCAAAAACGGTTTTAAGAAATTCGTGGTGGTTTGAGAGAATTTCTCGGTTCTCTAAAGCCTCTTTTTGCTTGCCACGTCAAGAAAAATGGATTTTAATCAATGAACAAGCTATGATTTAATTCGGCAAGAGAATTTCTATTTGGAGTCAACTATGAGCAGGAAATCAATCATGATTACACGTCTCTTGTTTTAATAATTCATCTAACACATGTTTAACAACAATCTCAGTTGAATACGACTCTGTTTAACTCCATTACGTGAACCGGGTGTATATAGCTCTTCACAGCCGATTAATAAGACGTGGCAATTATTCAACATGGAAATGTATTCAAAGTCGCTGTTAAGGATCCCAAAGTGGATGCCGTGAATCCGCAGATAGTTTCTTCAGATAGTTTCATGCTGCATATGTGGAAGTTGTGTCAAATCCTTTCCATGTCCCAGGAAAGAGAATCACCTCACGTGCTTTTGCTGAAAGAGTCAGTACGATAGTGAGATTGTTTGGGACATCAATAACAATATAGGCTTCCCTTTCCGTCCTGTTTGAGCTTCTCTCAAGTTCAGATGATTGGTTAAGTCATTTCAGCTTTATTGAATTTTAGCTTCTGTCGTGCCTTCACAATATTTTTCCTTTTCTGCACTCTGGAGTGCATGCATATTCTTCATAGTAAGACTATCATCTGCTCTAAATTCACCACATGGATAGGTTTCTATTGACGATTTTGAAATGTGAGCATCTTGAAACTAAAATATGTTTGACATTTGTGGAGGTTAAATTTGATCATTGGTCATGGGATAGGAAGACTTCAGCACCTTGACTTTCTTTTGGTTGATGGTATAAACTATAAATGTCACACACAAACAGCCTAAATATGTGTTCAATGGATTTGTATTATATGAATATCAGAATGCATGCGATGATATACAATCTGTCAACACAGTTTTTTTTAATTAAAAAAAAAAATTAAAAAAAATTGAATCAATCAAATGAATAAGTTATTTGCTCAATTTTCTGAAGGTATTGATTAATTTTGGACTGATGATGAAAGATGAATGGCTAAATTTTTATTCAAGATTTTTAGCTACAGAAACCATGCACATTCCGTAGCTAAATTCCAATTCCGCAGCTATTCCCCAATTTCGCAGCTGAAAAACCTCATTGTTCAAATCAGCCTAACTTTCTCATACAAAATTATATTTTGATGATTCAAGTACCGTTGGAAAGATCTCAACAAGATCTACACAATGAGAAATCCATTATTAGAGTTTGAAAAGGAGAATAATGAAATAAATTGCTGAAAAGAAGCAACATCAACTTGAGGCACTAATTTCAAAGCAGGTATAAATTCTTTTAATTTTTCCTTTGAGAACTTGTTTCATTAATACAAATTCTTAGTTGTGTGTAAATATCATAACTAGAGAGATTTTCCATATCTCTCCTTTGAAAATCTTACATTCCATTGCAGAAGAAGTATTAGTTTTTTTGCAGGTTCCAGGAGAAAGGAAAAATGACTAGAAGAGAATGGTGTCTCTCTAAGAGACCAATTTGTTTCATAAGAGGATGATCAACAACAAAGAGGAAATATGCTGATGCAAAAGCAGATCCAAGCACTTGAAAAACTTTCAGATATTATTGTCTCCATCACATCCATACCTCATAATAAACCATTCACCTCATTTCACTTCATACTTTCTATTTACATGCACCTTCCATCTCTTTTTTTCCATTCATAATCCACAAATAAAAGCAAGAGGCTCATTCACATGCTTATTGCCTATTGAAATTTCTGCTCTCCATTGCCATCTTCCATTTTCATCTTTCATTTCCTGTCATTTTCATTTCGCAAATAAGCCCTGCCTCAATGCAAATTATTGAGTCCATAGTCCTTTGAGTCTAAGTTCCTTGGAAAGACACCTTGAGACTTGCATGCCTTAATAGCAAGTTCTCATGCTGACAAACAATGGGAATACATTAATGTCCCTTGTTTGTCAGGTCTTGTAGGTGACTCGACATCGGCAAATTCATTCGTACCTAGCAAGATGTGTTTGGACATCTTAACTCTCATTGTCATCAATGGTGAGAGTTCTCACGTTGACTAGTGGCATCCATTAATGGCCACTAAGTCAACAATTTCCTACTATGTTCGATATCAGAACATTTTTTTCACATAGTAGGAATTGTGCAAATGAGTTTTGAAGACATGAAGACTATTATTTTCAGCATTTTGGAGCAGATTCAGCAAGTTTTAGTAGAAGCAATAAAAAGTCATCTTATCTCTTTATCCATGACTCCTCTTTTTTAGCCACTTGAAGAAGAATATGATCAGAATTTTGCAGCCACCACATATACAACTCATCCATTCCAAAGGGTAAGTTAAGGTACATCATTTTCTAACTTTTGACCATAGAATTCCATAAAAAGCTAGAATGATAATTGTTGGAAAAACATTTCTCTTCCTCATTTCATAAAATTGCCAATACCATCAGTTTGGGGGGGGGGGGATACATTCATATTCATATCTTGCCATGTCCATATCATATTCATGATCCCACATACTTTTAACATATATTAACTATTACATTGTTATTATGAGCATACAATGGCTTTTCAAAAAGTGCTTAAAGGAGAAATTGGATACAACAAAATCATGGTTGTCACACAAGAACCAACCATTATGCAATCCAATAAAGATATACTTTGCAACAATAATCAAAATATCATTATGCAAAGATCAAAGATCAAAATAGAATGCAACAACAACAAAATAAATTGGTTGTAACACAAGAACAACCATGTTGCAATTCAAGTAACACACTTTGCAAAAATATGAAGTTATCAAATGATATCATGCAAAGTTAAGCCAAAGCTCAAGGATCAAAAGAGTTAATGTATTATATATTGCATGAGTACATGCAATAGATTCAGTTGGGGGGTATGTTGGGTCTTGAAAATGTCATTCATTTTCATTACACTTTCACTATTATGTCCATTATATCACCTCCATTTCACCCCCATTTCACTACTATGTCACTACATTCATCCCACTTTCATTATCATTGGGCCACATTTATGTTTTTCCAAACTTTATTAATTCTTAGCCTTTTTAAGTGAATTTGTGGTTAAATATTAGAAAATAATGTGCATATGCTTATACCTAACAAGTGGGTTGAGATTGTTGACATGTGTAGGTCAAAATGAGGCTTCTAGAAGACCCTTATGTGGCACTCTAAGGCCAAATTCGAATTTTAGTGGAAAGAATCATGGGATCATGAGGATATGTGTCACATCTCCTAATTGTATTGAAACTCTAAGAAGACATGTGTCTTATCAGCTCCTATTTTGATTAGGACTCTAGAGGTAGAGGGAGAGATTCATGGACTCTCATTAATGAGATAGCTTCTCATTTTTTTTGTATAAATAGGAGATCTCTCCCCTTCATTTGTTAGCTTAGAGTTTGGTGAGCTTGTTAGAGCTTAGCTTGTTAGCTTGTGATTCTTAACTTAGCTTGGAGTTTGTAGTTATTCCTTGATGGCTTTTGAAAGCTTTGGAGAGCTTTGTTGTAGTTTGTAATTTTGAAGAATTTGAATAAAGCTTTGATGTTCTCAACATGGAAGGAGATGTGAAGTAGATGTCATGGAGCACATTAGAATGTAAGGTAGAATAGATTTTATTTTGTAATTTTACTTTGATTTCATTATGTCATTTTATTGCTTTCAAACTTGGTAGATTAGATTTTCCATTTATGCAATTTTAATTCATGCAAGTGTATTCAATCGGTTGATTGTAAATTAATTTTTCTTTGCATGTTTTTGCATCAAATAGTGACATGAAATTTGCCTCTCTGCTGACTTTGTTTTATCTTTTCAATTTTGGTTATGCTTTGATTTCAGACTTATTCATTTGCTTTGTCAGTTAGTTTAGATATCAAATCGCTCATATCATTGACGTTATCTCCTAAAGCCATAGCTTAGACTACTTGGCAAGCTATCAGACTATGAATGATGTGATTTGATTTTAGTTTTACTTTTCTGCAATTAGATATCAAACTGCTCATATCATTGACGTTATCTCCTAAAGCCATAGCTTAGACTACTTGGCGAGCTATCGGACTATGAATGATGTGATTTGATTTTAGCTTTATTTTTCTGCAATTAGATATCAAATTCTTCATATCATTGACGTTATCTCCTAAAGCCATAGCTTAGACTACTTGGCGAGCTATCGGACTATGAATGATGTGATTTGATTTTAGTTTTACTTTTCTACAATTAGATATCAAACTGCTCATATCATTGACATTATCTCCTAAAGCCATAACTTAGACTACTTAACGAGCTATTGGACTATGAATGATGTGATTTGATTTTAGCTTTATTTTTCTGCAATTAGATATCAAATTCTTCATATTATTGACGTTATCTCCTAAAGCCATAGCTTAGAATACTTGGTGAGCTATCAGACTATGAATGAAGTAAATTGATTTTACTTTTATTAGTTTGCAGTTTTTGATTTGTTTGAGTGCAATAGCTTAACTTTTATTTCTGTATTTAGATAAACAACAAAGACAATGATTTTATGATCAATATTTCATCTTTTGTTTGATTTAAGTAGTTGCATATTTACACTTTTGTTCAAGTACTGATTTGATCAATAACACATTTTGAGATATTTTGAAGCACTAAGCTTTGGAAGTTACCATAAGGGACATAAACCTTGTCTCAAAATCTCTATCCATACTTGACCTTTAAAAGTATTCTTAAGACCTTAGAATAGGATTTCCATTTGCATTAGACACTTTAGGAGATCAACAAGAACAAAACCCCAAAACAAGATAAAAACTATAAAACAATGAAATAAGAAAAAAGGTTAACTAAGCACATATGGTGCACCACACTTCATCAGTTTACGATACCCGGATTGATAATTTATGTAGAGCAATTTAAGATGTTAAATTGACTAGACATGAGGTATTCATAATATACAAATATAATGGAATATCTCAAACTATATGGACAATGAAGAGTTTAGCCATCGCAATACGATGGACTAGATTCCTAACCAGGGCAGTCTATCCATTGATCTCTTAATAGTTTAGGCATTGCAATGCCATGGACTAGATTCCTTACCAGGGAAATGTATCTAAGTGGGACTAAGGTAGACTCAATATTTCAACCTCTCTAGGTATCATCGGGCTTACTTTCTAACCACCAACCTAGGGACCTAGGTGTGTATCCGAGGTCAAAGCTCCATGACCAACGCCACCCTCCCTAATTTGAGACCTAGAAATAATCACAAAGTGCCGACCAGATGTCCTACTAGGAAATGCTTCACTTGTAAATCCTCAACAAATATCTTCCAATCTCTTATCATCAATACAATCAACAATATTTACTAAACCAAGCATGTTTTTTATATATTCAAACTTCTTATTAGGAAGAGACTTTTTTAGTATGTCTACTACCTATTCATCTGTCGAGACATACTCCAACTTCACGATCCCATCCTACACCAAGCTCCTAATAATGTGGAACTTATTGTTGATATGCTTCATTCTAGCATGAAACATGGGATCTACAAAAATTTTAATACAACTTTGATTGTCACAATTAATCACGGTAGGACTCAAACACTTCTCAAACAAATCTGTCAAAAACTTATTTAACCAAACAACCACCTTTCTTACTTCAGATGCAGCCACATATTTTGCCTCATCACTACTTAAAGCAATGAGATCTTGTTTTCTACTCATCCATAAGATCATAGCAGCTCTCAGACTAAAAACATCCTCTGGTAGTGCTCCTTCCATCATTCTCACTGGCACCCCAATCAAAATCTGTGAAGCCAATTAGATTGGATTCCTTACTATCATACTTTAGGTAGCGATGTATAGTGCCACAAAGATACCTCAATATGGGTTTGGAATCTATCTAGTGATCAAGACGAGGATCCAACTAAAACTTGCTAAGAATGTTTACTTCAAAATATATATCTAGCCTAGTATTTACTAGATACATTACGGAGCCCACCAACTAATGATAGGAGGTAGGATCCATGAGAATTGAGTCAGATCCCCTCAACTTATCAAGATTGGTGATCATAGGAGTAGTCATAGGCTTGGAATCCATCACCCTAAATTTCTGCAACAACTTGATGATGTACAATCCTTGCCCCAAATATATCTCCCTAAGTTTCTCCCATACTTCTAGACCCAGGTAGTAGTGCATTAGTCCTAGATCCTTCATCGCAAATTCAGTTGCCAACATCTTCTTTCATTCTTGAATTATTTGTTCCACATATGTGTTAAGTTATGGTATGTTCTATGCTTATAACAGTTTACTTCTTTTTCTTATTATGTTCCACAGATTAGCAATCACATATACATAAAGTAAAGTGTAGATAGAACATTAAACGATCGACAGAAAACAAGCCAAGACAAGAGACACAAGATGTGGCGGCTAGCCAGGGACAAACCCCACAATGTGTGGGGAAACCCTTTGATCAAATATTCTTTTATCTTCAATAATTCAGCAGAGAGAAATAGTACAATAAATCTGATTCATATCAGCAGTAGCAAACCCTAGATCAGTAACATCAGCATTAGCGGCTTCATTATCAAACTAGGGCAGACCATATCTCACAAACCGATCGTCAGATTGATTTCATTCCACCACCAAAAGTTTCGGCTTCCAGAGGAGGTTCAGATTAACCTACAGCATAGTTTAGATGAGGAGATCTTCTAGGCCACGCATGTCAATCTTTACTTCTGCAGTTGTAGCTTCAGTTTCAGCAGTTTCCGGCTTCAAACTAGGGCAGTCGATATCTTGCAAACCGTTCGTCGGATTGACTTCATTCCACCGCCAAAAGTTGCGGCTTTCAAAGGAGGTTCAGATGAACCTACAACACAGTTCCAAAGAGGAGATATTCTAGGCCACGCAAGTCAATCTTTACTTCTGCAGTTGCAGCTTCAGTTTCAGCAGTTTCCGGCTTCACATGTGTGAGAAAGAGAGACCCATTTCAGCATAGTAGAGAGAGACAGATGTGATGAGATGAGTGAGTCCAAATGAGGAAAATTCCTCTTATATTTATACACAACATTGGTGGGTGAATAGATGCGATTGTTGGGCTTCTGAGCCTACATGAGTTGTAGGTCGGCTTGATAATAATTCCATAATCAAAATAAATTCATATCTCCATGAATACTTATCGGAATTGGATGATCTTTATATCAATCCTACACCTCTCGACGAGACGAATCTAATAAAAATATTATTAGCCATGAATAAGATGACCCACATGAAGTTCTTCCCTGGTTGCCAATTTTAACACTCCCTCTCAACCATGGAGAACTTCATCTGCAATCTGTCTATCGGTCATTACTATTCATCCATCAACACTACCTTGTACAGCCTGACCCTTACCCTGCTCTGCTCTATTTTGCCTGTTCTGCTTTGTCTTGTTCTGCCCTGCACTGATCTGTACTGTTTTGTTTTGTTCTGCTCTGCTCTTGCATTGTTCTGTTCTACTCTGTTTTTGTCCGAATTATAAAGAAGAAGAAATGATCGAGGATGTATCATATTGACTCAAAGTCAGTCTCAGAGTATGTACCACTGGTCCCAAACCAGTCTCAACCAACCCAAAGTCAACGTCATAGTGAGTACAACTCCAATGGTCCCACACCAATATCATCCTCCACTGACTCAAAGTCAGTCTCAGAGTATGTACCACTGATCCTAGACCAGTCTCAACCGAATCGAAGTTAGCGTCATAGTATGGTACAACTCCTACCACTTGTCCCAGACCAGTATCATTGATCCCAGATCAATGGAGGTCATCCTAGCATAGGGAGTACGGTAGTTACAACGATGTGTCCATCGGTACTACTATGGTCCCTAACTTCATTTCCCTGCTCATTGATCAGATGAGATGTACTTCCCATGAGTCCCAGACTGCATGGGTAGGATGCCTCGACAGGAGAACTAATCAATCCTGTCCTCACAGGAGAACACATCAATCCTGCTACAATTTCCATGGAGAACACATCAATCCAGGCCTCACAGGAGAACACGTCAATCCTGCTAATATTGCCATGGAGAACACATCAATCGAGGCCTCACAGAAGAACACATCAATCCTGCTACAATTGCCATGGAGAACACATCAATCCAGGCCTCATAGGAGAACTAATCATCCTGCTACAATTACCATGGAGAACACATCAATCCAGGCCTCACAGGAGAACACATCAATCCTGCTACAATTACCATGGAGAACACATCAATCCAGACCTCACAGGAGAACACATCAATCCTGCTACAATTGCCATGGAGAACACATCAATCCAGGCCTCACAGGAGAACACATCAATCCTGCTACAATTGCCATGGAGAACACATCAATCCAGGCTGCCATGGAGAACACATCAATCCAAGCCTCACAGGAGAACTAATCATCCTGCTACACAGGAGAGCGAATCATCCTGTTCCATAAGAGAGCGAATCATCTTGTCCCACAAGAGAGCGAATCATCTTGTTCCACAAGAGAGCGAATCATCTTGTTCCAGTGTGCACCACCAGGGGAGGGTGAGTCACCCTGTGGTCATATGTTGCTCCAGTAGGAACCGCAAGCCCTCAGAGCTCCCAGATCTCAATGTATGCAACATGCAGGAACCTTGTACAAAGGTTTCTTGCCGACTCCAAGTCGTTTGGGAAAATCATAGATTAGATCTTTCCTCGGGGCTTTGACAAGGTGTATCAACCTATACATCATCTTAATGTGATGGAGCTTCCTTGCTCATCGACTTACCATATCCTAGATGATGTCTATCTACTGGAGCAATTGATGAATACGAGATTCCTCAATAATCGAATCCCACCTCTGGTTGTTACAGAGAATCACAATGGTATCCAATGTAAATCCAAACAACTCACTGAAGAGCTTTCGCAACCAGACTGCCTCACATGAGTTTATGCTAGCAACAATATATCCTGCTTTGGCGGTGCTCAAAGCCACCGACTTCTGCTTCCTGCTCATCCAGGATATCGAAGCAGATCCCAAGGTGAAACAGTACCCGAAAGTGCTCTTACGGTCCACCACACTGCCTGCCCAATCAACATCAGTATATCCAAGTAGTCTCACATCTCCGGCAGTGTATCTTAATCCATGAGAGATTGTGTCCTGAAGACATCTCAGAAGATTCTTGGCATCAATCCAGTGAGGCTCAACCAAATATGAGCTCACAATGCTAACTGCAAAACATATGTTCGGACGGAGGTTCACCAAGAACATCAATGTGAATGAGTTTTTGAAACTCAGAGGCATTTCCCAAGTCTGGTCCGACATCACTACCATATAACTTCTAAAAGTTAAGATCCTCGAGGTAGTCACAGGCTTGCAGACCATCATACCGAGTCTTTCCAATATATTTACCACATATTTTCCTTGAGATAGGAAAATTTCCCTTGGCTTTTGCCACACTTCAAGTCCTTGGTCCTTCACTTCAAATTCAGAAGCCATCTCCCTCTTACATTTGTGAATGAGAGGGTTTGCACCTATTAGAAAGAGGTCATCCACATACAACACCAGTATGAGAGGTTTGTCATCTTCAACCTTAAAGTAAAGGTTAGGATCAGCTTCACTCCTAGTGAATCCCAGCTTCATCAAGTAGCTATTGATCCTCTCATACCATGCTCGGGGTGCTTTCTTCAGCCCATAGAGAGCCTTCTTCAACCTGCATACATGAGATTTTCAATCATAAATCTCAAATCCTTCAGGTTGCTCCACATAGACCTCTTCTTTGATAGAACCATGCAAGAACGCGGTCTTAACATCCATCTGATGTAGGTTCCATCCTTGTGAAGCCACAAGGGCTATGATTAACCGGATGGTCGTATATTTGGCAACAGGTGCAATATCATAGTCTATACCTTCCTTCTGGGATAAACCACGAGCAGAAAAATGAACCTTATACTTTTCCATACTTCCATTTGTTGCATGCTTTATCTTGTAAATCCATTTTGAAGTAACAATTGTCTTGTCCTAGGGTTTGGGAACGACTTCCCAGACATCATTCTCCATAATAGACTCATATTCTATGGTCATAGCACCCATCCATAGTTAATGCTTGACGACATCTGAGAATGATGAAGGCTCATTTTGTATGATCGTGCTCATGATGGTCAGGTATCCCTGATACCTGTTAAGTTTCTTACTTTGACGAAAGGTTCCTCAGGGTGCAGCATGTCCTTCAACATCATCAAGTATCCCCCTAAGCCATGAAGGCCTCTTCCTAGAAGAGGAAGGCTCATGTGGATGGGAATCAATCAGATCCATGGGTTCTAAATCAGGCATTGATTCATCATCCTTTTCTTTCGGTTCGCTGGTGTTTGCTTCTTGAGAGCTCCTCAAAGTCGGAAGATTATTCACCTTGCGGTGAACTTTTCTTCAGGAGTCTTGGAACCCAATGCTTGATGAGGGCATCGATTTTGTACATATACGGCGGTGATTGTAGTTTCATCTCATAGAAACTTCAGAAGTCTTTGATCATGTAGCATGGCCCGGACAGCTTCCACAATCGTATGGTTCTTCCTTCCCACCACACCATTCTGCTCAGGAGTATGTGGTGTAGTAGTCTCCCTCTTAATGCCAACCTCAGGTATACCTGAGTGAACCAATTGTAATATATCAGAGGTCTTGCTTTGGCTTGAGGGGAATGGTCCCCTTTTGAGCTTTCCTTTGGCACATCTTGGACATACACCTTCTTTCTCTACTCAGAATTCAGGCATCCCTATCACCATTTGTCTTACACCGAGTATAGCTTTATAATGAAGGGGGGAAAACCTCTAATGCCAAAGTTCAGACTGAAGACATGTGTCATAAGACATGACACCTAGCAGAATTCCATCGACCTGATATAATGAATCAACACTAAACCCAAGAGTAAAGGCATCTTTAACATTATTTTTCCATATACATACCTTGCCATCACTGAAGGTTACCTTGTAGCCTTTGTCTTCCGTTGCCGAGATGGACACTAGGTTCTTTTTGAGGTCAGGTGCATTTAATACATCCTGGAATTTCTAGCCTTCTTGAATGGTTGTCTTCTTCCTCGATCCCCAGCTCTCCTCTTACCTTTTCTGTTGAATTTGTCATTCCTTTGATTTGCCATCAAAGGGATTTTGATCATTGTCCTGGTGTGATTCCTTTCTATCAGGGCACTCCCTTGCATAGTGACCTACTTTATCGTAGATGTAACATCGTCCTTTTCTTCCACCCTTAGGTCTAGCCTTTCCTTTTGATTGAGAAGAAGAGGCAGCAGGAGGACCTTTAGGCATGGGCATTTCTTGCACTTCTTCCCTTGTTTCTTCTTGAATGCATCTAGCCATTAATTCCTCGAAACTAGGAATTACATTATTATTCAGAAGAGTAGTCCTGAACACATACCATTCAGATGGTAATCCTCCGAGAGTTGTGAGTGCCATTTCTCTGTCAGTAATGGTTTCCCCAATAGATAGGATATCGTTCTTGATCTCGGTGATTCTTAAGAAGTATGCTTGCATACTTTCATCTTTACCCTTCTTGATTTCCCTCAACTTATTTCTAAGAAACAAAACTTGATTTGCATCATTAACTTTAAATAAACTCACCAGTTTGTCGTAGATTTCCTTGGAGGTGTCTAGATCAGAGATGTAGGCCACCAAGCGCTTGTCGATAGAGTCCCGGATGATCTTCTTTGTTTTGACTTCTCCATTTTTCCATTTGTTCCAGGCAGCAGCAGATGCATTTGATGAAGGCTCAACAATATTGCCTCTTACATGGTCCAACACTCCTCGATCTTCAAGGGTTAGATCGATAGACATCTTCCATCCGTGATAGTCAGCTTTCTCACGGAGCTTGTCTTCGGCAGGAAAGAGTGTTGAGGACCCCATAGTTATTTTAGGATAGCCTTGCCAATCTTCTCTTCAATGATTGCTCTTGCTCTTGCTCGGGCTTTGCCTTCACCTCAGCTCTGATACCATGTTAAGTTATGGTATGTTCTATGCTTATAACAGTTTACTTCTTTTTCTTATTATGTTCCACAGATTAGCAATCACATATACATAAAGTAAAGTGTAAATAGAACATTAAACGATCGACAGAAAACAAGCCAAGACAAGAGACACAAGATGTGGCGGCTAGCCAGGGACAAACCCCACAATGTGTGGGGAAACCCTTTGATCAAATCTTCTTTTATCTTCAATAATTCAGCAGAGAGAAATAGTACAATAAATCTGATTCATATCAGCAGTAGCAAACCCTAGATCAGTAACATCAGCATTAGCGGCTTCATTATCAAACTAGGGCAGACCATATCTCACAAACCGACCGTCAGATTGATTTCATTCCACCATCAAAAGTTTTGTCTTCCAGAGGAAGTTCAGATGAACCTACAGCGCAGTTCAAATGAGGAGATCTTCTAGGCCACGTAAGTCAATCTTTACTTCTGCAGTTGCAGCTTCAGTTTCAGCAGTTTCCGGCTTCAAACTAGGGCAGTCGATATCTTGCAAACCGTTTGTCGGATTGACTTCATTCCACCACCAAAAGTTGTGGCTTTCAAAGGAGGTTCAGATGAACCTACAACGCAGTTCCAAAGAGGAGATCTTCTAGGCCACGCAAGTCAATCTTTACTTCTGCAGTTGCAACTTCAGTTTCAGCAGTTTCCCGCTTCACATGTGTGAGAGAGAGAGACCCATTTCAGCGCAGTAGAGAAGAGACTCATATCTGCGCAGTAGAGAGAGAGAGATGTGATGAGATGAGTGAGTCCAAATGAGGAAAAGTCCTCTTATATTTATACACAACGTTGGTGGGTGAATAGATACGACTGTTGGGCTTCTGAGCCTACATGAGTTGTAGGTCGGCTTGATAATAATTCCATAATCAAAATAAATTCATATCTCCATGAATACTATCAGAATTGGATGATCTTTATATCAATCCTACACCTCTCGATGAGAGGAATCTAATAAAAATATTATTAGCCATGAATAAGATGACCCACATGATTTTTTTCCCTGGTTGCCAATTTTAACAATATGTGATGAATAGATCATCCACATATAGTAGAATAATGATGGTCTCATTATTCATGACTTTGATGTGGAGATTTGGGTCGGTAAAACTCTTTACGAGCCCAATTCTAAGGAGATATGCATCTATTTTTGCATACCATGCCCTATATTCTTGCTTCAAACCATATAGCTCTTTCTCAAGTCTACAAACATGAGACTCCCTATTATTAACTTCAAAGTCTTCGGATTATTTCATATACACTTCCTCATTAATGGTCCCATTTAGAAACACGTTCTTCACATCAATTTGATGGATATTCAAACCCATTGTAGCATATATTGAAACCAAAGATCTAATGGTAGTGTACCTTGCTATGGGTGCAAAGGCTTCTTCATTATCAATGCCTTCATTTTGAGAAAAACCCCTCACAACAAATCTAGCTTTGTACTTGTCTATACTTCTTGTTGTAGCTTTTACTATCTCCTGTCACACAAGTGCTTCAGAAGATATAGAAGCCTCCTAGCGACAACCTTTGGGTTGATAGGAGACCAATTCTTAGAGCATCCGAGAGGAGTGCTTTTGAAGATTATCTAAAGGCTTTCTATTGCACTCCATATGTCACGTAGTTTAAAAAGAGATAATTCAGGGGCTTGGTTAAATAGTCCTTCACCAAGGTAAACTCAAGTAAATACACCTGGTAGATATGGTTGATCTCAAAGAGAAATGTCTTGGTTCTAGTGGCCCACATACAACAATATGCAACTTAACATTGTTTTTCTAGTATAGGTAAACAAGAGGAAGGAAAGGAGGGAAATCAATGTAGAAGTCTGGACTTAGCACAAAACCCTAAGGAACAATCTCCAGTGAAAATATGGAAGAGTGAGAAGGTGAAAATGCAGAGAAAGTGGAGTGTGAATTAAGGTATCAAGCTCTATGCCTCATGAATACATTTGTCACCAAACAACAATAAGTAAATCTTGAGCACATACAGGTAATGTATGTTATCAAATAACACAAGTAAATTTGTTGTTACACAGGTACTATAGGCTATCAAATAACACGAGTAAATATGTTGTTACACAGGTAATTTTACTACTTAGCAGCAAACATACAACCATGAATGACAGTGAAGCCAACAACTTCATTACATGATTTCGGAGGATGAAAGATATACACGAAGTGATATACAAAGGGGAAAACATATTGTGCATTGCTTTGATTGGAATCAACAAAACTAATTCATTAATCCTTGAAGATGGAATCCAAATCACCAATCCATTACATTTAACAATTGTACATGTCCGAGCACCATATGAACTACCAAATTGAACCAAAGTGGAACCACTTTCTCTGCAAACAGAGGGCCTCTAGAATGCATAATTTTGGAACCTCTTTTAAGTGTTTCTTCCCTCTATTTATAAGGAGAGGGGGATCTTTGAAAGAAGTTACAAAATATCTCAGTCAAGCTCTAGCTTTCTGATCGACTAGTTGTCTCAGTGTGTGAAGGTATGCTACCCAAATCATTATAAAGGATTTGATTCCTTTCTTTAAAATTCATAAATTAAAAAATAAAATAAATAAGGAAAATTGAATGATGGTTTAGGAAAATATCTCCCTGCGATTCCTATGATGGCCTCTGATCAGGCCATGCCTTTTCCATGATGTTCCTATTTAGTTGTTCGGTCAGTTAACCTGTCACTCTCACCTTAACTGCTTGAGTTCCCCACTCCCTAGAGGTGGAAGCGATCAACTGTCAGTTGCTTGTCACAGTGTAGAAACAGAGATCGACCTGGTAGTCTTTAATGGCTTAACTGTGTGGAGCTCCATGCTGAGAAATTAATTCTCAGGTGACCTACACACTGCTTCCTGAGTCCCATACCTCCATTTACTCATTGAAGACATGTGTCGGAGCATAGAGATGGCTTGTATCGCCTCAAGGTAGACCCAACACTCTTTCCCACGGATCATGGTCCTTGCTGCCTTGACCCAGTGATCTTCAACAATTGCCATTACTCCTGAGACCAAATATTGGAAATACTGAGGGGGGTGAATCAATATTTCCTTTCAATTGTTATATTTACTAGTTAGATCACTTATAATTAGAACACAAAATGAAAAATAAGAATAAATAATTTTATTAACTTATTCTTTATAATAAATCCAATACAATATAGTGTAGGGCTCCCAACCTTGTCACTTAAGGCACTAACCTCTAGGGCTCCAACCCTATCTTCCAAGGCACCAACCTTGTCTCTATGAGGCTCCAACCTCTAGCTTCAATTTTTCAAGATACTTTTGATGATTCTTCACGACTCCAATTATCTTCTTCAATGAGCCTTGCAAATATCTTCAGCAATGCTTTCTCCAAATCTCTTCATTAATGGCAACATTGTCTTCTCATAAGGTTTCACCATTGCTCTTCATGTCACCCAAACAAAATTCTCCAAGGTTATTCCATGAGGGCTTAAATCATGCATCAAGGTCTTCACTAATGCCTCCAAGGTGTCTTCAATAAATTTCCAAAGAACTATCCAAGGCAATGAAGGATTCTCCAAGGAATACTTAAGAATGCTTCAAAAGTCAATAGTTCTTCACTAGTCTTCACAAATGAAGAAGTATGTCAACAAGTCTTCACAAGATTTCCAAAATAGACTTCAAAAAGTGTTCTAGATGCTCAAGATAGTTTCCAAAGAAACCTTTAAATTCAAAGCTCCAAGTACAAGGACTACTGCAAACTCTATTTCAAGGCTTCATCAACATGTCCCATAGTTGTCTTCAAATGCTAGTCCAGAATGTGCTTCAAAAAGTGTGCTCTAAAGTATCAATCTTCAATAGGTGTGCTTCAATGTTGTCTTCAAGATCTTCAATTCTTCAAGGGTCCTCCAATAAGATATATTTTGCACAACTTCTTTATAAGATTGCACCAAACTTTCACCTTGTCCACTGTCCAAAAGCTTCAATTTCTTTGTTACCCAAGGCTTCAAATACTCCACTGTTCAAAGCTCTAAGTACTTCACTTCAAATTATCCTTTAAATAATGACTATAATCTGCTCCAAAGGATGTCAATGGACTTCTTCAAAAAAAATGTCATCAAGCTGCTTTAAATGTGATTATAAGTTTTCCTCAAAAAATGTGTCACAATCTACTTTCTAACATCATTGGATTACCCTAGATCGAATCATAGAAAATACGAAAAGTTTTAGTTTCAAGGCTTATGTGCAATGGATATTTCTTCAAGTGGACTGAGCTTCCTTCTACAACTAGACTGAGCTAGATAATAGATTCAAACTTCAAAAATTATCCCTGCAATCAAGATAGAGCCTTCAATACTTTTGCAATAGGTTCAAGCTTCCTTGGTTTAGTCTTCACCAAAAAGATAAGGTGTATGTTCAAACAGAATTTGACCTACCTCAATTAGCTTCAGATCCTTGTCTTATTTCCATCGCAGAGAGTACCACATCATTGCTCTAAAATACTTGTATATTATGTGAGGTAAGTGGTCTGCTCTTCTTGATCGAGTTCAACAAGTCTGAGCTTCCTTGTATTTTCTGTGATTAGGTTCTGTTCTCAACATAGTCTTTGACACCCAAAACAGAAATATCATTAAGCTCTTTTTCCTCAGCCTTCAGTTCACGAGGTGTGAACCCTTTATTGTTATCCGAGATCACTTCACCAAATTGGATAAGGCATATGCTTAAACAATTAATCTTATTTTTCCTCCTTGGGTTTTGTCTCCTTCTAAGCCTCATATCTGTATTGATCACTGAGATTGGATGATTTGAATGTTGAGTTTTAAACATTAATATATACTAGTTTTTTGAGTTATATGAATAGATACGTCAGTTGGAGGAGAGGCCGAATTTTGTTGAAGCCGACATATCTTTAGGATATTTTTTAACATTTTTTATTTGTCTGCCATGTGATGTATGCATTACATATATCTTCCATGTGAATATAAGACCTTGTCTACCATGTGAAAGATGGATCATATAAGATCTTGTCTACCATGTGGAAGATGGATCATATAAGATATTTTATGCCATGTGGAAGATGTATCATATAAGACATTGTCTACCATGCAAGTGTTATATCCCATGAGTGATGTATTACACCATGTTGTTGCATTATGTTTTCCATGTATGGTCATGTATGCCAGTAATCAAAGTTATTTCATTGTTGCTAATAAGGAATTTTATTTATTTATTTTTATTGTTTCAAAACATATTTGGAGCCACAGATTATGTTTATTTTAATAATGTTTGGTAGTGTGTAATGTAAGATAATGTATGGATAGGATCAAGGTATTTTATGAAATATGTAATTTAGGAATTAGGGTTTCATAATTAATGAACGACGACGTGGATTACGATAGAACTAAGGTTTTTGGACAAGGGTAAGGGTTAGGGTTTATTAGGCTAAGGACTAGGGTTTTATCATTTATCAAATGTTAGATTAGGGATTCCGAGTAATTAGGGTTTTCTCAAGGTTTGCATGAGGTTAGGGTTATTCATGCATCACATGAATATTTTCCATCTCCAATAATGCCATATTGACATCAATGACAACCTTGACCAACAGTCTCCCCCTTTTTCATTGATGAAAAATATTATTTCCTTCAACATTCTCTCCCCCTTCGACGTCAATGGAAAACGTGGTGCCCAAGTACTCCCCCTATCAAGGTGCTCTTCCTTCTGGAAATACGGTCCGTGATAGGTGTGTTTGCATTTATTCATGTGATGAACCAACTCCCCTTGCCTTCATAAAATCATTTAGCTCAAGAAAGATTGCTTGCCTTGTGATCAAGTGGAAGACATCTTCAACAATGGTCCATTGAATGAGTAAATGATTATGTTCTTCAATGGAGTTTCTCCCAAGAGATGATCTATCAAAAGATGATTGTCCATGTGTGACTCATCAAGGGATCTGGACAACTTTTGCAAGAGTAGTAAAAAATCATAAGCTCTGCCTAACAGTATGCATGGTCTCCTTTTTGGCAAGAGTCTCATCGTCAAATACTCGGAATATTATATTTTCCAAAGATGTCTTCATCAAATCAACAACATGTGTTGTTGGCTTGAGTGTTCAAGAGACTTTCTGATCCAATTTTCTTCCTTCTCCATACTTGTGTAACTTTCTTTTCTGGCTTGGTAGTCATGGTTTTAGCTTGTTTAGGGACCCAAGTCAAGTTACAATCATGAGCCATATGTCCAATGTTATGACATTTCAAGCAATCCATGTTGTTAATGAATGAGGAATCATGACTTCCTCTTGCATAGTTGGTTCTAGGGTGCAAATGTGGACCATTATATTTGTCCTTGTGGTATGCCCTACAATATTTTTCCATGTGCCTAAAATTTGTACAAGAATAGCAATAACCAAAAAATATACTTTGGTACTTGGAGGATGGAGATTGCCTTGATGTACTTCTAAAGTCATTATTCCTTGGGATCCTTTGATGATATCCATTTCCTCTTGCATCTTTGACACCATCCGCATATAGTCTTGGAGGAGCATTTCTTCCAATGTCATATTGACTCTTTTCCTTGCTTTTTCTGGAACTGGGGGGAATCAATATTTCTTCCAAGATTATCCACATCCTTGTTGTTTGAAGCATTAGGGTTTGCATCATTTTTTTAAGAGTTCACCTGTATATCCAAGACTTGATTTATCAAGAGGAGATATTTAATGACTTAGGATGTCATCTAGAGTTTGAGAGCTCTTAAGACTCTTGTTTAGATGATCAACTTATTTATTTAGGAGATCAATTTCTTCTTTCATCAACTTGCATTCTTCATCCTTCTTTGCTATATGGTTCTCCATTTCTTCCCTCATCTTGGTTGATTCACATGATTGGGCCTTAAGTGAGGTGATTTTTTATTTTAATTTGGTGATTTCTTCATCCTTTTCTTCTAGTTGGCATGTCATGGCATCGACTTGTCCTTGTGCTTGTTTATTTGCTTCTTCTAGTTGAGATTTAAGGGAGGAGACCTCTTCCTTGTATTGACCAATTCATGCTTCAAGTTTTTCAAAGTCCTTGTGTCTTTGCTCAAGGTAACTTGACAAAGTGTCTTCCTTTTTCTTTTTTTATCCAATTGATTTGTCATGGATTTGACTTCTTCATGGTGTCTTTTCTTATTTTGATGATAATCCTCCTTTAGCTTGGTGAGCTCCTTATCTCTTTCCTGTACCTAAAGCTTAAATAAGTCAACTTCCTTCCTAGTCTTGTCTAAGTCATAGTAACCATCTTGTGCTCCTCATTTTCTCTATCTAATTTTCTTATCTCTTCTAGGGCAACTACAAGTTTTTCGTTGAGATATTCTTTGGATCATCTTTAATTTCTTCATCTTGTAGGTCTTCCTTGGCCTTGATGTTTTCATTCTTGTTTTCAGCTTCCTTTATGGGTTATAGATTTCCTTCTTGCTTTCCATCATCTTCATGAATAGAGGTCATGGTCAATGCTCCTTTTGAGTGAAGATCTTGAAGTTTGTCTCACATACCTTTTTCCAATGAACATTTCTCCACTTTGGACTTTATAGGATTTGGTAGCCCACCGAAGATTGATTTTATCGCTCTTGCATTATACTCTTTGGATTCTACTTCCATCATGCTTTCAATAATCACTGAATTCCAGACTTCAAAGTCTTGAACCATTAATAAATTCTTCATTCTTACCTTCCATATATCAAAGTTTCCATTGAATAATGGAGCTTTTCCAATTTGATTATCTTTAGTTTTCACAGTTGAGGAAGTGATATCTTTAGAAGGAATGGAGGCTTTCTTCCTTGGCTTTTTCATTTTTTTTCTAATGATCTACCTTCAAGATGTTAGGATTTGAGTGAAGGTACTAGCTCTGATACCAAATGTTGAAAATACTAAGAGGGGGGTGAATCAATATTTCTTTTTAATTGTTATTTTTACCAGTTAGATCACTTATAATTAGAATACAAAATGAAAAATAAGAATAAATACTTTTGTTAACTTCTTCTTTATAATAAATCCAATACAACATAGTGTAGGGTTCCAACCCTAGATGAAGACACTAATTTTCAACCTCCCAGCCTCCAACCTGTATTTTTCCAAGCACTGACTTGGACTTCCCAAGGCTCCAACCTTGTCACTTTGAGGCACTAACCTCTAGGCTCCAACCATATCTCTGGTACAGGCTCCAACCTAGTCTCTTGAGGAATAGTATCCTTTAGGGCTCCAAACCTATCTTCCAAGGCACCAACCTTGTCTCTGTGAGGCTCCAACCTCTAGCTTCAATATTTCAAGATAACTTTGATGATTCTTCATGGATCCCAATATCGTCTTCAACGAGCCTTGTAAATCTCTTCAGCAATGCCTTCTCCAAATCACTTCATTAATGACAACCTTGTCTTCTCAAAAGGCGTCACCATTTCTCTTCATGTCACCTAAACAAAATTCTCCAAGGTTATTCCATGAGGGCTTCAATCATGCATCAAGGTCTTCACTAATGCCTCCAAGGTGTCTTCAATAAATTTCCAAAGAACTATCCAAGACAATGAAGGCTTCTCCAAGTGTTGTGGTGCTACAACCACCCTCCAAAATTTTTCCTTAGCCTATTTTGGAGCCTCCCTGCCAAACTCACACAACACTTTGTCTTTCTTCGTCAATTACTTAGGCTTCAGTGTTTTCCTCGCACAAAGGTAGCTTGTCGATCACAGTCGATCCATTCCCCTCATAAGATGTTTACTCGAACTTGGTCCAGCTGCAGGTTGAGCAGCTTCCCCTTGAAAATTTCACATTCCTGGAGGGCAACCAACCTTCCCTCTAGGAATTGTGTAATCCTCTCCGATAGCCTGCTAGGCTCCAGGATTGCGCAATCCTACCAGCCAACCCTCCCAGTAGGATTTGGAAATTTTTCCTAGTGATGGGTTGTTCAACCCAGGATTTGGACAAATTTGGGTAGCAGTCAACTACTCTGCCCATAAATTGTGCAATCCCCTTGGGAAGTGAGCCGAGCTCCCAGCCAGGAATGTGCATTTTTACCGAGCAGTGGAGCACTCGCATGCATGAACAGTCCAGTTGACTAGTTCCACTCGGGACCGAGGATACTTGACTTGCATGCATGCATGAATTGATCTCCCTGAATAGCAAAAAACAAAATGAAAAATGCATCCCATGATTCAAGGAGCTATTTTTAGCAGCCAGGGGTTACATGCAAAATCGTTTTAGAAGTTTTCCTCCAAGTGTCGCTTTTTCCTAGATTTGTGGCATGCACGTCATGAGACAAAAATTATTTATTCGACACATCAGATCTCATTCACTCACATCGATCTTGGAGCTCTAACATCCCACAACACATCCAGGACTCTTTGACACATCTAGCTCAGCTATTCATGGGTAAGTGGCCTCAACTTGTATTTTTCAACATTTCTATCACTTTTTGTGTATTCTCTTGTGTGAGTGTTGTTTGCTTGATTTATTTGAACGCCTACTGTCATTTACATATATTCTATCTTGTCCTAGCTTTGTTTCAATTTTCATTTCTATCTCACTACTATCACATGCATGAGACTGTTTTGCATGGATGTTCTCCCAACCGACGAACGACCTCACCCACATGCATGTTGATCTGTTTACTGAATCTTCCATTCATGTTTTTCATGCATTGTTTATCACTTCTCCTATCACTTAGTGTCACCATGCATTTCATCGACTTACTTTCTTTCAGTTGCCCATTGACGAGTTGGGCCAACCTTGGCCCGCTCTTTGCCTTCACCATGGCTGCATTGCGTAATCTGGGGAAGGAAGGCTCACCTTCCTCTCTAGTTTTGCACATTCTGGCCCAGCACTGGCCTCATGGAATTTTTTTCACATTCCTAGAGGACAGTGGCTGCTTGGCCCAGGAAATTGCACAAATCTGTCCCCGGGCCAGCAGTCCCTCCCAGCTAGAATTGCACATTGCGTAATCCTAGTAGCCAGCTGCCCAACTGGATTGCACATTTCACAAATCTAGTAGCCAGTCCAACCTCTTAGACAGTCCAGACTACCTTTTGCATAGTTCTAGAAGCTAGTCACTCAACCTCCCATTGAAATTTGTGCAATCTTGCTCATCAATTTCCCAGGTATGTGTTGTGTCCTTCCTCGGATCTTTGTTTTAACTGACATATTTCTTGCCATGCGTGCTGATTGTTTCTAGATCTTTTAGGTGTTCATCTGTCTCAATGACTTCCAAGAGAACAGGATCTCAGGACACTAATGGTATGGCAGCTGGAGCAGCAGTTGAGCAGGTGTCCTTTGGTTTGTCGATCTATGAAGATACGAAACTGCATCTGGACAAGGAAATCAAGCTGAAGTGGAAAGAGGTGAATGAAACATTCACAGGTACTTTTGGGGAAGACCTTGAAGACTGTCAAGTGTACGTGAACATTCATAAGTCCGTCTTGTACTGGATTTCATGCAGATACCCCACGTTCACATGCGCAGACATGCGTCTCTCACACTGACCCCGCGAAGGTGACCTTGAACAGTGTCAGTGGGACGAAGCTTGCAACCTTCTGGGCATGAGATTACAATGAGATGTATCAGATGACCGAGCCCATGACTGTCATGACTCCCCCATTCAACTTTCCCAACAATAGAGGCCACTCCAGAGATATTTTGAAGGATTGGGTAAAGGAGCCAGCTCATTTCAGGATGATCCCCAATCAAATCTATAAGACGAAGATAATGAGGAAGGCATACTAATACTTGGTCATATTCACATGTTGACTGAGTGGCCAAGTGAGCACTGAGACCTTCCCTCAGAGTTGGGTGGTCATGCTGCACCAACTGGCTAGAGAAGAAAGACCATGCAACTGGTCTGGCACACTGGCTCATCAGCAGAAGGAGAAAGTCATGAAGGCTTGACAGTCACCCGATGGAATGCATGCAGAGATTTACATGTACGCATACATTCTATATGCAGTCTATACCCGACATGAGTTCCTTGGCTTAGAGTGGGCATGTTCACTAGCAGATAATGTTGTGAGCACGTATTTCAAGTTATTGTCCGAGTGCAGCTTCAAAGGATTGATCATACGGTTGTCTGACCATCTTGTCACCCCAGTGTACAGGTTGATATTCGAACAGGATCCACCCTGCATGTTAGAAGAAGCGATGAAGGCATTGTTAGTCATTGCAAATTGGTATGCCTCACCAGCTGGCACGTTCATCCAAGTGTTCAGTGCAGAAAAGAATCTGCATGTTTTGCCAAAGTTTGCTTTCAACGTGCTTATCATGCAAGAAGTAGCATATCATATCTTAGTAGGATTGACATCTAGGTTGCAGTAGAAGAAGAATGCACCTTGGCTCACTCTTCCATTGCAGATTGGGTTATACGAGATTTGGAGCATCAAGCAAGCGAATGTCGAAGCTGAACAGATGAAGAAGTACCCGTTCAACCTCTGAAGCTTCAACCCATATGACCCACATTGCTTTGTGAAGGATCACTGCATGAGAGTTCAGTTCAATTGGATCCATGGGGCATGTAATTGGGCTGAGGAGGACTCATGGAGGTATTGCTACAATTCCTCCAAACCCAATAAACAGGTTGGTTTCACCATAGAGTGGTTAGCACAGCAACATGAAGCAGCATCATGGAGAACACCAGTAGCAGTAGAGGCAGCAGAGCAAAGCATACCTATGCATGAAAAAGGGAAGAGAAATATTGTCGACCGCATGGAGGAGGAACAAAGCTGCAAGTTTCGAGTAGAACAAGTAGCTATGGCTATTCAACAGAAGAGGTAGTAGCGCAACAAGAGAATCATGCGAAGTCAGAGGGATAAGAACAGAATGGAAGAAGCAGAGAATGAGTTGCATGAGCTAAGGGAGAATCTCCGGAAAGAACAAGAGATGCGCCAACAAGAGAAGGAAGTGCAGCAGCAGTAGATTCAGCAGGGGGCACATCACGTGCAGACAGACGAAGCAACGCCCATACAAGTAGTTGATTCTTCTGAACAGCTGGCATTAGCAAAACAAGGTGAACCCTCACAGGAGCAAGACTTTTCTCATGAGATAGAAAAATCTCTTGAACAGTTGGATGTAGACATGGAGCAGCAAGAGTTGGAACAAGACACTAACCCCATGCCTCACCAAAGAGAGGTCGACTCACCTGCTTCAATGCATCCAGATTATGAGCAAGTCTCAGATGACCAAGGAGGCACTGAGATCCTTGGTGGTCAACCAGAAGCAGAGATGCACAACATCTCCTTTGACGAATCTCATCACAGAGTTGTGCAGTCTCAGAGAGTACCGACTCCGGAGGACCAAACATCCCCTATGCAATTTAAAGAGCAAGTGATCGTGACTGATGTGCACAAGCATCCAGCTGCGTTGGCTGATGCAACTAGAGTGTATGTCAAAGCCACTAGCTCGAGTGTTCGTTTTCTTATAGCTGAGAATGAGCGAATGGCAAAGGAACTACGTGTGGCCAAATAGGGAGGAGACTTGGTGACAATGTCCATCCGAGCTGAACTAAAGAAGGAAATACTGGATGAAGTATTGTCCTTGGACATAGTTATGCGAGCATTGTACTCCAAGTTTGGTACCATGCATCAAGCACTCATTCATCTCCACAGATGGCAATAGCAATGTGCAAGAAGAGTACGCATCTTGAAGAACATACATACTATTGTTGATAACATGCGAGCATGGACGATGAAGTAGAAGGGAGCCCCGCTTCACTTGCCAAAGATGATGAAGGCCAATGCGGTCGAGTTGCATGCACGTATCCAGAGTTGGTTCTGGAACTATGAACACCTACCGCAACTCACCACTAGCATACAAGCTTCCCATGCATGGGTATTCAAAATCATGGAGGTTATAGTGCACACTCATGCGATCCCATTACTTGGGACCCTCACCCAGGTGAAGACCAATAAGAAAGTCCAACAGGATCTTGACTTGTACTTCGACGAGCTGATGCGCACCGCCACCAACCCAGAGTTTGCCTATTAGTACAGACATCATGCGTAAGTACGTTGCTAGTCTAGCCACAATAAAGACAATGATGTGTATGCTCACAGACGAGTTGGACAGAGGAGCCCAAGCAGTGTACCCAGATGCTATGGAGGAAAGATTCAGGTTTCAGATGGATGTCACAGCAGAACACACAGATACTCTCAAGGACTACCAATCTTAGCATCAATATGTCATTGTTAATCAGCATGAGGATGTCGAGCAATTGGACTTCTATGGTTGTCTAAGTCCAAATGATGTCTAGTTTGGCTTTTCCAAGCCATTGTTCACATGGGTACAGGTGCATTATAATGTTGATTCATGTCAAGTGTAAGTCAAGTGTCAAGAGTGGATATAACAGTCATAGAGTAGGTGAAGAGTCATGAGGGTAGTTGAATGGTCACAAAGGGGAATTTCAAGGGTCACTCCACCCTTTGCTATAAATAGTCCCTCATAACTAATTATATAGGCTTTTGGTCAGCCAAGATTCTATTAAGACTATCTTGAAGAAGGCTTGGATAGTATTGTAACGCACTTGGCTTCTCCACTACACAGAGCTAGTACATCTTTTTGGAGGAGCAGGCGGATGTGGTTGTAACGTTGCACTGTTGGGGCTAGCAGGTTTACATGGATGTATTGTATGATTGTGACTTACACTTCTTTATATAATAAAATCCAACATATTTTCATGCATATCTTGTTATTGTAGTTGGACTGCTCCTATTGCTTTAATGATATGTGTTGTTTAAATTACACACTTGTGTATGAATTGATTCACATGCAATTATATGAATCTTGTTGTCAATGTGTTGCATATGTTGTTAATGTTGTCACTGTCCATGTCAACTGCTCTATTGGACATCAAACAAACCTTTCACTTGAACCTTGCTATAACAACCGTCACACTCGTCTCAAACTGATCTATGAGTGTTGTACGTGTTATCTTACCTTGTATGATGTGATTGCCGCATCCGAGTGGACTGCTCCGCCGGAAGCTGTGCATGTCCTTTGTGTTGTGTGTTCCTAGCCGATTTGGGACTGATCCCTTTCAACCTGGAACTCACCTTCACCTCCTTCCCCTTTCGAAGTGTTGGAACCTCTCATACACCTTCCTTGACTCACTGCATCAGTCACACCCTTGCTGATAGAGTTATTCTACTTGCCTCTGTGAAACACCGCGGTCAAGGCATTACCTTATGACCCACTTCTAGGACTCCTACACCAAATGGTCTGAGGTATAATTGGGACTTCTTACCGGGGAGATACCCTTAACATGTTGGTGGATCTAGCACCGTCAACACCAAGGAATGCTCAATAATTCTTCACAAGTAAATAATTCTTCAGTAGTCTTCTGAAATGAACAAGTCTGTCAACCAGTCTTCACAGGATTTCCAAATTAGACTTCAACAAGTCTACTAGATGCTCAAGATATTTTCCAAAGAAACCTTTAAATTCAAAGCTCCAAGTACAAGGACTACTGCAAACTTTGTTTCAAAGCTTCATCAAGATGTCCCATAGTTGTCTTTAAATGCTGCTCCAGAATGTGCTTCAGCAAGTGTGCTCTAAAGTATCAGTCTTCAATAGGTGTGCTTAAATGTTCTCTTCAAGATATTCAATTCTTCAAGGGTCCTCAAATAATATATCTTTTGCACAACTGCTTTAAAATATTGCACCAGAATTTCACCTTGCCCACTGTCCAAAAGATTCATTTTCTTTCTTGCCCTAGGCTTCAAATACTCCACTATTCAAAGCTCTAAGTACTTCAATTCAAAGCCTCCTTCAAATAATGACTATATTCTACTCCAAAGGATGTTAATGGACTGCTTCAAAAAAAATGTCATTAAGATGCTTTAAATGTGATTATAAGACTGCCTTAAAAAATGGGTCACAATCTGCTTTCTAACATCGCTGGATTACCCTAGATCAAATCATAGAAAATAGGACAGTTTTGAGTTTCAAGGCTTCTGTGCAATGGAGATTTCTTCAAGTGGACCAAGCTTCCTTCTACAACTAGACCGAGCCATATAATAGATTCAAACTTCAGAAATTATCCTTGTAATCAAGACAAAGCCTTAAATACTTTTGCAATAGGTCTATGTTTCCTTGGTTTAGTCTTCACCGAAAAGATAAGGTGTATGCTCAAACAGAATCTAAGCTACCTCCATTAGCTTCATATCCTTGTCTTATTTCCACCGCAGAGAGTACCACAACACTTCTCCAAAATACTTGTATACTGTGTGAGGTAAGTGGTCTTCTCTTCTTGACTGAGTTCAACAAGTCCGAGCTTCCTTGTATTTTCTGTGATTAGGTTTTGTTCCCAACATAGTCTTTGACACCCAAAACAGAAATATTATTAAGCTCCTTTTTCCTTGGCCTTTAGTTCACGAGGTGTGAACCCTTTATTTTTATCTAAGATCACTTCACCGAATTGGATAAGGTATATGCTTAAACAATTAATCTTCTTTTTCCTCCTCGGGTTTTGTCTCCTTCTGAGCCTCGTATCTGTATTGATCACCAAGATTGGATGGCTTGAATGTTGAGTTTTAAACATTAATATATACAAGTTTTTGAGTTATATGAATAGATACATCAGTTGGAGGAGAGGCCAACTTTTGTTGAAGCCGACATATCTTTAGGATATTTTTTAACATATTTTTTTATTTTTCTTCCATGTGATGTATGCATTACTTCTATTTGCCATGTGATGTATGCATTACATCTATCTGCCATGTGAATACAAGACCTTTTCTTCCATGTGAAAGATGGATCATATAAGATCTTGTCTACCATGTGGAAAATGGATCATATAATACCTTTTCTACCATGTGGAAGATGGATCGTATAAGACCTTGTCTACCATGCGAGTGTTATATCCCATGAGTGATGTATTACACCATGTTGTTGCATTATGTCTTCCATGTATGGTCATGTATGCCATGTTTGTCTACCATTAATCAAAGTTAATGCCATGTATGGTCATTTATGCCATGTTTGTTTGCCATTAATCAAAGTTAATGCCATGTATGGTCATGTATGCCATGTTTTTCTTCCAGTAATCAAAGTTATTTCATTGCTGCTAATAAGGATTTTTTTTTTATTGTTTCAAAACATATTTGGAGCCAAGGATTATGTTTATTTTAATAATGTTTGGTAGTGTGTAATGTAAGATAATGTATGGTTAGGATCAAGGGATTTTATGAAATATGTAATTTAGGAATTAGGGTTTCATAATTAATGAACGAGGACATGGATAATAATAGAATTAGGGTTTTTGGACAAGGATAAGGCTTAGGATTTATTAGGCTAAGGACTAAGATTTTATCATTTAATGAATGTTAAACTAGGGCTTCCAAGTAATTAGGGTTTTCTCAAGATTTTCATGAGGTTAGGGCTATTCATGTATCACAGGAATATTTTCCATCTCCAACAATGCCATATTGACATCAATAACAACCTTGACTAACACAAACTCCTCTGTTCCGACATTCAATCTTGTAGCTGCCAACCCATACAACTTTAACTCTCTATATTACATTATCAGAGCCCAAAACGTCCTGTATTATTGTAATAGTGTTATATCAGAGCTTTTACTCATCAAGACTTTTATTCTTAAAGACATTACGAAAATAGAGTTTTGATGTCCTTGGCCCCTTTTGTTTAGCCCCTTTCTATTTTCCTCCATGGGACTAGGTGCGGTGACTGGAGGTTTAGCCTTAAGGCGCTAGGGCATTTTATTCCTTCCCGAGGGTCTGATTTCCTTTGTTAAGAGTTTAGTGCCCTTGGTTCTATAATTTTTTCTCGACCATGTGCCAGACCTGATACCGAAGCCCCCGTATTGACATGTTTTCGATTGCCAACTGTTATAAAGTGCTGACATCCTCAACCCCTGATATGTGGACCTCCGATATGACATAATCACACCACGTGACACTTCCTGAGTGGTGACATGTGTCACCTAGATTTGTCCCATTAGGCTCCCTCAAAATTCCAAAACTGAATTCCACATGTCCTTCTGTACCACCACATTATGCTAACATCAGATGCCACTATATATTATCAGAACCAATCATATGCCGCCATGCGTCATTATCGGAGCCAATCCTATGCTAACACATGTCTTGCTAGAGGAGAGAGAAAAGATCCCCCCCCATATTTGGTTTTGTGATGAAATCCTTTGTTAAATATTTATTGGCATTCTTGGTTGTTTTTTAACACTATTAGCGCTTCACCTATATCAAATTTTAAAAGGTTGTCACCTAAAGAAGTTCTGATTCTCCGATTTCCGATATGCCTGATGTGCCGATGTGTTGATCTCCTCCAAGCTCTGATGTTGCGACCATCGATCTCTAATGTCTATGGACCTTTGATATGCGATGCACTGATATGCTATGTTTCTCTGATGTGCGATCACTAATATTGCAATCTTCGATATTCCTTCTCTCCTAAGGCTTCAAATCCTTGAAACTTTGGCAAACCATATCTTTTCATCTATGAGTCCATTTTCAAACTTCCACGTATAGTTGGAAAGCTTCTTCAAAGAACTTTCCAATAGAGAGGGTCTGATGTAGGCTTTGAGTCCTTCCATGGCTTGGAAGATGACTACAAAATTGTCTTCTCTTTTGTGCTCTTTTGACACCATTTGGCACCATTTGAACAATTTTGTAGTAAGCAATAACATTGGCTCCAATTGGGGACATTGCCCTACTAGCAAGGTGTTGAGAACCTGCAGACTAGTAGTCTTCACCATTGGGCATGGAAAATTAAATTGAACCTATAAAACCAGAAAATCTCCATGGATCTACTGGGAGTCCTTACCTCATAATACTGAAATGCAGAACTACAAACTGCACGATTTCAGAGGAGGAAGGACATACATGAAGTGATATAAAAAGGGGAAAACGCATTGCACATGCTATGAAACTAGCTCACAAAAAGATAGAAAAGATAGATCAACGCCTTAGAATTCAGCCTCTTCGAGGGGGAAACCTCCTTCACATTACATAAATGAACAATTCTTAGATGATTCAAATGACAAAACCTCCTTTTTATATATAGGAGTCTAAGGAGTCACAATATAACCTAGCCGACCTAACAATAATAATATAAAGCCACAAAAATAACAATAGAGGGGTTCTATGGGGCACAACAATATTAATAAGGGATACGACTACAATAGTAATGGGGTAATGATCACTAGTATTATAGGGTCCTATCATGCCCCTCTCCTTCAAAAAAAGTGTGGTCCTCAATGCTTGAGTAGTTCTGGATGCTTCTGTATAAAATTCTCATCCTCCCATGTGGAATCCTCAGCGGATAAGTTCTTCCACTTGATGAGATACTCCGAGATTGATCGATTTCGTAGCTGTCAAGTTCTTGTTTATGTGACTGCTTCTGGTTCCAATATAATTTTTCCTTCCTCATCAAGTTCTAGCAATATTGTTTGAACTGGGAGCTTGTCGCCTATAACCTTCTTCAAACATGAAACATGGAAAATTGGGTGCACTCGAGACATTGCAGGAAGCTCCAATTTGTATGCCATAGTACCAATCTTTTGCAACACCTTGTACGGACCATAATACCTTGGTGATAATTTATTATCCTTCTTAGCTTTTTTGAGGGACATTTATTTATATGGTTGTAGCCGTAGGAATACCCAATCTCCTGCACCAAAACTTATTTCGCTACGGTGTTGATCTGCCTGTTGTTTCATTCTATTTTGTGCCAACACGAGGCTATCCTTTAAGAGTTGGAGGACTTGTTGTTGATGTTCAACGTGATGTTCCACTGCTTGAACCTTAGAATTTTCTCTTAAATATGATGTGATGGATGGTGGCTGATATCCATAAAGTGCCATAAATGGGGTCATTTTTGTTGTTGTATGGAAGGAAGTGTTATACCACCATTCAGCCAAAGGCAACCATTTGACCCATTGTGTCTGTTTATCAGATACAAAGCAACGAAGATATCCTTCCAAACATTTGTTTACTATCTCAGTTTGCCCATCAGATTGAGGATGATAAGATGAGCTATGAGTTAACTGAGTACCAAGACAAAAAAATAATTCTGTCCAAAAATTTCCAGTGAAAATGGGATCTCTATCACTTACAATAATCTTTGGGTTTCCATGTAGCTTTTGAATTGTTTCCATAAATGCAGTAGAAACTGTCCTGGCTTTCAATGGATGTGATAATGCACAAAAGTGTGCATACTTGGTAAGTCTGTCAACTACTACCATGATGACACTCTTTCCCTCAGACTTGGGTAAACCTATGATAAAATCCATTGAAACCTCCTCCCAATGTTGGCTTGGAATGGATAAAGGTTGTAATAGACCCGGGGTCTTAATTGTTTCAACTTTATTTTGTTGGCAAACCAAACATTCCGCCACAAACTTTTGAATATCTGATTTAAGGCCATCCCAAAAAAATTCCTTCTTAACCCTGTGGTAAGTTTTTAAAAATCCTGAGTGTCCTCCTAAGGGAGAAGTGTGCAATTCCATAAGAATCTTTTGTTTGAGTTGCGAATTCTTACAGAGGTATAAGCGATCTTTGTACCATAACGAATCATTTTGCCAGCTAAATGTATCATATTAACTGGAATCTTGTTGTAACTTTCGAATAAGTGCCCACACTTCTTTATCATTCTTCCACTCCTCCCTTGCTTCATTTATCCAATTGGGTTGGATAATAGAAATGGCACACAACAACGCTTCCACATCCTCATCCTTTCTTGAGAGTGCATCTACCACCACATTTTGCTTCCCTTTTTTGTAGATGATTTCAAAGTCATAACCCAACATCTTTGTGACCCAATTTTGTTGCTATTCAGAGGATAATCTTTGTTCTAAAAAGTATTTAAGGCTATCATGATCTGTTTTTACCTTGAAGTGTCTTCCCATTAGGTAGGGTCGCCATTTCTTAAGTGCATGTAGTATTTCCAACATTTCTTTCTCATAAATAGCTTTGTGTAAAAACTTTCCCTTGATTGGACGACTTTCAAAAGCAATGGGTCTTTCATCTTGCATTAAAACAACACCAATTCCATTTCCTGAAGCATCACATTCCACAATAAAGGTTTGGGTGAAGTCTGGTGTAGCTGAGACCGATGCTTGGCACATTGCCTCTTTAAGATGTTCGAAGGCCTTTGTTGCTTCTGGAGTCCATGAAAATGCATATTTCTTCAATAATGTTGTTAGAGGTGCTGCTATTCTCCCATAATTTTTAACAAACTTGCGATAATACCCTGTCAACCCGAGAACTCCTCACAGATTCTTTATGGATGTAGGGATTTTCCATTCCTTAATGGCTTTAATTTTGCTAGGGTCTACCTTAACTCCTTCATGAGATACAATATGACCCAGATATTCCACCTCTTGTACTCCAAAGAAACATTTGGATCTTTTTGCATATAATTGTTTCTCCTCCATTAGTTGTAGCACCATGTCAACATGTGCAACATGATCCTTCCAAGACTTGCTGTAGATTAGTATATCATCAAAAAATACTAACACAAATTTTCTAAGGAAGGGTTTGAAAATGGAATTCATCAAACCATGAAATGTAGAAGGTGCATTGGTAAGGCCAAAATGCATGACCAAAAATTCATAATGACCCTCATGAGTTCTAAATGCTGTTTTTGGAATGTCTTCAGTCTTCATTCTGATTTGATGATATCCTAAACGAAGATCCAACTTGGTGAAGTAAATTGATCCATGCAATTAATCCAATAATTCATCAATGACAGGAATGGGAAACTTATCTTTAATAGTGAGCTTGTTGAGCTGCCTATAATCTGGACACATGCACCATGATCCATCCTTCTTGTGCACCAATACTACTGGAGCAGAGAAAGAACTTTAACTAGGTTGAATTATACCAGCCTCTAGCATTTCTGAAACCATACGTTCAATTTCACTCTTCTGGGCATAGGGATATCTGTATGGCCTGATGTTTGGAAGAACACTTCCTGGAATCAGATGAATATCATGATCATGATCACGAATAGGTGGGAGACCTTTGGGAGTCTC
Source organism: Pinus tabuliformis (assembly GCA_031772625.1). NCBI lineage: Eukaryota > Viridiplantae > Streptophyta > Pinopsida > Pinales > Pinaceae > Pinus > Pinus tabuliformis. Next base: position 1,029,611,051 of record CM062804.1, on the reverse strand, counting down.
AAATACCTTGGAATGATTGTCCAAGACTTTTTGGAGATATGGAGAAATAGATGATTCCGATGTGGAAACATCTAGCGAACATAATTGTGCAATTACACCTCTTTGTTCCTTTTTTAGAAGCTTTGTCATATCGTTAAATCTGATTATCTTTCCCGGTTTCCCTGCAATACCCCTTAATTCAACTTCCTTTCCTTCCACAGAAAATTTCATGAAAAGTTCTTGAAAATTAAAAGCTATTGTACCCAAGGATTGTAGCCATTGGACTCCTAGTACAACATCAGCACCTCCCATTGGAATGGAAAGCATTGGGCTAGTCAATACATATTCTCCCATGGATAGCTTGATATTATGGCACTTTCCAAAGAAATTTATCGTTCCTCCATTTGCGATAATCACTTGACACTCTGGTGCTGGATATAGGAAGCAATTCAATTCCTTTGCTACCTTACAATGAATAAAATTGTGGGTACTTCCTGAATCAATCAACACTATTACCTTTTTCTTCTTGATTTGTCCTTCTATCTTGATGGTTTGAGGAGTGGTAATTCCACCAATGCATTACAAGATATGGTTGGATTCATTTCTTCTTTATCTAGGCTTTTTTCCTGGAGTATATCCTCTTCCTTTGACCTTTCTTGCTCCTTTTCTTCTTCCTCTTCACAATCTATATAGAATAATTTCTTCTCAGCACACTTATGACCTTTAGTGTATTTGTTATCACAATTGTAACAAAGCCATTTTGCTCTTTTTTCTTCCAATTTTTGTGCTGTCAACCTTATAGGTTGTGGAAGGATAGGGGTAAGAACACTTCCATCTTTATAGTTATGACTGGTATGCTTCCTGGTTGCCATAATTTTTCTTTCCATTTTTCTTGCTAACCTGAATGCCTTCTCTAATGAATCAGGTTCCCAAAGGCGAACATCATGTTGGATATTATCCTTTAAAGTCCCTATAAACACATCAATCCTATGCTCCTCTGGAATATTTTTTACCCTTATGTTCAATTTTTGGAACTCCTCAATGTGCTCCATTATTGAACCCTTTTGTTTGAGACTTATCAATTGGCTAAAAAAAGTGTTGCTTTTTGTATCCTCATAATGTGCTATCAATTCTTCCGTAAAAATTGCCCAAGTGATAATCTATTTACGAGAGCAAAGCCATTGATACCATACAAACTGATTTGGTTCCAAAGATAAAGTTGCAATACGTACCTTTTGTGTGTTTTTCACATTATTGAGATCGAGAAATTGCTCCATCTATAATATCCATGTTGTAGGATCCTTGCCATCAAACTTCCTCATATCAATTTTTGGAATATGGTGGGTCTTCGATCCAACTTTAGAGTCTATGGAATCATGATTAGCATTTCTTTTGTTCTCATCATGAGTTTCCTTTACTACCCTTTCACCATTAGTGACCATGTCTTGTAGCAACTTATTCATATTTATCTACAATTCTTCCATGTCTGTCTTCAAATCTATCTTCAAATCGTCCATCTTAGCTTCCACGGCATCCATCTTAGCTTCTATGCCTTTCTTTAAACCATCCATCTTAGCTTCTATGCCTTTCTTTAAACCATCCATCTTATCTTCTACATCTTTCTTTAAACCATCCATCTTAGATTCTGTTCCTTTTTGTGCAAGTGACACTTGTTGCACTTGGTCTCGTAATTTTGATATATCATGTTGCATTTTTTCCTCTTCTTCATGAGTCATGCTAGAGCTTTCATGTTGCCTATTAGGTATTTGCATTTTCTTTCCTCTGGGCATAAATTATTGATAATAATGCTTTACTATGCCCTTCCAATTCCTTCAAACTAATTTTTCAAACCAAGCTTATGCAAAAATTTAAAAAAAACTACACACCTTTTTTCACTTTGTAGGAGCCTGATATTGAATCTGATGTATCTCTGTAATTTCGGATCATTCAGTTCTGAAATTGTGATCTATAGTAGCCCCCTGCTTCCTCTTTCCAATGCCACCAGTCTAATCCAAATTGGATTCTCCAAGAAAGAGTTATGCACAATATCCCACAGTGACCTTATTATAGACTATTTTAGTAGAGCGAACTTGTACGACGTGCCATGAGTCACTGTTTCGATTTAAGCTCTGAAAAATATATACAAGAAACTACAATCTGTCCTCTTTCTGTACCTTCTTACGAAATTTCAATTTCCCCAGGTCACCTGTTTGGAATGTAATTCAGGAGTCTACAAAAAGACCAACTTCCTCAGATCATATCTCCGCAAATATAGCGCGAAAATCTCTGAAATTCGGCCCCGAGATTCAGCACAATTTCTTCTCAAATGTTTTTTTTTTAGCTTCTGAAACATCGTAGAAAAAAAGTTATAGCGAAAATGCCACAATGACCTGTTTGGAGCAGCGAAACCCTAGAATCCAAAGCTCTGATACCAAATGTTATGAAACCAGCTCACAAAAATATTGAAAATATAGATCAAAGCCTTAGAATTCAGCCTCTTTGAGGGGGCAACCTCCTTTACATTACATAAATGAACAATTCTTGGATGACTCAAATGACAAAACCTCCTTTCTATATATAGGAGCCTAAGGAGTCACAATATAACCTAGTCGACCTAACAATAATAATATAAAGCCACAAAAATAACAATAGAGGGGTTCTATGGGGCACAATAATAAAAATATGGGGACAATAGGGGCACAAAAATATTAATAAGGGATACAACTACAATAGTAATGGGGTAATCACTAGTATTATAGGGTCCTATCAGCACATTTCTCTAATTGGAATCAACAAAATTATTTCATTAATACTTGAAGATAGAGTCCAAATCACCAGTCCATAACATTTAACAATTGTACATTCCTGAGCATCACATGAACAAGAAAATTGAACCAAAGTGGAACCACTTTCTTTGCAAAAAAAGGGCCTCTAGAATGCAGAATTTGGGAACCTCCTTTAAGTGTTTCTTCCCTCTATTTATAAGGAGAGGGGGAACTTTGAAAGCAGTTAAATATCTCAGCCTTTCTCCAGCTGTCTAATCGATTATCTGCCTCAGCATGTGAAGGTCTGCTGCCCAAATCATTACAAAGGATTTGATTCCTTTCTTTAAAATGCATAAATTACAGAATAAAAGAAATAAGGAAATTTGAATGATGGTTGAGAAAAATATCTCCCTGCCATCGCTGTGATGGCCTCCGATCAAGCCACGTCTTTTCCATGATGTTCCTCTTTAGTTGTCTGGAAATTTCACCTATCGCTCTCTCCTTAACTACTTGAATTCCACACTCCCTAGAGCTGGGAGTGATCAACTATCAGTTGCTTGTCACAGTGAAAAAACAAAGATTGACCTGAAAGTATTTTATTTCCTAACTACATGGAGCTCCATGCTAAGAAATTAATGCTCAGGTGACCTGCACACTACTTCCTATGTCCCATACCTTCATTTACTCACTGAAGACATGTGTCAGAGAACAGATGGCCTGTATTACCTCAAGGTAGACCCAAAACTCTTTCCTGCAGATTATGGTACTTGCTGCCTTGACCCAACAATCTTTGACAACCATCATTACTCCTAAGACCAACTCCTTTGCTCCGGCATTCAATCTTGCAACTGCCGACCCATACACATTTAACTCTCTATATTACAATATCGGAGCCCAATATGTCATGTTTTATTGCAATAGTGTTATATCAGAGCTTTTACTCATCGGTACTTTTAGTCTAAAAAACATTACGAAAACAAAGTTTTGATTTCCTTGGCCCCTTTTGTTGAGCCTCTTTCTATTTTCCTCCATGGGACTGGGTGCAGTGATCGAAGGCTTAGCCTTAAGGTGCTAGGGCATTTTTCTCTTACCTGGGGGTTGTTTTTCCTTTGTTAAGAGCATAGTGCCCTTGGTTCTATAATTTCTTCTCGACCATGTGCCAACCCTTATATCAGAGCCCCCATATTGACACTTTTTCAATTGCCAACATCTTAAACCTTCGATATGTCGACCTCTGATATGAAATCATCACTCCATGTGGCACTTCCTAAGTGGTGACACATGTCACCCATATTTGTACCCTTAGGCCCCCTCAAAATGCCAAAAATGACTACCACATGCCCTTCCGTACAACCACATTATGCTAAAGTTATATGCCATTGTAGCTTATCGGAACCAATCATATGCCGCCATGTGTCATTATCAAAGACAATCCTGTGTTGCCATATTTTATGCTAGAGGAGAGAGAAAAGAACCCACCCATCTTTGGTTTTGCAATGAAATCCTTTTTTAATTCTTTATTATCATTCCCATAGTTTTTAACACTATTGGCGCTTCAACTATATCACAACTTTTTAAAGTTTGTCACCTAAAGAAGTTCCAATTCTCTGATTGCCAATGTGATGATCTCCTCCAAGGTCTAATGTTGTGACCAATGATCTCTGATGTCTTTGGACCTCCAATATGCAATGCACCGATATTCTCTAATTCTTTGATGTGCGATCACCAATATTATGATCTCCAATTTTCTAGACCACCAATATTACAATCTTTGATCTTCCTTCTCTCCTAAGGCTTCAAATCCTTGAAACTTCGGCAAACCATATCTTTTGATCGAGGTGTCCATTTTCAGACTTACACATATTGTTGGAAATCTTGTTCAAAGAAATTTCCAATGGAGAGGATCTGATGTAAGATTTGAGTCCTTCTATGGCTTGGAAGATGACTGCAAACTTCTCTGCTCTTTTTCACTCTTTTGACACCATTCGAGCAATTTTGCATTAAGTTATAACAATTCCATCAACAACATGTTTGATATTGTAGATCCATTTGGAGGTGACAAACGATTTGTCACTAGGTCTAGGAATGATTTCCCAAACACCATTCTTCATAATATATTGATATTCTTCCTGCATCGCTTTCTTTCAAACCTCCTGATGAGCAACTTCCTTGAATGTAGATGGTTCAACTTCAATTAACTTCGTCATATATGCAACATAACCAGAATATCTCTTTCGTATTTTACTTTCCCTAAAGGTTACTTTCACAACTTCATGTTCTTTAGTATCTTCTAATGTAGCTTTTAACCAATTTGGCCTTTTCCTTGTGGTTGGGATGACCACAGATTGAATAAGCTCACTTGTTCCTTCTTCTTCTTATTGATTTGTAGTAGGGCTTTCATGATGATATTCTTCTTCTTCAAATATTGGTACTTCATCGTCATTGGAATCAATAGGAATATCCTTTGATTTCTTGTAGGCTTGATTTTCATTGAATATGACATCCCTGCTTACTTGAATATGTCTTCCTTCCTTATTGTAAATTCTATATGCTTTTGAGGAGAGACTATATCCAACAAATATTCACTTATTACTTGTAGAATCCAACTTCTTTCACATGTCCTTTGGAACATGGACATATGCTAGGATTCCAAATATTTGGAGGTGATCCACACTTGGTTTCTTTCCTGTGAATACTTCTTCGGGTGTTATATTATTAAGAATTCTATGAGGACTACTATTTTGAATGCACACGGTTGTCATTTCTACTTCTCCCCATAAGAATTTTGGTAGGTCTTTATCAAGGAGTATTGATGAAATGCCTTCTTCAATTGACCTATTCTTCCTTTTAGCCACTCCTTTTTGTTCGGGATAATAGGGAACAATGAGCTCCCTCTTAATTCTTGCTTCCTTACAATATGTAATCAATTCATTAGAAGTGTATTCCCCACCATTGTTGGAACTTAGATTTTTTATCTTTATTTCGATTAGGGTTTCCACTTCGGATCTAAACTCCTTGAACTTTTCAAATACTTCATATTTTGTTTTTGAGAAGGTAGAGCCAATCTAGAATGGTCATCAACATAGTAGAGATGACCTCCAAGTGATTTGTCAGAAATGGAACCACCACATAGTAGAGATGACCTCCAAGTGATTTGTCAGAAATGGAACCACACACATCTGAATGAATGAGGTCTAATATCTCTTTAGACCTATTTTCACTATTAGGAAATAGATTTTTTGTATGTTTAACCAAATAGAATCCCTTGCACACACCTTCGTGATCTAACTTCATAATGGGGATGCGATGAACTAGTTGATTAAGAGTAGGGACAGCCTTATAATGTGGATGACCATACCTCCTATTCCATAGTTCAATGGGATTGATCCCCATGTGAACCAAATCTTGAGGAGGTGGTGTAATAACTCTATAAATACTTCCATCACGAACTTCAATAACCCTAGATTTATCAATACTAGAGTATTTTCCCCAAACCAATACTTTTCCATCAACAAAAGTGTAACACCCTCCTCCCACATATACCCAAGTAACCGGCCAACCAGGGTAAAAATGCGATGAGAGACTACTATGATGTGATTCAACCTCCTTGGTGACCTTAAAGAAATGGAATTGAAGGAAACACATCAACCATACCTTCCACATCAGCAACAACACTCTCAGGAGGCATCCCAACCACTCAGACACCCTGACCCTAGATTCCATTGCATTTTTATACCTTTTGACCTCTATATACTCTCGTGCTATGGGCATGCCACTGTCCAAGGAACTCTGGATTCTCCAACAAGCCTGCATGCTTGCATCCAGAGACTTTTCCTAGCAGACCTGTGCTAGTGTCCGCGGAATTTAAGGCACTTTTCTAGCCCAGAATTCTGGCCACTACCTAGAATTTGTTTTAACTTCCAGAATCCATTAAACATGTGATGAAAAGACTAATAAACCAAAAATAAACTCCAGGACTAGGCCTAACCATTCCTAACTAGGACTGACATTCTTTCAAACACTTGGCATTAGTGCAATCTGTAGGTCTAGGATACAAGACATAACATGAATGACTGAAAACTCTTATGAAACAAGACAAGAAGGATCACCACCAACTCCCTTGAACTATTTTGACATAAATTAGGTCTTGCATCCATCATTTTAAGAATTACGAGTAAATACATGAAGTAACCATGACATGAACTAGTCAATTAACATGCTTATAATGAACATAAAACCATCGAAATAGTAGTGATATAACAACCATTAAATCCACATATAAATAAGTACAAAATCAATATAACTTAACTTTAACCAATCATAGGCAAATCCGACCAAGTTTGGGACTTCCATGTACCACTCGACCATAGACATGGCTGAACCAAATCTTTCTTTCAGCTAGTCACCCCCGTGCCATATTCCAAGCATGGATGTGGGATCTCGTGGATAAACCAATCCAAAAATAAACAAGGGAATCCATAGGTTAAACCACCTCCACCCTCACCAAACCCTGATCACACCAAAACTGGTGCTCCGATCACAAAACCGAACCAAACTTAGAAATTTCATCGAGAATCCATCACTGTCCTTGAGGAATTTTGCGTCTCATTGTCTCTTAGCATTTACCACAATCTAATCCTGGATCAATAGGCCCTAAACCAAGACCATTTTTAGAGGCTTTACTGCAATCCAAAGCCGGATCACTAGGCCCTAAACTGAGACTCCTCCCTCAGGATTTACCGTGTATCCCGCCAAAACTGGTCAATGGATTTCTAGGCCTTTGGGAATGAATCTTGAGACCACCTCCTCCCTGGATTCTTAAATTCATCTGGCAATTCCAAAGTTCAAAATTGAGATAAACATCCCAACACACCATGGAATTCAGAAAAGGTAAGATTAAGCTAAAAACCACTACCATAACCCGACAAACCATGCCACCGACAACAAGAGTATGATACACCAACATGCAAAGCCATGCATATCAAAACCAACTAGTAAATCACACATGAAATATGTTACATGCAAGTATTCATGCTAAATTTGCTTGATCTTGATCTTCCTTCCTTGATCTTTGCTTTCTTTTCCTTTCCTTGTCCTTCCTTTACTTGCTTTTCCTTTCCTTGCTCCAAAGAAAACCTAAGCAAAAATTGAGCCAAGAGCCTGCCAACTAGTCCTCAGAAGCCTTTTTGTCAATGAGGCCTCTATTTTCTTTATTTTCCATTATTTTCCTTCATTTTCCTCCTCACATGCAACCTGTGACCTTTCACCTTCCTTTTCTTCTAATTTCCATTATTTTCATAAATAAATGTGCGAAAATACCGTTTTGCCTCTTTAATGCCTTAGCCTTAGCCTTTGCTAGTTTCCTTATCCATAAACACATCTAGTGAGGCCCACTAGGATATCTTTGCCCAACATTCAACATGGAATATGTGTCCCTTGACTGTGGTCTTATTTTTCCTTTGTTAACTTTTATTACATGGAATTTTCACCAGGACCGTTACAGAACTCCCCCCCCCTGGGGAACACCATCCTTGGTGTTAAACCACACAAATACCTCAGCAAAACGGCTAGAAAACAAACATACTGCCGATGGAGCTTTATAACTTATCTTATTGAGGTATTTACAATGAATGACCAGCTCCAAAAGAAAAATATCAACATGAAAAACATATCATTTGTTGGAGCTTTATGACATAGCTCATTACGGTATTTACAATAACCATATATACACATATGCACATTTTTTAAACCAACAAATACAAGGATGTGATGCCTACATCCACAACAAGGGAATCTAGAGGTTCACACCTCCACCTTGAAAGTAATACCAAGATTCACCTCCTTCCCAGGAAGTCCATAATCCACTGCCATAGTAAAATTGCATCCAATGTCCAGTGCTATAATCCTTCGCCACTTGTCCTCTTAGTGAAAGATTACTGGCTCATTGTTCCAGGGCACATTTCAATGTGCATTTGATTCCATATGGTAATGCTAATGACAAAAAAATACATCTGCAACCTTCCATTCTCTGCTACACAGTCCCTCAGGAAATTTGGTCACCCCCTTTTGTGCAGTCACTCAACTTCCAAGTTCCTCAGCATTCCCTATCCTGAACAATCCATCCCTTGGCAAGGATTCCTCACATTAGAAAGTCAAACCAATAAGGAATATACCTGCCTCAAACCATCATACCATTCATAACATGCTCATGGCAATCAATGGACACTATTGGGTACCAATGTCCCACAATGGCCCTGCTCCTAAAGTGCTTTACCAGCATAATATTGCATGTTCCAATTCCTTTTATCATTTTTGCTAATGCTTGCAGTCGATTTAAACCACCCAACCGGGCATGTTCATGCATTCCTGTTCCAAGAACATACTTTCCATTAGATTCAAAATAAATTGAAATAAATTTACATCATAACTCATTGGTAGCTTGTCAATAAGGTACACTTGCAATCATGTTTACTTCCTGTCAAAACAATTCAAACTAGCATCTTTGATCAAATCATCATGTATAAACATATCACATCAGGTTAGCTCAAAACACAACCATCATAGATAAAAATCGTAAATCACATGTAACCATCATAAACCAGAATCATAATTCACATGCATAATAAAACTGAAATAAAATATTGATACTTATCATTTAATCAATCCTTTGCTTCTACCTTTGTCTTTATTTCGTACACACTCTGGATCGGTTTCCACACCCGACAAACACCCAATGCCTTCTCCTAAACCATGTGCACATACACAATGTGTGCATCACACACATACAACACCATGCAATAAATGCATCTACACTTGACATACAACACATACACCTACACCCAGTGTACAAAATAACACATACATACAACTACACCTAGTGTACACTACCACACAATACATACACCCGTACCCAATGTCCAACACAATACATACATGTACTACACAGAATACAAAAAAATGAGTACACATGTCACGATTCCATGACTACATAATGCACATACATAGTACCACATGTAAAAAACATAACATGTATGACATGCACATAATACCACATGTACACCAGTACCATATGTACAACATGTACACGGTAACAACTGTACACCACCTCACCTACACAATGTGTACACATCATCACATGTACATGACACCACTTGCACAGCGTGTACATAGTGCCACATGTACACCAGACCACCTGTATAATGTGTACACAACACCAAATGAACGTCATGTACATGAAACCACATGCACACAATGCCACATGCATGACATGTACATAGCACCACTTGCACACAACACCACATGTACAACATGTACCCAACACCACATGGTCACAACACCACTTGTACAATCATGCACACAACACCATATGTACATAGCACTAAATATACAACATGTACATAGTACCATATGTACAAAACGCTGCAAATCCAACATGCGCACAAAACCATATGTGCACAACACCAAATATCCATCATGCGCACAATACAATATGTACACAACACCACATATACAACATGCACATAGAACCATTTGTACCCAACACTGCATATGCAATATTCACACAACACTATCTATACCACCTTGTACATAACATTGCATAACAACATGTACACACACTATATATACACAACACCACATGCGCACAACATAACAGATGTAGCATGTACAACATATACAATATATGCACAACAGTAGTACCACACATCCAAAACCACACTGTCTCTACCAAGCAACCTTGCTTCTAGTGTCTCTCTGCCATCCATGTTTATCCTAGCATGTCACGCATCATGATGTTTTCATTTCGTTGATGTATCTCTTAGCATTAGCTTGTCCATAACATAACATAGGCATAGTACAAACATACAATATCAATTCATATCCACGTGACACTGACCTCATATATTCGTCATGACTACTCTTCCCACTTGATTCCCATAAGACTAGGAACCTCGTCATGCCATTCACCTGCATAAGCAATCATTCCTCGACAAGAATAATCCCTGACGACCCTATCAGACAATGACATACATACATACATATACATAAACGTTATCATAAACAATCATGATCATGTCGGACAACGATATGCATACATAACATACATACATATAAACATCAACATAAAATAATAATGATCTAGTCAATTAATGACATACATACATATATAAAACATTAGCATAAATTAATCATGACCAATGATGACCCTATTGGACATGACATACATACATGTATACACATATAGACATCATCATAATCATGATCACAACGTAATTACTAGATATCATAAGGTTAAGGTTAAGAGAACTCCCTTTATATGTGCAACACATGTGCAACATCGAGAACAACAATTCCATACATAGCCAAGGCATATGATGCCTCAAATACATTCACCTTACCTTTCTTGATTACCTTTCCCATGATTGTATTGCCACTATCTATTTACACCAATGGACCAAACCGACTTAGCCGACTCTCATACTCTTACCTTTAGTTTCCCTTATAAATGCATCGGCTTTGTATGACTCTTATGTTGCTTGCTAGATTTCATTCATCTCTCCCCAAGCTCCACTAAATTTCCTCTTTCCCAAACTAATTCCCAAGAATTTCAAAACATAAAAGGCAATACCAAGAAGTAAGCAAGAGAAAACCAATAACAATATGACACCACAAAGAAAGTGGCAAGGCCTTGTACTAGATATAAACAAAGCTGCAATTCAAGTGCAAACAAAGCACAAGAATCGAAATCACAAGATTCTCAACATACATCATGACTCAATCCCCATGGTTCCCAATGGTTTTAAAGGAAAGCTCAACCTGAGCCTTCTTTAGAATTTCATAGCAGTCTCTTGCCATGCAATCCCCTACGTCATACTGCCATAAACACATAAATGTCAGTGCATAAATAAACATAAAATACACTAGTTGACTTACCTATTTGTGCCAAGCACATTTATTACAACTAAACACATCCAAGCCATCTCTCAAGGGACTCCAATCCTTTAATAGATCTCGTTATAACTAGAAACTAGTTGATGTACCTATCAAATACATGTTCATAACTATAGCACATATCTGCATAAGGTTAGACAAAATCAAGGTTAAGAAGGCTTCCTGTATGCAAAACACTCATTCATTTGGAACTAGGGTTTCCCAAACATATCGAAAGGAATTATTGCCCAATTCCTTTCTTGTACCTTTTTACATTGTTGCAATCAAGGATTACTATGTGCTATCACATCACCCAATTGTTAGTTATATAAACACATCAATTGTTACCTTGTCACGCTAATACCAAGCATGTTTCCTGCAACTAGTTACACATGTAAACCACATGTTCCAAATATCAATACAATCATATCTATTAATTTGAAATCAACCTTTACCAAGACTAAAAATCATGTCATAATCCATAGTTAACTCATAGTCATTAGACATAATGCTACCACTGTCACCTACTACACTCAAGTACCTGTCAGTTGTCTCAACACATATGTATTAGTAAAACCATCCTAAAACAAGATCATTTGAACACCTACTCATATTAAGCAATTCAACAAACATTCAACCAACTGGAAAACATATCATGTTAAATAAATCAACTAGTTGACATAATAGACACAAAACATTCAAACACCAAATATACGACATAAGAAAACTCATACCTTAATGTATCTCAAGGGAGGTTATCTTGTCTGCACAATCAATCTAGATTAGCATGATATAACTTTATGAAATATAAAATAAAACATAAATAAGGTCATGATATCCATAAGAGTCACTAGCTAAAACGTTCACATCATAAACTCATAAACATTTTCCATTCATGCATAACAGTCACATACGTATGATCAGTCTAGATTAGCACAACACAATGTCACAAATAAGTCGACTCATACTGGAATGTCATAACCCTAACCATCTGCATAGGCCAATCCAATTTAGTATGATACATAGAACATCAAGATCTTAATGTAATAACCCTAATCATTAAGTTACTAGCATATAACAACAAGTTATATATCATACTCATCAACAACATATAATCTAACCATCAAGCTAACTATCATATAACAAAAAAAAACATTAACCTATAACATACTCATCAACGACATATAACATAACCATTAGGTTATCTAACTTAAAACAACACTAGAAATGCATACAACCACAGGTCACTAACATTCATGACTATCCAACAAATGTGCATATGACTACACTAATCAACTATCATCTATCATGTATATAACCATAACATCAATAGAATGAAAGACATACACATACCCATAATGCATATAACAATCCTTAACCTACATATCCGCATTTCCAACATCCAAACTTGTATGACGACATGCTCTTGCCTTGAGGTCCATTGTTGCAACTTCACTTTAATGATCTGCATCTCCTACTCTATCTCAACCAACACCTTAGCATCATAACATACCAATAGCGTCATGATGACCTAATTTCATACAATGACCTCATGCAGGACATCCTTCACCATGAAAATGTATGCCTAATAGCATATAGACACTGACATTCCTAACAAATGCATAACCGACATGCACTTATGACAATCACAATCAACAACCACACCATCAACTTCCACGTGGCGACTCAACTACCACAACGACCATTGCCATGCATACACAAAAATCACATAATCCACAAACATATGGAACACATATGCAATTAACATGTATGCATGACAAACACATTCATCTAAGGAGAGTGCAACCACGCGCTGATACTACTTTGTAACACCCTCCTCCCACATATTTCCAAGTAACTGACAAACCGGGGTAAACATGTGATGAGAGGCTACTATGATATGATTCAACCTCCTTGGTGACCTTAAGGAAATGGAATAGATGGAAACACATCAACCATACCTTCCACATTGGAAACAACACTCCCAGGGGAATCCCATCCACTCGAACATCCTGCCCCTGGGTCCCACTGAGTTTTTAAACCTCTTGACCTCTAGATTCTCTCATGCTATGGGCATGCTAATGCTCAGGGACCTCTGGACACACCCACAGGCCTACATGCATGCATCTAGGGACTTTTCCTAGCATATCTCTGCCAACGTCCGCGGAATTTAAGGCACGTTTCTAGCCCATAATTCTGGACACTACCAAAACCTTGTTGTACCTTCCAGAATCCATTAAACCTATTATGACAAGACTAATAAACCAAAAATCAATTCCAATACTAGGCCTGACCATTCCCAACCAGGACTAACATTCTGTCAAACACTTGGAATCAATTCAATCTACAGGTATAGGATACAAGACAGAACATGAATGACTGAAAACTCTTATGAAGAATGACAAGAAGGATCATCACCTTCTCTCTTGAATTTTATGACATCAATTAGGTATTTCATCCATAATTTTAACCATTACAAGTAAATACATGAAGTAACCATGACATGAACCAATCAATTAACCATGCTTATAAAAAACATAAAACCAAGGAAATAATAGTGAGATAATAGCCATTAAATCCACATATAAACAAGTGCAAAAGAAAGAGAACTTATCTTTTATTAATCATAGGAAAATCCAACCAGGTTCGAGACTTCCACGTACCACCCAAACGTAGACATGGCTAAACCAAATATTTCTTTCAGCCAGTCACCCCCATGCCATATTCCAAACATGAATGTGGGATCTCATGGATAAACCAATCCAAAAACAACCAATGGAATCCGGAGGTTAAACCACCTCACCCTCACCAAATAGTGATCACACCAAAATCGGTGCTCTGATCACAAAATTGAACTGAAATTGGAAATTCCATTTGGAATCCATCGCTATAATTGAGGTATTTTTCATCTCCTTGTTTATCAGGCTTTACTGCAATCCAATCCTAGATCACTAGGTCCTAAATCGAGACTAGTCTCTCAGGATTTACCGCAATCCAAACCTGGATCACTAGGCCCTAAATTAATACTCGTCCCTCAGGCTTTATCATGTAGCCCACTGTCATAGCGGCTACAACCACCCTCCAAAAATTTTCCTTCGCTTCATTTTGGAGTCTCCCTACTAAAATCTCAGCATCTTGTCTTACACTACCCAGGTACTTGTGATTTCATTTGAGTTTATCTTTCGCTTTACAGCTTATGTTTTCTTACTTTATTTGATTTCTAATCACAAGTTGACCTCTTCACTTGGTTGCAAACTGATTCTAGCACTACCTTGATCATACATGCAATCCTTGAGGACAACCAACCTTGCTCTTGGGAAATGCGCAGTGCAAACCAGTAGTGAGCTTCGGCTCTAGAATTGTGTGGACCCAGCTGGAAGCATGTCTTTGATAGGGAAACTATACAGAGAAACCCAATCTAGAAAGTGAGCCTTCAGCTCCAATATAATTGCATAGAGCCAACTAACAAGATGCCTTCAACTGGGAAATTGAGCAGAGCTTAAGAGGCAACCCAAAGCCACTCAGCCAGAAATTGCATAGAACATACTATGCTCAGAAACTACTCAGTGCATGAAACAGAGAGTTTCCATGTCCTTCCCAGAACTACACAAGATTTACTGACAAGGCATGGGATTTTTCCCCAAAAGCAAGAATCTAAGAGGAAAAGCATCCCTAGGAAGTAGGGATCCATTATTAGTTTCTCGAAGGTGACATATTTCCATCTTTAGAAGTTTCTGCCAAATGTCGCTATTGTCTTTGATCTCAAGCATACGCGTCATGAACTCCATTTCTCAAATCTATGTAATGGATGCCTCTAGAGCTCACTTATGCTTTTTATCATCAAGCTCTAGCCTCCTTAGGAGATAAAGGAGCCTCCAGAGCCTTGTCATCTCTTTTCGATGTGAGTTTTGCTTCTATCGTCTTATGCTAATTTTTTTGTCACTTCTGCTTGTTTATCTTGTGAGTGTGTTGTTTCACTCGTTTCATTGAATGATTGTTGGAATTTTAACTTGTTTTAGCTTGTAGAATTGTTTTTTCAAGTTATACATTACCTTCCTCAAGTGTCACATCAGTTTTCCTGTTTTTGCACCAACGATCGTCGTTGCGGCGACTCCCTTCACATGCTTCATGTTCCTTTAGTTTGATCCATTGTTGTACTTGTTTTACATGTATACATCTACACTTAGTTAGATCTTCACTCAACATCACACCATCCTTCAGATCTTCTTGTTTTCACGCTCCCCATGAATAGGTCTGGGCTCCCCTTGCCCGGATCTCACATCTCACTGCATGCACATCACAATCTAGGAGCTCAAGACCTTTTCCTTGGCTTCTAGAATTATGCAAAGTTTGTCATGGGCTGGTTCCCTACAATTTTGCACTACACAGTTCCAGGAGCCAGTCTCCTAGGTTGGGTCCTCATACTGCGCAATGTGTAGCCTCTCCCAAGCCCTGTCCCAGACTAAACTATGCATTGTGCAATTTTAGTCATCAAGCATCCACACTAATTGCTGGGAGTGCGTTGTTCCCACAGTCAGTCAATCACCCATGTCAGTCAAAACTATGCATTTCTTCTAATCAGATGCCCTGGTTGCTGCTTGATTATGCTGTAAATATATATTTGTAAGAGCTCATGTTTGCTTGCCATGAGTGTCCTTTATGCCCCACAGGTACCACACTCGTGAAGCACTTCTCTCCAGTAGTCATTGTACCATAGCACCAAAGAGAGTTGTTTCAAGAGTGACCACTGAAAGTAGTACCAGGGAAGCAGTTGAGCAAGCACCAATTTACTTTCCAATATATGTATATGCCCAACTATTTATAGAAAATGAGTCAACACTAACATGGCAGCAAGACCAACAACAGTGGCAGAAGGCAACAATCCAGTATAGGATCAAGGAAAGAGGAAATTTCTGACATAATAGAGGGAGAACAAAGATGCAAAGCGAAATTAGATTCAATCTTCATGCAGACAACTTTGAAAAAAAAGAAAAAGGAAGCAGAGGACACAGACATCAGAGTGAAGGAAGAGAGAAAAGCAGAGCTTGCAGGTAGCAGAACTGAGATCGCAACAAGCAAAACAAGAGTCGAAGGAAGAACAAGAGCTAATAAGGAGAATAATAATAATAATAAAGGCTAGGCGCAATGATAGAGAAAACAACACTAATACAAGTTGATGAGTTGGAACAACTAGTAGCTAAGGAAGAGAGTGAACAGATGCAGGTTCCCTCACCAAAGCTAAGCACAAGAACTAAGTCTGGCTGGAGGTTGACAGGTACATGGAGCAGTTGATGTGCAAGGCCACCAATGCTGAATTACAGCTGAGCACAGAAAACATGCAGAAGTACATTAGTGGTCCAACCACACTCAGGACAATGTTGCACATGCTTCAAGACAAGATGGACATAAGTTCCAATACCACATGCCCAGATGCCATGGAGGCAAGAGTTTTCTTTCAGCAAGACAACATCAAGCAGTTTGGGGACATCACATCACAGTACCAATCTTGGCATCAGTACATGACCGAGAAGCATCAAGTGGATGTTGCCAAGTTGGTCTTTCCCCAAACCTCGAAGTCATAGTGTTTTGTCTTGTTAGGTTGTCTCTAGCCTATTTTGTCTCACATGGGTACATGTGGAAAACTGTATCATTGTAAATATGTTGTAAGTGAAATTCCTAGTGTTGCTAGTAGAATGTGAATAGTTACTATGTAATGTGAAGATTCATGAGGGTAGTCCAAGAGTAAAATGGGAATGTCAACAGTCACCCCACCCTTTTCTATATATAGAACCTCATAACTCATAGTACAAGATTTTGGGAGCCAAGATTTTGGCTAAGCATTGCTCAGAGTAGGATTGGAGAGTATTGTGATGAATCTTGGCTTCTCTAGAGCATAGAGCGAGTACATCTCTTTGGAAGAGCAAGCGATGTTGACTGTAATGTTCCACTATTAGGGCTAGTTGTTTTCAATTGTGTATGTACAGATGGAACTTTCACTTAATAATATATAACAGAGCCAACACGTTATAGAGTCCCTACTTTACACCTCATCCTCTATCATTACCTACTGCTTTCATCACTTTCCTCTCTCTTTTACCTCATTTTCCACCCAGATCATTACATTAGTTGTCATTAAACATGATCAAGTGAGATTTGCTAATGGATAATTGTTTTGTTTAGTTTTTGACATACTTGCAGGTATTCCGCAGCTTTCTACTGATTCCGCAGCCATCTGCTGATTCCGCAGCCATCTACTGATCCCGCAGCCATTTTGTTGTTCTCAAAGATCCACGTGCTATTTTGCAGAATGAGCCACGTGGGCATGTTGGAATATACATGCTCGAGGTTCCTGTGCCATCGGTTCAGCCGGCCACGTCACTTGTACCTCCGGTCAAAGGGGGTCAAGTTTCGGTCAAATAAAGACAGCTCAACGTGGATACGTAAGCTGTTTGATCACGTCGGTGGAAAAGGTGATCTGTCCAGGTTTTGAAAGCCGTGGGGGACATGATCTAATGTTAGATTCATTGCCCATATCGACCGAGACCTCCAGCTTGACCACGAAGCCTATGACGTGTTAATTACATCTTTAATACGCATGACAGTTAGTTCATTTTCTGTTTTTATGTTTACGTATTAGGCCATCTTACAGGTGCCTATATATACCTGCGTCTGCGTACGCTAAGGTTACCTTTTCAGATGCTGTAGTGTATGTATTTGTGAGAATTTTGGCACGTTTTCAAACTCTGTTTTTATAAAGAGCTGTTCCAGCACTTTTGGATTATGTATCTTTGCATATAAAGTAATGGAAACATTGTTTTGAAGTCTTAAGAGCATCTGAGTTTTCTGTGGATAATATGGATGGAGGGCCCCTGTTCGTATTAGCCTTGTAAAGTATTTTCATGTTCATATTTCTGCAATTTCTTTATTTTACAAACAGAATTTCTTTTCTTGAGTTATGTACAGCTTGATTTCTCTTTGTTGCTGCAGCCTTTATTTTCACTGATCAGGTTTACTTCTTTACAGGTCCCGGGATTAAGTGTGTTGTGTTTGCTTTAAAATCTAATGGTAGTTGCAGTTGTCTTGTTCATGATGCTGCCTTTTTGACTCTGTTTTTTTAGACTAGTTTTAGTTTAATTTTACAAGTTGGATGCTAATTCGTTTATGCTCTCTTTATCATGAATGGCTTATATTTCAAGAGAACAAAACACTAATTAATTGCAGCTTGTATTTGAGTAGTCTTGGCTTGTGATACTAATACTTTTTCCACTTGTTACACATAATCACATATGTAGGAAGCAGTATGTTGGAAAAAGCTTAGTAGTGTTACAATTTGTCAATTAGAGTAGATTAGAGTTTTTATCAGTTCTTGGATTTGTTTTCAGCTACCTCCTAATCGTGTTTTACGCAGTACTAAGTGGTAGAAGCAGGGAGTTAGGAGGAGATAATCATTAACATCAATCCTTGAAGTGATTTTCTTGTTTCTTTTATTTGCAGCAGTATGGATAGAGACTAATGCCATTAGAACGTGGTCATTTACTTTCAAGTCATTTTAATTTATTCATTTCTTTCAAGTTCTTTTCTTTACAAATTCAGCAAGTAATTAGAAATCACCTTCACTCACACACACTTTCACTCATCTAGAACTCACTTTTCACACACTTGCACTCATCTGTTTATAGCCATCACTCCATCAAAGATAAGTTAACCATAAACAACACCCCAAAAACGACAAAAGCTCTAAGAAAGTTACTTAAGTACATATAGTACACCCTCACTTCATCAGCTTACGAGCCCCGGGTTGACAATTAATACTAGAAATTTAGATAACACTAAATTGACTAAACATTTTGGCGCCGTTGCCGGGGAAGTGAAATTAAGTAGCCATACTTAGAAAAAAAACATAAGAAAAATTTCAAGAAAAGAAGTTAATAACCTATCTAAGTATGCTCTCCTCTTGCACTTTAGAGTGATCTGGAGGATCAGAAAGGAGAAAGTTATTGATTTAGTAGTCTCTTGAGTATGCTCTCTTCTTGCACCTAGAGTGAACTGGAAGATCAGAAAAAGAACTATTAACTTGACTTGAAGAAAAAATAAAAAATGACATGCATAGAGCTAGAGATTCTAGAGGACGGTTTTTAGCTAGAGCTCGAAGTTCAATTTTTACAAGTCCATCTGCTTCAAGGGATAGACAAGAGACACCCCCCTTATCTCCAACCGAAACTCCTAGTCCTAGAATTCCTGGAATTCAAGAGCCAAGAGTTGACTCTCCTACACCTTCTATTGAGTTTGAACCAGGAAGAGACTCTTCTCTTTCTCCTACAGGAAGACCAATTGTAATTGAGGAATTGGAATCATCTGAAGAAGAAGGAGAAATCTCTTCTCATTCACCTTTTGTAGAGGAACCAGAAGATTTTGAAATCCCTAGGAGAATCATCATGGCAGAGGAAGAAGGAGGTGGTAGAGGTAGAGGTAGAGGAGGAGGAGGAAATAACAATAACACTAATGGAGGAGGTAGAGGTCCCATTGGAGGAGGAAATAGAGATGGGGATAATTCATTTGGGTTTCCCATTGTTAATGAGGATTCCCGAGCCACCATGAAAAACATATCACCATCCGTCCTCCCAAATTTCCATGGGTTAAGAACTGAGGACCCTGAAACATTCTTGTTTGAATTTGAAGTTGTGTGTCGAACCTATGACTATCTGGATGATACTCAGAAACTCAAGCTGTTCCCCTCAACATTAAAAGATCAAGCTTTGAAATGGTTCATGGGGTTACTTACTCAATCCATTAGGACTTGGGATGAAATGAAACAAACCTTTTTGGATAGGTATTTGGACTATTGTATGCCTACTAATCACAAGGACAAGGTATTTAAAATGATGCAAAAAGAAGATGAGAGCTTAGAAGATTTGCTTGAAAGATTTCAATATAACTTAAAAAGAGCAAAAATGAGTAGCCTGGATGAAGAGACCTTAAAAGCCCTCTTATTAAAAGCCATTAGAGATGAATGGATAGATATCTTAAACATGATGGGGAAAGGGGATATTTCTCAACTTTCTCTCAATGATATAGCAGAACTTTGTATCCATCTCTCAAGGGGAAAATCAAAAACTCAAAAAGGGCCTAGAGATCCTTCTCTCCTTAGGGCGAATAAATCTGCAACAAGATCAGTGAGTAGGGCTGAAATCGGCAATATGCTTGATGAATTTAAAACTGATATCTTAGGGAGTCTTAGTGAACAAATTGATACCCTTAAGATTCAAAATAAACAAAAAGCAGAAGCTGAGGCTTTGGCTATCTTTTGTCTGAAGTGTAGAAAGAAACATGCTTTAAGGGAATGTCCCTTAGATGCACACGTTGTAGAAACATGAGTAATTTGCTCAGAAACTCATGAGACCAAGGATTGTCCTTCAATCCCTGGGCTCAAAGCAGTCTTTCAAGAAGATCCAAGTACGCTTGAATCTCTCTGTTTTATTGCAAGGAGACCTTGGCAAGGACAACAGAATCAAGGGTTTAACAACTCTATGAATTCTCAATCCCAACCAAGTTGGAATCCTTGGCAACAACCTTGGCCTCAACCTCAAAATGCTTTCCAAGCATGGATGCAAAGCATGCAAAATCCTTATGCAAGACTTGCTCAATTCTATCAATATCCTCCATCATTTCAGAATCAGCAAGCTCCACAACTTCCAAACCAAGGTCAACAACTATCATTACCATACCCTCAACAACAACAAACTCCTCCACAAAATCAAAATTCTCAACTCACCCAGCAGAAGTCAAATCAACTTCCCTCTCAGCCATTACCAAATCCGAATAATAGGAACCCTCAAAATGCTTATGTGATGGAAGGTCAACCATTCCCTACCTATATGGTTGTTCCTCTCAATGAAGTACAACTTAGATCAGGTAGAATCCTAGATCAACCTTCCACAAGTGTTCAACAACCAAGCATTTCTGAGGAGGAATCTCTCAAAGTTAATAAAGGTTCTGAAGTATCACTTCAAAACCAAAATATCCAAAAAGAAAAAGAAAAAGAATCAATCTCTACAACTCCCATAGTTAAGCAACCTTCACCTACAGCTACACCTCCCTTTCCTGAAAGATTGCAAATTGATAAAGGGGTGGAAAAGCAGATATGGGTGCCTGACTATAACTTCCTAGATGAATTGAAAAATGTATGTATCAAGATTCCCTTGTTACAGGCCATTAAGGAAATTCCCATTCTAGCGAAGACAATAAAGGAGTTGAGTTTGAAGAAAACAGTAAAAAGAACCAGAGATACTAAAAGGATACATCTAGTTGGAAAAATTGCAAACATAATGATGGGTAAGATTACCATGCAAAAGTATGTAGATCCCGGTAGCCCTATTGTCAAAACTCATATTAATGGGGTTGAAATCCCAAATACTCTGATTGACTTAGGAGCCGCGATCAACATCATGAGTAGACAGACCATGGATCAGTTAAAGCTTCCTAATCTTCTCTTTACACCTACTTTGCTGCAGCTTGCAGATAGATCAATCATTAAACCTGATGGTGTATTGGAAGTTATTCCAGTCTCTCTAGATTCTTCGGAGTATCCAGTTGATTTTATGATTTTAACTCCCAAGAATAATCTAGGAGGACATCCTCTTATTTTAGGAAGACCTTGGCTGGCCACAGCTGATGCTTTCATAAGCTGTAGGTCTGGAGACATGTATATATCAGATGGTAATTCCACCAAGAAATTCAACTTGTATCCCCCAGCAAAAGCTATAACAGAAATAGGAGAAGATGAATGGGTAGAGAATGAAGATACTATACAACCAGTTCTAACCATCTCTGAGATTAGCGAGGATAGTCAAATTCTAAATACATTAGAAAATTTTGAAGTATCTTTAGAATATGACTCTGAACATTTTCAGATAGATGCAGACATTGAATATCTCTCCTCTAGACAAATGTCTCTCTTCTCAATGGAAGATTTTGGCAGTTCTTCAGTTGAAATCCTCCCAGGAAAAACATTAAACATTAACAAAAACTTGGGAAGACCACAACAAGAAGAATTAACTAAACTGTTGCAAAAACATTCCACTGCCTTTGCATGGGAATACACTGACATGAAAGGAATCGATCCTAAGACTTGTATTCATCACATCTACATTGAAGAGAATAGCAGACCTATTAGGCAACCTCAAAGAAGGATGAATCCAAATCTTAGGGAAATTGTGAAAGAAGAACTGCAGAAATTGCTCAAGGTAAACTTCATTTACCCTATCTCAGATAGCCAATGGGTTTCTCCCTTGGTTATAGTGCCCAAAAAGAATGGTAAATGGAGAGTTTGCATTGATTATCGAGAATTGAACAAGGCAACCTTAAAGGATCATTTTCCTTTACCTTTTATTGATCAGGTACTAGACACTTTAGCAGGTAAAAAGTATTTCTCATTCTTGGATGGTTTTAGTGGGTACAATCAAATTCAGGTAGCACCTGAAGATCAAGACAAAACCACATTTACTTGTCCTTGGGGAACTTTTGCCTACCGAGTACTCCCTTTTGGATTGTGCAATGCACCTGCTACATTTCAAAGGGCTGTATTAGGAATCTTTTCAGATCTGATTCATGATTGTGTAGAGGTATACATGGACGATTTCACAGTTTATGGTAATACATTTGAAGAAGCTTTGGAAAATTTGGAAAAAGTACTGGTAAGATGTAAGGAAACAAATCTTTCTTTAAGTCATGAAAAGTGTTTTATGATGTTTACTGAAGGGATTGTTTTAGGACATCATATTTCAGGAGATGGGATCAAGGTTGATAAATCCAAAGTTGAAGTCATCTCTAAGTTACCTGTTCCAAATTGCCAAAAGGATGTTAGAAGCTTTCTTGGGTTTACTGGGTATTACAGAAGATTTATTGAAAACTTCACTAGGATAGCGTCCCCTCTTTTCAAATTACTTACCAAAGACTGTGAGTTTAAATGGGATCCTGAATGTCAATCTGCCTTTGAAGCTTTAAAGTCTAGAATATCTGAAGCACCCATCTTAAGGGGGCCAAATTGGAAACTCCCTTTCCACATCTCTACTGATGCTTCAGAAACAGCTCTAGGAGCTGTTTTGGGACAAAAGGATTTGATCCCTTATGCCATTTATTACACAAGTAAGAATTTGACTCCCACTGAGTTAAATTATACTGTTACAGAAAAAGAGTTCTTAGCTGTGGTACATGCAATCAACAAGTTTAGACACTACATAACCGGCTATGAAACCTTTGTCCATACTGATCACTCTGCCATAAGATACTTAATGAACAAACCTGTCACTAATGGTAGAGTTACAAGATGGCTTTTACTCTTGCAAGAATTCAACATTACTGTGTTAGATAGACCTGGAAAGCAAAACACAGTAGCTGACTTCTTGTCTAGAATCCAAAACACTAATGAGGATTCTCCAGTAGAAGATAAGTTCCCAGATGAATACTTGTTTGCAGTAACTACCAAGACACCTTGGTATGCAGATATGGCTAATTATCTTGTTACAGGGAAACTTCCTCTACACTTATTTCCTAATGAGAAAAAGAAAATCATTCGGGAGAGTTCACATTATGCTTGGATTTCTAATGAATTGTTCAAAACAGGGCCAGATTGTATAATCAGAAGATGTGTGCGGGAAGATGAAATGCCTGACATCCTTAAGGCATGTCATGATGAACCATGCGGCGGGCACTTTGCGGACAAGAGGACAGCCTATAAAATCCTTTCTCTAGGATATTATTGGCCTTCTCTCTTTAAAGATGCAAAGCAGTATGTTAAAAGGTGTGACAGCTGCCAAAGAGTTGGGAAACCAACTCCTTCAAATGAAATGCCTCTACAGCCTCAGGTATGCATCGAACCCTTTGAGAAATGGGCTCTAGATTTCGTTGGACCAATTAATCCACCATCAAAGCAAAAGAAATATATACTGGTTTGTACTGATTATGTTACTAAGTGGGTAGAAGCAAAAGCATTGCCTTTTGCCACTGAAAATTCAGTTGTTCAATTTCTTTTTGAGGATATCTTCACTCGTTTTGGTGTCCCAAGGGAAATTGTGACAGATCAAGGCAGCCAGTTTACATCCAATTTGATGGAGAAGCTGATGGAGGAATATAAGATCAAGCACAGAACATCTACTCCCTACCATCCGCAATCTAATGGTCAAGTGGAATCTACCAATAAAGTTCTTGAAGGAATTATCACCAAGACTGTTCATCTTCATAGAAGAGATTGGGCGGAAAGGCTCCCTGAAGCCTTATGGGCCTATAGGACCACATGGAAGAACACAACAGGATATTCCCCCTATGAACTTGTTTATGGGAAGGAAGTCCTGCTTCCTATTGAGTTCCAAATCAAGACCTTCAAGGTGGCAGTCCAATTGGGAATGAGCCTCTCAGAAGCTCAAAGACACAGAATGGACCACTTAAATGAGCTAGATGAAATAAGACAAGATGCAATTCTAAGGACCGACCTAGTTCAGCACCAAAGATCTAAATGGCATGATCGTCATATCAAAGAAAGAAAGTTTCAGAAAGGATATTGGGCTCTATTGTTTGATTCAAAATTCAAAGACTTCAAAGGAAAGTTTCAAACTCATTGGCTTGGGCCATATGAGATTGATGAAGTCTTTAACAATGGAGCAGTTCGAGTGAAAACTATCGATGAATTCCATACTCCTCTTATTGTGAATGGCCACCGCTTGAAAATCTACCAGAAGCCATTCTCAAAAGAAGAATTTGTCAAATTGTTCAAAGGAGATTCAGCAATCAGGCTGGTGGAGAAGGATTCTTCTCCTCCATCAGCCTAAAGCTTTGGTTTTTGGAAAAAAAAAAAGAGAAAAAAAAAAAGAATAAATGTATGAGCCTGAAAACCAATCTCTGATTGGCAGTCTCATACAGAAAACTTGAGGTGAAAATCAGGGTCACCTGACACCTCATGTTTTCTAGGAAAAATTTCTCTTTCTTCCCTTATTTCATTTCATTTCATCATCACCACCATTTCACCCACCATTTCATCCATTTTCCACTCCACCTCATTTATTTTCACTCATCCATCCACCCACTACACTCCATCTCATCAATAAAGTCATTTTTTTTACAACTAAAGTGCTTTTGTGCAGTTGGAGGCCACTACTGCAGATTCCGCAGCCATCTGAGGATTCTGCAGCCATCTAATGATTCTGCAGCTCTCTGTACCTGCACAAATAAAAAAACACAGTCTGTTTGAAATTTCTCTACAGCAGTAGTCATCAATAATAGTCATGCAAAAATCAGTGAAGGGTTAAGTGGCAAGTTATCAGAGACAAATCTAAGCGGGAATCTGAGGTATGTTTCAAATCCTAAGCTAACAGTTATTCCATTATGCAAGTTCTCTAAATTATGTTTCTTGCCACTAAGTGTAATGATTGCCTAGCCATGAGACCATATATCCACGTATCATCCACGACTATCAGTCCTTAATTACCACGATTTTAAATCTCACTTCTGGCTGCCTCTTCCATTAAGATCTCATACTTAGGTGACGTAACCTAATGTACTACGTCTCCACTCACGTAGCCAAGTGTAATTTCGAAGCCGAGATCTAAGGACATAGCCGTTGTTTGTTCATTAACCCTTCTACCCTCTTACACTCATATCATTTCACTCCCATTTCCACTCGCATGTTTCATTCCATATACGCTGTTACCACACTCTGTTATGCTGTGCTCACTACGCTGCCATTCACCATACTCTGTTTTTCCCTCTCCGTTAATTCGAAACACCAGTAGAGGTCTGTTACGGCTATATTCAAAGTTGAACCCATAATCCTCGGTGCTTGAAGCCGTGAATTCACTGTGTGATACCCTTGTTGAAGCTGTGTTCCAGAACAGAGTTGTGAATTTACTGTGTAAAACCCTTGTTGAAGCCGTGTTCTGAAACCAAAGCCGTGAATTGACTGTGTGAAGCCGTTTAAAGTCGTGTTTCAAATAGAACAGAGCCGTAAAAGCAAATGGGAAAGCTCTTGAGGGCAGAACCAGAAGGTTCAAAGTTTTTGGAAGGTTATCCTCAGGTCAAAGAGGCTCTACAAAAGGCAAATTGGCTACAATGTGTACAGAAATTCAAAGGCTACCATAAGGAGGTGACAAAGGCCTTTGCAAGGTCCTTCAAAGAAAAAGATGGTCACGTGGAGATAGGAGACTTACAATTCACAGTCAATGAAAGCAGCATAGCTCAAGCTACCTCACTCCCAGAGACAGGAGAAAGGTGGTTCAAGAACCGAGCAGTCCAAGATCAGCAGTGGAAACGAATTTTGAAAAACCCAGGTATGGACACAAGTATCTTTACCAAAGGGATTCCGGTTTCATATGTTAAAGAAGAGTGGACCACTTTACTCTTGTTAGTGCAGAAATTTTTCACTTGTGAAGGTAGATTTGGGGTCTTATATGTCTATCATGCAAAGGTTATGATGCATTTTCTAGGTGATGACATTAATCTCCCTTACTTTCTCTTTTCAAGTCTTAAGAAAATGTGTGCACTGGTCCAAAAGAACCATAGAAATGCTGAAGCACATTTATGTCATCACGGTCTTGTGAAATTATTGGTAGAGGAACAATTAAAATAAAAAAGAGACTCATGGGAGAGGTTTCTCATAAGGAACGATTTTCAAGAGTTAGGAGAAACTTCTGGAAGACCCCCTCAAGTGACAAAAAGAAGTAGAAGGAAAAGAGGAGAGGGAGTTAACCAAGAAACCACTGCCCAAACAGAAACCATTGTTCCTGATACTACTATACCTGAAACAACTGCCCAAGAGGAAACAGTTCAAGACCAGTTTGATGAGGGAACTGATATACAGCATTCTGAACAGGATATTGATCCTGGATTTGCTGTAGATGATAACCAAGCAGCCCAAGGAATTATCTCTAAAACCCTCTCAGAACTTGCTCACGAAATTGCTCAGAAAAGGAAAGAAGGAAAGAAGAAACGTAAGCAAGATAAGGGTAAATCTGTAGTCCAAGAAACTTCCCTCATCCCTGAAGATAATAGTGAGGAAGACACTCAACCCTTGGCTCAGAGAATGGCCAAACTTCACAAACCTGCTCTTTCCAAAAAGGAGACAAAACAGAAGCAAAAAGTACCAAAAGAAAAACAGAGTGCCACCTATGTAAGAAGGAGCAGCAGATTGCAAAATAGAAAAGTAGGGGCCACAAAGGGTAAACAGTCATTCTTCATTGACTTAAGTTCACCTCAAAAAGGTACTGCAAGTCCTCCACACGCTGAGCACATTGAGACTTCTCCTCCACGTGAGGAAAGTCCGTTTGAATATGAACTTGAGCATGAACATGGATCTGAATTTGATTATGAACCAAGTCCCAAAAAGTCACCTGAAGTGGACCCGGAGCAGCAAAAAGTGTACAATTACCTGGAAACATTGGAGCAAGCAGCCGCTGGCCCTAGTAATGTTCAGCCTTTAGAACAACAAGTCCACTCCTTGAAACAGGAACTTTTTGAGATTGAGGTTCTAAATCGACATATCACGCAAGAAAATGAGAAGTTGAAAGAGCAAGCTAAATTGGATAAGATGATTCATGATAACACCATGTTACATTTGGGCCTGTGGCAAAGAAATAACAAGAAGTTAAGGAAGAGATGCAACAAGCTCAACAGAGCCTTGATCAACCTAAAGTTCAGATGCCTAGTAAAGAAGCCAAGGGTGAATGTGTCTACACAGAGAAAGAAGAGGAGATTGGATGTCTTGGCAGAGGCATCACAGCAGGTTGATTGATCAGTGTTTTTTGCATGAGGACATGCAATGCCCTCGTAGTGGGGGTATGTAGAGTCCCTACTTTACACCTCATCCTCTATCATTACCTACTGCTTTCATCACTTTCCTCTCTCTTTTACCTCATTTTCCACCCAGATCATTACATTAGTTGTCATTAAACATGATCAAGTGAGCTTTGCTAATGGATAATTGTTTTGTTTAGTTTTTGACATACTTGCAGGTATTCCGCAGCTTTCTGCTGATTCCGCAGCCATCTGCTGATTCCGCAGCCATCTACTGATCCCGCAGCCATTTTGTTGTTCTCAAAGATCCACGTGCTATTTTGCAGAATGAGCCACGTGGGCATGTTGGAATATACATGCTCGAGGTTCCTGTGCCATCAGTTCAGCCGGCCACGTCACTTGTACCTCCGGTCAAAGGGGGTCAAGTTTCGGTCAAATAAAGACAGCTCAACGTGGATACGTAAGCTGTTTGATCACGTCGGTGGAAAAGGTGATCTGTCCAGGTTTTGAAAGCCGTGGGGGACATGATCTAATGTTAGATTCATTGCCCATATCGACCGAGACCTCCAGCTTGACCACGAAGCCTATGACGTGTTAATTACATCTTTAATACGCATGACAGTTAGTTCATTTTCTGTTTTTATGTTTACGTATTAGGCCATCTTACAGGTGCCTATATATACCTGCGTCTGCGTACGCTAAGGTTACCTTTTCAGATGCTGTAGTGTATGTATTTGTGAGAATTTTGGCACGTTTTCAAACTCTGTTTTTATAAAGAGCTGTTCCAGCACTTTTGGATTATGTATCTTTGCATATAAAGTAATGGAAACGCTGTTTTGAAGTCTTAAGAGCATCTGAGTTTTCTGTGGATAATATGGATGGAGGGCCCCTGTTCGTATTAGCCTTGTAAAGTATTTTCATGTTCATATTTCTGCAATTTCTTTATTTTAAAACATAATTTCTTTTCTTGAGTTATGTACAGCTTGATTTCTCTTTGTTGTTGCAGCCTTTATTTTCACTGATCAGGTTTACTTCTTTGTAGGTCCCGGGATTAAGTGTGTTGTGTTTGCTTTAAAATCTAATGGTAGTTGCAGTTGTCTTGTTCATGATGCTGCCTTTTTGACTCTGTTTTTTTAGACTAGTTTTAGTTTAATTTTACAAGTTGGATGCTAATTCGTTTATGCTCTCTTTATCATGAATGGCTTATATTTCAAGAGAACGAAACACTAATTAATTGCAGCTTGTATTTGAGTAGTCTTGGCTTGTGATACTAATACTTTTTCCACTTGTTACACATAATCACATATGTAGGAAGCAGTGTGTTGGAAAAAGCTTAGTAGTGTTACAATTTGTCAATTAGAGTAGATTAGAGTTTTTATCAGTTCTTGGATTTGTTTTCAGCTACCTCCTAATCGTGTTTTACGCAGTACTAAGTGGTAGAAGCAGGGAGTTAGGAGGAGATAATCATTAACATCAATCCTTGAAGTGATTTTCTTGTTTCTTTTATTTGCAGCAGTATGGATAGAGACTAATGCCATTAGAACGTGGTCATTTACTTTCAAGTCATTTTAATTTACTCATTTCTTTCAAGTTCTTTTCTTTACAAATTCAGCAAGTAATTAGAAATCACCTTCACTCACACACACTTTCACTCATCTAGAACTCACTTTTCACACACTTGCACTCATCTGTTTATAACCATCACTCCATCAAAGATAAGTTAACCATAAACAACACCCCAAAAACGACAAAAGCTCTAAGAAAGTTACTTAAGTACATATAGTACACCCTCACTTCATCAGCTTACGAGCCCCGGGTTGACAATTAATACTAGCAATTTAGATAACACTAAATTGACTAAACACACGTTTTCATGCATATGTTGTTATTGTAGTTGGACTATTCTAGTTGCTTTAGCAATGTATATTATTTAACTTATGCATTTGTCTATGAACTATTTTGTATGCAATTGTATGAATATTGCTGCAAACATGTTTTTGGTTTAACATGTCACTTTGGTTTGTGAGTTTGTGGACTATTCCGCTTTCCATCTTGTGTTGTCATTCCACTCGTGTGTTCCTTTCAGGGTCCATACTATTACAGGCTTCTAAGGGACACACTTCCTTTTCCCCTCTATGTGTTAGAACCCCCATGCATCTCACTTGACTCGCTATAAGGTCACACACTTGCTTCCGACAAAGTTATCACACTTACCTCTGTGTGCTACCACAGTCAAGGCATTACTTTACTACCTAATGCTGGGACTCCTACTCCAAACAGTCTGAGGTCTAGTTGGGAATTCTTACTGGGGAGATCCCAAAACATATTGGCGGGTCTAGCACCATCAACGCTCATCAAAACTAGTCAAGGGATTCCTAGGCCTTTGGGAATGAACCTTGAGACCACCTTCGCCCCGTATTCTGAAATCCATCCAGCAATTCTAAAGCTCGAAACTAAGATAAACATACCAACAGACCATGGAATCTGGGAAAGGAAAGGCTAGGCTAAAAACCACAAACATAACCCAGTAAACCATGCCACTGACAACAAGAGAACCATACACCGACATGAAAATCCATGCATGTCAAAACAAGCTAGGAAATCCCACATGCAATATGTTACCTACAAGTATTCATATTGAAGTTGCTTGATCCTGCTCTTCCTTCCTTGATCCTTGCTTTCCTTTCCTTTCCTTGTCCTTCCTTTACTTGCTTTTCCTTTCCTCTCTCCAAAGAAAACTTGAGCCAAGAGCCTGCCAACTGATCCTTAGAAGCCTTTTTATCAATGAGGCCTCTATTTTCTTCATTTTCCAATATTTTCCTTCATTTTCATCCTCACATGAAACTTGTGACCTTTCTTTGTAGATTTTCCTGTAGATTCACAAGCTCATGCAATGTACTAAAGCATAGGACAAGAATATACTTCTACTTTCAACCAGCAAAAGCCAATAGAGATCGTGAAAACAAAATTGACAAGAGGAAGATAATCAATGGCACATAGAACAATATGTATCCGAGGAAGCCACAATTCAAAACCCCTACTATCTATATTACATTATTCAGAAATCCAAGATGAGAATACAATGGTTTTTCTCATAAGAAAAATCACATCACAAGTATAATTAACTCTCAGCTCACAAGCTAGCTCAAGCCAAACTCTAGGCCTGTTCTGCAGCTCTCCAAGCCCCTATTTTGTAGCACAATTCCTAGGATGAATAGCTTGTATTTAAAGGGAATTCATGCTTCCAAAACTGCGCAATCCAAACATAGGTCCTTCTCTAATAGCATGCATGATATTTACAACTCAGTAAATCATATAACTGATAGTACACTGTCCTTGTGCTTTAGTCTCAATCGGGTCTTTCTCAAAACTGACATTCATGAGTTTCTCATGAGGGAATCTTCAGTTAATTGGAGTGACACTTGTGGATGCACCAGTGCACCAAATGACTGTTAGTCCTCTATTAGTTCCACAAATAGTTAGAACTAATCTAACTCACCATAACTCAGTAAACTGGGTTAATCTAATTACAACTCAATTTAAACTCAATCTGGACCCCTAAAATTTAGGGAGAACATATACATGACTACAAAAAGACTTCCAACTCGAAATTCCTAAGCTAATTAATATAATTAAACTTAATTAACTATTTACAAGTTTCTATGAGATAGAATTTGACTTTAATTCACAGTTTAATTCAAGAACACATTAAACTGGAATTTCTAGTTGTCATTTCTCAACACTACCTCTCAACAAGAAAGGGATTATCTGCTACCCTGATCCTGTCTTTGTGAAACTTGAATTTACATCTTGATAATGCATTTTTTAAAATTACAGCATCTTGCTCCTCCATGGGGATGTACTCTAAGAACATGATCCACCTCAATACACAGTCTCTGAGATGATGATGTCAGATATCAATGTGCTTGGGCCTATCACGAAAAACTAGATTTTCATAGATTTTGATACAACTCTTATTATCACAGTAAATCACTGTTGGATCCATCTACTGACCAAATAAACAAAATAGGATCTTCCTCATCCAGATGGCCTCACTTTTTTCCTGACTCATGGCCATGTACTTTTCCTCTACTGAACTGATTGCAATCGATCTTTATTTCTTGTTTTACCAAGAAACTGTCGTTGACCCAATACTGAAAATCCGTCCTAATGTTCTTTTCCAATCTAGTGGACTCCCTACCCAACCTACATTCTCGAAGCCTTGAAGCTTCACTTTCTTTATCCATCTGTCGCACAATCCATACTGAGAAGTGCCCCTGAGGTATCTCAATACATGCTTTGTTGCCTTCCAATACAGCTTGGTAGGCCTAACCATCGCTTGACTAAGTTGGTTAACTACATAGCATAAATCTGGTTGTGTGTTCACCAAGTACATGAATGAACCCACGAGCTGCCATAAATAGTAGCTTCCACTACCTCTCTCAAAGTATCATCCTCCTTCCTCCAGTTACCAGCTAGAGGAGTATCCATAGGCTTGCAGCTCTCCATGTGGAACCTCCTGAATATCTTCTTCTTATACTTTCCTTGAGACGCAAATAGCTCCCCATAACCCTGACATACATACATGCCCATAAAGTAATTCATGAGCCCCAAGTCCTTCATCTCAAAATATTTTGCAAGGTCCTCCTTGCAAGATTTAATTAGTTGATCATCACCTATCAGTATGAGATCATCAACATAAGTACAATGATAAAAATTTACTTTCCACCAATATGTGTCACAGGTTCACATCTGCTTCACTCTTCATGAAGCCCAACATGGTGAAGTAGTTGTATATCCTGGTGTACCAAACACGAGGTGCTTGCTTCAGCCCATACAACACTCTCTTAAGCCGACACACATGCGACTCATGGTCGAAGGTTTCAAAACCTTCAGGTTTCTCTATGTACACCTCTTCCTCACTCGTTCCATTAGGGAAGGTTGTCTTTACATCCATATGATGTATCTTCTGCCCCATCTACACTAATAGTGCCAATAGATCTGATCAATGAGTACCTTAAACAGGAGAAAAGGTCTCATCATAGTCAATCCCCTCCACCTGTGAAAAGCCACGGGCCACAAATCTAGCCTTATGCTTCTCCACACTACCATCTGTATCTTTCTTTACCTTGTAAAGCCAATAGGAGCTCACCACAGACTTATCCTCTCATCTCAGGACCACATCCCAAACTCTATTCCACCATGGCATCAAGCCAAACCGCTTGCCACACTTCTTCCTCAAAGGAAGATGGTTCTGTCACAACACATCCATTGATAAGAGCCATGTATCCAGCATACCTATCAGGTGACCTCCTTTATCTATGTTGTGATGTGGATGCTCCCACATTCTCTCTAGCATTTGACAGCAATCTATCCGCCTCTCTAGTGCACTTTCTCCCATCTCTGGAAGACTCTTCTTGAGTGGATTTCTCCACTCCTAGATCCTTTGCATTTGGTTGCTCCACAATAATCTAAGGCTCCTCAACCTTTGGAGCTAAGGGCTCCTCAACTGCATGTAGTTGAAGCTCCATCTCAAGGGAAACTTGAATGGCCTTCTCCTCATCGAATATAGCATCCATGCAAACCAATTTCATCTTGTTGGTCGCCAAGTACACCTGATAATTGTGAGGTGTATCATTGTACCCCACAAATATCCCCAACTCTGTTGTCGGCACAAGCTTCTTCTGTGCATATTTGGTCACATGGAAATATACCGATGACCCAAATATCCTGAAGTGACCAACATCTGGCCTCTTTCTGGAATAAGCCTCCTTTGGTGTCTTCATTCCAAGTATCTAATGTGGGCTATAGTTCTAAACATAAAAAATTGTGTTTCATGCATCATCCCACAAGTGTAGTGGTAGGCCCTGATCATGCAACATCGCCCTCGTTGCCCCTATTATGCTTATGTTATTCCTCTTGGCCACCCCATTCTATTGAGGGTTATGGGGTGTTGTCAACTCCCGTTTAATCCCTTCCACTGCACACAAGTTCTTAAACTTTTCTGATACATACTCACCACCGTTATCACTAGAGATTTAACCTTCTTTCCTGACTCATTATCCACCAATGCTTTAATCTCACAAAACTTTCTGAAGGTTTGATCCTTTTTCTGCATGAAAAATATCCAATTATTTTCAAGAAAATTCTTCAACAAATATAACATAATAATGTGTTTGATCATGGATGCTGCTGAGAATGGTCCACACACATCTGAATGGACTCACTCTAGAATAGCCTATGCTCCACTGTCTCTTTCATGAAAGGAAGACTTGGTGTGTTTACCCAAATTACACCCCTTGCATGTATCAACTTGCTCTAGTGTACGTTTGGGAAACCCAGTGGAGATTTGTTGCATGATATTCAAAGCCCAATGATGCAAGTGGCTCAATCACCTGTGCCACAACTCATCAACGCCTCGACTTTTCACCATCTCTGCTTTCGTGCTCAAATCAGAACAATCATCTACCTCCATCTTATAAAGATTCTTCACCTGAGTCCCTATCTTCTTTACTTGACTAGTGGCTATGTGTCGAGTGAATGCCTTTCCTTTCGAGAAGATCACATCATAGCCTCTGTCCTCAAGCATGGCAACTGATACAAAGTTCTTCTTCAACCCGGCACCTACATAACATTATTTAAGATAAGTGGAGCCCCATGCTCCCTCTAAAAAGTAATTGTGTCATCTCCAATAGAAGGATACCTCCCATCGTCACCCATCTTGATATGTATCTGGAGATCTTTCTCCTCCAGGTCACTAAATAAGTCCTTGTCACCATTCATGTACAATGAAGCTCCACTATATAAGTACCATACACTTCCCATCATTGAGGACACCATGCATGCAATGAGGGAAAAATCCAATTCAAATTGAGAGGCTAAAGCCTCACCCACTGCTCCACTTAAGGACTTCTTCTTGGACTTCTTGAGTGGAAAATTTGTAGCAAAATGGCCCAGCTCATGACAATGAAATAATTTCACTTTCGTCATGTCTTTATTATTACCTCCATGGCAAGAATCTAATTTGGAATGGGAATCTTTTCCTTTCCCCTTCTTCTTCTTAATCGCTAAGGCACAGTTCTCTTCATCATCAGTCTTTGATGAAGACCCATCCCTAGTGTCCCTCCTAATCTCCTCCTGCATCAAATATGACCATAGTTGTTCTCAATCTGGAAGCTTATCCCAATCATTGATAGAGTCCTGATAACTATGCCAACTCTTTGGGAGCCCCAGAAGAGCAACACTCACCATATCATCCTCGGCTACGATGATTCCAACACTTCCAAGTTGATCACGACATTGAGTGAACTTGGTCAAGTATTTTGGAATAGTCTCACCTTTCTCCATTTTGATTTTTCAAAGTTTGTCCTTCAATGACAATTTCCTTTGGTCACCGTTGTTCTGATACAAGTCCATCAATGCATTCCACATAGCATACAGAGTTTCCTTTCCATGGAGACTCGAGACAATGCGGTCTCAAACTCCCTCAAGGATTATTTGCCTCGCCTTCACCACACACTTCTTCCATTCAACTAGATTTTGTGCATCTGATGTTGTTGGCTTACGAATGTCTTGATAAATGAATTCCTTCAAGACATTATTCTCGAACACGGCCTAAATCCTATCCTTCCAAGCTCTGTAATTTGAGTTTCCATCCAAGGCATACTCGAGCCAAAAACCATATAATTCCATCTGTCAATCCTGAAGTATGTATTGCAAATTCGAATTTAACCTATAACCCTAAACTCAAAAGCTTCAAAATATCCTCTACTGTATTGTAATCACCTCCGCTACCATGTATATTTTCCTGTAAATTCATAAGCTCATGCAATGTGCTAAAGAAAAGGACAGGAATCTAATTCTACTTTCAACCAGTGGAAGCCAATAGAGATCGATGAAAACAATAATTGACAAGAGGAAGATAATCAATGGTACATAACACAATATGTATCCGAGGAAAGCCACAACTCAAAACCCTACTATCTATATTGCATTAATTAGAAATCCAAGATGATAATACAATGCTTGTTCTCACAAGAACAAACCCAACACAAGTATAATCATCTCTCAGCTCACAAGCTATCTCAAGCCAAAATCTAGGCCTATTCTGTAGCTCTCCAAGCCCCTATTTCCTTTCACAATTCCTAGAATGAATAGCCTGTATTTAAAGTGAATTCATGCTTCCAAAACTGTGCAATCCAAACATAGGTCCTTCTTTGATTGCATGCATGGTATTTACAACTCAGTAAATCATACAATTGATAGTACATTGTCCCTGCACTCTAGTCTCAACTAGGTCTTTCTCAGAATTGACATGCATGTGTTTCTCATGAGGGAATCTTTAGTTAACTAGAGTAACACTTGTGGATGCACCAGTGCATCGACTAACAATTAGTCTTCTATTAGTTCCACAAATAGTTAGAACTAATTTAACTAACCATAACTCAGTGAACTGAGTTAATCTAATTACAACTCAATTTAAACTCAATCTAGACCCCTAAAATTTAGGGAGAACATATACATGACTATAGAAATACTTCCAACTCAAAATTCCTAATGTAATTAAGTTAATAAAACTTAATTATCTATTTACAAGTTGTTATGAGAATAGAATTTGATTTTAATTCACAGTTTAGGACAAATTAAACTGGAATTTCTTGTTGTCATTTCTCAACATCCTTTTCTCCTAGTTTCCATTATTTTCATAAATAAATGTGCCAAAATGTCATTTTTCCTCTTTAATGCCTTATCCTATTCCTTTGCCAATTTCCTTAGTGTTATAGAAATTTTTGGGCACTGCAACCCCAGTCATAAATGTCCATAAACCAAGGGCTCCTAAGTCGCTAAAAGTGTTGTTCCAACCCCTAAAAGAACAAGGTCAACTGATTACAGCATCTCCCAGAAGTTCTCCATGAAAAACTACTCAGAACTGATCAAAACTGGACCATTTCACCTGCTCCATGGTCAAAGTGCGTAACATCCCACCTAAATACACACAGTATGTGTGATGCATGTTGAAAATCCCTTCTATGGGGTGCGATGGGCGAGAGTGGACAAATGGCAGGGTCAATCCGCAAGGTGGAGGATCATGAAATCGTCTAGAAACTTCTCTTGTGACACTTGCCTCTCTGCATTCGCCCAAGGATGAGTAAGAGATCATCAATCTCCAAGTGGAATCAAGAACTATTAGAAAGAGGACACTAATCAAATCTTAGAAGCTGACTCACCTCCCTTGCAAACATCTATATATGGATCCCTCATCCCAAAGATCGAGAGCCTGGAATTTTGTATCTTGTAAGGAAGTGTTGCTGGTTTCTTGGTGCAACATCATAGTGTTGGGTGATCTAAGCTTTTCATGAGGTGAAGAAGGGTTTTCTTGCTGAGAGGATGATGCTGGGTCAGAAAAATTGGTTGTAATCCTCTTTTCTCTTTCTTTATTATTAATAAAGCTATTCAAGTTTTCCTCCACATTCTTGTATGATTGATGATTTATGCATTTGTGTGGTCAATATATACCTAGTCCTATATTGTTTATGATAGTAGATCTCTGTTCTTGGATAGTGTTATGCTGCTTTGATTCTACAGGTGCTCTTTGAAGCTAGGTAGACAAGGAAGCAAGTGGAAAAGACCTGTCAGAAGGGAAAGGAATCGAGCAAGGAACCAAGCACAAGACTGAGGTTGGTCTCCTTTATTCTTCTCTCATCTACTTCTCATAAAGGAAAACGAAAGTGGTTTTAGTTTGTTTGTTTCTAAGGTAGCTACCAGCCTTAGTGGGACTAGCAGCTCTGCATAGACACTAGATTTCCAAATAACAAAATGGCGACTCCACTGGGGACGAATAGATTGTTTTTTTATCTACATATTTTACTTTATAAACTTACAGACGGAGACTGAAGTCAAGCCAGCTAGCCTTCAAACTGCATTTGCTATGCAAGTG
This sequence comes from Pinus tabuliformis, assembly GCA_031772625.1. Classification (NCBI taxonomy): domain Eukaryota; kingdom Viridiplantae; phylum Streptophyta; class Pinopsida; order Pinales; family Pinaceae; genus Pinus; species Pinus tabuliformis. The sequence continues at coordinate 1,029,572,663 of CM062804.1, read as the reverse complement.
CAAAGTAGATCAATGCTGCTTCAGTCTATCTCTAGGTTTTGTTTATGAATTAAACAGTTGATTTACAAGCTCTCTAATTTCCCTTGTGGTGTCTCTAGTAACCTCCTTATATCTACCCCTGTGATTGATTTATTGATTACCACTTGCCCGGCCTAAATCCCTGAACTGAGCTACAAACTGTGACCCGGAACCCAGCTAAAGTCTCATCCCTAGTCCATCACACTGTCTCTCCTTTGGAACCTGAATGCATCGCACTTCCCGAGTGTAGTAGGTGCATTGCATTTCATTTTCCCTGTGCTACAAGTGCGCTGATCAGACCTCTTCTGCTCTTAGATTTTGGCTTCTGTGTTCACTCTTTTCAGCTCTATTCAAGAGTTTTGCTGCCTGTAGTTAGTACACCTCTATTGGAAACCCCCTTCCTTGCCATTATTTTGCCTCCATTGTGCAAAGAACTGTAAATGTTTTTATGTATTTTGAGTCATTTTTAGTTCTCCTTTACAAAGAAGTAGCATAATTATAATGTCATTTCTTGATTTGAAAGTGTCACAAGTGTCATTTTCAGTCATAGAAGAGAATCTGATTGTTCTTGATAGTTGATTACACTGTTACTCTTGTATTTGATTTGAATTAGTAGTTTTTCAAGTGTCGAAAGCAAGTTTTCAATTCCGAATAGCAAAGTTTCATCATTGTCCTCATTTTGTCTTGAAAAGAAACTTGTTAGTAATGTCGCTTTGAAAAATAATTCAGATTTGCGCTTAGCTTTCTTTTTATCATTCACACATTAAGAAGGCTGAAAACAAATACATGCATGTGCATTTGCATTTAGACTGTTTTTTGGTTTGATTTAGGACAGTGCATATAGTGTGTGCTCTCTGCTCTTTGTTGAAAGAACGCCATCTCTCTTTCCTTAGTAGCTAGGATTTTCATTGCAAAAAGAAGATTAAACGATTGTTTATCATCTTAGATTGCATTTTAGGAATTGTACATCTACATCATGCGGTGAACCTGAAAGGAAAATTTCTTAAGCAACATCAACTGTAAAATAAATTTAATGAATCTAAAAACACTTTGGAACCTAACGCACAACATCTAGAAGTCTAGGCTAGATACGTATTCCGGCATCGTAAAGCCTGGTAACTGTTGTTTTCACTATTGGTTGGGTGATTCCTCCACTTTGAGATGATAAGTGCCAGTACGGACTTGTGCTGCCACGTACCGTCGAGTATATTTTGCGAGACCACAATAGGCTATATCCTTTATCCATAGTAAGCCATGTTTGCCGCCCTATCGATCACAATGCACTGAACATAGCATTCGGGAAGATTGACTTCCGTACCATAAAAAGTATTCTGCAGTTTTGAAATTGGTTTGGTAATCCCTTTGTCTAGATTTCTAGAGAAGTCTCTTTCATTCCTTTTCAGACTCCTTAAAGGAAAAGGTCCATCTGAGCACTTGTCACTTCAAGCTCATTAAAAATTGAAGGCGACTAGAGTCATCTTTTGTTTTTTCTCGACTCTTAAAAATTGAAAAAACAAGTTGTGTCAAAGCGTCTAAAATTTATTTTAATCGGAATAAACATCACCTTTCCTACGTTGGTCTTAGGTTGAGAAAAATGGAGTCCACCAACCAAGGAGTTCCCCTTGGAGGAAATCCTAGTCCCTTCTCCTCTTGGGGAGATGTTGGTGCACCCCATATGGCCACATTGTCTCTTCCAGGATTGACAATCGGCTTGCCCGTATGGCTCTTCTCAACTTCTGTCGTTCAGAACACCGTGATTCCTGAACAATCAAGTCAGCAACTAAACGATACCAGAGTTACCCCCCAACCCTCTACTTCGTCCAATTCTTCCTCTCCTCCTTCCTCTTCGCTTGATGAAGCTGGTAAAGCCAAAAATCAAGTAACCGAGAAGAAGAAGGAGAAGAAGAAGAAAGAAAATAAGAAGAAGGAGCCAAAGGTGAAAAGGGGTGACCAGGCATCGTCTAGCGAAAATCCACACACTGCACCATCCAGGCCTAAATCGCCATGTGTCATTTGCAAAGGAGACCACTATCATTGAGATTGTCCTTGCATCCCTCGGATCTTAAGGGACTGGTCTCCTCATTTGCACAATCTGATGTCATCAACCTCTGATGATCATGTTGGGAGTACACTGTCAACTAGTGAAAGTGAAGCCCCTGGACAAAAAGGAAAATATAAATTTCCTTGTAAATTGTGTGAAGGCGATCACGCCGTCCACTGTTGTCCCTTCTTAGACGAAGCTAAAAGAGTTTTGAACAACCGTCCGGTTTCACCGTTACGACTTCTTCATGGATATAAGAAACTCTTGCTGAGTCCGTCACTAGTTTAAAATCCGGCTGACACGCCCTTGTGGTCGGCCGAAGTGTCTATCATTGAAGATAAACCATCTGAATCCACACCAGACAAAAGTCAAAAGGTCGAGGCGGCTGTTGACCCGGTCTTGCCTTCAGAGGATCAATCTTTAGATGATACAGTCACCGAAGAGAACAAGAACAACACCATTCAAATTCTCTTCGTAAGCACAGACTCCAATGAACATGGGGGCAGTCTACCTATTCCTTTACCGCATGAAGGAGGTTTGTCAGAGTCATATCCGGCCATCTATTCGGGCCCACCTCCAAGCAACCTGGTTGTTTCCTTTGACTGGAACCTACTAGGCAGACCCCGTTTACCGGCTAGTGTACCATTTCGAATCATTGCTCAAATATATAGAATGGTCATGGTCGGTACCATCATAGATGAAGGGGTTTCTGTGAGTATCATTTCCTCCACTGCTTGGAAAGCGCTTGGTTCACCATCGCTTTTGCCTGAGATGAGAAATCTAACAGGTTTTGACAAAGGAACCAGTCGACCATTAGGGATCCTTCCCAATGTGCTGATAACATTGAGAGGGAAAATCGTTCACATGAACGTAATGGTAGTCCAAGGACCCTTGTATTATAATCTACTCCTTGGACGAGACTATATTTATTGCATGGGATCCATTGTCTCCTCACTCTTTAGAGTAATGTGTTTTCCGCACGAAGGAAGAGTGGTCAAGCTCGCAGACAAGCTTTCATTCCCTGGTTGACACATAGCAAATAGTCATATACCAACCCTGAATGGTCTTTTCACGCAAGGAATGTCTCATCAATCCCCAGTCCGTCCTCCTGATGAGCGCGAGTGATTCAGAGGATATGACTGAAACCCAGGGGGCATGCACCCTGGCTTGTTTCGACAGAAAAACCTTGGGTATAGGGTAGGTTTCCGTGGAGTGTATATGACTGGCCTGACACACCCGTCCATTTTGGAAAATGGGATTAGACCAGAATAAGATACCTCTGTTAAGGTAGGCCTTTCCCGATAGAACAAATGTTCTGTCTACAAATTGAGGGATAACCTGGAAACTCTACTTCGCTATACCTGGGGGCATGCAAACCTTTTGGCGTGCAAGCAAAGAGCGACCATTTATTTTTTAAATTTATAGGTCCTCTAACCCTTTAAACTCGTAGAATTGGTCACTTCCTAACTTGCATAAAGAAAGGATGCGTGGCAAAGCTTTGAAAAATGTCATTTTTATATGAGACATCCTTATTATACGACTGGATTATCGAGCAGTTTTAACGCGGAATTCAAGCTCGTTAAAAAATAAACATAAGCAATGAGCAAATGTTCCTCCAGAGTTTAAGCTCATTAAAAAATGAACCAATTTCCGGTAAATAACCATCGTGAATGTATTATCATTAGCCTTTGAAGCCTTGGTCGTGTTCTCATCATCACCTCCACTCTGTATTGGCCAATCATTCACCCCCATTTGATTGTTTACCCTTTTTGAGGAACAGCTGCGAAGAGTGATCCTGTTAGCCATCCTTGTGACACTGACGTGATTGGAAAATTCCAAACCTTTCCTGGAATTAGCTGCTACCCAAATTTATCACTCGTTCCTCAAAAAACGAGTCTCCTTTAAGCTCTTTTCAACTGACTCGTAAAATATGAAAATATTGCTGAGAAATTGGCCTCTCCAGCTCATTAAAGTGACCGGAAGTGCTATCCCTCCTTTAGATTTTAATATTTTTGGACCTGAGGGATTATTACACAAAAATATCGAGCGCTTGTTTTGTTCGGCTTGTTAAAATTACCAAAAATTCATCCCTTTTGTATTATTTTATACTTTTTCAGAATTAAGGGATTATATGATGAAAAAGGATTGTTAGTCTTCTTTACGTCCCTTTTCAGACTCTCTAAAATTGAAAAGGACCGAGTAATCTTTGTCGTTAAACTCGTTAAAACCGAATAGCGACAAACTTGTCCATAACAGATAAGAACGAGTTTCACTATCGCTAGGCTCGTTAAAACATAGCGATGGGTTTGCCCGAAGGGAAAATTATAGAACAAGCATATGTTATCCTCCTCAAGCTTGAAAAAATAAAGAGGTACTGGTTAGCAATGACTGGGGAAAAGTTGGGAAGAAAACTTGAAGAAACTTTATTGGTAGCAAGTCGCTCTTGAACATGACACTTTCACTCCACATCTGAGTCAGGTTGGGTTGTTCCATTCACTGGTCACATCACCATGGCTCCGTCACACCATCCATATTTGGGGTTAATGCTACCGATCCATCATGTCAGTGTCACCAATATGTTCAAGAGAAGTCGCTCAGAGAATTCACCTGTGTCTCACCCACTGCAATACATTTATGCTCCATTCTTTCATGACCGCCACCTGAACCTTATATCACCAGATCGTTTTCACCTCCATTAAAATCATTTGCTCCATTCCGTGTCATTGATGTGGGATTGACTAAGGCCCTCCTATGACGAATCGCTTCTTTTCGACATCAACTCATTATCCAAGAAGTCGATCTAGGAACAACCCTTTCAGTACTTTGAAGCTTGCATGCCTCAATGGAAAGTTTCTCACTTCCGGCAATAGGTTTACATCAATGGCCTTCGACCGAAAGATTTCATGTGGTGTTCGACGCCAAGTCCCTTATTCACACCACGTGAATTGTACTATAGTACCTTGAGGGTAATCATCATTATCGGTGATTCCTCTCGCGCCTGTTAACAACTTACATCATTGGCTAGTAATCAGGAGATGTCTTTCCATGTTCGACTCCAGAACATCTCTCACATGGATCGACTTGTACTTTGAGTGAAGATCGAACAAGATTGAAGACCCCAAATCTAGTTTTATCCATCCGGGCTGCGATATATATTCAGGAAAATAAAGACATCAAATGTACATCATTGCTGCATAGATAATCATCCAATCTAAGGGATGATGACTCTACCAGAATCATCAATCTACACTCAGACGATTATCTGTCTCATGTACATGAAAATGAATTTATAAAGCTGAGCATGGGAATGCCCACCTCAGCTAGATCATGAAAATATTATGAAGATAATGTATTGTATTGTATCTTATTACAGGTCACCTTCCAGCTTGAAAAAACTTCGGATCCTCATGATAAAGAATTTCACCCGACATCAAAAGATTAACGACCTCATGCTTTAGGGGGAAACTGTTATAGACATTTTTGGGCACTGCAACCCCAACCATAAATGTCCATAAACCAAGGGTTCCTAAGTCCCTAAAAGTGTTGTTCCAACCCCTAAAAGAACAAGGTCAACTGATTACAGCATCTCCCAGAAGTTCTCCATGAAAAACTACTCAGAACTGGTCAAAACTAGACCATTTCACCTGCTCCATGGTGAAAGTGCATTGCATCCCACCTAAATACACACAGTAGGTGTGATGCATGTTGAAAAGTCCTTCTATGGGGTGCGATGGGCAAGAGTGGACAAATGGCATGGTCAATCTGCAAGGTGGAGGATCATGAAATCGTCTAGAAACTTCTCCTGTGATACTTGCCTCTCTACATTCACCCAAGGATGAGTAAGAGATCATCAATCTCCAAGTGGAATCAAGAACTATCAGAAAGAGGACACTAATCAAATCTCAGAAGCTGACTCACCTCCCTTGCAAACATCTATATATGGATCCCTCATCCCAGAGATCCAGAGGCTGGAATTTTGTATCTTGTAAGGAAGTGCTACTGGTTTCTTGGTGCAACATCATAGTGTTGGGTGATCTAAGCTTTTCATGAGGTGAAGAAGGGCTTTCTTGCTGAGAGGATGATGTTGAGTCAGAACAATTGGTTGTAGTCCTCTTTTCTCTTTCTTGATTATTAATAAAGCTATTCAATTTTTCCTCCACATTCTTGTATGATTGATGATTTATGCATTTGTGTGGTCAATATATATCTGGTCCTATATTGTTTATGATAGTAGATCTCTATTCTTGGATAGTGTTATGCTAATTTGATTCTACAGGTGCTCTTTGAAGCTGGGTAGACAAGGAAGCAAGTGGCAAAGACCTGTCAGAAGGGAAAGGAATCGAGCAAGGAACCAAGCGCAAGACTGAGGTTGGTCTCCTTTATTCTTCACTCATCTACTTCTCATAAAGGAAAACGAAAGTGGTTTTAGTTTGTTTGTTTCTAAGGTAGCTACCAGCCTTAGTGGGACTAGCAGCTCTGCATAGACACTAGATTTCCTGAAACACTTAGCCATAAAGACATCCAGTGATGCCCACTAGGATATATTTGCCCAACATTCAACTTGGAATACGTGTCCCTTGACCATGGTCTTATTTTTCCTTTGTTACATTTTATTACATGGAATTTTCACCATGGTTGTTACAAAAAGAAACTCTATCCCATTTATCTTCTAAATAAGAAATAGAAATAAAATTCTTTTTCAAACTTGGAACATATAATATGTTGTTGAGGTGCAACTTCGATAAATTTTCTAGCTTCAACAATGTTGATATTAGGCCTTAAACAACATATCTTTTGTTGTCACCAAATTCCAATGCATGAGAATATGGCTCCTTTGATAGTGTATGAAATTGTTTACTTTCTCCTGTCATGTGCCTTGATGCTTCAATATCAATGATCTATGCATTGTCATCAATAAGAGAACCTGTAAGAGCAACCAAGAACGCTTGACTTTTGACCTTGTTGAATAAGTAGTGGATGACCTTCCTGATCTAGCTTCAAGCAATGTTGATACCCATTCTCATATAGTTTATCAAAGAGGGAGAATCCATGTTCATTCCTTTTGAGCCAACAAAGTGATCTTCAAATTTTCTTGACCTTACCTTTGATACAATGTTGAGAAATCAATACAAGTATATTAGGGTTTGATTCCTCTTTCTTGATAATTACTTGTGAGTTATGTTGGCTTCTTTTACTTCTTTATTATCTTATATTTATTCAATAAATTGCAATATTTTGTGTATGAATATCACAAAAACACAAGACACAAGATGTAGAAACTATGCCAGGGAAAAATCCCTCTTGAAGGGAAAACCCAGTCAAAAATTGTCTTCCTTCAATAGTTTTCTTTTAGACTCATCAACCTAGAAATAGACCAAACCTTCCCTCCACACCAAGTTAGCCCTTCCAAATATTCAACCTCTTTGCAGCAACACTTCCACTTCAGAAACTTTGATTATTCAGCAACTTATGGCATCAAGAAGCAACTAGCAGCAACAACACTTGGAAGAATTCAATCTCCAAAACTAGAGCACGAAAGAGAGAGAGTAGCACCAAAACTTCGATTTATTCCTTTTCCTTAGACTTGACCCAACTTGCACTTCCTTTGACTTCCTTGACCCACTTCACACTTTTTCCAACTTCACTAGAGATATCAAACTTGTTTGAGATGAGATAATCCAAATAAATTTGATCTCCTTTTATTTATAGACTCCATGTGAGGTCGAATTGATGTCCCTTAGGCTGACTTGATCTCATTTAGGCCGACTTGGTGTGGAGGTCACATAAATAATATTTGACTAAATAATAAACCTTTTTACATGATTCCAAAGCTTAAGAAGGGTCTCTTTAAATGTATAATGAATCTATTGACTCAATATTAATCCTAGTATTCCACAATGGGGACTTTGACTAATATAATGATGACCCAAGCATGAAACCCATACTTTAATAAGTCATTCATACAATAATAATAATAATAATAATAATAAATATTTATTCTTTTGACAAGTATATTACATGAAGACTAAACCTAGTTACATTCTTCAACATGAATCATGTTGATTCATATGGATGATTATGCATAGAGAGTTTGTTCATGTATTTATTCATGCTATCATAGTGATGAGCGTCATAGATGTTTTTACTCATGATGATGATATGTACCTATTATATTGTTGCTATCGGTTCATATTGACGCACATGTGGAGTATGGTGTCGGTTGTTGGTGCTTATTATGATTTTGTTACAGGATGTTCATGGTGATGGCCAAGGTGTTGAGTGACCATGTACTAGCAAGACCAACAACAGTGGAAGAAGGCAGCAATCCAGTGCAGGATCAGGGAAAGAGGAAATTACTGACATAACAGAGGGAGAACAAATTTGTAGAGTGAAAGCGGATTCAATCTTCATGCAGGAAGCTTTGACAACAAAAGCAAAAGGAAGCAGAGGACACAGACATCAAATCGAAGGAAGAGAGAAAAGAAGAGCTTGCAACTAGCATAACTGAGATCACAACAAGTAGAACAAAAGTCAAAGGAAGAATAGAAGATGAGAAGAAAAAACAAGAAGAAGAAAAAAGGCAAGGTGCAATGACAGAGAAAACAATGTTAATACAGGTTGATGAGTTGGAACAGCCAGCAGCTGAGGAAGAGAGTGAACAAAAGAAGGTTCCCTCACCAAATGTAAGCACAAGGAGCAAGTCTAGTTGGAGGTCAACAGGTACATGGAGCATTTGATGTGCGAGGCCACCAGTGATGACATGCAGTTGAGCACAGAAAACATGTAGAAGTACATTGGTGGTCTGGCCACACTCATGAAAATGTTGCACATGCTTCAAGGTGAGATGAACACAAGTTCTAAGACCACATGCCTAGATGCCATAGAGGCAAGAGTTTTCTTTCAGACGTATTGTTGGTTTAACACATCACTTTGGTTTGTGGACCATTCCGCTTTCCATCATGTGATGTCATTCCGATTGTGTGTTCATTTCAGACTGCATACTATTACAAGCTTCTAAGGACACACTTCCTTTTCCCCTCTGTTTGTTAGAACCCCCATGCATCCCACTTGACTCACTGCAAGGTCACACACTTTCTTCCGACAAATTTATCATACTTACCTCTGTGTGCTACCACAACCAAGGCATTAGTTTACTACTCACAGTTAGGACTCCTACTCCAAATGGTCTAAGGTATAGTTAGGACTTCTTACCGGGGAGATCCCCTGACATGTTAGCGGGTCCATCACCATCAACATTTCTGGCACTAGAAGGAGTGCTAGATGACAAGCTGAGCCCTCAAAGTCTATTTTAAATCTCTACAAATCATCCATGACTTTTATTACAATCTCAACTCCGACATGTTTTTCTCCTGCACATGACTTCAAAGTGTTGGAGGATGTCATACATGACTTGTCATGTATCAAGTACGATGGTAAAGTTGGAGCAACCTTGTTAAGATACGGAGTTACCTTCTTAGGCTTTTGTGAAAGACAAGAAGTCCCTTCAAATGACATTTCCTGTGGGTTGTTCACTTACACGTTCGATGGGAATGTTGACCATTGGTGTCGCACACTGCCCGCAACCTTTATTCACTCTTATGATCACATGATCAGTGAGTTAGTATGTGCTTTCTATTGTTATGACTGCAAAGCACTCATTAAAAAAATTCTGGAAATACGAAAAGCACCCAATGAATCTATTCCTTAGTTTTGGGTTGCTTTTGTAATCTTACTTTTCAAATCCCTGAAGATGAAATTGATTGGAAATTTATAAAAGAAATATTTCAGTATCTTCTTCACATATCTAAAAATTCACATGAGTTGGAATCATTCGAACCCCTCCCAACATACCTCAGTGTTAGAGATCCCATCTAATTAATTGTCATGTCCTCCCACCCCACATTCTCTAAACATCTGTGTAAATTTAGACTGCAATCCTGAAGGTTTTCACGAGGTATTGTCTTCTCAACATCCGTCCTTTGGTTCCTTTGATCCTCCAGATTGTATTGTTTTGTGTTCACCCGTTCCGGACTCCACCTTTGTTGTTCATGAGGATCAAGTTGTCGATGGAGTTGGTGTTGAGTAGCCAACCTACACTATGATTTTTTTATGAGTATGTGTGGGAATATGAAGAAGAACCTACGGTAAAGGATGACCTCCTTCCGTCTACACCTCATCTGCTTTTTCCTGACATCTTTTGTGATTCTTCCATTTCTAGTTTTTCTTGTGAAAATTCATTCCTAGATGTTTCTACTTCCGATCATTCATAGAACACACAAGATTTCAGTCCATCATTTGATTGCAGAGAGGACAAATCTTTCTTTCTGAATCCACCCAATTTGTCATCTTTGCTTTCTGGAAATTCAGAGGGTGAAAATTTTGTTTCTCATCAACCCCTCTGTACGATTTGTCATATCATGAGGATGTCGATGTACATATTGAATTTTATGACCATGGTTTTCGTGATCTCTTCACTCACTCATTCGATCACGATGTTGATTCACATGTTGTTGATCTTTCTAATCCATTGGTCTTTGATGATCCACCTATTGATGAACTGGAAACCCCTCAAGTTGTCGAGGCACTTCAGTCCGAGCTGATGGTTATGTCAGGTTCTCATTTCCTTGAAGATAGTTCCACTTCCGATCAGAAATTTATTAAAACACCCAGGCTCCTCATCACTCTCCCATTTGCATTGAATATCAATCTGATCCATAGATTTCACATCCTCCACCAGAATCACATGATCCTATCGCTCATGCATTGGAGGAGTCATATGTAGCAAGTCATGTTTCTAAGTGAAAATTTTCTTCTATTTTCATGTTTGCTCATCTGTCAAGATCAAAATAGTGTGTATGTTTGTCATCTGTGCATGGTGCAATGCTTCACTATGGTATGCATGTATAGTGTTTGTCTTGCACTTTTATTCTTTTCTTTTCTGTGGACACTTTTAAACTTCGAGCATGTTGGTATTCATTGTTTTATCTTTCTTGCTTGCTAGTTCACCTGAATATCTTTCTTGTCAACCATGCCTTCACCAAGATGGGCCAACCAATGTGCCAATGGCTGCATTCGAAATATCACCTCATGTGAATAGGCCCATGCAATGTTTATCTTAGGAGTATGAGTAGTGTTTGCTTTCTTGTTTACTTTTCTTTCATGTTTTTCTTTGCTTACATTTTTTGTTTTCATTTTACTTCTATCCTTTGCTTGCTTGTGTGTTTACTTGTTATGCACCCATAGGATTAGCTTCACATGAAACTATGTTTGGCTCTTGAGACAAGAAGGGTGAAGTATAAGAGGACTTGTACAACTATCAACATTTGCTTATATGTCTATACGCTCTCTTTATGAAGAGCTTCCATTATTCAGTTGATGCTACCCTGATCGAAAATACGTTTTGTTCAGAGTGAGTCTTGGTTAAAACACAACGCTTACGCTCTTAACTAGTACCGCCTACTCTAATTGGTTGTTCTATATTTGGTTAACCCTTGTCGATTTAGTAAAGTAGAGTAAGGTGGGGGGGAACTTAACAAGTATGTCAGAGGTATATATAACAAACTTCTAAAGGGATAACCTCTTCTGCTCTCAATAAGTCGGGATCCCTCTTCTACCTCATGAAATAAATAAGTGCATATGCACAATTATCTAAAAATGAAAAAAAAATGAAAATGAAAGATAAACTATAGGTGAAAGAAGAGAAAGGATTCATGTGTAGAGAGGTGAAGCAAGTAACTTTGTAGGGGTACTATCCAAGCTTTCTAGCAGTAAAGAAATGCTTATGTTCCTGAAGTGACTCTGTCGAGGTACTGTCCAAGCCTACTGGTAGCAGAACAACACCAGAAATGAAACTAAAACTCTGACAGTCTATATTTCTTGTGCATCAATATACCCCTCATTTCCAATCAAAACAACTCAGTTGTCTTGGCTTGGTATGTGTGCTGACCAATCAAGAGAATGGCAGGGACTATATCTTTAACTCAAGCTAGTGAGGAAGCCATGATGATCAAAGAATCAAACAATACTTCTAGAAGAGTTAGACTCGCTTTACACTAGACAAGGTCCATACAAAGAGCTAGAGTTCTAGTAGTGTGTCACCAATGTTGTAGCGGCTACAACCACCCTCCAAAAATTTTCCTTCACTTCGATTTCGAGACTCCCTACTAAAATCTCAACATCTTGTCTTACACTACCCAAGTACTTGTGCTTTCATTTAAGTTTATTTTTCACTTTACAACGTGTTTTCTTACTTTATTTGTTGTCTAACCACAATCTGACCTCTTCACTTGGTTGCAAACCGGTTCTAGTACTACCTTCATGTTCTACGCAATCCTTGAGGGCAACCAACCTTTCTCTCAGGAAATGCACAATGAAACCCAACAATGAGCTTCGGCTCCAAAATTGTGTAAACCCAGCTGAAAGCTTATCTTTAGCTGGGAAACTATGTAGAGAAGCCCAATCCAAAAAGTGAACCTTTAGCTCCAAAATTACGCAAAGCCAGCTGACAGCCTTCCTTCAATTGGGAAATTGAGCAGAGACTGAGAGGCAACCCAGAGCCACTCAGCCCATAAATTGCGCAGAACATACTGTGCTCAAAAACTGATCAATGCATGAACCAGAAAGTTTCTGGTCCTTCCCATAACCGTGCGATATTTCCGGGCAATGCATGGCATTTTTCATAAAAAGCAAGAGGCTAAGAAAAAAATCATCCCTGTGAAGAAGGGATCCATTATTATTTTCTCGAAGGTGACACATTTCCTTCTTTAGAAGTTTCTACCAAGTGTTGTTATTGTCCTTGATCTCAAGCATATGCATCATGAACTCCATTTTCTCAAATCTATGTAATGGATGCCTCTAGAGCTCACTTATGCATTTGATCATCAAGCTCTAGCCTCCCTAGGAGATCAAGGAGCCTTCAGAGCATTGTCATCGCTTTTCAGGGTGAGTTTTTCTTTTATCACCTTATGCCGCTTTTTCTATCACTTCTACTTGTTTATCTTGTGAGAGTGTTACTTCACTCATTTTTTTAATGAACATTGGCATTTTAAGTTTTTTTAACTTGTAGAAGTGTTGTTTCAAGTTATACATTTCCTTCCCCAAGTGTCACATGACTTTCCTGTTTTTGCACCAACGATCGTTGTTGCAATGATTCCCTTCACATGCTTCATGTTCCTTCAGTTTGATCCATTGTTGCACTTGTTTTACATGTACACATCTACACTTAGTCAGATCTACACTCAGCATCACACCATCCTTCAAATCTTCTTATTTGCACGCTCCCCATGAATAGGTCTTGGCTCCCCTTTCCTGGATATCAGATCTCATTACATGCATTGTGTAATCTAGGAGCTCAACACCTCAACCTTGGCTTTTGGAATTGTATAGAGCCTATCCTTGGCTAGCTCCAATGGCACACTGCATAGTTCCAGGAGCCAGTCTCCTAGCTTGGCCACTGAGACTGTGCAATGCGCAATCTCTCCCCGGCCTTGTCCCAGACTGACCTGTGCATTGTGCGGTTTTAGTCATGTCAAACTTCCACACTAACTATTGGGACTACACAGTGCACAGTTCCCACAATCATTTAGTCACCCCTGTCAGTCAAAACTGCACATTTCCTCTCATCAGATGCCCTGGTTGCTGCTTGATCATGCTGTAAAGTTAGATTTGTAAGAGCTAATGATTGCTTGCCATGAGTGCCCTTTCTACACCACAAGTACCACACTCGTGAAGCAATTATCTCCAACAGTCAATGCACTATGGCACCAAAGAGAGTTGTTTCAAGAGCGACCACTGAAAGAACTACTGGGGAAGATGTTGAGTAAGCACCAATTTACTTGCCAATATATGCATATGCCCAACTGTTTACAGAAAATGAGTCAACACTAACATGGCAGCAAGACCAGCAATAGTGGAAGAAGGCAACAATCCAATATAGGATTAGGGAAAGAGGAAATTGCCAACATAAGAGAGGGAGAAAAAAGTTACAGAATGAAAGAAGATTCAACCTTCATGAAAGAAACTTTGATAATAGAAGCAAAAGGAAGCAGAGGACACAAACAACAATGTGAAGGAAGAGAGAAAAACAGAGCTTGCAGGTAGCAAAACTGATATCACAGTAAGCAAAACAAGAGTTGAAGGAAGAAAAGGATCTGAGAAGCATAAATAGGAAGAAGAAAAAAGGCAAGGCGTAATGATAGAGCTAACAATGCTAATACAGGTTGATGAGATAAACATCCAGTGGATGATAATGAAAGTGAATAGATGTAGGTTCCCTCACCAAAGCTAAGCACAAGAACCAAGTCCGGCTAGAGGTTGACAGGTATAAGGAGCAGTAGATGTGTGAGGCCACCAGTGACAACTTGCAACTCAGCACAGACAACATGTAGAAGTACATTGGTGTTCTAGCCACACTCATGACAATGTTGCACATGCTTCATGATAATATGGACATAGGTTCCAAGACCACATGTTTGGATGCCATGGATACAAGAGTATGATTTCAGCAAGACAACATCAAGCAGTTGTGGACATCACAACACAACACCAAGATTGGAATTAGTACATGATTGAGAAGCATCAAGTGGATGTTGTCGAGTTGGTATATCCCAAACCTCGAAGTCATAGTGTTTTTTCTTTTTAGGCTATCTCTAACCTATTTTGTCTCACGTGGGTACATGTGGAAAATTGTATTATTGTAAATATGTTATAAGTGAAATTCAAAGTGTCACTAGTGGAATGTGAACAGTCACTATGTAATGTGAAGATTCATGAGGGTAGTCCAAGATTCAAAGGGCAATGTCAAGGGTCACCCCACCATTTGTTATATATAGAACCTCATAACTCATAGTACAAGCTTTTGGGACCAAATATTTTGGCTAGGAATTGCTTAGAGAAGGCTTGGAGAGTATTGTGATGAGCCTTGGCTTCTCCACAGCTTAGATCGAGTACATCTCTTTGGAGGGACAGGCAATGTTGATTGTAATGTTCCACTATTGGGGCTAGTGGATGTCAATGATGCATGTATGGATGGAACTTTCACTTAATAATATATAACAGAGCCAACACGTTTTCATGCATATGTTTTTATTGTAGTTGGACTATTCTAGTTGCTTTAGCAATGTATGTTATTTAAATTACTCATTTGTGTATGAACTATTTTATATGTAATTTTATGAATGTTGTTGCAGACATGTTTTTGTTTTAACACGTCACTTTGGTTTGTGGACTATTCTTCTTTCCATCTTGTGATGTCATTCAGTTCATGTGTTCCTTTTAGGCTACGTACTATTACAGGCTTCTAAGGTACACATTTCCTTTTCTCCTCCATTTGTTAGAACCCCCATGCATCTCACTTGACTCACTGCAAGGTCTCACACATGCTTCCGAAAAAGTTATCACACTTACCTCTATGCGCTACCGCAGTCAAGGCATTACTTTACTACCCATTGTTGGGACTCCTACTCCAAATGGTCTGAGGTCTAGTTGGGACTTCTTACCGGGGAGATCCCCTGACATTTTGGCAGGTCCAGCACTGTCAACACCTGCCAAAACAAGTCAAGGGATTCCTAGGCCTTTGGGAATGAACCTTGAGACCACCTCTACCTCAGATTCTGAAATCCATCTAGCAATTCCAAAGCTCAAAACTGAGATAAACATCCCAACAAGCCATGGAATCTGGAAAAGGAAAGGCTACACTAAAATCCATTGTCATAACCCGGCAAACCATGCCACCGACAACAAGAGAACCATACACCAACATGAAAATCCATGCATGTCAAAACCGGCTAGGAAATCACACATCCAATATGTTACCTACAATTATTCTTGTTGAAGCTGCTTGTCCTCATCTTCCTTCCTTGATCATTTCTTTCCTTTCATTTCCTTGTCCTTCCTTTACCTGCTTTTTCTTTCCTTGCTCCAAAGAAAACTTGAGCAAAACTTGAGCCAAGAGCCTGCCAACTAATCCTTAGAAACCTTTTTATCAATGAGGTCTCTATTTTCTTCATTTTCCTTTATTTTACTTCATTTTCCTCCTCACATGCAACCTGTGACCTTTCACCTTCCTTTTCTCCTAATTTCCACTATTTTCATAAATAAATGTGCCAAAATGCCATTTCTCCTCTTTAATCCCTTAGCCTTTTCCTTTGCCAATTTCCTTAGCCATAAACA
The DNA here is from genome assembly GCA_031772625.1 of Pinus tabuliformis. Lineage (NCBI taxonomy): Eukaryota > Viridiplantae > Streptophyta > Pinopsida > Pinales > Pinaceae > Pinus > Pinus tabuliformis. Next base: position 1,029,556,435 of record CM062804.1, on the reverse strand, counting down.
AATCTAGTGATGCCCAATAGAATATATTTACCCAACATCCAACATGGAATACGTGTCCCTTGACCATGGTGTTATTTTTCCTTTGTTAATTTTATTACATGGAATTTTCACCATGGTTGTTATAAAAAGCAATTCTATCCCATTTATCTTCTAAATAAGAAATAGAAAGAAAATTATTTTTCAAACATGGAACATATAATATGTTGTTGAGGTGCAGCTTCAATCCTTTTTCTAGCTTCAATGATGTTGATCTCAAGCCTTTAACAACATATCTTTTGTTGTCACCCAATTCCAATGCATGAGAAGATGGCTCCTTTGATAGTGTATGAAGTTCTTTACTTTCTCCTGTCATGTGCCTTGATACTTCACTATCAATGATCCATGCATTGTCATCACTAAGAGAACCTATAAGAGTAGCCAAGAACCTTTTACTTTTGACCTTGTTGAATAAGTAGTGGATTCCCTTCTTGATCCAACTTCAAGCAATGTTGATACCTATTCTCATATATTTTATCAAAGAGGGAGAATCCATGTTCATTCCTTTTGTGTTAGGTAATTATAATACTAGTGATTCCCCCATTACTATTGTCATTGTAGCCCTTATTGTTATTTTTGTGCCCCCTATTGTCCCCATATTGTTATTATTGTGCCCTATAGAAGCCCACTATTGTTATTGTTGTGCCCTTATATTATTATTGTTATGTCGGCTTTGATCATATTGTGACCCCTTAGACTCCTATATATAGAAACAAGGTTTTGTCATCTGTATCATCCAAGAATTATTCATTTGTGTAATGCAAAGGAGGTTTCCCCCTTGAAGAAGCTGATTTTTAAGTCGTTGATCTATCTTTTCTTCTATTTTGTGAGCTGGTTACATAACATTTGGTATCAGAGATTTGGATTCTAGGGTTTCGCTTCTCCAAACATGCCATCGTGACATTTTCACTATAACTTTTTTTCTGCGATGTCTCAGAAGTGGAAATTAAAACCCATTTGAGATGAAATCTTTATGAACCTCGGGTCCAAATTTTAGAACTTTTCTCGCTATATTTGCAGAGATAGGATCCAAGGAAGTTAGGGTTTTTTTAGGCTCCCAAATTATATCTCAAATAGGTGACCTAGGGAAAATCGTCATAACTTTCTTTCTGAGAATTAGATTAAAATTTCATAAAAGTTATAGAGAGAGGATGGCCTATAGTTTTCTTTCTATTGGTTACAGGTCCTAAGGTCGAAATAGTGACACGTGGAACTTCATACAAGTTCGCTCTACTAAACCAGTCTATAATCAGGTCATCATGGGAGATTTGGCATAAATATTTCTTGGAGAATCCAATCTTGATCAGACTTGTGGGGTTGGAAAGAGGACTCAGAGGGCTACTGCAGGACACAATTTTAAACCTTGGAGATCTGAAATTACATATATATAACAGATTAACTATTGAGCTCCTACAAAGTGAAAAAAGGTGTGTAGTTTTTCTAAAATTTTGCGTAAGTTTGGTTTGAGAAAATAGTTTGAAGCAATTCAAAGGGCATAGTGAATAATTATTATCATTAATTGATGCCCCGAAGAAAGAAAATGGAAACACCCAGTAAAAAACCTGAAATCTCTACCATGACGCATGAAGAAGAGGAAGAAATGCAACATGATATATCAAAATTACGAGACCAAGTGCAACAAAATTCACTCTCGCAAAAAGTAACATAAGCTAACATGGATAGTTTAAAGAAAGGCATGGAAGCTAAGACAGATGGTTTAAAAAAATGCATGGAAGCTAAGATGGATGGTATATAAGAAAAACTTAAAGGCAACATGGAAGATTTGAAGATAGGCATGGAAGCTAAGATGGATGGTATAGAAGAAAAGCTTAAAGGCAACATGGAAGATTTGAAGATAGATTTGACAAATTTGCAACAAGAAATGCTTACTAATGGTGAAATGGTAGTAAAGGAAACTCATGAGGAGAACAAAAGAAATGTTAATCATGATTTCATAGACTCTAATGGTGGATTGAATATCCACCATGTTCCAAAGACCGATATGAAGAAGTTTGATGGCAAGGATCTCATCACATGTAAACTATAGATGGAGCAATATTTCGATCTCTATAATGTGCAAAACACAAAAAAGGAACACATTGCAACTTTATATTTGGAACCAAATCAGTTTGTATGGTATCGATGGCTTTGCTCTCATAAACAAATTGTCACTTGGGTAATTTTTACAAAAGAAATGATAGCACATTATGAGGATACAAAAAGCAACATTGCTTTTTAGCCAATTGATAAATCTCAAACAAAAGGTTTCAATGATGGAGCACATTGAGGACTTCCAAAATTGAATATAAGGCTAAAAGATATTCAAGAGGAGCATATGATTGATGTGTTCATAGGGACTTTAAAGGATAAAATCCAACATGAGGTTCGCCTTTGGGAACCTGATTCATTGGAGAAGGCATTCAAGTTGGAAAGAAAAATGGAAAGAAAAATTATGGAAATAAGGAAGCCTACCACTCAAAACTATAAATATGGAAGTGATTTTTCTCCTAGCCTTCCACAACCTACAAGGCTAACACCACAACAATTAGAAGAAAAAAGAGAAAAAGGGCTTTGTTACAGTTGTGATAGAAAATACACTAAAGGTCATAAGTGTGATGAGAAGAAATTATTTTACATAGATTGTGAAGAGGAAGAAGAAAAGGAACAAGAAATGTCAGAAGAAGAGGATATACACCAGGAACAAACCCTAGAGAAAGAAGAAATGAATCTGACCGTATCTTGTAATGCATTTGCTAGAATTACCACTCCTCAGGCTATCAATATAGAAGGAAATATCAAGAAGAAAAAGGTAATAGTGTTGATTGATTCAGGAAGTACCCATAATTTTATTCATTGTAAGATAGCCAAGGAATTGAATTGCTTCCTATATCCAGCACCAAAGTGTCAAATGATGGTTGCAAGTGGAGGAACCATAAATTGCTCTGGAAAGTGCCATAATATCAAGTTATCCATGGGAGAATATGTATTTAATATCCCAATTCTTTCCATTCCAATGGGTGGTGTTGATGTTGTACTAGGACTCAAATGGCTACAATCCTTGGTACAATAGCTTTTAATTTTCAAGAACTTTTCATGAAATTTTCTTCAGAGGGAAAGGATTTTGAATTAAGGAGTATCATAGGGAAACCGGGAAAGATAATTAGCTCTAACAGAATGACAAATCTTCTAAAGAAAGAACAACAAAACATAATTGCACAATTATGTTCGCTAGAGGTTCCCACATCGAAATCATCTATTTCTCCAGATCTCCAAAAGGTCTTGGACAATCATTCCAAGGTATTTGAGACTCCCAAAGGCCTCCCACCTATTCGTGATCATGATCATGCTATTCATTTGATTTCAAGAAGTGTTCCTCCAAACATCAGGCCTTACAGATATCCCTATGCCCAAAAGAGTGAAATTGAACGTATGGTTGCAGAAATGCTAGAGACTGGTATAATTCAACCTAGTCAAAGTTTTTTTCTCTGCTCCAGTAGTATTGGTGCACAAGAAGGATGGGTCATGGCACATGTGTCCAGATTATAGGGAGATCAACAAGCTCACTATTAAAGATAAATTTCCCATTCCTTTCATTGATGAATTATTGGATGAATTGCATGGATCAATTTACTTCACCAAGTTGGATCTTTGTTCAGGATATCATCAAATTAGACTGAAGATATTCCCAAAACAACATTTAAAACTCATGATGGTCATTATGAATTTTTGGTCATGCCCTTTGGCCTTACCAATGCACCTTCTACATTTCAAGGTTTGATGAATTCCATTTTCAAACCCTTCCTTAGAAAATTTGTGTTAGTATTTTTTTATGATATACTAATCAACAACAAGTCTTGGAAGGATCATGTTCAACATCTTGACAAGGTGCTCAAACTATTGGAGGAGAAACAATTATATGCAAAAAGCTCCAAATGTTTCTTTGGAGTACAAGAGGTGGAATATCTGGGTCATATTGTATCTCATGAAGATGTGAAGGTATACCCTAGAAAAATTAAATCCATTAAGGAATGGAAAATCCCCACATACATAAAGCATCTGCGAGGATTTCTTGGGTTGATAGGGTATTATCACAAGTTTGTTAATAATTATGGGCGAATAGTAGCACCTCTAACAACATTATTGAAGAAAGATGCATTTTCATGGACTCTAGAAGCAACGAAAACCTTTGAACATCTTAAAGAGGCAATGTGCTAAGCACTAGTCTTAGTTACGCTGGACTTCACAAAAACCTTTATAGTGGAATGTGTTGCCTTGGGAAATGGAATTGGGTTGTTTTAATGCAAGAAGAAAGACCCATTGCTTTCAAAAGTTGTCCAATCAAAGGAAAGTATTTACACAAAGCTATTTATGAGAACGAAATGTTGGTAATACTACATGCACTTAATAAATGGCAACCCTACCTAATGGGAAGACACTTCAAGGTAAATACGGATCATGATAGTCTTAAATACTTTTTAAAACAAATATTATCTTCAGAAAAGCAACAAAAATGGGTCACAAAGAGGTTGGGTTATGACTTTGAAATCATCAACAAAAAAGGGAAGAAAAATGTTGTGGCAGATGCACTCTCAAGAAAGGATGAGGATGTGGAAGCATTGATTTGTGCCATTTCTATTATCCAACCAGATTGGATAAACGAAGCAAGGGATGAATGGAAGAATGACGAAGAAGTGTGGGCACTCATTCAAAAGTTACAACAAGATCCCAGTACATCTGATACATTTAGCTGGAAAAATGATTCGTTATGGTACAAATATCGCTTATACCTATGTAAGAATTCCCAACTCAAATAAAATATTCTTATGGAATTGCACACCTCTCCCTTAGGAGGGCACTTAGGATTCTTAAAAGCTTACCATAGGGTTAAGAAGGAATTTTTTTGGGATGGCCTTAAATCGGATATTCAAAAGTTTGTGGCGGAATGTTTGGTTTACCAACAAAATAAAGTTGAAACAATTAAGACCCCATGTCTATCACAACCTTTATCCATTCCAACCCAACATTGGGAGGAGGTATCAATGGATTTTATCATAGGCTTACCCAAGTCCGAAGGAAAGAGTGTCATCATGGTGGTAGTTGACAGACTTACCAAGTACGCACACTTTTGTGCATTATCGCATCCATTTAAAGCCAGTACAATTTCTACTGCATTTATGGAAACAATTCAAAAGCTACATGGAAACCCAAAGATTATTGTAAGCGATAGAGATCCCATTTTCACTGGAAATTTTTGGACATAATTATTTTCTTGTCTTGGTACTCAGTTAGCTTATAACTCATCTTATCATCCTCAATCCGATGGGAAAACTGAGATAGTAAACAAATGTTTGGAAGTATATCTTTGTTTCTTTGTATCTAATAAATAGATAGAATGGATCAAATGGTTTCCTCTGGTTGAATGGTGGTATAACACTTCCTTCCATACTGCAGAAAAATGACCCCATTTATGGCACTTTATGGATCATCCACCATCCATCACATCATATTTAAGAGAAAATTCCAAGGTTCAAGCAATGGAAGATCACATCGAGCATCAGCAACAAGTTCTCCAACTCTTAAAGGATAACCTCACTTTGGCGCAGAATAGAATGAAACAACTGGAAAATAAACATCATAGTGAAAGAAGTTTTGATGTAGGTGACTAGGTATTCCTACTGCTACAACCATATAAACAAATGTCCCTCACACAAGCTAAGAAGGATAATAAATTATCACCAAAGTATTATGTTTCGTACAAGGTGTTGCAAAAGATTGGTACTATGGCATACAAATTCGAGCTTCCTGCAACTTCTTGAGTGCACCCAGTTTTCCATGTTTCATGCTTAAAGAAGGTTATAGGTGACAAACTCCCAGTTCAAACAATATTGCCAAAACTTGACAAGGAAGGAAAAATCCTATTGGAACCTGAAGTAGTCATAGAATTAAGAACTCGACAGCTACGAAATCGATCAATTTCGAAGTATCTCATCAATTGGAAGAACTTACCCACTGAAGATTCCATATGGGAGGGTGAGAATTTTATATAGAAGCATCTAGAACTACTCAAGCATTGAGGACAACACTTTTTGAAGGAGAGGGGCATGTTAGGTCCCTATAATACTAGTGATTCCCCCATTACTATTGTCATTGTAGCCCTTATTGTTATTGTTGTGCCTCTATTGTCCCCATATTGTCGTTATTGTGCCCCATAGAATCCCACTATTGTTATTGTTGTGCCATTTATATTAATATTGTTATGTCGGCTTTGATTATATTGTGACCACTTAGACTCCTATATATAGAAAGGAGGTTTTGTCATTTATATCATCCAATAATTATTCATTTTTGTAATGTAAAGGAGGTTTCCCCCTCGAAGAGGCTGATTTTGAAGTCGTTGATCTATCTTTTCTTCTATTTTGTGAGTTGGTTACATAACATTTTGAGCCAACAAAGTGATCTTCAACTTTTCCTGATCTTACCTTTGATACCATGTTGAGAAATCAATGCAAGTAGATTAGGGTTTGATTCCTCTTTCTTGATAAATACTTGTGAGTTATGTTGGTTTTTTATACTTCTTTATTATCTTATCTTTCATCAAGAAATTACCATATTATGTGTGGATGAAGATCACAAAAAAACAAGACACAAGATGTAGGCACTATGCTAGGGAAAAATCCATCTCGAGGGGAAAACCCAGTCAAAAATTCTCTTCCTTCAATAGATTTCATTGAGACTCTTCAACCTAGAAATAGACCAAACCTTCCCTCCACACCAAGTTAGCCCTTCCAGATGTTCGACCTCTTTGTAGTAGAACTTCCACTTCAGCAACTTTGATTTTGCAACACCTTATGGCATCAGGTGGCAATTAGCAGCAACAACACTTGGAAGACATTGATCTCCAAAAATAGGGCATGAAAGAGAGAGAGAGTGGCACAAAAACTTTGATTTCTTCCTTCTCCATAGACTTGACCCAACTTGCACTTCCTTTGACTTCCTTGACCCACTTCGCACTTTTTCCAGCTTCACTAGAGATATCAAACTTGTTTGAGATGAGATAATCTAAATGAATTTGATCTCCTTCTTTTTGTAGGCTCCAGGTGAGGTCAAACCAATGTCCCTTAGGCTGAATTGATATCCTTTAGGCCGACTTGGTGTGGAGATTACATAAATCATATTTTACTAAATAATAAACATTTTTACATGATTCCAAAGCCCAAGAATGGTCTCTTTAAATGTACAATGACTCTATTGACTCAATATTAATCCTAGGGTTCCACAATGGGGACTTTGACTAATATAATGATGACCCAAGCATGAAACTCATGCTTTAATAAGTCATTGTTACAATAATAATAATAATAAATATTTATTATTTTGACAAGTACATTACATGAAGACCGAACCTAGTTACATTATTCAATATGAATCATGATTATTCATATGGTTGATTATGTATAGATAGTTTGTTGCTGCTCATGATGAGGTCATGTGTTTATTCATGTTATCATATTGATGAGCCTCATAGATGTTTTTGCTCTTGATGATGATATGTACCTATTATATTGTTGTTATCAGTTCATATTGATGCACATGTGGATTATGGTGTTGGTTGCGGGTGGTTATTATGATTTTGTTGCAGGATGTTCATGGTGATGGCCAAGGTGTTGAGTGGCCATGTACTAGCATATGATGTTGTTAGCACTTTATTGCAGCTACCTTCAGAGAGCTAGTGCATATCTAGTGGATGCCATGTATTGATTTTTATTGTTGTTTCCATATAGAGCATATTGATGCTCATTGATGCCATGTACTCATGAATTTTATGTTTTTGGGCATATATTAATGAGAGAACCATTGTGTGCATTACTAAAATCATGTAATTTATTGTTTTATATTTGGGGCACATTGATCATGGAAAGACCATTGATGTCTAACATGTTGTATCATTAGCTATGTATGGGTCAATGGAGTCCAAGTGATGTATTGTGATGATCTAGTTCCACATTTGAAAGAATGATGTAAACTTGGATCCATACGAGTCATGGTTGATGATAGGTATAATGGAGTCATTTCTCATTTCTACATAATTTTCATAGCTATGTACTTGCTCCGCAGCTCCATGTAGCATTGTATGTATTTTACTTCATGGTATATCATGTCCAAAGTCAAATTAGAGTCGTGGTTATGAGGATGACTCTCTTGCTTTTGGTAAGGAGGCTTATTACAATATCCAATGTATGTTTCAAGCTCCATTACATGCTTAAGGGGAGCATGATCAGTCTTCAGAGGTGGCATGGCATTGGATAGAGACATGGTTGGTAGCTAAGGTTCATGTTTTTGTTCTACATTAGTCTTGTATCAACATGGTGTTGATTATGATATGGGGAGTCCTTCTCTCATCTAGCACATTATTGGCATTGCATTTCAGTGTTTGTATGGCCTATTGGAGATCCACCTCACTTGTTGGATGGGGTTGCCATCAATGCCAAAGGGGGATTTTGTTGGAATTATGGCTCAGTTGGTTGGTTGGAAATTATGTCAACCTAGTAGCATTGGTGTTGGAGGTTGCATTGTAGTGTTGGCATTGATGTCAACATTTTGGAGATTTTTTTGCCATCTGATGTATGTTTTTGGTGGGGGTCTTGTTAGTTTGCATGGATGTCAACACAGTGATGACTAGACCTAGTGGCTACTGACTTGGAAATAAATCTTCATGTGTCATTGGTTTATGGATGGCATGTTGTGATTGGAGATGTTGTTGCTGCGGGAGGGTGGAAAGTTACTCATGGTGTTGTGGTGTAGCTTGGAGATGTTGTTGCTATAAGATGTTGTTGGTTTGCTACTTTATGAGTTTAGTTGCATGCTACTTGTGGTGGAGGTGCTTCCACCATTATTGGAAGCAGTTCTATGACATGTTTCTGATGTTGCAAGATTTCGTGTTGCTACTACATATGTTGGAGATGTTGTTGTAGGTGTTAGAGTTGATGGCGTTGCTGCTTAAGGAGTTGGAGGTGTTGGTATTGGTCTTAACGTTGACATAATAGGTCTAGCATATCATAGACTTATTACATGCATACCCATAAGTTGCAGACCTATATCAGTGGCTTGAAGGAGTGTACATGGGCAGAGGAAGTTGATGGAACAAGTGGCAGAGGTTCAGGGCTGAAGGAGTCATGTTTTCACTGAGTCTAGGCCTCAAACACATGCACAAAGGCTTGTGGGAGTGGCTGGAAGCTCCAATCACATGCAGGGAAAGCTCAAGTGAGTGTCTAAGTCCCCAGTCACATGTAGATTTGTGACATGGGAGCATCCAATGACTTTTTAGTTTAGCTTCACATTCCTCGCATTGTTGAGCCAATTTTTAGCTTGCGATGACTTCCTTAATCATAAATTTTCTGTTTATGGTCAGAAAATTTAGTGGGACCTCCAAAAGTTGATCAAAGTTGAAAATATAAAAAAGGCTAATGGAGTTAGTGGTTGATTAGGTTAATGAGCTGAATAGTTCTAAGTAATTATTGGGTTGAGCACTTGAGTTCATCTACATATTGGAGAAAGCTCATGGTGAGTTGGTTGATTGTTGATTCGATTTGTGAACAGTGTGAGTGTCGAGAAGAGTCTGCAAGCTACATGTGCCTCATAGTATGCATATTTTCTGAGTTAGTTTACAGTTATAGCAATAGTGAGATGAAGTATGTTTTAGCCATCAATTTGAGTTGTTGAGTGAGAATTTGTAGGGTGTTTTGGTATAGTGGTTGGTGATTGTATTTCTACCCGTGGAGTATTGGAGTTTAGATATTTCTTTTTTGTGCTTTTTGTTTTGGCAATATGTTGATGCAGAGATCATGTTGACCAGTTCTCGGTTCCAGTATGAAAATATATGAAACGAGAACCACATAGAGGAGAAGAGTGGGAGATTATGCGAAATCGATATTAGAGAGAAGATTTCTCAAATCCAATGGTGGTTGGATAGTTTGGAAGAAATTGGGCGAGGCTCGTTAGTGGTGGTAGCTTCCAGTGGATTGGAGTTTGTAGAGGCGATTATTTAATTCAGGAGGATTTGGGTGAGGATCATTAATCATTGTAGCCTTCAACAGATGGTAATTCGTAGATCCACTTGAGAAATAATCTCCATTTGAGAGTAGTCATATTTGTTTCTCTATGTAAAGAATTTTTGGACATGATAGAATTTGAGTAGCACAGCAGCAGCAGGTGGCTTTTTTCCTTGGAAAGGGTTTTCCACCAGACATCTTTGTGTCCTTGTGTGATTTCTTTTATGGTTGCATGCTTCATTTTTTGGTGCTCTAATCTATGGTTTGTGATTCATTTTGTGCATGGTATAAGAGATTAAGTAATTGCAGAAAAATTTTAAAAGTGCCATGCTATAGATTCACCCCCCCCCCCCCCCCCCCCCCCCCCAATAGTGAATATATTTCCAACACACCCAAAAGGGGATACTTCCTTTAAAAATGAAGGATTTTCATTTCCAAGAAATACCATTAAATGAAATAATAATGTTTTTATCCATAGTCATAATCATGCATAGATGAAAAAATATTCAATTTCTATTTTCAACCACTTAGCCATTATTCAAATTCATATAAAAAATAGAATCTCTATACCAAATTACAATTACTTACCAATTACTATTGGAAATCATGGTCCCTTTTATGCAAGCACTTTGAAAATGGTTGGAAAACTCATCATCACTCCATGGAAAGCACCCTGTGATGTATGACTAATAATCCAACATATTCATGTTAATCATAACATTTCCAATCAAATGAAATACTTTTAACTATCATTTTTTTATGAAATGTCAAATAATACTTTAACCACAATACTTCCACAAGTACTCAGAGAGCACCATCCCTCTAATCATCAAAATTAAAAATCATTGCACCATGTGCACACTGTCTTAGCCCCCACTAAATATATCCACATAGTACTTCTAAAAGTACTCATAAAGCACCTAGTTCTCTAATCATAAAAATGATCAATAATTTCACCAAGTGCATACTTGTCACAGCCCTTGCTTAAGACATTCACAAGATTGGTAATACAGTAAAGGAACTTATACTTATAGTAATTCCTTTTCAATCACCATTATGTTTTCCTATTAAAATGTACATGAAATTATTTACACAAACATATAGAAAATTCACAACACATAACTAATTAGCTAATTGTTTAGCTATAAGAACCATAGTGGAAAAACAATGCTCCTCCCAACCGATGAGAACTGATTTCCAAACCATATTGAGCCATTTTCACATCCAGACAGTTCTCTAACATAAACCATACCAGGTCTAATATGGAATTCCACTGGTCAACCATCTCAAGAATTCCAATGACCACATAGGGTCCAATACATGATTTCTCTTGGCACTGTCCTTCTTATTTCTCTGACAACGTTCTGTCTGAGGAATTTTGGGCCTCCTCCAATAGGCTCCAAAATCAACAGAGTTACCTCGGGATTTTTCCCCTCTTCACCATATTTACCAACTCTTTTCCCTTACTGAGATCATCTATCTCTAGGGAGAGGAGATCTGGGTAGGAAACCACCATCAACCCCTCTAGGTAGATAATTACCATCCACCCAAGGCCTTTTGGCCTTTCATAACTATCCATAAATGTCTGGAAGGTGAAATTGTCTTTAACACCTTATCCCATTATAATTTACATAATTGACCATATTCACATTACCATTAAAGTAAAGGAACATTTATCTACCTCATGCATTCATACTTGGCCCTCAGCATGGGTCACACAATCTGTAAAATTAAATTGACAAGAAATCATCATATGTCATACAAGTGGTATTCATTCCAAAATTCAACATAATAATAATCATACAACTTAGGAAAACATTATCATATCTTTGTTTAGAAAATCTTCGGCAAAATCACATAACCAATCTTGTGTCGACGCGTTTCGAACCAACCAGTGTGGTTCATCGTCAGGGCAAGTTGAAGAACCAATCTGGCTTAGCTCGATTAAATATAGTGTGCAGAGACTCCAACGGCTAAAATTATAATGGCTAATTTGACCTAATGAACCTGGTCAAATCACTAAAAAAAAATTAATTAATATTTTTCTAGAAATAGTTAAAATTGGTAAAAAGGAATTCATTTGTCAATTTAAAATAAATAGATATATTATTAATATTATTTCTATTAATAGAATCTGTAATATAAATGGTTATTATATGTTAAATGATTTATTATTTAAATAATTAAATAATAATAAATTAATTTAAAATAGATATATTATTAATATTATTCCAAATCTCTAGTATAATATTAATACTTTAATTATAATGGTCATTATATAATGATATATTACTATTCAATTATATTATTAAATAATTAATATTTAATATTAATAATGGATATACTATTAAAATGTTAGTATAAAGATAAATAGATATATTATTAATATTGTTTCACATATTAAGAGAATCTATAGTATGATACTCATATTTTAATTATACTGGTCATTAAATAATATATATTAAATGATTTATTATTATTCTATTATTATTTAAATATACGTGAATGGTAATAAATCACTACTCTTTTTATAATTAAGTTACATTAGGTAATTATGTAATAAATTAATGGTCCAATGGTAAGTTAGATTTCCATTATTTATTTCTTTAAAATATATCATATTCATTATTTAAATATAATGGTCATTAAAATAAGTTATATAAAGTAATATATGTTTATCGAATCTTTTATAACTACTTAATGATTTTTAATCCCAAACAAATTGTTAAACCATTATTATTCCTACAGTCTTGTTATCCTAGGAAATGCCAATGTTAATTCATAATAGTATCAATAATATTGGTAAATCAAATTTTTTTATCCTTTAGACTTAATGGTCAAATAATCAATGTTAGTTCAATAATAGAGGTAACTAAGACCTTAGGTAAATAAATTGTTACCTACAAGGTTGAAACTAACCTTATTGGTCTACAATTTATCCTTTAAACTTAAGGTCAAGTTACCATTAATAATCGATATTTATTCAATATTTATTTATTTATTCAATATTTATTTATTCAAAAATATATTAAAGTCAACTATGTCATAAGGTAAGTATTATATTCATTATAAGGATTAAGAAATGGGGTCTTAATAGACATTGATAAAGGGAAACTCAATGTATAATTAATAAATCTATGAAAAAATAATAATAAATGTCCAATGGTATCATAAACCGATTAAGGATAATACACTAATAAGCCGAGACTGATTCCTAACTTATTAAAATCACTCCAAAAAATCAGACAAATCTGTCAAAAGAAAATTCAAGGAGGGGAAGATAGAAACCCTAAGACCAAACAAAAACGGCGAAAGAGGAGGCTAGGAAGACAAAGCTGGGACCCAGCAACTGCTGATCTTCCAGCCATCATCCCTATTAAGATTGATTGGCCTTTTCTCAATCTCCAGGGCCTCTCTAAATTTACGATGGTGAAACTGCGCAACTTTGGCAATGACTTGAGCCTCCTCTATACATACATGATGCATAGTCTTCCCTGCATGCTCAGCCAGGGCCGAGGACTTGGTCCTACCATGTCTTAAATCCGCTGAATGTTCGCTAATCCTCTGATTGATAGAGCGACCAGTCTCACCAATATAAGGGGTGCCACAGGAACATGGAATGACATAGACGCCCTTCAAGTCCTTAGGGTCAATCGGGTCTTTCACAGACCTGAGGGAGCCACGGATCGTATTGAGGAAGGCTTTTAGACCGAGGTGCTTCCTGTAACCATTCTTCTCAAAGACTTCTAGGAGGTGAGCCTTCTCCGACTCCAGGCTTTCCTCATCCGAAATTCTAACAGCACGGGTGGCAAGTGTGCTAAGAACTCCTATCTTCTGAGCGGGAAAATGATGCGACGAAGCATGTGGCTCCCTCAGGTCTGTGAAAGACCCGATTGACCCTAAGGACTTGAAGGGCGTCTATGTCATTCCATGTTCCTGTGGCACCCCTTATATTGGTGAGACTGGTCGCTCTATCAATCAGAGGATTAGCGAACATTCAGCGGATTTAAGACATGGTAGGACCAAGTCCTCGGCCCTGGCTGAGCATGCAGGGAAGACTATGCATCATGTATGTATAGAGGAGGCTCAAGTCATTGCCAAAGTTGCGCAGTTTCACCATCGTAAATTTAGAGAGGCCCTGGAGATTGAGAAAAGGCCAATCAATCTTAATAGGGATGATGGCTGGAAGATCAGCAGTTGCTGGGTCCCAGCTTTGTCTTCCTAGCCTCCTCTTTCGCCGTTTTTGTTTGGTCGTAGGGTTTCTATCTTCCCCTCCTTGAATTTTCTTTTGACAGATTTGTCTGATTTTTTGGAGTGATTTTAATAAGTTAGGAATCAGTCTCGGCTTATTAGTGTATTATCCTTAATCGGTTTATGATACCATTGGACATTTATTATTATTTTTTCATAGATTTATTAATTATACATTGAGTTTCCCTTTATCAATGTCTATTAAGACCCCATTTCTTAATCCTTATAATGAATATAATACTTACCTTATGACATAGTTGACTTTAATATATTTTTGAATAAATAAATATTGAATAAATAAATAAATATTGAATAAATATCGATTATTAATGGTAACTTGACCTTAAGTTTAAAGGATAAATTGTAGACCAATAAGGTTAGTTTCAACCTTGTAGGTAACAATTTATTTACCTAAGGTCTTAGTTACCTCTATTATTGAACTAACATTGATTATTTGACCATTAAGTCTAAAGGATAAAAAAATTTGATTTACCAATATTATTGATACTATTATGAATTAACATTGGCATTTCCTAGGATAACAAGACTGTAGGAATAATAATGGTTTAACAATTTGTTTGGGATTAAAAATCATTAAGTAGTTATAAAAGATTCGATAAACATATATTACTTTATATAACTTATTTTAATGACCATTATATTTAAATAATGAATATGATATATTTTAAAGAAATAAATAATGGAAATCTAACTTACCATTGGACCATTAATTTATTACATAATTACCTAATGTAACTTAATTATAAAAAGAGTAGTGATTTATTACCATTCACGTATATTTAAATAATAATAGAATAATAATAAATCATTTAATATATATTATTTAATGACCAGTATAATTAAAATATGAGTATCATACTATAGATTCTCTTAATATGTGAAACAATATTAATAATATATCTATTTATCTTTATACTAACATTTTAATAGTATATCCATTATTAATATTAAATATTAATTATTTAATAATATAATTGAATAGTAATATATCATTATATAATGACCATTATAATTAAAGTATTAATATTATACTAGAGATTTGGAATAATATTAATAATATATCTATTTTAAATTAATTTATTATTATTTAATTATTTAAATAATAAATCATTTAACATATAATAACCATTTATATTACAGATTCTATTAATAGAAATAATATTAATAATATATCTATTTATTTTAAATTGACAAATGAATTCCTTTTTACCAATTTTAACTATTTCTAGAAAAATATTAATTAATTTTTTTTTAGTGATTTGACCAAGTTCATTAGGTCAAATTAGCCATTATAATTTTAGCCGTTGGAGTCTCTGCACACTATATTTAATCGAGCTAAGCCAGATTGGTTCTTCAACTTGCCCTGACGATGAACCACACTGGTTGGTTCGAAACGCGTCGACACAAGATTGGTTATGTGATTTTGCCGAAGATTTTCTAAACAATGTTATGGATCACAGAAGTCTAAATTCCTTAATTATCATATCTTGCATATCATAACATTATACTTTCTCATTAGCAGCTGCGAATCACATTACAACATTTTACCTTTTATAGGTTCTTATGTTGCCACTTATCTACCCTTGCTTAATCACATCAATAACATTAATAATGATTTTAATAAAACCATACCTTCTACCAAATACTGTTATCCACAAACATCTATCACATGTATTCAAGATGCATTTTATTTTCATATGCATCCAAGTTTTCAATATTTCAACATGTAGAAATGTATGTCCTATTACTTTCCATAAACCATTTATATGCATTAAAAACAAGTAAGTACACATCCTCCAGATGTTAAAACAAATTTTAGGTAAAGTTATTTTCCAAAACAACATTTAAGGGAACAATACTTTATCATTAACATTCCCATAGTTTCTAACTCATGCAACACATAATTTCATTTATGCAAATGAATTTAATTAACAATCATCAATGCATACCAGTGATTGTGAATTTTGAACAAACAAGGTAATCAACATCATCAGATTACCACTAGTTCTAACATTAAGCTAGTTGAACCATCAAATCAATGACTTTAATGACACTATTGTATTGTGATCCAATTTCTTTGTCACCTTAAAGAACTTGCAATCATAGGTATGCATGGGAAAACCAGTATTCATTTTTGCAACCATAGTAGTTTTATTGCATTTACGTAAAACCTTAAACTTTAATCATTCACATATGCTTATTTATCATCCATGTGTAAATATCAATAACAATTGTGGTAACAATGCAAACATCCCCAATTCAATAGTGTATTATCACCAATGGACTAGCAACATGAGGTATAATATGACAGTCACTTTGTTTACAACTTTTATTAAGCTTTGATCAAATTGATTCATGCATATAAGTTCTAATAGTTTGTCATAAAATACTAAATAATCAATGCTACCAACCATATTAATGCAACCATGACAAACTCAATCAACGACTAGTTATTTAGTCAAGTCTTACTACTTGACTCATTGTTTATTTTTAACATCTAAAGGGGTTCTTTCAATGTATTTTAAAACATTCTATTTTCCTCTTCAAGGAAAACCCCCCTGCCTTTTACAATCATGCATTCATTCTTTACAGGTAGTGCATTGTAACTTTAGTCATATTCATTAAATGTATAATTAATATTGTTACATTTACAAAGGTTGGTAGTCAATTCTCACTTTCACTAGTGAGTGCTCAGGATTGTTCATAGGTTCAACAAAGGTTGTATTGTCTTTCATCCTCATCAAGATTCAAATGTCATGAACATAGTTTTACAATAGACTTTATTACTTACTACTATTCAATGTGATTATAAACATGCATCATGCATCTCATGTCAAAAAGTATTATATTGCATAATCATCAGGTAGTTTGTTAGAATCATACCTAAGTCGATGCCCACTAGTTTCATACCTTTACTTATTTTCTTCTCACCAATTATCAAAAGGTGCAAGTGTTGTAACCTTCAGCTCTGATACCACTTATAACATCCCCACGGTAACCTCGTGGAAAAATTAATGCATAGAATTAGAAAATATTTAGAGAATTACCAAGATGTAATAATTTGAATTTACTATTCCATAACCCTTAAATGTCCATAGATAATATCATCATCATTATATAGAGTAGACTTTAGGAATGAAATAGTAAATCACACAACATAACAATCATTGTTGTAGCATATTATTATAAGCTTCTTGATGTAATCCTTGCATCATTTTCATGATTCCTTTAACCAAGTCAATTAATCACATACTTAATAATGTAAATGTTACGTCACGCAAGAAATCAACATCATAAGAATGACATAATAAGCAATCATATCATTGAACATATATATATACCTTGGAAACCCCATAGGGTGAAAACTAGAAAATATTTAATTTTATTATTAAACGCTTAGTGAGGGTGTTCACCCATCACTCAACGTCTTGTAAGGGAGCCCATCCCTTAACCATTGTCATAAAATATTACAAAAAAATATCATCTTAAACACACCATAACCAGCTACAAGTTATTACAATAATCATGATATCATTTACCTAAAAATCCTCAATCATTATGCCTTTGCGGCATGGTTGTTTCCAACAGTGGATCATCGTACAACTGAAATTCCTCAATTTGCAGGGATTACTAGTTCTTAATAATATTAGCACAATCCAACTTTTGCTTACGTCACAATATTTTCCTGCGACCTGTACTGTTAGCAAAATTTGATATCACGACTAAATCATTTAGTGATCATACCAATAAAAAATATTTATTAATGATGCTTCAACATTTATTCATGTGTATTCACACGATATAACAAAATATCATGACATTCCCTTTAAACATTAACGCACATGCACAAATTAAAGTATTAACTTTCAAGCATGTTTATAGATAAATACCACATTAACCATTATGCCCCTGTCACATAAGTCCACATCCTTTTCCAATGAAAACCCACTTCAACTGTCCATATTCTTTTTTAGGATACTAGCGCATAAGTAATGACTATCCCCTCAAGTTATTTTCTTTGCCCATACTATTATGTTTCCATTTCCAAAATAATTAACACAATAGATTGTATTCTTATGCATGAGTATACATGTTCTTTCCCAAAAACATATTTTCCATCGGAGATTTATTCACAATGTTTATTATACATGAAAATACAAGTTGTATTTCAAAGATAGATAATATAATAGTTATAATTTATTGCATGCAACTATTTGTTATCCTCAACCTAAAATAGTATGTTAGCTTATTCCTCTTGCATGTGAAGCATATATTTCCTTCCAAAAGAATCTAATTAAATCTTGCATGGTAAAAAACACATTTCTTTTCCAAGGGATCAAATCCATAACATGTTTCATGCATGCAAACTGACATTTTCCTCTTACTAAATATCTAACCCAATAACTATACATAATCCTCTCCCGAAAGAAAGCTAATACCATAACTAATCCCCTTATACATTTAAACACATACTCTTTTTCCCAAAATAAGGTTAAAACAATAAATTTTATATGATTGCACCTTCCTTTCCTCAAGAAATATAATACCCAAACCTATTCTTCCAAAAGGAATATTAACGCAATGGATGGAGCATGTGATTACAAGTTCTCTAATACAATAATGCATGTAAGCACATATTTTCTCTTCTCTTCTTTTAAGAGTTCTAACAATATATATATATATATATATATATAGAGAGAGAGAGAGAGAGAGAGAATTTTCCTTGCATACATACATACATACATACATACATACATAGATATATATATATATATATATATACTTTCCAAGTAATCAAACACACTAATTATTCGTTTTTAAAAAGATATCTAACTCGATATTATATATGCTATACAAAATATTTTTCTATCATTTCACACATCAGATACATATGCAATATTTTCTCAAGAAATAACATGAATAACAAATCCTTCTCAAATAACACAAACAAATACCTTTTATGCAAAGGCTTTATTTGAAATCTTTCTCAAGAAAGTTACTTATCTCTTTCCACACAGCTCAAGCTTCCCATGCATGTTAATTCACATATTCATTTCCAGTAGATCAAATATAATAGATATATTCCTATGCACATAAGTACATATTCTCTTTAGGAGTCCATTGTTTATCTTTAGTCATGATTTAAATGAAATAATTTACTTTCTTTTTCCTTTCATAAACAATGTTTACATGTGTTTCCCTTTGATGGATTCTTTATCTTCTTGTATGGAGGGTTTCATGTATTCTTTTTAAAAACTCAAATACATGGTATTTTTTTTGTTGCATGTAAACTTATATTTTTTTTCAAGAATTTTCATGCAAATATTGCCAAGGAAATTAATTTATCTCTTCACACATGAATCCCTACATTCCTTTGAAGAAGTGGCTTAGATTTTTTTTCAAAATATTAGCACAATGAATTTCTTTTTTTTTCCATGATATCTCTCCAAGAATAAACATGGCTAATCTTTTGTGCAACAATTCATATGCACTCTTTTATTTTATTTTTCCAAGCAATTATTCTTTGACTGCATGCAAATAGATACATTTTCTTTCCAAGAACTTATTCTTTTACTATATGCAAATTTATATTTTTTCTTTTCAATATGACATGTATTTTTATCTTTTATATGCAAGGTTTCCATGTATTTTTTTTTTCAAGAGAGTATCATAATTAACCCATCTTTTGTGCAGAACAACTAGGAAATCCTTTTAAAGATAATAACAAGGTTAACTCATATCTTTTGTGCATAACAACTAGGAAATCCTTTTTAATATAATAACAAGGTTAACTTAGACCTTTTATGCACTAAACATGCAATAAAATTAATCTATCCAAGAATACAACGCACAAAAAACTTATCTTTGTAATGGTTGGTATTCGTTGAACGACATTCTTTCTCCAGGAACAACGAACAATGAAAAACAACTCATCAATATTTCGATATATATATATATATATATATAGTAAGGAGTTTCCAATAGTTGTGGTTGTGGCTCGTAAATCTGAACCCTGCTGCCAGAGTCAAGATGCCATGTCAAATGAAGGAAGGAGTTTTACTAGCAATAGATAGACCATCTGACTGGCAGGTTCCTATAGATGGAGGCAATATTTGTACAAACATTACTATAGAGTTGTAGCTATAGTGTCACGAATGACAATAGAGAAGCCTCACCATGGAGGTTGATGGCCTTACAAAGGTTCAATTTTACTAGCATGGACATCTTAGCTTGAGTAAGGACTCGAATGGAGGAGTGGTATATTTTACAGGGATTATATGCCCCCAAATTACACAGTTGGGATACCCTAAGATGCACAGATTTCCTATCAATGTCCTCCAGACTACATTCTACCTCCCCTAATAATCTATCCATGGAAAAATAAAGAACGAAAGATGGTTGCCAAGAATTTGATAACTTCTAATCAGTTCTTGATGAGAATAGTTAAATCGGTAACTATTGTGAGTTAAGGATATTACATCTAGTATTATTAAGAGCCAACATAGATCCATCTTAACTAAGGATCTACTAAAATATGAGAGGAATCAAATCTATAGAGATGCAAACCTCCGGAGTTAAGATGAATCTATTTTGATAATTTAAAAAATATTATAAAATAAGTACTTTAATGTTTATGGAAATATATTAACCATTTAATTTATATAAATTTCTGTCCTGTAATTTCTATAAAAAAAAAATTACATAAAAAATAACAAATTTATTTCTCCTTTCTTTTTAATTAAGATTTAAAGTTAATTTTTTTTTTTTAATAAATATTTTTAGTGTATTAAACTAATTTATTTCAAGATCTTAAAGAATATTAGAATTTAAAAATATGTCCCTTACAAATTAGGTTTGAATAATGATTTCATGTATATGGATTGCCAATTTAATTAATTATTTTCCAATTTTCTTTTCCCAAAATTTAACTCTATTGTTATAAAATATATTTTTTTGCAATTTTAAAAGTATTTAAAATTCAATTGTTATTTTATTTAAAAATAATTGAAGTATTAAACTTTTAAAAATATTGAGTGAAATATTATTTATATAGTATATTATCTTTAAAATGCAGTATACATGTGCTTTGAATTTTTATTATTTAAAAAAAAAAAAAAAAAATTGTTTATAAAAGAATTTATTTTTCAAATGACTTTATTTAAAATTGATTTATTCATAAAATAATTTTATTTAAAATTTATTTACACATAAAAATTTTAATATATTTAAGTAATGATTTTGTTTGGTTGGTTTTATTTAGGAATTTGAATTTTGAATTTTATAATTTACATAATATTTTATATTACAACAAATTGCTAATTAAATTATTTATATAATTTTTGTTGCAATACTTTTCTAGCTTTTTACGCTGCCAAATTATAGTGAGCTCGAGAGGCTTCTCTCCAAGCTTTTTGAATATAAGAATAAAATCTTAAATCAAACTAAATAATTTGTTTCAGTAGGTCCGATAGACCAAATTTTGGTCTCAATGGACGGTGACCACCACCACCATCATCATCATCATCATCATTATTTTAAATTTTTTATATAATTTAAATTTTATTTAAAAATAAATAATATTTAGTATTTAAAAATTAAATTTTTATAAGATTTTGAATAAACGATGATGTAAAATCATAAATTCAATTCCAATCTTAATCTAGATGATATATTAAACATGTTATATTTATTTAAAAACTAATTAAACTTAGTGAAACCTAAATTATATATATGAAAACAAGTCTCGAATATAGGAATAAGAGTGTCCATGGTAAACTTGAAACTTACCAATCAAATCATGAAGCGAGTGTTATTGTCACCCATTTACTCTTAGTTTATGTTTGGCTTGCATATTGTTGAAGGTTTATCCCAGCATTAATATCTATCATTAGCTTAGCTTATGTTAGTTTATGTTTGGCTTGCATATTGTTGAAGGTTTATCCTAGCATTAATGTTTGTCATTAGCTTAGTTTATGCTTGTCTACCTATGGTGGCAGCTTGGTAGCCAAGAATTTGATGGATTGGATCAGTGAATTAGACAAGTATTTTGAGTATGAGGAGATTGAAGAAGACGAGAGGGTAAAATTTATTATAACTAGGTTGAAAGGTCATGCTTCATTGTGGTGGGACAGTGTGCAGGCTAAAAGGAGAAAATAGGGGAAACCATTGATAAAGAGTTGGTACAGAATGGCAGCAAAGTGAAGGAAAATTTGTTTCCAAAAGACTATCAACTATCCCTCTATAGGCAGGTGCATAGCCTCAAGTAAAGGTTGTTGACAGTTAGAGCGTATATTGAGGTGTTTTACAAGGTGAATTTGAGGGTAGGTTTTGTAGAAGTTGTTAGTGTCAGTGTTTCACACTGCCATCAGTGATCAAAATCTGCTCTTTTGTATTTCATAGTAGGAGTCCCATACTGATGAGTTTGCATTCCATTAGGTCATTGATTCACTGATGGTAGGGTTTTCTTCAAATTTTTCCCTCAAAATTGTACTTGTTGATCCTCTTTCATATATTTTAGTCATGGCTCATGTTCACTTTGCAATTCATTTCATTAGGTCTTAGGGTTTGGTCTCATTAGGTTTTAGGGTCCCACCATGGTTAAATCCAATAATTACATGCCAATAATGATCAGCAAGGACATGAGGAGGCCAATAATGATTGGTAAAGCCATAATTTATCATATTGAAAGCCTAATGTAGTTCTCAGCTCAAAATGTGTTTTGAGGTGAAAACAGAGTATTTTGTTTTTATCTTCATTTCTTATGTAATTTTATGTTTCCATATGTAATATTGGTTCCCAGATGCTCCTAAGCATCTGATGATGTTGCCAAGCACCTGCCACTACAAAAATCAAGTCATCATGAGCACCAATTCACCTGCAAAAGCAAAAGAGAAACAAGCACTAAAACCCTAAATTCCTCTCCACTGAGCTAGGGTTGGCTATGGGATCAGAGATATCTGAGTAGAGGAGGCATAATGGATATTAGAAGGTATGAGGCCATTTCATATCATCAAACATCAGGTCTCCATCATTTGTCGATAAGTCATTCCAAGGAACAAACCATTCACCACACATAAGGGACGATTTTTCTTCAAACTGTGTTTCAAAGCAAGAAAAGATGAATTTGACAAATGTGAGAGAGGTTTTTGTCCATCATCGACCCAAGAAGAGAAACCTATTTCCATTTTTACACAGGTTTCATGGTTTGGGAGAAATGTCGAAAACATCATTTGCCTCAGTAGGGTTAATGCACCTCTGGAGTGACCTTGGTAAAATCATTTTTTTCTCCTATATGGAATGAAAAAATGACTTTCTTGATGAGTCAACTGATAATTAGACACAAAGAGATTTCCAATGAGCTATCATGAGCTCAATTTGGAGTTGAGGAAGACCTTCAAAAGTTGACTGCAACAACACTCTACATTTTGGCAGCCTCATTCTGCACATTTTGACCAATCTTGGGTGACTGGACTTTTGACAGAGCAAGTGAACTCCAAATTGAAAAATTCAAGATGTTCTGGAAAGTAGACTTGACAAGCTTTCCAACGAGCTATCACAAGCTTAATATAGACATTGGGAAGGCTGTCAAAAGTGATCTTGAAGTGGCGCTACGCTTCTAAGGGGTGGCGCTACGCTTTAAAGTTGGTGCTGTGCTTCTAGAGATTTTTCCCAATGTAAAAATACACGGGCGCTGTGCTTTGAGGCCGGCACTGCGCTCCTGTAGGTGGCACTGCCCTTTGCCTAGAAAAGCCCCAAATCACCTCAAATCACCAAACTCCACCAAATTTCTTAAAGTTTCCCCCTTTTTCAAGTAAGTATCCTAATACCTCTTGTTGTTTAAGGTTTTGTCTCAAGTTTTTTGTGGTTTTTACCTCTAAAATCAAAACCCTAGTTTCTATGACAAGCCCTAGTTTTCCTAAAATTTATCTCATGAACTGAAACCCTCATCTTTACTATTGCTTTCCTACCCTATCAACTTCTTATTTCTCCCGAAACCCCCTCACACATACATTTTTCCCACTCCATTCCTCCGCACCATTGTCTATAATACTATCCATATATTACCATATTGTTCAAGCCAAGGGAAAACATGGACAAAGACAGTGATTATGATTATGAAGAGGAGACATTTAGTGACAGCTTCATGGAGAGACATAGACAACAAAGGAAGCCTCATAAAGGAGGAAAAATCATCAGAGAGGAGCCCACCAGTTTGAGAGAATTACAGGCTTGTCCACTTGCAATTTCTTGTTTTAGGCAGCAAGCATGTTTTGAATTTTGTGAATTGGTGGAAATATTTTAGTTTCACCATGAGTTGGCCAGACTTTTTGTGACTCATTTATATAACAATGAGGTGACATTTGCTAGAGTGACCTTCACAATATCACCAGTTGTTATTTCAGAGGGACAATAGAGATAACCAAATGATGAGGCACATGGCCTATCGCTACAGGACACATAACAAAATTTGCAACATGAGAATGAAGAGGATGAAAGCTAGGTTGAGGAGAGCCTTAGAGGGCAAGAAAGAGAAAGACAAGTTGGAAATATTAGCTGAAGCCTCACTAGCCCGTCAAAGTAGCTGATGGCGGTGTCCCATGCCAAATTTGGGCAAGTTTTGGAGTTTTTTTGCATTTTTCAAATTTTGAAATTTTCAACACAGAAAACTAGCCCAGAAGCGTCGACACTGCGCTTCTTCCTGGAGCATCAAAAGGAGAAAAATTTTGTATTTTTGATCATGATGAGAACATACACCTTGGAAAGTTTCAGAAGTTTTAGAGCAAATCTGGGTCACCAAAAGGTCCAAAGACTACCAAAAATGACATCTCTGCCTCTTTTTGGACACACAGAAGCAGTATTCGGAGATTCAAATTTTGAGGGGACAAATGACCTCCAAATTCACAAATTATAGTTTTTCTAGAAAATAGACTTGAATACCTTTCCAATGAACTATCATGGGCTCAATTTGGATGCTGGGAAGGCCTCCAAAAGTAGGTGGAAAGTGGGACTGCGCTTTTGACCAATTTGCCCAGAAAATCAAAATTTCGCCTGTTTTGATTGTGGATTTATCCTCTCTCTCCTCATGGATGTTTTCACTCATGTAATTAATGACATAGAATGTAAATGTGATGGTAAAATAGTGTTAGAAGGTAGTTCATTTGTTAGAGGTGGTTTTGAGGCTAATGAATCAGTTTCCCTACGTATAGAAGCAAGTTGTTTCACTGCCTATATTCCAGTTCTTAGTTGGGAAATGGTTGAAACAACCCCTCTTCTCATGGATTCGACCCCTGATGGTTAACATGAGTAATTTTTATGCTTATATCAAGTGTTTTCTTAGTCATTTGTTGAGGTTGGACTCACTTGGATCCTCTGAGCTACATTGTGCACTATTGTAAGCAGTTTGGCAAGGAAATTAAGAAGGATTTGTAGCTATTTTTATTGGATACCTGTGGTATGGTGCTTTTGCATAGTTTCTTCTTTCGTTATCAGTTTTTCACATGTTTTATGTATGCCACAAGCTATTTCACTGCTTCTAACTTAATGATATCAAGATAGATAGGTAGAATTCATTATTTACAATGCTCTACCTTGGGAAACCATTCAGTATTCTATGTTTTTTGCTGTTTGAGAAGGATACATGATCTTTACATGCCCTCCTCAGCTCCTCATCAGTCTTAAACATCCCACCTCACTAGATTTCAAGTGCTAAAGCCTATACCTACCTTGCCCCATAGAACACCCTGCATTCTGACCTAATTTCCCGAACCTAAAACTGCCTAGCTCCATCTGATCCACCAACACCAACAAATTCAATCAAAATCTTCTGAGCTACTATACCTAGCCTAAAATCCCATCTGATTCAGTCATTTTGACTGAGATCCATAAGGAGAGAGCCCTCTCCTGGCATGGTAGGGCTAGCTACCAGGTTAAGCTTGGTTTGTGGTTACCCTAGAATTGCTTCAATTCAGCCTGAGGTCAATCTAGGCTCTAACATAGTGGCGACCATACTGGGGAACGTAGTTTTATGTTCCTCAGTAAAATGTATCAAGTTTAGATCTGATTGTTGATGGTGGACAACAATCAGACACAGGAAGGCTGAAATCATTCACCTGGCGACTCTAAATTAGTTTCGAGATCAGATCCAAGCACTCTACTGGAGGATGAACCTGACCAGCAAAAACATGAAAGGACAATATGGAAAGATCAGGTACTCAAGTTGGAATTTCATTCAAGAAATTATGTTCTTTGTTATAAATTATTTCTTCTCTTTTCCCGAGAATGTCAAGAAGGCTTTACAAAGTATATTGTATTCAAGAAAAGATCCTAGACCTGCATTTGATTCTTTCCCTTTGAAGATTGCGAATACAAAATATTCGAATGCCTTTGATCTTGATTAAGACCCTTCTTATGAATCTTATGATGACCATCTTCAAACTGATGAGCCTAAAGAGACCAAGACTGATTCTACAGCTTTTGTATATACTCCTATACCTTGTAAAATTCCAAATAGATATAAGCCTCTGATTTTACCTCCTATATCCCATGCTTTCCCTAAAAATCATTACCTATATCTACCAAGATTTGATGGTGAATGTGACAACATCACTGCTGAGAGACATGTACTGAATTTTGAGTCTTTTCTTGACCTTTTTGAAGTTGATGAAGAGGATTTCAGTATTAGGCTTTTTGCTCTTTATTTGCAAGGCAAAGTCAAGAGTTGGTTCAAAACCCTGCCTGATGCGAGCATCTCAGATTTCTAGTAGTTCGTCAAAGTTTTCCTCGACAAGTGGGTGGTCAGACAAAACCCTTTCTTGATTCTAAAAGAGTATAACCAGTTGAAAAGACAGCTAGGGGAGACAGTACAACAATTTTCTGTCAGACTTAACCAAGTCTATTTTTCAATGCCTACTAATATAATACCTCCTCCTGGATCCACTCTCTTGCACTACTCAGATGCCTTTGATCCAGAAATGGAGTTTCAACTGAGAGAAAGGAACCTTGAAACACTTGAAGAGATGCAAAATAGTGCAGTAGATGTAGAGGCTAATCTGCTGATCAGAAGGGAAAAGTTGAAGGAAGAAGAGAGGAAGATCATAGATCCAGAGGAATCGACATCTTTAGTGGTAAAGCTTGACATTTTCGTAAGTGCAGTGGAAGAGATGATGCAAAGGATCACACAAGGAATGAGTATGATGTTCAAGAACATGGCTCGCAGATTGAAGAAGAACAAGTGGTTGATCCAAAACATTTTCTTTCTTATCCCAGTTGTCATAGATATGATAATGATTGTTTTATAGACCATCTTGGAGAAGAGAGAGTTGTTGACCTGACATGTATGCTTGATGATGTGTTTTATACTGATGATTTCCATAAGTTTGATTAGTATGATGATGATTATGTTCTCCAAACAGAAGCTAATCTTGTAGACGAATCAGCAACTGGTTTGTGGAAGGAGGAAGTTCACTTTTAGCAGCTCGAATACAGTGATCAACTGATGCATATCAGCTATGGAAGTGAGGAGGAAAGTGTAGAAAATTTTGAAGTAAGTGAAGGATCTTTGCCTTTTTTTTTTACTTCGTTTCAGTTCATCAGAGACAACTTTCGTGCAATCAGAAATCAACTATCGATAAGTTTTGATCTTGACCATCTAGAGGGCAATGAAATCCTTGTTCAAAACTTTTCATATCTAGATTTTCATCCCCCGAATGCCATTGAATGTCAAGTTGCAGATGAATACTTGGAAGCTGGAACATATGATCAAATGATGCAAGATGATTCTGTACCATTCTGTTTTGAATCATTTCAGTTTTTGAAGGGAAATTTGCATAGTATATCTTCAAATGAGCAGCCTGTAGAAAATCATGCAATCTCATTGGAACCAATAGAAAGTGGGTTGCAACAACCTTTTCAAGTTTTTCATGATCCAATAGTTGATGTGTTGGATGATGTCTGTAGTCAAAGTCCTTCTCCATTAGCTACCTATGAGATTGAAAAAAGTATTGATACAAACTTGATCCGACAGCCAGTTTCTTTGTCATTTTCAGCAGGAGCCTCGTCACAAAGCCTAGACGAAAGTTTGCATTCATGGTTTGAGGAGAAGAAAAGTAATCCATTGGATGAGCTAGGCCCCAGTGCACATGAAT
Organism: Pinus tabuliformis; assembly: GCA_031772625.1. NCBI lineage: Eukaryota > Viridiplantae > Streptophyta > Pinopsida > Pinales > Pinaceae > Pinus > Pinus tabuliformis. The sequence continues at coordinate 1,029,527,934 of CM062804.1, read as the reverse complement.
TTCAATATCCTTATGTAGTATTTTTGGAGTCGGATAGAGAATCCATATTATTCAACAGATCTGTTTACAAGTTTTCATGGGAGTTGCCTTTCAGTAGTTCTCTCTTGTTGTTCATAAGAAAGCACTTGCGGAGAATTCAAATAGTAGCTAGAATGCTTAATTGATTGCATTGGTTGTTTCATTTCACTTAATCAGGTGATGAATGGAATAGCTAGAGCAGGTTTTATTGAATAAGCTCCATTTTGAGTATCTTTTCCAGTCAGTTTTTAGTTGAGTAAAAGTCAGTTTGTGTCGTCAAGTCGTCAGTTTTTAGTCATGCATTTCAGTTTGAGTTTTTGACTCCATGCCCAATCATGGATAAGGCTACTAGGTCTACGGTGTTCTTGGAACCTCCAAGGTGCTACCATCCCCATTGGAGCCAATGTTAGTGTCAGTGTTTCACACTGCCATCAGTGATCAAAATATGCTCTTTTGCATTTCATAGTAGGAGTCCCATACTGATGAGTTTTCATTCCATTAGGTCATGGATTCACTAATGGTAGGGTTTTATTCAAATTTTTCCCTCAAAACTATACTTGTTGTTCCTCTTTCATATATTTTATTCATGGCTCATGTTCACTTTGCAATTCATTTCATTAGGTCTTAGGGTTTGGTCTCATTAGGTTTTAGGGTCCCACCATGGTCAAATCCAATAATTACATGCCAATAATGATCAGCAAGGACATGAGGAGGCCAATAATGATTGGTAAAGCCATAATTTATCATATTGAAAGCCTAATGTAGTTCTCACCTCAAAACTTGTTTTGAGGTGAAAACATAGTATTTTGTTTTTATCTTCATTTCTTATGTAATTTTATGTTTCCATATGTAATATTGGTTCCCAGCTACTCCTAAGCATCTGATGATGTTTCCAAGCACCTGCCACTGTAAAAATCAAGTCATCATGAGCACCAATTCACCTACAAAAGCAAAAGAGAAACAAGCACTAAAACCCTAAATTCCTGTCCACTGAGCTAGGGTTAGCTATGGGATCAGAGATATCTGAGTGGAGGAGGCATAAGGGATATCAGAAGGTATGAGGCCATTTCATATCATCAAACATCAGGTCTCCATCATTTTTCGATAAGTCATTCCAAGGAACAAGCCATTCACCACACATAAGGGACGTTTTTTCTTCAAACAGTGTTTCTGAGCAAGAAAAGATGAATTTGACAAAAGTGAGAGAGGTTTTTGTCCATAATTGACCCAAGAAGAAAAACATCTTTCAGTTTTTACACAGGTTTCATTGTTTGGGAGAAATGTCGAAAACATCATTTGCCTCGGGAGGGTTAATGCACCTCTGCAGTTACCTTGGTAAAATCAATTGTTTTCCTAGATGGAATGACCTAATGACTTGCTTGATGAGTCAACTGATAATTAGAGACAAAGATATTTCCAATGATCTATCATGGGCTCAATTTGGAGTTGAGGAAGACCTTCCAAATTAACTGCAACAGCACTCTGCATTTTGGCATCCTCATTCTACACATTTTGACCAGTCTTGGGCGATCGAACTTTTGATAGGGAAAATGAACTCCAAATTGACAAATTCAAGATGTTCTGGAAAGTGGACTTAACAAGCTTTCCAAAGAGCTATCACACACCCAGTTTGGACATTGGGAAGGCTATCAAAAGTGAGATTGAAGCGCTACGCTTCTAAGGGGTGGCGTTGCACTTCTGGAGATTTTTCCCAGTGTAAAAATACACGGGCACTGCACTTTGAGGCTGGCACTGCACTCCTGTAGGTGGCGCTGCGCTTTGCCCAGAAAAGCCCCAAATCACCTCAAATCACCAAATTCCACCAAATTCCTTAAATTTTCCCCCTTTTGCAAGTAAGTATCCTAATATCTCTTGTTGTTTAGGGTTTTGTCTCAAGTTTTTTATGGTTTTTCACCTCTAAAATCAAAACCCTAGTTTCTATGACAAACCCTGGTTTTCCTACAATTCATCTCATGAACTGAAACCCTCATCTTTACTATTGCTTTCCTACCCTATCAACTTCTTATTTCTCCCCAAACCCCCTCACACATACATTTTCCCAAACCCCCTCACACATACATTTTTCCCACTCCATTCCTCCACACCATTGTCCATAATACTATCCATATATTACCATATTGTTCAAGCCAAGGGAAAACATGGACAGAGACAGTGATTATGATTATGAAGAGGAGACATTTAATGACAGCTTCATGGAGAGACATAGACAACAAAGGAAGCCTCATAAAGGAGGAAAAATCATCAAAGAGGAGCCCACCAATTTGAGAGAATTACATGGTTTTCCACTTGTAGTATCTTGTTTTAGGCACCAAGCATGTTTTTAATTTTATGAATTGGTGGAAAGATTTCAGTTTCACCATGAGTTGGCCAGACTTTTTGTGACTCGTTTATATAACAATGAGGTGAAATTTAGCGGAGTGACCTTCACAATATCACCAGCTGTTATTTCAGATGACCAACAGAGATAACCAAATGATGAGGCACATGGCCTATCACTACAGGACACAGAACAAAATTTGCAACATGAGAATGAAGAGGATGAAAGCTAGGTTGAGGAGAGCCTTAGAGGGAAAGAAAGAGCAAGATAGGTTGGAAATATTAGTTGAAGCCTCACTAGCCCATCAAAGTAGCTAATGGTGGTGTCCCATGCCAAATTTGGGCAAGTTTTGGAGATTTTCTTGCATTTTTCAAATTTTGAAATTTTCAACACAGAAAACTGGCCCAGAAGCACAGCGCCACCGGCGCTACGCTTTTTCCTGGAGCATCAGATGGAGAAAAATTTTGTATTTTTGGATTGAGTATGATGAGAAAATACACCCTAGAAAGTTTCAGAAGTTTTGGAACAAATCTGGGTCATCAAAAGGTCCAGAAACTACCAAAAAATGACCTCTCTACCTCTTTTCGGACACACAGAAGCAGTATTGGGTTATTCAAGTTTTGAGGGGGCAAATGACCTCCAAATTCAAAAATTCTAGTTGTTCCAGAAACAAGAGTTGAATACCTTTCCAATGAGCTATAATGGGCTCAATTTGGATGTCAGGAAGGCCTCCAAAAGCAAGTGGAAAGTGGCGCTGCGCTTTTCACCAGTTTTACCAGAAAATCAAAATTTCGCCTATTTTGACTGTGGATTTGTCTTCTCCCTCCTCATGGATGTTTTCACTCATGTAATTAATGAAATAGCATGTAAATGTGATGGTAAAATAGTGTTAGAAGGTAGATTCATTAGTTAGAGGTGGTTTTGAGGCTAATGAATCAGTGTCCCTACTTATAGAGGCAAGTTGTTTCACTGACTATATTCCAGTTCTTAATTGGGAAATGATTGAAACAACCCCTCTTCTCATGGATTCAGCCCCTGATGGTTAGGATGAGTAGTTTTTATGACTATATCAAGTTTTTTCTTAGTCATTTGTTGAGGTTGGACTCACTTGGATGCTCTGAGCTACATTGTGCACCATTGTAAGCAGTTTGGCAAGGAAATTAAGAAGGATTTGCAGCTATTTTTATGGGATACCTGTGGTATGGTGCTTTTGCATAGTTTCTTCTTTTGTTATCAGTTTTTCACATGTTTTATGTATGCCACAATCTATTTCATTGCTTCTAACTAAATGATATCAAGATAGATAAGTAGAATTCATTGTTTACAGTGCTCTACCTTGGGAAACCATTCAGTATTCTATGTTTTCTGTTGTTTGAGAAGGATACATGATCTTTACATGCCCTCCTTAGCTCCTCATCAGTCTTAAACATCCCACCTCACTAGATTTCAAGTCCTAAAGCTTATACCTACCTTGCCCCATAGAACACCCTGCATTATGACCTAATTTCTCGGACCTAAAATTGCCTAGCTCCGTCTGATCCACCAACACCAAAAAATTCAATCAAAATCTTCTGAACTACTATACCTAGCCTAAAATCCCATCTAATTTAGTTATTTTGACTGAGATCCATAAGGAGAGAGCCCTCTCCCGGCCTGGTAGGGCTAGCTACCAGGTTAAGCTTGGTTTGTGGTTACCCTAGAATTGCTTCAATTTAGCCTAAGGTCAATCTAGGCTCTAACAGAAGTAACCCAAGGCAGCAAGGAAAACAAGAGAAAGAAGGTGACTACAGAGGTGGAAAACCTTACCCGAGAGGTATAGGTAGAGGAGGAGGCGAAGAGATTGTCTATAAGTGTTACAAATTTGGGAATTTGGGTCACATATCTTTTGAGTGTCCTGAGAATGAGAAAGTAGGGCAGAGATATGCATATGTACCTCAACCAAAAGCAGCAGAAGCACAGACACCTATGGCAGAAAATGTACCAGAGATGATAGAATCTTTAATGATGAAAAAATTCTTGTTGAAACCATCCAAGGAGATTGTTCAACCACCGCAAAGAAAAACCTTGTTTAGGATTGTTTGCAAGGCTAGAGGAAAGTGCTACAAAGTGGCGATCGATAGTGGAAGCACTGATAATATAGTTCCCACAGAAATGGTGGAAAAACTTGGGTTGAAAAGTTTGAAGCACCCAACACCATATGAAGTGTCATGGATGTAGAAAGGTCACCAATTGTTAGTGAGTGATCAAAGCGAAGTGGAGTTCCAGATAGGTATATATAAGGATAAAATAGTTTGTGACATCAAGCCAATGGATCTATGCCACCTCCTTTTGGGTGCACTGTCAACCAAGGGGTATCCTAGATGTGAAGTCTGAATTACACCTGAAACTATTTGGTGTACAAACCCCATCTGGAATATCGGCCTCGTTTCCATATATCTCAAATATATGCCTTGGCTTTAACTATCGGCATGAGAGAGGGATTAATGGTGTCTTCAAAAAGTGAGGAGGTGTGCTTGGTGAGTTTTCAGTTGTAAGTGTGTCATGGTTCTTCTATTGTGGAGAGGGGAGAAAAGTGAGCCTCTAAGTGAGAGGTAGTAGTACCAACCAAGAAGAGACACACATGAATCGAAGGATCCTTCTAACATCCAACAGAATGGTCCACAGAGGATGTGACGATCATTACAACCAACAAGTGAAGAAAGATCTGTCTAATATCCTGTACAATAGTCCACAAGGATGGGATAGAAATAACAACCATTATAGCACATTCTCAATAAGTTAAGTACTAAAATAACCGAAGTAGTTCAACTATCTTAGCACATGTGAAAGCAAACATGAAAAACAAACATGCACTGAATAGTTTTACAAACATTCATAATCCATGCATGATTAAACGTGTTGGCCTTGAAGGCTTCTGTCATTAAGTAAAATTTCCAAGTCACATGTTTACAATGTACACGACTAGCTCCAGTAGTGTAACATTCGTGCCACTCCTTGCTCCTCAAAGAACTAGATTATCTCTCTAATTCCTTGCCAGAGGAGCCAAGGTGAAAAGTCCTTTGCTTATACAATGAGGGAGTATATATAACCAAGGGATGATGTTTCCCCTCCTTGTGACTCTTTGACTACCCTCGTGAATGTTTGACTTCCTATCACTTTTAAGCTTGTATGACTCTCCATATTACATATGTATAGTTTGGACTTCCACTTTACAATGAATACAATATAAATGGTCCACAATGATGATGTGGCATATGAAAACTCATGATAAGACATGACATGGCACTATTGATATGAACTACTTAAATGATGTTGCAATGTCAAGTCACTATTCTTGGTAAGTGTTGGATTTCTTCATGGATATGCTTTCTCTTCACCTCTACATGCCTTGGTGATGCGAAATATTCAATGATCTTTAGTCTTGGATGGTGGTTGCAAAATTGTGTCCCTTCACTTTCTCTTAATTGATCCACTTGTGATTTCAGCTACAGGAGAGTCTTTAGGCATGCTTCCCTCCTTATTCTCCTTGTCCATCATCTTTCCATGGAATGATAATGACTTACCTGTCCCTACAATTCACTCATGACGAGACGACATCAATATGAAAATCCCCTGATCTAAGATGATGCATTATGATCCATCAACTAAGCCCGAGACAAGTAAGATGTTGTGGAGAGGGGCTTGGTGATTGTACATTTCACATTTCAAGCAGTCAGAGGGGAGATCTTAATATCTAATACTATGCAGTGCATAGCTCAGGGAGGCTTGAAGGACAAGGTTCCGCAGTTTTTGAAGGAAGTGGATTCAGGCTGAGGGAAAGGACATTATAAAATCTAACTGCACAATTTTGGATGTCAAGGGAGGTTGGGATTTTGTTCATTCCACAGTTCCAACTACCACGAGAAAATCTTGAGGGTTGAAGATACAAAATGTGCAGTTCAGGCCAGGCTATAGGACATAATTGCGCAATTATGGGGGTCAAGGTTGGGAGCTGGGCACAGGAATTGCATAGAGCAGTAGTCATTGGGGACAAGGACCGCGCATTATGCAATTTCAAGAAAAAATATCACAGATTAAAGGGTTGAGGCTATGCACTGTGTTGTTCAATTGGGGCCTGGTGAAGCTAAGTTGCTTGGTCGGGAAGGTTTTTCGAAAATGGCTTAAGTGTGCGATAGGTAATGAATTATGATTAACCTTGACTATGATCACACACTTAGCATAATTTGATGACACGAAAACATAGATCATCGAAACACATGAACAAATCATTTCCCTCTGTGTGACTTCCTCACAACAAGATACGACAAGTGCGACACTTAAGATAGGCTTTAGGATGACTGCGATGACATGTGTGCCACAATGCCCAAGACTTTGCGTATGGTTGCGAAATTTTTTTACATGGTTAGGAAAACTCATATACACAAAGAGAAACCTTCGAAACTATCAGAATAGGCTTGCAAACATTGCATGACAGCGAAACATTCCAAAATATGGTAGTTCACCCAACATGCAAAAGGGACCAAAGAACTGCAAGAAAGCTCATGAAATGAGCTCTAGTGTTTGCAACAACAATATAAAATACCAAGGAAGGCTCTGAAATTGAGTATAAGCCAAAACTTTGGAGGGTGTTGCAGTAGCTACAACACTTGGTGACATATTGGCTGAACTCCAACTTCTCTTTCTTGGTTAAGTTTTTCTGTGCAGGGCCTTGGTTCTTCAGGGAGTATTGATTCATCGTGTAGATTACTTTGGCCTTCCCACTTACCCCATGAATAGACATGGTCCCCTCTATACCTTCTTAGTTGAACACAACATAATATTCAACATAATCACAATGTTTTGAGTTGGGAAGGGTAGTGTAGCTTGCGAGCTTAAGATTTCCAGAGTATAATTTTTCATCTCTGGTGTTTCTCCACTACCAGTAGGCCTGGACAGTACCTTGACAAAGTCACACGTGAACACAAACATTTCCCTTCTGCTAGCGAGCCTAGAAAATACCCTAGTGGATTTTCTTACTTCACCTCTTGGCGCAGGAAGCCTTTCTCTTCTTTCACCTTTATTTATTTATTTAAAGAGAAATGTGCATTTCACTCATTTATTTTGGGATGGAAGAGGGATCTCGACTTATTGAGAGAAGAAGAGGCTGTTCTTTTAGAGAAGCATATAGAGACCCCTGATTTAGGTTTGATCATTTATGTTAGGCCCCTATACTACTAGTGTAACCCCTTATTGTTATTAGTACAACCCCCTTATTATATTGTTGTACCCATGTAGTCCCCTATTATTATTATTGTGCCCTTACATTATTATTTTTATGGCGGCTCTAATTATATTATGACCCCTTAAACTCCTATATATAGAAAGGAGGTCTTGTAATTTTTATCATCAAAGAATTATTCATTTATGTAATGTAAAGGAGGTTACCCCCTCGAAGAGGCTAAATTCTAAGGCATTGATCTATCTTTTCTATATTTTTGTGAGTTGGTTTCATAATAGTTTAGATTTTTCTACTTCTCTATTTTTATAGTTGGATAAGGTTGAAGACACCAAATAGAAAAACCGAGTATAGGCATGAGGTTTCTGGACTAGACATGGGTTCATGGTTGGACCAAAACTCTCCTTACAGATGGATCATATTTTTGTCGGAACTTCATAGGAAAACAGAAGTAACCAACACAAGGAAGACAAAAACAAGGTTAACCAAATGTTGAAGTGTCACAAGACTCTTTATATTTCAACCACACACATACTAAGAAGCCACAACATATCTAAGCTCAACACTTATTCACATGATGAAAACAAAAATACACAAACAACAAGAAAGAAAACGAAAGGAAAGGAAAAAAACACACACAATTAGGGAACAAAATCAGAAGATAAACAAAAGAAGGTAAACCAAATCATAATGCAAGAGAAATTAAGAAAAGGAAAGAGATACTGAAGAGAACAATACGGGATGGGTGCGAGAGAAGGAAACTAAGGTGCAACTAATCCTACTCCTAAACTAACAACGAGGTTAGGGTCATGTATAATGGAATTTCTAGTGAAGCCACCGTATTTTTTCTCAACCTGAATCCACAAATATATGAACAATTAAAACAGATATAAAGTAATGTGCAACATAAAAGATAAAACTTGAATAACTTGCACAAAAATTTGAAGGTCTTGCCTTTGGGTAGAAAGATGTGTCACAACCACTACTTTCATCCAATCCACATTCTTACCTCTCTAACAGAAAGCATAATCAGACAAACCTCAAATACTTCTTGCGAATGCACCTTCTTCTATGTCATCCTGCTTGGCAAGCACGAGAAAAGGTCGAAATGTTTTTATTACAATGTAGCTTTCCAAGTAAAATTGCTCCAACCATTTAGTGATTGGATCATAAAATACATGATGATCCTCTTGAAAACCCTAAAATATTTGAAAAGATGAATTTTAAATTATAGGCACATGATTATAATGAGAATCATATGATGGAAAATAGATTTGATCATATTCAGCATTCTTGTCGAGACAACGAGGACCTCATATAACCATCAGTAGAGACTGAAGTGCCTCAACCGCTTGACAAAAATTTGAATAGTAAGAATTTGAACGATAAAGATCTAAGGATGTAAAACAACTGCCATTGGATATACTGGTTGGAAAATGATAACATGAATGACAGTCATCAAAGATAGAATAATGATCAGATGAGCTGATTAAAGCATCAAATTCTAATTTTTGTGATGAAGGAAGATAAATCAATTTGAACAGTTCTACGAATGCTCTGAAAAATTGAATCAAGATCCTTGCAAGCCAAATGTGACACATTTTTTTCCTATGACTGGTGATAAACTATGTGAGCATCGTAATCATGAAAAGAATTTAAAAGGGATGTCAGCACAACAAATAAATGAAACTAGTCAATACATGGTGAACGGATAAGAACTTGATTCGTGCAATAACTCATGCATTGAGTATTACTCAAGACGATCTTAGGTGCAATGAAGAGCAATATTTTTGATATGATACTCGCAAGGAAAGCCAAGAGCTACTCATCATGAAATGAACCTGATATGTATGATTCCTTCAGCCAAAGATGGTCTTTGGAATGATCAACTTTGCAATTCCATGACTTTATGAGAGATACACATTCCAAACCTGAGTTTTTTGGGATATATTTGCATGGAGATGAATGATTTGAAAAATATTCACGAATCTAGTTGAAAGTAAAATATTGGAAATTTGAAAGATCACATTCGAGGTACCAAAAATTTCTCAAGAAGAATTTTTCATCGAGTGAAACCATGCAAAGAGAAGGATCGTGTGGGAGAAACAAGATCTAACTTAGTTCAGTGGGCTTACCAGAGTCATGAGATCCTGACATAACCATCAACGAATGTTGAAGTGCCTCAACTCCCTAGTAGATCCCGGAACTTTCCAGAATTTTAAAATCACATTTTGGAGGTTGTACCAAATCGTGCATGAGGTAAAGGTAGTTGTTCCTACCAGTTTCAATAATCCCACTGCTCACCGAATGGCAGCCATCTTTGTCACTGGTTTCACTGGATTCTTCAAGTACAATAACCAAATTACTCAAGTCGAAAGGTTGTTTTGATCGTGAATTCAAAGATAAATGAATTGAGAAATTTTCATGAGCAAGCTGAATTGAAGAGTTGTCTTCATGCAAGTGAAGAGATGATGAGGGTTGGGAAGAGTACTCAAATATTTGATTGGTTCATTTGCATCATGGATAATTATACCAACTTGTGTCGATTGAGAGGCTAACTCATCTAATGATGGACTTGAAGAACATGGAGTACCCCGTCGCAAGTAGATGTATCGCAGATGGTAGAGCAAAAGGGATAGTGAGATGAAGAGGAAGTTTCAGTAAGCACATCTTCTTTAACTGAATTAGATTATAGATCCAAAGTAAAATCTTCATGAGAAGCCAAAAGATCAGCTGATGCACCTAGGCATTCGTGATTGCATGCGTCAATAAAATCATCATCATTGGAATGGTTGTTTCTCAAGGCTATGGATTGATTGAAAGAATTGATTACATTTGATCCACTATCGAGATTAGCAGATGGACAATCACCCAACTTGAATGGAGGAACATAATCTTAAAACGAAGGCTCTTGACAAAAATAAGAAAGATTGAGAGCATATTCACTTTCCCTCTCCTCTACCCGTGTAAAGTGATTGCCTTGTATCTTATCGCAATTTGAACTAGCAACACAAAAATCAAGAGAGTGTGAAAGACCGGATAGTGGAGCAGAATGATTAGGAAGATCATGGTATAAAGAGTCAAGGCATGTAGATGAGAGAGGATAACCAAAATTCAGACTAGAGTTATGAACAGTGAGATCATCTTGCGAAATGGAGGAGTTAGTCTTCACCATAGGATTCATGAGCCATTCTGAAATTTCCTCCATTGAATCTGAATCATGAATAGAAGAAGAATGAGAAGGTGGATTAGGAATTTGATTTACGAATTTTTTAACTTTATTGCTATCACACGGAGACACCCACATTGGGACTAGAAAAGGAGGAGGACAAGGCACAAAAGGAGTAGTAAATTCCTCCTGCAAAACCAAAGGTGTCTCATGATTCACAAGAGTTGGGGGAGTAGAAAAATCAGGGGGTTTAGGTTCACCGTGTAAAGAGATAAGATCCAAGTGCTCAAACTCTTGTTTCAAGAAATCCTTATTCATGTATTCTTCAGAAATTTCACAGCAAATATGATGGAATCGATTAGAAATATCCTCAACTGATTCATTAGGTTTCATTCTTAAGATTTTGATTCTTTTAAAAACATCTCAGTAATTATACTTGTCAAAGGCTTGATGGAGCTCCCTAAGGAACTAATGAAGGGAATGGATGGAAGTAGGTGGCAAGGTATGGCACCATCGATTAACACGACCTTCAAGGGTGAGGAAGAAAAGCACACAAGAAAATTTGTCATCATCAATTTCGTAAGATTCACAAAATTTAAGAAAATCATAAATGTGCTCAGTTATGGGTGTTCCATCCTCACCATCAAACTTTAACTAGGAAAAGTGATTGAGAGGCTCATCAAGGATTGAAAATTGATAAAGGGAAAAAATGGAGAAACACCTTGGGAGTAAGATTTGTGTATGAGCCATTAGATAAGATATTCAAACTAGACACAATGGGCTCAACTTGTCATATGTCCCTCCTTTTAGCACCAATGTTGACGATGTTGGAAATATGTCAACCAAGGGGTCTCCCCGATGTGAAGTCCCAATTAGACATCACACCACTTGGAAAAGGAGCCCCATCTGGAATATTGGCTCAATTTCCATATATCTCAAAGATATGCCTTGGCTCTGACTGTCAGTAGGAAAGAGGGATGCAATGGTGTCTTTGAAAAGCAAGAAGGTGTGTCTGGTGATTGTTTAGTTGTAAATGTTTCAAGGTTATTCTACTACAGAGAGTGGAGAAAAGTGAGCCTCTAAGTGAGAGATAGTAGTACTGCCTAGGAAGAGACACACATGAACTGGAGGGTCTGTCTAACATCCAGCAGAATAGTCCACAGAGGATGTGATGGTCATTACAACCAACAAGTGAAGAAATATTTGTCTAACATCCTGAAGAATAGTCCACAAGGATGGGATAGCAATAACAACCATTACAACACATTCTCAATTATTTAAGTACGAAAATAACCAAAGTAGTTAAACTATTTGAATTCTCAAGGAAGTCTTGGATATTCTTCATTGAAAGAAAGCCTTGGATATTCTTCATGCAAAATAAAAAAAATATTCTGTCATCTTTATTGATGACTTCTCAAGGAATTCTTGGATATTATTCATGTGAAAGAAATATTAGACACTCTCCAAGTTTTTAAAATTCAAGGCACTGGTTGAGAAAGAAACCGACAAGAAGGTGAATGCTCTCGTGAGTGATAATGGAGGCGAGTATGTTTAGAATGAATTCAAAAATTTATATGTGAAATAAGACATTCGAAGAGTGATGACAACACCCCACAACCCATAGCAGAATGGGGTAGCTGAGAGGAATAATCAGAGCATTGTGGGAGCAGCGAGAGCTATGCCACATGACTAATGCCTACCTCTGCATTTGTAGACTGAGGCATGCAACACAATAGTATATTTGTAGAACTGGAGTACTCATCGAATTATTGGTATGATTACACTGGAGGTGGCCTTCTCGAGGAGAAAGTTAGATGTGTCACACTCCAATATTTTTGGAGCCTCTGTTTACTGCCTTGTCTCCAAAGAATCAAGGAAGAATCTTGAGTCGACAACAGAATTAAGGGTATTTGTGGGTTATAAAAAAACTCCTCATAGCTACCATGTGTACTTACCTTCCCTCAGAATGATAGTTGTGTGAAGGGATGTAAATTCTGATGAGAAGAAAGTGATGTGGTGCTCTCTTGAGAGGGAGCTTAATATCCCACGAGAAGAGGACCTCTTAGCTCCAAAGGAGGAGCCTTGGGAAGTTGTGGAGCAACCAAAAATAGAGGATAAGAGAGTGGAGACATCCACTTAAGTAGAACCATCCAGAGAAGAGAGAAAAAGAACCAGGGAAGTTGATAGATTAGTGCAGGATGTGAGTGAGAATGTGGGAGCTCCTTCAAATTTGCACAAGCAAAGGAGGTCACTTGAGAGTTACACTGGCTAGATGGCTCTAATGAATGAACTTGTAGAGACTAGGCCATCCTCTTTCGAGGAAGCAGTAGACAAACCTATATGGGTTGATGCAGTGGTGGAGGAATACGAATCCATTATAAAGAGAAGTGTTTGGGAAGTGGTCCCAAGACCGACAGGTAAATCAGTCATGGGTTTGAGATGGATATTCAAGTTTGAGCATGTAGCAGATGGAATCATAGAGAAGTATAAGGCCAGATTTTTGGCCAAAGTATTCTCTCAAATTGAGGGAACTGACTGTGTGGAAACTTTTCTCATGTAGAATTTTTTTCATCCATTAGATCAATTCTTGCACTAGCTGTGTAGATGAGGTGCAAGATCCACCAGATGGATGTAAAAACAAAATTTCTTAATGGGGTTGTTGAGGAGGAGGTGTACATTGAGCAACCAAAAAGTTTTGAGACATTTGATCGAGAGTCTCATGTGTGAAGACTCAAGTGAGCATTGTACAATCTCAAATATGCACCTCGTTCTTGGTACACTAGGATCGAAAACTATCTCACTAGTTTGGCCTTCACCAAAAGGGAAGTAGATGTGAACCTATATCATATTTTTGTAGAAGGTAAATTTCTTAATATTGTCTTATATGTTGATGATTTGATTTTAACTAGTGATGAGTAGCTGATTAGATCTTGCAAGGAGGAGCTTGAAAGGGAATTTGAGATGAAGGACAATGGTCTCATGCACTACTTCCTTGGGCTGGAAGCATGGCAAGGTGATGGGGAATAGTTTGTGTCTCAAGGCAAGTATGCAAATGAGATATTGCAGATATTTTGCATGGAGAGTTGTAAAACCCATGGAGACACCTCTAGCGACCAACTAGAGGAAGGAGACTGCCACTTCAGGTGAAAAGGTGGATGCTACCATTTATCGGTATTTAGTGGGTTCATTGATGTACCTTGTGAACACACAACTAGATATGTTCTATGAAGTCAACCAACTGAGCCAAGTTATGGTTTGGCTAACCAAATTGTATTGGAAGGTAGCTAAGCATGTCGTACGAGACCTCAAAAGCACTACCTAGTATGGATTATGGTATAGACAGACAGAGGGAGTGAAGTTGTGTGTCTTCATAGATGCAAATTGGGTAGGGATTCCATCTAATAGAAAGAGTGCATCAGGTGGAATTTTCAGTGTTGGGTCCGCAATTTTTTCCTGATACAACATGAAGTAAAGATATATGGCGCTAAGCTCGATAGATATGGATGAGAAAGATATTGTTGGACTATTTGATCAAATGATGGATCCAACTGTAACATTTTGTGATAATCATATTTGCATCAAGTTCTCTGAGAATTCGGTATTTCACGATTGATCCAAGCATATAGATATTTCGTATCAAAATTTACGAGACTAAGTTCAAAGGCGGATAATTTTGCTACAATACATTCTAACAAAGGAACAAGATGCTGACATCTTGACAAAGGATTTATCAAGAGGGAAGTTTGAATTCCACATGTGCAGGATAGGGGTGGTTGATAATCCTTTGTTGCTGAGAGGCAGTGTTGAGAAGTGCAACAATAAAGTCTCAATTTGACTTTGCCTTGGTCAAATTGAGAAAATTCAAATTTCCACATCAGTAGAAAACTTGGATGTATTTAACTTGTGTGACATGTCCCTTTTCACTCAATTAGCTCAGTAAATTCGAGTTATAGTGCTTAGAGTTCAGTTAAGCATGTGTGATTGCTAATTTTTAGCAATCAAGGTCAATTATTTCAAGTTGTTTTCAGTCAAACTAGTTCTAATTGTTGATAGAACTAGTGGAAGGTCAGTGGTGCAGTGGGATAGCAGTCTAACTCAGTGATCATCTAATTAAGTGATCAATTAGTCCAAAAGAGCTAGTGCATGTAGAGAATTTGAGTTCCCCAGTTGTGGTGGAGATTCCAAGTGAGTGTAACATCAGTTGTAGACTAGTCTTGAGTGTACAGGCGTTGCATGCAGTCAGATGATGAACCATAGGAATTGCACAATCATTTTGGAGGAAATTCCTAAATAATAGGGGCCTAATTTCCTCAGGAACTGTGGAAGGAAATAGGGGCTCAAGCAAAGGAAAATTTTGACTATGTCTCGGTCAAAGCTTCTCAGTGAGCAAAGAGATAGGTTATTCACTTGCAGGTTGAGCTTAGATTGAGCTAGAAATTGTAATACATATCTATTCATCATATTAATGTAAGCAGGCAAAGGGGTTTTTAGTAGATTGCTTTCCCTTACAAAAATAATGTGTGCATGCGTGTTATTTCTCATTGCATATTTATGATTGGTGTTCTAAATTGTGAATTGAATTCCGCAGAGCAGCAGAGTAGGATTGTGCCTTGTGATTTTGATTAAAATTTCATGAGAAGTTACAATTATACACCATAATTTCTATAACACCCAGGGATTTTTTTCCGTACTCTAACAATTCGCATTACAGTATATAATGCAACAATACAAGTGGAACCATAAGCATGCCAAGTTGGTGGAATTCCTACAAAGTTTCAATTTTGTTTTGAAACATATGAGTGGACAAGAGAACAAGGTAGTTGATGATTTGAGTAGGAGGAGTTTGATCATGCAGGAGTGCCATGTACAAATTTTTGACCTTGATTATTTGAATAACTTATATGAGGATGATGTTGAGTTTTGAGAGGCATTTGAAGCATGCAAGAACCTTGTGAGCAGAGATAGCAACCCATGGAAGGCATTTATGTTGCATGATGGTTTGTTGTTCAAGAACAATCAATTATGTATTCCTTGTTGCTCAATGGGAGAGAATCTGACGCAAGAAAAGAATAATGGAGGATTGGACAGTCATTTTGGTGTGGACAAGACACTTGGATAGCTAGTTCTAACATTTTTTTTTGGCCAAAGATGAGGGGAGATGTTCAAAAATATGTGAGCAAATGTAGAGTGTGTTAGCATGCAAAAGGGAGGAGTCAAAATGTTGGACTATACACTCCTTTTCCCATTCCTAGCAGACCATGGGACTTAATGAGTATGGAATTTGTTTTGGGTTTACCAAAGACACAATGAGGTAAGGACTCCATACTTGTAGTTATGGAAAAATTTATAAAGATGGCTCATTTTATCGCATATTGTAAGACTAGTGATTCTACACATCTCACTCATTTGCTTTTCAATGAGATTTTCTTATTACATGGCTTGCCAAAGAGTATAATCTCTGATAGGGACACCAAGTTCACATGGATTTTTGGAGGACCTTACGGAAGAAGCTTGGAACAAAAATGAATTTTAGGTCAGCCTATCATCCACAATCTGATGGGCAAACTGAAGTGGTGAATAGGAGTCTCGGAAGCATATTTAGGAGCCTGGTGGGTGAGAATCCCAAGTAGTGGGATCATGTGTTAGCTCAAGAAGAGTTTGCATACAATGATTCACCAAATAGGAGCATGGAGAAAAGTCTATTTCAGATCTTGCATGGAATGCATCCTAGAGGAGTTTGTGAAATAAGAGATTTGGAAAAAAATGAGCAGAGGAGTGCTCATGGGGAATATTTTGCAACAACAATGAGTGAGTTACATGAGGATATAACACAAAAACTACATGACAATAGCTACAAGTACAAACGAAGAATATATTTAAGAAGAAGAGAAGTAAACTTTGAGGTAGGGGACATGGTCTTAGCCCACCTAATAAAGGAAATATTCCCAAGGGGAGAATATAACAAATTCAAGATGAAGAAAATAGGACCTTGTAGGATACTCAATAAATTTTCCGCAGATGCTTATGAATTAGAGTTACCTATGGGCATAGTTATGTCACCTATTTTCAATGTGGTTGATTTATATCCCTATTAATCTGGTGATGAAGGTGCCACTACAACAAATGAGAGTTGTGGAGAAGTCAGTGAACAGAGTTGGATGAAGCAAATGTTTATAAGAGAGGGTTCAAAGGCTGAGAGAATCTTGGACACCAGAGTTGCAAAGCACACCAGGGCAAAAGAGTATCTTGAGTTTTTGGTGAAGTGGAAGGACCATCCGATAGAATATTCTACATGAATGAGTGTTGCAGCTCTAAGAAGGCAGGTTGCTTTGTAGAAGACCTTATCAGTAGGAGCCCATGAATTTTCCTTCCTAGGGAGTCTGATGTAGGAGCATTAGATCGAGCTCGAGATGAAGAAATGGAGTAGAGCTTAACAATGTGGTGGATTGGCCACATATTAAGCTAACAAATTTATTTTTTTGTTTTTACTAGAATTCTAAATATTTATTGTAGGTGTAGGATTGGAGTATATCGAAAAGTTAGAGTTTAGGAGTTATTTTCCATCTCACCTAGTTGTTTATTCGACTTCTCTCATCTCGGAGGGAAGGGTAAACAAACCATTTGCAAAGCTTGTGAATAAAAAGGGGCATCAAATGGGAGGAGGAGTAGCTCTTCTCCTGCCTCTAAGTTTGTATGCTTGAAATGAATGAAAATGAAATTGCGCATCAGTATATATTCATAAATCTGTGTTTTCTATTCTTTGGTTTCCAATCGAACTATGTATGCACTTCTTAAAGTTCCAGAACTCATTGTGACCATCTTTGTAATGTTATATGCTTGTTAAGATTTGATTTTGAGTAGTGGTTGTTTATGCGTGTCCCATTTACTATGACCTTCGAACATTTCACAGCACCTTTGTTTTTGCAGGCAGCGACTCATTCCTTCGATTGTAATTTGGACCATCAACTTTATTGAGGGTGAATTCTTGATGAAGAAAGGTAGGAGAAGAACATTCCCTGAGTTGGGAGACATGCTAAGAGCATGGAGAGTTGAGTTGTAGAGGGCGAGTCATTTCATTTTCCCAAAAGTTCTAAAACAAAGTTTTCTAAAGCATTAGGAAATCATTTCATAGCACCTACAACCAAAAGACATTTGCACTGCCTTTTGGCGTGCACATTGCTATCATTAGGAAATAATTAATTTTTCTTTCTTTCAATTATTTATTTCTTTGTATATCAAAATATTTTATTATGATCAATATTAAAATATATATTATATATCTTATTTACACTCAAAAATGAAAATATAAAGTTTCTTCATTTTTAGTTACTTTATCTCTTTAAAGTTAATATAAAATTATGTTATTAAATTATATTAGACATTAAAATATTTTATTTATAGGAGAGTGAAATATTTTTACCACATCTCTTTCCTACGGTACACTTATATTCATTTTTATATTTTAGCATCACCAATATTATTACTTTTATTTAAAAACTTTTTACTTTTATTTTAAAAAAAATACAAGTCAACAAAATCACACAATAGCCACAATATGTCTATGAGCACAATTATCAATCGGAAAAAAACAAATAATAAATTATGAAAATGATTAAATAATATCAAATAATATTACATAATGCATATCAATCGAAAAAACAAATAACAAATTATGAAAATGATTAAATAACAAGTAATATTTATATATATATCACCCTCATTTGCTAATACAATTTTCATATTACTTTTTAATCCATTGTCTGCTTTCTAGTTCCTTGTCATCGTGAAAGTAACGCGCATCACAGGAATCAAGGATTTGATGAATCCAATAATTCAATTCTGTAAAACGCAAGGTGCTGGTTGAGATATTGTCGTGTTGTCATCTACCTCCTCTTCTTTAGTTGTGATAGAGAAGGGATTGTGAAGCTTCCAACCAATTTATGTCTGCCCTTTGGGTGCTTGATCTCGGCATCAGACGCGCTGAGAATCTGAACCGTAAAACCCTTTCAGCCTTCAATAGTTGCTACGTTAACATCACTGTTTGTATTTTGTGGTTGTAAAGTTGACCCTTGGCCTCATAATGCATTTATTCAATGTGGGAAGCATCACAATTCCCATATTTTATAGTATAGTTTTTTTGGCCGATTTTTTTTTATTTAGAGAATATTTTATTTTTATTTAATGAGAGATATGTGTCAATTTCAAATTGAACATAAACATACTTACACATCGCCTTCACACTGAATTGTAAAATAAACTTTTCAGGGCAATTGCCAATCATCATACGTATTATAAAAAACTAAATCACTCTTCTATTACAATGACCTCAACTAAAATACATTTCATTCCCATAAAAACCAAACTAGATGATAGGAGCTCCCATGGAAACCAAATCAATACCTTCCAATTCCAAACTAGTGTGAACAAAAGCCTCGAAAAGTGAAGACATGCATCCTATCTAGATAGGTGAAGTCCTATAAAGTAGCTTGATTGATTATATTTTCATTGAACATAAACTTTCTGGAATCTGACTTTTTATTTCTGGAAGTGCAGTTTTATTGTCCAGTGATTCCTAAGTACTTCTACTCTCAAGTATCAATCCCCACTTACAAAGGATGTATAGGTTTTACAAAGATGTAGTTCTCCAAGCAACCACTACTTTACTTTTGCTAATTCACACATTTTTGTGAAGAACACTATATTTTTGTCAGCTAATATATTTTGTCCAATCAAATAACAAAGTTGTCTAATTTTTTCTAATTAACTAATAAAATTAATATACAATAATTGATAATTTCTTTTCAAAAAACAATGTTCTCATGCATCAATGAATTACTAATAATATGCGTTACCGCAAAAACCATGATACTTGAAGTGCAATTTAATATGATTTAGTTGATTAATCCCACATTATCTTGGTAATAGTTTTTATATTTTTTGGATTCATTTATCTTACCCAATTGAATGTTTTATTCAAAATATAATTTGTAACTATTTACCTAGTAATGTGCATTTTATTGGCAAATTCAGATAATGAAAAATACCATCCTTACCAACTAAATCTTAAACATAAAATGAATTTACATCCATTAAGAAGAATTTTATCTTAAAATGAAAAAAAAACATCAAATGGTTCCCAATATAGTTTTCACTATTCAACAATAAGCATTTCCTCCTAAATACTACTTCCAATATGAAATAATGACATAACTAGGAAGTGCTACTTCCAATATAAAATCGTGATATAACCCAAAAAAAAAAAATTGAGGAACGTTGATCTTAAATTTATGAAATTTTATATTAAAAAAATTTGAATAACTAATACATAAATCCTTTCTAGTCTATTTAATAGTTATGCGTATCAAAACTAACTCTACTACTTGCTAAATATTATCAAAATAATTATAATAGATATAATACTCTAATAAAATATAATATAATAAAAAAATACTTATACATAACTTATTTATTGATCATTTTTTAATAATAAATATTTTATTATTAATTTTCTTATTATAAAATGAAATATTAAGTATTATTAAATGAAGTTGTTTTTAGTGCGATATTTTGGACTTTCTATGTTGGAAGGAAAAATATTGAGGTGAAATCTTAATTTGTGTTATTTAAATTGGTTTTTTAAATTGTATATATGGATTACCCTGAAAAACTGTAAGGCACTTAGATTGTGCAAAATTACCCATCAAAATTGTGATTTCAATAAATTCTTACCAAATTTTAGTGAGATTAAACCAAAAACAACTCACTAAAAATAACTCTTTATTAAACTACTAAAAAATTATCCTCTACCAAAAAACCTTGTCCACATCATGAACCACTATCTTTCCTAGTTATGATAGCATGAACCACACACTTTCAAAATATCCACATTCATTAATGTGCTTTTTCATAGAGCATCTATCAACATCATGACAAGGTCCATGCATTTTTAATCTTTAAGCCTTTTTCACATTGAAATAGGTACCTTATCCATCATAGTAAAAATTGCAAGTTGGAATCACAATTTCTTAAAGGTGTGTACCACTGAACCCCTACCATGACTTTGATTCTTTAAATCTTCTTTTATCACACAACTCTCTCTTTGAGAATAACTAAGTTATATGACCACACATTCACCTCAAAGAGGTTTTTCTTTTTAATAATAATAATTATGTTGTGATCAACTCATTTAGTTATATACCTATTTAACTTCTATGTGGTTTAAGCTCAAAATTTATTAAATTACAAGCATGTTTCGAATATTTTTGTGTATTTATATAGATTTCATTAGAAAGCTCATCTATAGCTATAAATCCAAACTCTTTTATAAAAACTATTTTCATTAATAAAAACAAAAATCAAAATTTAATATTGAAATATACATATCTTAAAATGAAGAAGGATGAAAGGAAATTTCTTCTCAAATGCCATATTTGAGTTAATGTTATCATGTGACAAGAGATTGATAAGAAATTATCTCAGATCTATTAAATTTCTACACAAAATTTCGTTAACCTTACAAAGAAATTCTTTATATCCTATTTGTTGGTATTGATATTGCAAAAAGTAGCACAAGTAACAAAATTACTAGTTTACTTGCCACATATTATCAAAGTCAATATAACAACTATACAACCTAGAAGGAGACAATGTGGCAACAATTAGTGAGCAACATACTAATCTTGTCATTTGATAGAGACCACATTTCTAGTCTCAAAACTAGATTTTGGAATTCCACAAATTATTGACTTACATGTTAGAAGGGGATGCCTTTAAAGCATAGTGATTTAAGGATGACTTACCAAAGAAAAATCTTTTTATAGAATTGTTAAACACAAACCCCATTTCCAGGTAGGTTATGTGCAACATTAAGTGTAATGTACCATTCCACCTTTGTACTCCTATTGAGAAGATGGAACACTCAAAAAATAACTCCAATTACAACATCTATGCATTATAATGTGGAATTAATGTAATCATAGGAAAATAAATAGATTATGAGACTATAAAAATGAGTGCAAATCCTCTAATGCATTTCATCTCACATATGAAAAATTAAATTAATTTGAGTGGTAGTAATATTTCAACATATATTATGTAATTTAGACACATGTTAAAGAAAAATTTCTTTGCACATACATAAACAATCTAGAAGTACTTATATTTCTATAACATTGCACTCAATAATAGACTCTCTATCATAGAAGCCACCCCTAACCTAATGATATGCATCCACAAGGAAAAAAATTATATGGTGTGTTGCTAATATCTCCCATTCAAGCCAATTCCTAGAATTCACAGCTAAGGAAACTAAAATTTTACACATTTCTAACTACTACCATCCCACACAACCAACCTATATTCCTCCTCATCCTATGCAACACTAGGAAACGATAAAAAATCCCTTAGGTTACTCTCCTTCCCTCTAATGGTGTAGTATGTAACAACCCTCATGAAAATTCCAATGTAATAAAAGTTAATAAAGGCAAAATAATAACCACGACTGATGGGACAATTATTCGAAGCTGAATGTTAGGCAAGAAATCCTAGTGTGGGTGTTCATTGGTTTATTATGGCTAAGGAAATTGGCAAAGGCAATGGCTAAGGCTTTGAAAAGGAAAATGGAATTTTTGGCATATTTATTTATGAAAATAATCGAAATTAGGAGAAAGGAAGGTGAAAGGTCACTATTTTCATGTGTGGAGGAAATTGAAGGAAAATAATGGAAAATGGAGAAAATAGAGGCCTCATTGTTAAAAATGTCTCTGAGGATCAGTTGGCAAGTTTCTGGCTCAAGACTTTTGTTAGTACAGTTTTGGAGCTCTCTCATTATTATCTCTCTCTCTTTCTCGCTCTTGGACACTTCGAGTTTCTTGAAACACTTTGGCATTGAATCACAAAAAGCAAATGAGGCAAAGAGGAAGAATAGATCAAGCAAGGAATCACAAGATCAGGTAGCTACAACAGGATCTTTGTAGGTATCGATTTGCATGTGTGTTTTCCTTACTAGATTTGGCATGCATGGTATGTCCTGTGCTTCTTTTTTGTTATGGCATAGGCTTTTCCAAGTGTGACAATGTTTTCAGCCTACCCTTGCCATTTTCAGATAGCCATGGTGTGATGGAGTTCTCATGTTTTGGTTGAGCAGGATTGTCAGATGGATTCGACGCTGAGTGAGGTGGATCTCCGAAAGAAAGAACACATTTCCTAGTGATCCCTGAACCAAATTGTGGATTGCGGTAAAGCCACAGGCCTATCGACCCTTGAACTGGATTGTGGGTTGCGATAAATCCAAGTATTGCTTGCCTCTATGGACCTAGGAATCCTCAACCGGTTAATGGAAGGATATATGGTAAACCCTATAGGTGTTTTCCCTTGATTAGGCCTAGGAATCCTTGCCGGTTAATGGCGGGATATAAGATAAAGCCTAGAGGATGGAGTTTCTGTTTAGGGCCTAGTGATCCATGGACCATATTGTGGATTGTGGTAAAGCCTGAGAGACTAGAAGAGAGGAAAATTCCTCACAGTGTAGGTGGAGAAATCTGGTGGCATACATGCTTGATTTGGCCTAGTGATCTAGTAGAGATCATGGTAAAGCCAAGTTTCTATTGATGAGGGTGAGATGGTTTAGCCTCGAGATGCCCTGGTTGGTTCTTTTGGTTTGAGTCCCACATTCATGCTTGGAATATGGCACATGGGTGATTGGATAAAGAGAGATGTGGCTCAACTAATCTATGGTTGGGTGGAAGATGATAGTCCCATCCTAGGTTGTCTTTTGCATTCATTAATAAGAGGTTCTTTCCTTGGTATCTTATGTGTGAATGAACTGGTTTATATGTGGATTATATGGTTGATGTATCCTTAATATTTATGTTGTTATTATGCTAGTTATAAGCATGTATTATGACAGTGATGATGTATGGCTCTCCTCATGTTTTGATTTGTAAATGAATGAACAACATATATATGACCTGATAGATGATAATGAAACTAATTATATAAGGGAACAATGCTTCTTAGCGATTCTTAGATAAGTATGAGACCCCTATGCTCAAATCTACTGTTTAAACCTATCGATTTCATATTTGTGACATGTTTGAAGAAATTTCTGTCAAGGCTAGTAGGGGGTAAGTCTAGACCTTGTCATTATTTTTGCAAATGCATCATTGTTATGTTGTGTAAATTCATTTCGAAAAGTGTCATTGAGTTCTGGGCAGCGACCTAGGTTCTAGGCTTGAAAAATGGCACAAATCTTAGAGTCACATGCACAGGTCTGAGGAGAAAATTCCCCAGACGCATGCATACCTATGTTGTGGGAGCATCTGGAGCCTCTTGGACACATGCATGTCCATATCAAGGGAGAATATGGGAGTTTAATGATAAGAGCTCCAATGGAAACCAAATCAATACCGAACTAGTGTGAACAAAAGCCTAGAAAATTGAAGACATGCTTCCGATCTAGATAGGTGAAGTCCTATAAAGTAGCTTGATTGATTCTATTTTCATTGAACATAGAATTTCTAGAATCTGACTTTTTATTTCTGGAAGTGCAGTGTTATTGTCCAGTGATTCCTTAGTACTTCTACTCTAGCAGTATCAATCCCCACTTATAGAGGATGTATAGGATACTTACAAAGGATGTAGTTCTCCAAGCAACCACTATTTTACTTTTTCTAATTCACACATTTTTGTGAAGAACGCTATATTTTACCTTTGTCCGCTAACATATTCTGTCCAATCAAATAACAAAGTTGTCTAATTTTTTCTAATTGGCTAATAAAATTAATATAGAATAATTGATAATTTCTTTTCAAAAACAATGTTCTCATGCATCAATGAATTATTAACAATATGCATTACCTCAAAAACCATGATGCTTGAAGTCAAAGTTAATATGATTTAATTGATTACTCCCACATTATATTGGTAATGGTTTTTATATTTTTTGGATTCATTTATCTTACCCAATTGAATGTTTTATTCGAAATATAATTTATAACTATTTACCTAGTAATATGCATTTTATTAGCAAATTCAAATAATGAAAAATATCATCCTTACTAACTAATTCTAAAACATAAAATGAATTTAAATTCATCCATAACCAAAAAAAAAATCTTAAAATGAAAAAGAAGAATAGCAAATGGTTCCCAATATAGTTTTCACTATTCAACCATAAGCATTTCCTCCTAAATACTACTTCCAATATGAAATAATGATATAATTAGAAAGTGTTACTTCCAATATAAAATCATGATATAACAAAAAAAAAATCAAGGAATCACATGATCAGGTAGCTACAACAGGATCTTTGTAGGTATCGATTTGCATGTGTGTTTTCCTTACTAGATTTGGCATGCATGGTATGTCCTGTGCTTCTTTTTTGTTATGGCATAGGCTTTTCCAAGTGTGACAATGTTTTCAGCCTAGCCTTGCCATTTTCGAATAGCCATGGTGTGATGGAGTTCTCATGTTTTGGTTGAGTAGGATTTTCAGATGGATTCAACACTGATTGAGGTGGATCTCCGAAAGAAAGAACACATTTTCTAGTGATCCCTGAACCAAATTGTGGATTGCGGTAAAGCCACAGGCCTAATGACCCCTGAACTGGATTGTGGGTTGCGATAAATCCAAGTATTGTGTGCCTCTGTGGACCTAGGAATCCTCAATCGGTTAATGGAAGGATATATGGTAAATCCTATAGGTGTTTTCCCTTGATTAGGACTAGGAATCCTTGCCCGTTAATGGGGGGATATGAGATAAAGCCTAGAGGGTGGAGTTTCTATTTAGGGCCTAGTGATCCATGGACCATATTGTGGACTGTGGTAAAGCCTGAGAGACTAGAAGAGAGGAAAATTCCTCACAGTGTAGGTGGAGAAATATGGTGGCATACATGCTTGATTTGGCCTAGTGATCTAGTAGAGATCATGGTAAAGCCTGGTTTCTATTGATGAGGGTGAGATGGTTCAGCCTCAAGATGCCCTGGTTGGTTCTTTTGGTTTGAGTCCCACATTCATGCTTGGAATATGGCACAGGGGTGATTGGATAAAGAGAGATATGGCTCAACTAATCTATGGTTGGGTGGAAGATGGTAGTCCCATCCTAGGTTGTCTTTTGCATTCATTAATAAGAGGTTCTTTCCTTGGTATCTTATGTGTGAATGAACTGGTTTATATGTGGATTATATGGTTGATGTATCCTTGATATTTATGTTGTTATTATGCTGGTTATAAGCATGTATTATGACAGTGACGATGTATGGCTCTCCTCATGTTTTGATTTGTAAATGAATGAACAACGTATATATGACCTGATAGATGATAATGTAGCTAAGGATATAAGGGAACAATGCTTCTTAGCGATTCTCAGATAAGTATGAGACCCCTATGCTCAAATCTGTTGTTTAAACCTGTCGATTTCATATTTGTGACATGTTTGAAGAAATGTCTGTCATGGCTAGTAGGGGGCAAGTCTAGACCTTGTCATTATTTTTGCAAATGCATCATTGTTATGTTGAGTAAATTCATTTTGAAAAGTGTCATTAAGTTCTGGGCAGCGACCTAGGCTCTAGGCCTGAAAAATGGCACAAATTTTAGAGTCGCATGCACAAGTTTGAGGAGAAAAGTCCCCAGACGCATGCATACCTATGTTTTGGGAGCATCTGGAACCTCTTGGACACATGCATGTCCATATCAAGGGAGCATATGGGAGTTTAATGATAAGAGCTCCAATGGAAACCAAATCAATACCGAACTAGTGTGAAATAAAGCCTAGAAAAGTGAAGACATGCTTCCGATCTAGATAGGTGAAGTCCTATAAAGTAGCTTGATTGATTCTATTTTCATTGAACATAGACTTTCTGGAATCTGGCTTTTTATTTCTGGAAGTGTAGTGTTATTGTCCAGTGATTCCTACGTACTCTACTCTAGCAGTATCAATCCCCACTTACAAAGGATGTATAGGATACTTACAAAGGATGTAGTTCTCCAAGCAACCACTATTTTACTTTTTCTAATTCACACATTTTTGTGAAGAACACTATATTTTACCTTTGTTCGTTGACATATTTTGTCCAATCAAATAACAAAGTTGTCTAATTTTTTCTAAATGGCTAATAAAATTAATATAAAAAAAATGTTCTCATGCATCAATGAATTATTAACAATATGCATTACCTCAAAAACCATGATGCTTGAAGTCCAAGTTAATATGAATTAACTGATTACTCCCACATTATCTTGGTAATGGTTTTTATATTTTTTGGATTCATTTATCTTACCCAATTGAATGTTTTATACGAAATATAATTTATAACTATTTACCTAGTAATATGCATTTTATTAGCAAATTCAAATAATGAAAAATATCATCCTTACTAACTAATTTTAAAAAATAAAATGAATTTAAATTCATCCATAAAAAATAATAATAATAATAATAATAAAATATAAAATATAAATATAAATAAATAAAATCTTAAAATGAAAAAGAAGAATAGCAAATGGTTCCCAATATAGTTTTCACTATTCAACCATAAGCATTTCCTCCTAAATACTACTTCCAATATGAAATAATGATATAACTAGAAAGTGTTACTTCCAATATAAAATCATGATATAACCAAAAAAAAAAAAAAAAGTGAGGAAAGTTGATCTTAAATTTATAAAATTTTACATTAAAAAAATTTGAATAACTAATACATAAATCCTTTCTAGTCTATGTAATAATAGTTATGAGTATCAAAACTAACTCTACAGCTTGCTAAATGTTATGAGGATAATTATAATAAATACAATACTACAATAAAATATAATAAAAAAATACTTGTACATAACTTATTTACTGACAATTTTTTTTAATAATAAATTTTTTATTATTAATTTTCTTATTATAAAATGAAATATTAAGTATTATTAAACGAAGTTGTCTTTAGTACGATTTTTTGGACTTTCTGTGTTGGAATCTGGGGGAAAATATTGAGATGAAATCTTTATTTGTGTTATTTAAACAGGTTTTTTCATTGTATATATGGATTTCCCTGAAAAACCATAGGGCACGTAGATTGTGCAAAATTACCCATCGAAGTTGTGATTTCAATAAATTCTTACCAAATTTTAGAGAAATTATACCAAAAAAACCCAAAAAAGCTCACTAAAAATAACTCTTTATTAAACTACTAAAAAAATATCCTCTACCAAAAAACCTTGTCCGCATCATGAACTAGTTACGATACCATGAACCACTCACTTTCAAAATATCCACATTCATTAATGTGCTTTTTCATGGAGCATCTATCAACATCATGACAAGGTCCACCCGTTTTTAATCTTTAAGCCTTTTTCACATTGCAATACATACCTTATCCATCATAGTAAGAATTGCAATTTGGAATCACAATTTCTTAAAGGTGTGTACCACTTCCCCTCACCATGACTTTGATTCTTTAAAACTTCTTTTATCACACAACTCTCACTTTGACAATAACTAAGTTATATGATCACACATTCACCCAAAGTCATTCTTTAAATCTTTTTTTATCACACAAATCTCACTTTGACAATAACTAAATTATATGATCACACGTTCACCCCAAAGAGATTTTTTTTTAATAATAATAATTATTATGTTGTGATCAACTCATTTAGTTACATACCTATTTAACTTCTATACTCTCACTTTGACAATAACTAAGTTATATGATCACACATGAATCACCCCATAGAAGTTTTTTTTTTAATAATAATTATTATGTTGTGATCAACTCATTTAGTTACATCCCTATTTAACTTATATGTGGTTTAAGCTCAAAATTTATTAAACTATAAGCATGTTTGGTATATTTTGTATATTTATATAGACTTCATTAGAAAGCTCATCTAGAGCTATAAATCCAATCTCTTTTATAAAAACTATTTTTATTAATAAAAACAAAAATCAAAATTTATACATGGAAATATACTTATCTTAGAATGAAGAAGGATGAAAGAAATTTCTTCTCAAATGTCATATTTGAGTTAATGTTATCATGTGACAAGAGATTGATAAGAAATTATCTTAGATCTATTAACTTCTATACAAAATTTCGTTAACCTTACGAAGAAACTCTTTATATCCTATTTTTTGGTATTGATATTGCAAAAAGTAGCACAAGTAACAAAATAACTAGTTTACTTGCCACATATTATCAAAGTCAATATAACAACTATACATCCTAGAAGGAGACAATGTGGCAACAATTAGTGAGTAACATACTAACCTTGTCATTTGATAGAGACCTCATTTCTAGTCTCAAAACTAGATTTTGGAATTCCACAAATTATTGACTTACATGTTAGAAGGGGATGCCTTTAAAGCATAGTGATTTAAGGATTACTTCCCAAAGGAAAATCTCTTTATAGAATTGTTAAACACAAACCCCATTTCCAGGTAGGTTATGTGCAATATTAAGTGTAATGTGCCATTCCACCTTTGTACTCCTATTGAGAAGATGGAACACTAAAAAAATAATTCCAATTACAACATCTATGCATTATAATGTGGAATTAATGTAATCATAGGAAAATAAATAGATTATGAGACTATAAAAATGAGTGCAAATCCTCTAATGCATTTCATCTCACATATAAAAAATTAAATTAATTTGAGTGGTAGTAATATTTCAACATGTATTATGTAATTTAGACACATGTTAAAGAAAAATTTCTTTGCACATACATAAACAATCTAGAAGTACTTATATTTCTATAACATTGCACTCAATAATAGACTCTCTATCATAAAAGCCAACCCTAACCTAGTGATATGCATCCACAAGGAAAAAAATTATGTGGTGTGCTGCTAATATCTCCCATTCAAGCCAATTCCTAGAATTCACAACTAAGGAAACTAAAATTTTACACATTTCTAACTACTGCCATCCCACACAATCAACATATATTCCTCCTCATCCTATGCAACACTAGGAAACAATAAAAAATCCCTTAGGCTACTCTCCTTCCCTCTAGTGGTGTAGTATGTAACAACCCTCGTGAAAATTCCAATGTAATAAAAGTTAATAAAGGAAAAATAATAACCATGATTGACGGGACACTTATTCCAAGCCGAATGTTGGGCAAGAAATTCTAGTGTGGGTGTTCATTGGTTTATTATGGCTAAGGAAATTGGCAATGGCAATGGCTAAGGCTTTGAAAAGGAAAATGGAATGTTTGGCACATTTATGTATGAAAATAATGGAAATTAGGAGAAAGGAAGGTGAAAGGTCACTAGTTGCATGTGTGGAGGAAATTGAAGCAAAATAATGGAAAATGGAGAAAATAGAGGCCTCATTGATAAAAATGTCTCTGAGGATCAATTGGAAAGTTTTTGGCTCAAGACTTTTGTTAGTTCAGTTTTGGAGCTCTTTCATTATTCTCTCTCTCTCTCTCACTCTCGGACAATTCAAGTTTCTTGAAGCACTTTGGCATTGAATCATGAAAGGAAAATGAGGCAAAGAGGGAGAAGAGATTAGGCAAGGAATAGTAGGATCAAGTAGCTACAACAAGATCTTTGTAGGTATCGATTTGCATGTGTGTTTTCCTTACTAAATTTGGCATGCATGTTATGTCCTGTGCTTCTTTTTTGTTATGGCATAGGTTTGTCCAGGTGTGACAATGTTTTCAGCCTAGCCTTGCCATTTTCGGATAGCCATGGTGTGATGGGGTTCTCATGTTTTGGTTGAGAAGGATTGTCATATGGATTCGACGCTGAGTGAGGTGGATCTCCGAAAGAAAGAACACATTTCCTAGTGATCCCTGAACCAAATTGTGGATTGCGGTAAAGTCACAGACACAATGACCCCTAAACCGGACCGTGGGTTGCGATAAATCTAGGTATTGTGTGCCTCAGTGGACCTAGGAATCATCAACTGGTTAATGGCATCATTTATGGTAAATCCTAGAGGTGTTTTCCCTTGATTAGGCCTAGGAACCCTTGTCGGTTAATGGCGGGATATAAGATAAAGCCTATAGGGTGGAGTTTCGGTGTAGGGCCTAGTGATCCATGGACTAGATTGTGGATTTTGGTAAAGCCTGAGAGACTAGAAGACAGGAAAATTCCTCACGGTGTAGGTGGAGAAATCTGGTGGCATACATGCTTGTTTTGGCCTAGTGATCTGGTAGAGATCATGGTAAATCCTGTTATTACATGTTCATTGTTTTGGCCTAGTGATCTGATGTGGATTTTGGTAAAGCTTGGTTTCTATTGATGAAGGTGAGATGGTTTAGCCTCATGATGCCTTGGTTGGTTCTTTTGGTTTGATTCCCACATTCATGCTTGGAATATGGCACAGGGGTGATTGGATAAAGAGAGAATTGGCTCAGCTAATCTATGGTTGGGTGGAAGATGGTAGTCCCATCCTCGGTTGGCTTTTGCATTCATTAATAAGAGGTTCTTTCCTTGGTATCTTATGTGTAAATGTACTGGTTTATATGTGGATTATATGGATGATGTATCCTTGATATTTTGTTGTTATTGTGTTGGTTATAAGCATGTATTATGACAATGATGATGCATGGCTCTCCTCTTGTTTTGATTTGTAAATGAATGAACAACTTATATATGACATGATAGATGGTAATGCAGCTAATGATATAAGGGAACAATGCTTCTTAGCGATTCTCAGATAAGTATGAGACCCCTATGCTCAAATATGTTGTTTAGACCTGTCGATTTCATATTTGTGACATATTTGACGAAATGTTTGTCATGGCTAGTAGGGGGCCACTCTAGACCTTGTCATTATTTTTGCAAATGCATCATTGTTATGTTGTGTAAATTCATTTCAAAAAGTGTCTTTGAGTTTCGAGCAGTGACCTAGGCCCTAGGCTTGAAAAAGTGGCACAAATGTCAGAGTCAGATGCATAGTTCTAAGGAGAAAAGTCCACAGAAGCATGCATACCTATGTTGTGGGAGCATCTGGAGCATCCTGGACGCATGCATGTCCATATCAAGGGAGCATATGGGAGTTTAATGGTCTAAAACTTCAGTTTCTCTTAGGGGATGGTTACTTGAGTGGTTGGGATGGATCCTAGAAGTTCTGTTGCTGATGTGGAAGGCCTGTGTGGTGTGTTTCCATCGATTCCACTTCATTGAGGTCACCTAGGATGTTGAATCCCATTATAGTGGCCCCTCGTCGCATATTTACCCCAGTTGGCCAGTTCTTGGGTAGATGTGGGATGAGGGTGACATAGAGTGTTATCAAAGCGGGTTTTGTTCGCTTTGGGGAATGTCTGGTTTCTATTCTCTTTGGGTGTTATATGATACCATAGAGTGGTATCAGATCATGGTTCAACAATCAGACTGAATGGGAAGAATGTGTTTGTCATGCATGCATGTAGGTTGTATATGTGTATGGTGTGTATGCATGGTGATGGTCATTTTTTGCAGTTGTGTTGACATGTAGAAGTTGATGATGTTTTCTACGGGAGGTGTTTGACATAAATGCATGTTGGATGTATATGTATTTGTTATGCATGTTAGTGTTTGTATGTTTTTATGCACGCATTATCATGGTTATAGTTATGCATGTATAGTAAGTCAAACATGCATTGTGATATCATTATATGCATTTTAGGTCATCATGATCCTAATGGTATGTTATGATGCTAATTTTTGGTTGAGATAGAGCGGGAGATGCAGATAATTAAACTAAAGTTGCAGCATTGGACTTTAGGGTAAGAGTAGATCATCATACAAGTTTGTATGGTGGGCATGCAGATATGTGGTTAATGGTTAATATAAGAATTAGGGTTACTTATATACTTGTCATTCTATTGTTTTTGTGGTTACATGCGTGGTAGATGCTAGTTGATCAGTGTAGTCATATGCACATGTGTTGCATAGTCATGCATGGTAGTAACTTGTAGTTGTTTTATGTTAGTTAACTTGATGATTATGCTATATGTTGTTGATGAGTATGCTATATGTTAAATTTTTGTTGTTATATGTTAGTTAACTTTATGATTAGGGTTATTGCATTTAAGATATTGATGTTATATGTATTTTTTTAACCTGGATTGGCCCATGCAAATGGTTATGGTTACGATATTCAGGTATGAGTCGACTTATTTGTGACAGTGTGTTGCACTAATCTAGACTGAATGTGCATATGTGATTGATATGCATGAATGACAATTTGTTATGAGCTTATGATGTAAGCATGTTAGCTAGTTACTGTTATGGATATCGTGACCTTATTTATGATTGAGTTGATATGTTGTGAATTTATATCATGCTAATCTGGATTGATTGCGGAGGCACGATAGCCTCCCCTGAGACACATTAAGGTATGAGTTTTCTTATGTCATCTATTTCATGTTTGAATGTTTGACTATGTCATTTATTTGATGTTTGAGTGTTTGGTGTCTATTATTCCATCTATCTCTTGTCTGAATGTTTGATTACTTGAATGATATGAGTATGTGTCTATAAGGTTTCTTGTTGAAATGATCTTGTTTTAAGATGGTTGTACTAATACATATGTGTTGAGACAGTTGATATGTACTTGAGTGTAAGTAGGTGATAGTTGTAGCATTATGCATTATGACTGATGAATGTGAGTTGGTTGTTGAGTATGACATGGTCGTTAGACTTGGTAAAGGTTGATTTCAAATTAATATACGTGATGTCTTGATCTTTGGAATGTGAGACTAGAATGTGTAAGTAGTTGTAGGGAAACATGCTTGTTATTAGCTTGACAAGGTAATAGTTCATGTATTTATATAACTAACATTTAGGTAATGTGACAGTGCATAGTAAGACTCAATTGCAGAAAAGAAAAGGTAAAAGAAAGGAATTGGGTGAAAATTCCTTTAGCAATGTTTGGAAACCGCAATTCCAAACGAATAAGTGCTTTGCATACAAGAAGTATTCTTAACCTTGAATTTGTTTGAAATTATGAGGATATGTGTTATATTCATAAATATGTATTTGACAGGTATAACTATAGGTTCTAGTTATTGCTAGACTTGTCAAAGGATTGGAGTCCATTGAAACATGGTGTGGATGTGTTCAGTTGCAAGCAACGTGATTGGCACAACAAGGTAAGGTAACTAGTGTATTTTTATGCTTATTTATGCACTGACAATTATGTGTTTTAGGCAATATGATGCAGGGGATTGCATGGCAAAGAGATTTCCATGAAATTTTGAAGAAGGCTAAGGTTGAGCTCTCCTTTGGAAGCACTAAGGACCATGGGGATTGAGTCATGGTGTCTATTGTTAGTCTTGTGCTTTCAGTATTTGGCAATTTTTTGAGCTTGATTTGCAGTTTTGTTTATGTCTGGTGCATGTACATGCCACTTTGTTTGTGGTGTCATATTAATATTGGTATTTCATGGTTTCTTCTTATTTGTCCTTGTTCTGAGTGCCTTGGGAATTGATTGGGAAAGAGGAAAGTTAATGGAGCTCAAGGAGAGCTAAATGAAACATAACAGGTAATATAAGAATCGAATGAAGTTCAGTGCATGAGTAAGGGAAGTTGAAGGTAATAATATGACAATCGCTTGGATTGGTTTAGTCCATTAGTGTAAATGGACAATGGCAGTACAATCATGAGAAAGGTAACAAGAAAGGTGAAGTAAATGGATTTGAGGCATCATATACCTTGGCTATGTTGGGAACGATTGTTCTCAATGTTGTGCATGGTGTGCAATGATAAAGGGAGTTCTCTTAGCCTTGACCTTATGTTTTATTGTAATTATGTTATGATCATGATTATGTTGATGTTTATATACGTATGTATGTGTGCATGTATGTCGTTGTCTGACAGTATCATCATTGTTTTATGCTAATGTTTATGTATATGTATCTATGTATATATTTATATATGTCACTCTCTGATAGGGTTGTAAGGGATCATTCTTGTGGAGGAATTATTGCTTATGCAGGTAAGCGACATGATGAGGTTCCTTTTCTCATGGGGAATCAAGTTGGGAGAGTAGTCATGACAAATATACAGGTCAGTATCATGTGGATATGAATTGATGTTGTATTCTTATATTATGCCTATGTTTGTATTATGACGGGTAACTCTGAGGGATACATTAGTTGAATGAAAGCAGTGAGATCTGCGACATGCTAGGATAAGCATGGGGAGAGACTGGAAGCATGGTTTCCTGGTAGAGATAGTATGGTTTTGATCCAGATTTAAATTGGGACGCAACAAATATAGAGATAACCATAAACATAGAGATGCTGTGGAAATAATACTTCATAAAATACTGAAATATGCTTACAAACAGAAACGAAAATACACCAGCTAGGGCGATGGTAGCTTATCTCTAAGAAGAGATGTGGCGGCTACATGCCTCTAAACTGAACTACAATGAGTCTCAAGGGAATTTTTATTATTGAACAATAAGAGCAAACCCTAAACAACCAAAACCCTAACCCGAGGAGATGTAACACCAAGAGTTTATGGGCCTCGTTGGGGTGAGTTGGACAACCAACTTCCCGGGGTCGTGACTTGGTCATATTATCTCCGTTTGACGTGCATGATAGCCCATTGGAAATATCTCTCCGAGGACTGCGATGGAAAAGACAATTTTAAATAATAAAAAATCGTTGGCGGTAGATTTCCAAAAAAAAGTCGTTTAGGGCCTCAAAACGCTTCCGGAAGTTTAGGACCTGAAAAACTACTAAAAATAGTAAATTGTGCTACAATTAAGGAAACTAAAAAGCTTAAAGAAGCAATGGTGGGGATCCAAGTGGAATTGGCGGGTGGCCACCAATATCCACCTGGATCATTCCTCCCCCCTTAGGAAGCAATGGTCCCCTTTGCGTTGAGTTCCTCCATGAGATGAGGAAACTTCTGTTGAAATTGGTCCTTGGTGAGCCACTTGCCCTGGTGAAGGAGTTGGCCTGCTTTGACAACTCGATACAGTTAGATATTCTGCTGGTGAGTGTGCTTGATCTATGTGTCCATGATCCGATCAGTTGCAGCTTGTTCCATGCAATCTGGATTTAACTCTGTGGGTGTGAGTTGTTCTGCAATGTCGGATGTGTCTAGTAATGGTGGAAAGTATGGTCAAAGGCGGTCCACATTGAACACTAGGTGCAGGCCAAGGAATGGGGGAATGCTGAGCTCAAATGAATTATCTCCCACAGCCTTGGTAATGGTGTAAGGACCATATCAGAGTGGTCTAAGTTTCCGATAGGCTCCGGTAAGGTGTTCCTTTTGCAAATGCAACCAGACTTTGTCACCCACCTGAAACTTGTGTGGCACCCAATGTTGATCATGTCGCTGCTTGTACTTGGCATTTGATTTCTCCAGAATGTCATGGACCTACTGGTGAATATGTTGGATGTGCTCAATGAAGTTGTTTGCCTTATCTGTTTCGGACTAGACATGAGTCGAATCTGC
Source organism: Pinus tabuliformis (assembly GCA_031772625.1). Taxonomy (NCBI): domain Eukaryota; kingdom Viridiplantae; phylum Streptophyta; class Pinopsida; order Pinales; family Pinaceae; genus Pinus; species Pinus tabuliformis. The sequence goes on along the minus strand of CM062804.1, from coordinate 1,029,491,799 downwards.
GTGAGTAGCTGCAAATGGCATGGCCACATCAATGGGACAGTGGCTAGATTCCCAAGCCCACCTGAAAAGGGTTGTGGCCAGTCGAGCTATGGAGAGCCCGGTTGTAGATGTGTTGAACATAAGGAAGGCTCTCGTCCCATGTGCATGGATGATTTGAGTTGTACATGCGCAGAATGTGTACGATCATCCTATTGACAACCTTTGTCTAGCCATCAGTTTGAGGATGGAAGGTTGTGGACTTAGCGAGTTTAGTGTCCAGCATCGACCAGAGACTGGTCCAAAATGTACTGAGGAAACTGTTGTCCTGATCTGAGATGATAGACTGTGGGATCCCAAAGTGTACCCACACTCGTTCAAAGAAGAGTTTAGCAGTGGCTTCGGCTGTGATATTCTTCTTGCAGGCCGCCATAATGGCCATCTTCGAGAACCTGTCGATGACCACAAAAACATAGTCATTTCCATGCTTAATGTAAGGAAGGCCTAACATGTAATCCATGGAGATGGATTCCCAAGGTCGACTAGGGGTAGGTAGCGGGGTATAAAGGCCTTGCTTCTTAATGGTTAGTTTGGCAATGGCAGAGGCAGTGCATGATCTAATGTACTTCCCGACATCCTGTCAAAGATTCGGCCATTAGAAATACTTCTGCAATACTGCCACTATTTTCTTGACCCCAAAATTCCCAGCAGCCTGACTGTAGTGTGCTTCCCAAATCATCTTGGCACGCTCGCTTGAAGGAACAAAAAGGTGACCCAGGTGGAATAATAGGGCATCCTGGAGGTGAAAATCTGGAACATGCTGACCCTCCAAGAGTGTCTAGTATGTGTGGCCGGATTCTGGATCACTTTTGTAGAGAAGTGACCAATTAGAAGTCTCGTGCCCACAAGAGTTGAGCACGGTGGTTAACGCCATGACCAGTGGTCGACTGAGGTAATCAGCAACATTATTGGTGCTACCCTTCTTATACTTGATATTCAAATGGCACTGTTGCAGGTATGTGGACCACTTCTCATGGTGATCATTCTGCAATTTTCCTTGGGTCTATATGAACTGCAGGGGTCGATGGTCTATGTGGATGACCGTTTCCTTCCCCAAAATGTAATGCTTTCATTGTCGACAAGCCTGCACAATGGAATACATCTCTTTGTCATAAGTGGGATACTTCCAGACTGTGTTTGAAAGTGTCTCACTAGTGATAAGCCACTGGATGCCCATGTTGAGTAAGGACTACCCCAATAGCATAGTAAGAGGCATTTGTCTCAACCTAAAATGGTTGTTGCAAGTCTGGTAATGTGAGCACTGGTGTCGATCAAAGGCGATCTTTCAACTCTGTGAATGCCTTATGTTGAGATTCAGACCAAAAGAATTTTGCTTTCACTCCTCCCTTTATGACTTGAATCAAGGGCCAAGTGATATGAGAAAATCCCAACACGAACCTGTGGTAGAAGTTGGCAAGACCTAGAAAGTTGTGGAGCTTTGTCAGAGTGGTTGGAGATGGCCAATCCTGAATGACTTGGATCTTGGCTAGATCCACATGCACCCCCTGTTCATCAATAATGTATCCCAGATACTGAACCTGGGTCATGCCAAAAGTGCATTTCTCCAAATTGGCACATAACTTGTGTTTCCACAGTGTTTGGAGAACCTGTCGGATGTGGTGGAGGTGCTCTTCCCAACTCTGGCTTAAGATCAAGATGTCATCCAAGTATACCAATACAAATGAGTTGGTGAATGAATGCAAGATGTCATCCATTAGCCTCATGAAGGTTGCAAGAGCATTCGTCAATCTGAAAGGCATAACCAACCATTCAAAAAGGCCCTCCTTGGATTTGAAGGCAGTCATAGAATTTCTCATTGTATATCACCTGATAATGCAATATATTAAAGAAAAATACTTGATCTACTTCTACAAACAAACTTGTGGAAGCTTAATAAATTTTGAGTAAGATCAAATAGAACACATATAACAAAGAATGAGAAATCAATCGCACATGAACACAGAAGAATACTCTGGGGAAAGCCTTAGCTAAAAACCCCACTATCTGTATTATCATACAAGTGGAAATATCTCAGGATTACATAAAGCTTTAGCTCTCAAGCTATCCAACTCTCAGTACAATCTCTCACTATTGTTCATAGACAAAATAGACAACACATATGCCTTCCTTCAGTCCTCCAAGCCTCCTATTTCCTTGCGTAGTTTCTCCTGGGTCCTCCATCTACAACCTGTGTGATTCTCACCTCACACACAACACTGACCTCTGAAATAATTGCGCAATCCTGAAGGAGTTAATTTTTTCTACATGGATGAGTTTCCTTTATAGGAAAATTCCTCCAACTAATAGTACATTATCCCTTCCTTTAATCTCAATTGGGTCTTTCTCTGAACTGACATGCATGAGTTATTTATGAGAGAATATTCAATTATTTGGAGAACACTAGTTGCATGCATGCATGCATTAACTGACTGATCTCACAATTAGTTTCTCAAACTATTTGGAATTAATTTAATTGGACTTAACTCAATTAACTGAGCTAACTAATTACAACTCAAATACAACTCATCCTTATCTCTTTAATTAAGGGATAACATCCTCAATCAAAGGGATAACTGTTGCATGACTTCAAAAAGACTTCATGTTTGAATTTCTCCAACTAATTAACTCAAGATGAATTAATTAATTATTTTTCAAACAGCTAGTGATACTAAATTCGAATTTTAATTCAGAGACTAATTAAAATTGGAATATATCCTGAAATGCTATTTATAACAATGTGATTTTTAACATTTCTATTTTATCATTCCTTGTTGCTATTTTCAATACTGGTACCTGAAATGCTATTTATAGCATTTCTATTTTTAGCATTTCTTGTTGCTATTTTCAACACTCCCTCTCAACAAGAAAGGCATTCAACTCGAACCCAATCCTGAACCTTTAGAATGTTCTGCGTGCAACACTCTCCCTAGTGTTGTTTCTCCATCAACTCTAGAAACAAAAAATATCCAACCTGAATAAGAATGATGCCTCTGTCATCAAGGTTTCTGACTGTTATTGCCTCTGTCGACTGAAAACTCTGAACCTCTGTGCCCTTCAGTATCTTACTGTTCTAGCCTCTGTCACTTTGATCTCTAACTGCATCAATCACACCGATTCCTCCCACTGTATCCATGTTGCTGCTGGTCCTTTCTCCCAGCACCGCATCCGCATTGCGCCTCCTCTCATCATGTTGCATCGTGCTGCCCACTGCTGCACTACAACCCAGTTACTGAGAAGTAAGTAACTGATCTCCCAATTGACCTCCCTGTTGGGCTAGAAACACCCTCTGATGTTGAAGCTCCCTCTACTGCTGACAAGTTTTCCCTCTCTAACCTCTGCGCTACTGCAACAACTCCCTGCATCTCGCACCGTTGCACAACTCTCTGTGCCATCCTGCACTGGTGCAACACTCCTGTGCCTCTTGCATTTCTGCAGCCTGCTAGCTCTGTGTTGTCTTGGGACTCCTGCACTATAGCTCTCTCTGTCGCTCCATCTGCATCTGTCTCTACCCACTCAGCTAGACCTGCTACTCCTCATCGGGGCTCCATAGCAAGGTCTAATTAAAGAGGCCAGGTACATCAAGGATCCTACCCCTATTTCAGCCTTCTTGGGACTATCACTCCACATCGCCCCACCTCACACGTGGAGGTATGGCTGCATGTGATCCCTCTGCCCACCTGGCTCAAAATTTCCCCCTACTAGAGGTCTCTGCATGAATGGATGCCTCCACTCGGTCTCCTCTCGACTTCTCAAGTTGTGGCTGCTCCACAACCTCTTGAATCTGCTTCACCAATTATGGCTCCTCCATAATTGTCTGAGACTTCTTCTAGCGCTGCGTGTTGAGAGGTAATTTACTCTCCCTCTCAACCACTAAGTATCTAACCTTTGCCTTGCTCCTTAAGGATTTGCATGCATCTTGTACCTCAAGTGCATACAGGTTCATGGATAGCACACCAATCTGTTTCAACTTTCCCGCCATCACGAAATTTTCTAGAAAAAGAGTTGATTTTAAATCAGCGATATCTCCCTCATCCGAACTCCAATTCAACCAGTCTTTTTTTTGAATTTGGGTATTTTCCACAAGGAATCTTGCAAAATTTTCAGATATTTTCTGAAAACTCACGGCCCAATTTTTTTTACTTTGAATTCTCTTCTTCATATACTGTTCACTACTCCATAAACTTTGCTCTGATAAACTTGGCTCTGATACCATGTAGAATTTCTCACTGCAGATCACCTAATAATGCAATATACTAAAGCAAAATACTTGATCTACTTCTACAAACAAACTTGTGGAAGCTTAATCGATTTTGAGCAAGATCATCGATTTTGAGAATGAGAAATCAATCACACATGAACACAGAAGAATATTGTGGGGAAAGCCTCAGCTAAAATCCACACTATCTGTATTATCATACAAGTGGAAATATCTCAAGATTACACAAAGCTTTAGCTCTCAAGCTATCCAGCTCTCAGTACAATCCCTGACTGCTGCTCATAGACAGAATAGACAACACATATGCCTTCCTTCAGTCCTCCAAGCCTCCTATTTCCTTGTGTTGTTTCTCCTAGGTCCTCCAGTTACAACCTGTGTGATTCTCACCTCACACACAACATTGACCTCTGAAATAACTACACAATCCTGAAGGAGTTAATTCCTTCTACATGGATGAGTTTCCTTTATAGGAAAATTCCTCCAACTTATAGTACATTGTCCCTTCCTTTAATCTCAACTAGGTCTTTCTTTGAACTGACATGCATGAGTTATTTATGAGAGAATATTCAGTTATTTGGAGAACACTAGTTGCATGCATGCATGCATTAACTGACTAAACTCACAATTAGTTCCTCAAACTGTTTGGAACTAATTTAACTGGACTTAACTCAGTTAACTAAGCTAACTAATTACAACTCATCCTTATCTCCTTAATTAAGGGATAAAATCCTCAATCAAAGGGATAATTGTTGCATGACTTCACAAAGACTTCATGTTTGAATTTATCCAACTAATTAACTCAAGATGAATTAATTAATTATTTTTCAAATAGCTAGTGATACTAAATTCAAATTTTAATTCAGGGACTAATTAAAATTGGAATATATCTTGAAATACTATTTATAGCATTTCTATTTTTAGCATTTCTTGTTGCTATTTTCAACATTCCACACATCAGGCCCATGGGGCTTTGGATTGACGGTGAATGGGTGCCTTGCTAAGGCACTCCTTGCGATAGGTCACCGGTTCAAAATCCCCCGTGGGTACTTAGGTTAGTCTTAACATAGAAAAAAAAAAACATTCCACACATCAGAGGTTCGATTGGTAGCTGGTGATATCCTTGACTTCAAATTGATCTTGCTAAAATATTTTCCCCCCTTCAGTTGGTCCAGGAGGTCATCAATCTGTGGGATCGGGTACCTATTATGGACAGTGATCTTGTTCAGCGCCCGATAGTCAATGCAGAGTCTCCAAGTCCCATCCTTCTTCTGTACCAACACGATCGGGCTCCCACAAGGCGATGAAATCAGACGGATGTGACCTTTTTGCAACAGCTCTTGAATCTGCCTCTTGATTTCATCGTTCCCCAAAACAGAGCGTTGATAGATTGGTCCATTGGGCAGCGGTGCACCTGGAATCAGATCGACGGACTGCTTGACCAGACAGTGCAGAGGAACCCCTACAGGGGAGGTGAAGATGTCCTCATACTCCTCCACGACCTTGTCCATTTGTAGTTGTCGTGCGGAGGGGCCCTGTCTCGAGGTCGTGGCCACCGTCTTCTTCTTTCCTTGAGGGCGTATCATTAGGAAAACAAATTTCTCGGTTTTGGAGATGAGCTTACTGCATTGTTTTGCAGTAACCAAAGAGATGGCGGTAGGCGGTGGTACCTCCGATATCCTGTACAACTTATTTCCCAAAGTAACAATAACAGCATGGGGCCTTGATTCATACACAACATGTCGCTTCCACAAGTATGCTTGTCCTAATAATACATCACAAACTTCAAGGGGACCAATGTCACACAATACCTCATCCATGAAGGGCTTGATGTTATATGGAAGGCAACACTGCTGGCTCATGTGAAGAACCCGTCCTTGGTGAAGCCACCCGATGGTGTACATTTGTGGATGTGTTGTGGTCGGTAAGCCTAGTCGCTTCATGACCTCTGCCGAAATGAGTTTCTTTTGGCTCCCGCTGTTGACAATGAACTATAGTGGGGAGCCCTTTACCCACATTTGGGAGTGTAAGAGACGCTCCTCCTCCTCTGGATCTTCGGGTTCCTCCTTCTAGATCTTCATGGTGGCAACAGTGGTGTTGGGCTCCACATCGATAATTTGCTTCCCTTTTTCATTCCCCTTGTCAGGTTCTGACTCAGAGTCGGAACATGCATCTGATTCTGAAACCTTTAGCTCAGCCACTAGTGACTGCTTGGCTTGACACTCACTTGTGTTGTGAGTGGAGCTCTTATGTAACTCACACCACTTTCTCGTGTCCTTTTTCGGCTTCACGATGTTGTTCTTTGCTTGCAGCTTTGGTGGGTTGTCTTGGGCTGTCCCACCTTGGCTTTGTCCTTTGTTCTATGGTTTGGGGGCACCTTTCCCTTGCTTCAGATTCGCAGATCTAAAGTCTCGCTTCTTTTTTTTAAACTTTTGCTTGACCTTGACGGCATATCGATATGCCGTGCCGAGCAAGGAAATGTTCAGGAATTCTATTTCTTCTTGGATATACTTGTGCAAGCAGCCAAAATATTTGAGTACCAAATGCTGCTCTGAATCCTTAATACCCAACTTTGTGCAAAGGGTATGGAAAATATTGGTAAACTTCGGCACGTCTTTGTCCCTTCCCTACTGCAACCTGGTCCACTTTATGTATTGATCCTCATAGCTTCCGACAGGGCAATACTGCTCCTTGATGGCATCCCGAAATGAATTCCAAGTGGGCGCGGCTGAAAATAGTGAGCTTGTACTTTCATCCTTCTACTCGCAGTAGGTTTCCCACCAGTCCTTGACGCGGGGGGCTGCTTTGAGAAGAGCAAAAATAATCTTTTCGCAACTAGAAAAATCATGAACAGAAAAATAACCCTCTAGCCGATTTAACTATTTATCGACAGTGTTTGTGTCTATTTGACCCTTGAATATGGGGATTTAAAAATTAACTTGTACCTTAAATGGTATGGCGTTTCCAGAGTAGCTGCTGGAAGCTAATGCCTCGCCCCTGGGTAGCTGCTGAAGGATCTGGGCAAAGTTGTCCATCATCGCATTCCTTTGTCGCTCGAGAGCTTCCTCGAGCAAGATTTTGATAGGATCTCCTGCCCCCTCATCTTTCTTTTCATCCTCCATGGGAGGCTGTCGGGATTTGTGAGGCTGGTCTTGCAAAGGATCGACCAGTTCAAATCCTAACTCCTTATATCCCGACCTCGTTGGGGACATGCAAAGAAAAACAAGGAAAAGAAAGCAGGCGGCTTTAATACCACTGATCCGGATTTAAACAGGAATGCAACAAATTACAGAGATAACCATAAAAACAGAGATGTAATAGAAATAATACTTCACTTCATTAATGTAAAATACTGAAATATGCTTACAAATAAAAATGTAAATACACCAGCTAGGGCAATGGTGGCTTTAAAGAGATGTGGCAGCTACATGCCTCTGAACTGAACTACAATGAGGCTCAAGGGCCTTTTTATTATTGAACAATAAGAGCAAACCCTAAACAACCAAAACCCTAACCCGAGGAGATGTAACACCAAGAGTTTATGGGCCTCGTTGGGGTGAGTTGGACAGCCAACTTCCAGAGGTCGTGGCTTGGTCATATTATCTCCGTTTGACGTGCATTATAGCCCGTTGGAGAGATCTCTCCAAGGACTACAACAAAAAAGATGATTTTGGATAGAAAATCATTGGGTAGATTTCCAAAAAAACGTCATGTAGGGCCTCAAAACGGCTCCGAAAGTTTAGGACCCAAAAAACTGCTAAAAATAGTAAATTGTGCTACAATTAAGGAAATTGAAAAACTGAAAGAAGCAATGGTGGGGGTCCAAGTGGAATTCGCAGGTGGCCACCATTATCCACCTGAATCAGGTTTTGGATGTGCAGTATTGTTTTTGTGTATATGTTGTGCATGTTGTATATTGAGTGATTGTGCCTATGGTGATGTGTACATGTAATATATGTAGTATTGTGTACATATGATGTTGCGTTCGTTTTGTATGTATGGTGTTGTGTGTACATTTCATATGCAATGTTGGATAGAGATGGTGCTATTTACATGTCAGATATGCAGCGTTGTGTACATATTGTACTGAGCACATGATGGATATGCGGTGTCGTGTGCATATGGTCTTGTTCGCATGTTGGAAATGTAGTGATGTGTACAAAGGGTGCTATGTATATGTTGTATATGCAACACTATGTACATATGGTGTTTTGTGTATGTTGTACATGTGGTGCTCTATACATATGGTGTTGTGTGCATGATTGTACAAGTGGTGTTGTGAGCATGTGGTGTCGTGTACATGTTGTACATGTAGTGATGTGTGCATGTGGTGTTATGTACATGTCGTGCATATGGTGTTGTGTACATGTGGTGTTGTGTATGTCTGGCATTGTGTAGACGTTGTACAAGTGGTACAATGTACATGTGGCATTGTTTACAAGTTGTGCATGTGGTGTCATGTACATGTGATGTTGTGCACACATTATGCAAGTGGTGCTTTGTACAAGTGGTACTATGTACATGTTGAACATATGGTACTTATGTACATGTGGTATTGTGTGCATGTAGTACATGATGTGTTGCAGGCATGTAGTACTATGTATATGCATTATGTAGTTGTGGTATCGTGATATGTGTACACGTTGTGTTGTACTATGTGTAGTACATGTATTGTGTTGTGTTGTACACCAGGTGTGCGTACATGTATTGTGTGGCATTGTACATCAAGTATAGATCTATATGTTGTGTTATATATCAGGTGTAGGTGTATGAATTGTGGGGTGTCATACTTTGTGTGTGGATGTATGTGTTCTGATGTACATTGTGTATGTGTACATGATTGAAGAAAATAAAAAATGCATTGGGTGTTTGTTTGGTGTGGCAACTGATCTGGTGACATGTGTACCAAAAGAACAAAGGAATAAGTAAGGATTGATTAAAGGATAAGTATCAATATTTTATTTCATTTTTATTATGCATGTGATTTATGATTCTCATCTATGATGATTACATGTGGTCTATGATTCTAGTTTATTATGGTTACATTTGATTTATGATGTGTATCTATGATGGTCGTGTTTTGAGCTAACCTGATGTGATATGTTTATACATGATGATTTGGTCAGAGGTACTAGTTTGACTTGTTGTGACAAGAAGTAAATAGAATTGCAAGTGTACCTTATTGACAAACCACCAATGAGGTATGATTTGAAGTTATTTCAATTTGTTTTTTAATCTAATGGAAATTATGTGCTTGGTATAGGAAAGTATGAAATGCTCGATTGGGTGGTTGAAACTGACTACAAGAATTAGGAGCACTAGTGAAAGGAATTGGAACATGCAACCGTATGTTGATAAAACACTTCAGGAGCAGGGCCATTATGGGGTACTGGTACCCAATAGTGTCCATTGATTTCCATGAGCATGCTATGACCAATATGATGGTTTTGATGTTGGTATATTCCTTGGTTGTTTGAACTTCCGATGCGAGGAAACCTTGCCAAGGGATGGATCGACCGGGATAGAGGATGTCGGGGAACTTGGAAAGTGAGTGACTGCACGGAAGGGTTGACCTAATTTCCTGAGGGAATGTGTAGTAGAGAAGGGAAGGTCATGGATGGATTTTTTTTTGGTCATTAGCATTTCCAGATGGAATCAGATACACATTGGAAGTGTGCCCTAGAAAAATGAGCCAGTAACTGTTCACTGAGAGGACAAGTGGTGCAGGATTATAGCATTGGACCTTGGATGCAGATTTGACCTTGTTGTGGATTTTGGACTTCCTGGGAAGGAGGTGAATCCTAATGTTACTTTGAGGGTGGAGGTGTGAGCCTCTAGATTCCCTTGTTGCGGATGTAGGAATCTTATCCTTTTATTTGCTAGTTAAGGAAATGTGCATGTGTATATGTGTGTATTATTGTAAATATTGTATAAAGCTAGATTTATAAAGCTCTAAAGACAATATGATTATTTTCTGGGTCAATAAAATGTGTATGTGTGTATATGTGGTTATTATTGTAAATACTATAATGAGCTGCGTTATAAAGCTCCAGTAAATGGTATGTTTGTCATGTTTCAACGGTGATCATTGTAAATGTTGCAATGAGCTATGTTATAAAGCTCCATGGGCAGTATGTTTTGTTTTAGGGGTTTTGCTAGTTATAGGTGTCATTTAACAACGAGGACAGTGTTCCCCCAAGGGGGAGGGTTCTCTAACAGCCCTAGTGAAAGTTCCATGTAGTAAAAGTTAATAAAGGCAAAATAATAACCAGGTTTGGTGGGGCACTTATTCCAAGCTTAATGTTGGGCAAGGCATCCTAGTGTGGGTGTTCATTGGTTTATTATGGCTAAGGAAATTCACAAAGGAAATGGCTAAGGCTTTGAAAAGGAAAATGGTATTTTTGGCACATTTATTTATGAAAATAATAGAAATTAGGAAGAAAGGAAGGTGAAAGGTCACAAGCTGCATGTGAGCAGGAAATTGAAGGAAAATAATGGAAAATGAAGAAAATAGAGGCCTCGTTGATAAAAAGGCTTCCGAGGATTAGTTGGAAAGCTTTTGGCTCAAGACTTTTGTTCGTTCAGTTTTGGAGCTCTCTCATTATTCTCTCTCTCTCTCTCTCTCTCTCTTGGACACCCAGAGTTTCTTGGCGCACTTTGGCATTGGATCAAGAAAGGCAAAGGAGGCAAAGAGGAAGTAGCGAACAAGCAAGGAAGAGCAGGATCAAGAAGCTACAACAAGTTCTTTGTAGGTATCAATTTGAATGTGTGTTTTCCTTGATAGATTTGGCATGCACGGTATTTCATGTGGTTCTTTGTTGTTATGGTATGGGTTTTTCCAGGAGTGACAATGTTTTCAACCTAGCCTTGCCATTTTCAGATAGCTATGATGTGATGGGGTTCTCATGTTTTGGTTGAGCTGGATTGTCGAATGGATTTGAAGTTGAGTGAGGTGGATCTCTGAAAGAAATAACACATGACCTAGTGATTCCAAAAGTGGACTATGGATTGCAGTAAAGCCACTAGCCTAGCGACCCCTGAACCAGAATGTGGGTTGCGGTAAAGCCAGGTAATGTGTGCCTCGGTGGGCCTAGGAATCCTCAACCGGTTAATGGAGGGATATACGGTAAATCCTAGAGGTGGATGCCCTTGATTAGGCCTAGGAATCCTTGCTAGTGAATGGTGGGATATACGATAAAGCCTAGAGGGTGGAGTCTCGATTTAGGGTCTAGTGCTCCCTGGATCAAACTGTGGATTACTGTAAAGCCTAAGAGACTATGAGATAGGAAAATTCCTCACAGTGTAGGTAGAGAAATCCGGTTGCATCCATGCTTGTTTTGGCCTATTGATCTAGTAGAGATCATGGTAAAGCCTTGTATTACATGATCATTGTTTTGGCCTAGTGATCCAGTGTGGATTCTAGTAAAGCCTGGTTTCTATTGATGAGGTTGAGGTGGTTTAGCCTCGAGATGCCCTAGTTGTTTATTTTGGTTTTAGTCCCACATTCATGCTTGGAATATGGCACAGGGGTGATTGGCTTAAGAGATATTTGGCTCAGCCAATCTATGGTCAGGTGGAACGTGGTAGTCCCATCCCAAGTTGGCTTTTGAATTCATTAATAAGAGGTTCTTTCCTTGGTATCTTATGTGTAAATGTACTAGTTTATATGTGGATTCTATGGCTGATGTATCCTTGATATTTCTGTTGTTATTATGTTGGTTATAAGCATGTATTATGACAATGATGATGTATGGCTCTCCTCATGTTTTGATTTGTAAATGAATGAACAATGTATCTATGACCTAATAAATGATAATGACGCTAATGATATAAGGGAACAATGCTTCTTACCGATTCTGAGATAGGTATGATACCCCTATGCTCAAATCTGTTGTTTAAACTTGTAGATTACATGTTTGTGACATGTTTGATGAAATGTTTGTCATGGCTAGTAGGGTTCCAGTCTAGACCTTGTCATTGTTTTTGCAAATGCATCATTATTATGTTGTGTAAATTCATTTCTAAAAGTGTCATTTTAGTTATGGGAAATGACCTCGACTTTGGGCCTGAAAAAGTGGCACAAATCCCAAAGTCACAAGCATAGGTCTGAGGAGAAAATTCCCCAGATGCATGCATACCCATGTTGTGGGAGCATCTAGAGCCTCCTAGATGCATGTACATCCCTATTAAGGGAGCGTCCGAGGGTTTAATGGTCTAAAAATTCAGTTGGTCTCAGGGGTTGGTTACCTGAGTGGTTGGGATGGATCCTGGGAGTTCTGTTGCTGATGTGGAAGGTCAATGTGGTGTGTTTTCATCGATTCCACTTCCTTAAGGTCACCTAGGAGGTTGAATCCCATTATAGTGGCTTCTCGTCATATATTTACCCCGGTTGCCTGGTTACTTGGGTAGATGTGGGATGAGGGTGTCACATAGTATGGGTTGGCTAAGAATCAATACTGCTAGAAACCAAGGAATTCCAGTTGCAACATAATTCCCTCTTTCTCTTAGCAATTCCCATAAAATCATCCATGTTTTTCACATACTTTACTGGCAAAAAAAGAAGAAAAAGAGTAATAATGAACAAGAGAGTGGTGACAAACCTTTTTTATACCCCTGTTGTTAATGTCACTATGAATTGTAATTCATGTAAATATTGTTGAAATGTAAACAATGATTGGGATAGAGGAGTAGACATAGATTTAGAGGTTTGAGGAGGAGGAATTACTTGGGAAGTGATTAATATTAGACTATTTCATTAAATATGCTACCAATTCCTCGACTACGAAATAATGGCCTGCCCAATAAGGAGGGAGGTGGTGTATAGGTTCCCTAAGATCAGGATGAATCTCATACCACCTCTTCCTTTGAGGAGTTTGTTGGTGTGGTCAACATGCAAGAGGGGGATGAGGGTCAGAGGAAGGAAAAATTTCGACGCGAAAATAAAATAATGGATGGCATGAGGAAACATACAAATAGATGGGTGTGAGAGAGGTATGCTATGATTTTCATAAAAGAACGTGATAGAGCTCAATGAAGGAATTTGTATGTGTAGGAGCGAAATCACGTTGAGGAGCATGGTCCAAAGTGAAAATAAAGAAGAGCAAGTGGACACACTAAGTGAGTTCTCTAGATTCTTGTGGTGTTTAACATGTGGAAACCCTAAGTGCTCTAGATTTATTTGGTTCCTAACAGCTGGAGACATGGTGTGCCATGGAATTTGGTGGGTTCGTAGGTGGAGACATTGTGGGCTCTTGAGTCATGTAGAAATTAAGTTGGTGGAGACATTGTTGGCTCTAGATACTTGTAGTTTTTGGTTGGTGGAGAAATTTTTACTACATACTTTTAGTTAGAAAGTGGAGACATTGTGTGCTCTGGATTCCTATGAGATATGGTTGAATTGTGTTGGTATGAATTCCCTTTGAAGAATTTAACTCTTGAGACTCTGAATCCAGCTAGGGGGTGGTCAACTGTAATAAATATTGCAGTGTAGTCGGCCTATCATTGGGTGGAGAGTTGAAGTCCCTCCATCAATTTCTAGTCATTGAATTTGATAAGATAAGTGTATCTACTTGTGTATATGTTGCACTATGAATATTGAATGATGTTGCTATGTGTTATGATAGTGAATGTATTATCACTGCTAATGGAGGAAAGGGTTATTCCTATTTATTCACAATGAGATGTTATATGTTTGTTATCATGGTTATGAGCGACCTAGAGACATCTGTGTTTTTTTATACTTCATTGAGTCACAAAGATTTTTACATGGTCTTCAATGAATTCTTGATGTGCCAAACAAAACTGTTATAATGTGTGAATTTCATTGTTTGGCATCTTATGGATCTCATGGTTTTTTGAACTATCTAAGACTATTGATTGTATTTTCTCGTAAAGGACTAATGATGTGGTAATTTATGATTTATCAATGGATCTATAGTATTGTGTGGAACCAATTATGTGGTCTACTATGATGTTATTGTGCTTGAATTTATAGAGTAGTGTTAGCCAAGGCTTGGCTTGTTTTAGTTCAGGTTAGTAGGCATGTTGATAGTTTCATGGATGTATTAAGGCTATGCGTAATTTTTGAAATGTTAGTGTCGCTTTCATTGCTGCAAAAGTTAGTGTTTTTGGAAACACTAGGCTTCAATTAAATCTTAGGCAAAGACCCATGGAATTCATAAAGTTTCTAAGTCTGAGTATTGTAGGAAATCAAACATGTATCCAGAACTAGATGAGTCCTTGAAATGGTTTTGTATCTGGGTTGGATGCGTTTTAGGCCCGAAAGATGTATCTGTGGACATCCAGGTATTCTACACTTATGCGCTTTTAGAAATGTGTCGAATTTGAAATGATATAGATATCACACAGAGAGATTAAGTAAAGGTAATATCTTATGAGGGACCTGCTTAGGTGGAGCTTGATATTATAGTACTACATAGGTAAATATAGGATCTGGCAAATTCAGGGGGTTTGCGTACACTACAAAAGTTTTGTGAAGCCAAATATGAGTTAAGACGGATTTCATAAACTATGTAGAATATTTGGGGTGAACCTAGTGTGGTAAGATAATGAGCATAAGGCCATATGTGTTAACTATGGAAGTATCGAAGCATATGGGGTAAAAGGAATGGTACATGCCTTGCGGAAAATCATATGGTGGGCCAATGCTAGATTCACTTATGAAGTTATAGTGGTCTGGGATCTGAAGGTCCGAGAATTTTTCCAAATTGTAAATTCCATGTACACCTGGATATTCCCCAAAGCCAAATACAAATGATATTGTTGATTTGTATGAAGGAGTCAGATCTGATGGGGTGTTGGAGGTGCTTCCACCAGTATTGGAGGTAGTTTTATGGCATGTTGTTGATGTTTCAAGAGTTGGTGATGTTGTTGCAAATGTTGGAGATGTTGTTGCAGGTGTTAGAGTTGATGAGGTTGTTGCTTGAGGAGCTGGAGGTGTTGGTCTTGGTCTTAAGGTTGACAGAATAGGTCTAGCCTATCATATACTTATTACTTGCCTATTCATCAGTTGCAGACCTATATCAGTGGCTTATAGGAGTGTAAATGGGTATAGGAAGCTGATGGAACAAGTGGCAGAGGTTCAAGGCTAAGGGAGTCATGTTTTTACTAAGTCTAGGCCATGGACACATGCACATAGGCTTGTGGGAGTGGCTGGAAGGCCCAATTGCATGCAGGGAAAGCTCAAGGGAGCATCTAAGTCCCTAGTCGCATGCAGAGCTATGTCATGGGAGTATCAGGGATTTTTTTAGTTTAGATTTGCATTCCTCGCATTGTTGAGCTAATTTTTAGCTTGTGACGACTTCCTTAATCAAAAAATTTTGGTTTATGGTTGGAAAAGTTCGTGGGACCTCCAAAAATTGATCAAAGTTGAAAATATAAAAAAGGCTAATGGAGTTAGTGGTTGATTGGGTTAATGAGTTGAATCCAAATCAAATCAAGCATGTGAACATTTTGTTGAGCTCAATAGTTCTAAGTAATTATTGAGTTGAGCACTTGAGTTCATCTACATATTGGATAAATCTCATGGTCAGTTGGTTGATTGTTGAGTTGAGTTGTGAAGAGTGTGAGTGTGGAGAAGAGTCTGTAAGCTGCATGTGCCTCATAGTATGTATATTTTGTGAGTTATTTTGCAGTTGTAGCAGCAGTGAGTTGAAGTATGTTCTAGCCATTAGTTTGAGTTGTTGAGTGAGAATTTGCAAGGTGTTTTGGTGTAGTGATTAGTGATTGTATTTCTATCTGTTGAGTATTGGAGTTTAGAGATTCAGTTTTTGTGTTTTGTGTTTTGACAATATGTTGATGTAGAGATCATCTTGAGTAGTTCTTGGTTCCAGTATGAAACTATATGAAACGAGAACCACATAGAGGAGAAGGTGGGAGCTTAGGCGAAACCGATATTAGAGAGAATATTTCTCAAATCCAATGGTGGTGGGATAGTTCGGCAGAAACTAGGTGAGGTTCATTGGTGGTGGTAGCTTCCAGTAGATCGGAGTTTGTAGAGTCGATTGTTTAGTTTAGGAGTATCTGAGTGAGGATCATTGATCGTTGTGGCCTTCAGCGGATGGTAGTCTATAGATCTGCTTGAGAAATAGTCTCAAGTTGAGAGTAGCCATATTTGTTTCTCTATGTAAAGATTTTTTTTACATGATAGAATTTGAGCAGTGCAACAGTAACAGGTGGTTTTTTTTGCTGGAGAGAATTTTCCACCAGACATCTTTGTGTTCTTGTGTGATTTCTTTTATGGTTACATGCTTTATTTTTTGTACTCTAATCTATGGTTTGTGATTGAGTTTGTGCATGGTATAAAATATTAAGTAATTGCAGAAAAAGTTTAAACGTGTCATGCTATTGATTCACCCCCTCCCCCCAGTAGTGAATATATTTCCAACACACCCAAAAGGGGATCCTTCCCTTCAAAATGAATGATTTTCATTTCCAAGAAATACCATTAAATGACACAATAATGTTTTTATCCATAGTCATAAGCATGCATAGATGCAAAAATATTCAATTTCTATTTTTAACAACTTAGCCATTATTCAAATTCATAGAAAAAAATAGAATCTCTATACCAACTTACAATTACTTACTAATTACTATTGGAAATCATCATCACTTCCATGTAAGCACTCTGAGAATCTTTGGATAGCCCATCAACACTTCATGGAAAGAACCCTATGATGTATGACTAGTAAACCAACATAATCATGTTAATCACAACATTTCCAATCAAATGAAATACTTTTAACTATCATTTTCTATGCAATGTCAAATAATAATTTAACCACAATACTTCCACAAGTACTCAGAGAGCATTATCCCTCTAACCATCAAAATTAAAAATCATTGCACCATGTGTACACTGTCTTAGCCCCCGCTAAAGACATCCACATAGTACTTCTAAAAGTACTGATGGAGCACCTAGTTCTCTAATAATTGAAATGATTAATAATTTCACCAAGTGCATACTTGTCTTAGCCCTTGCTAAAGACATTCACAAGATTGGTAATACAGTAAAAGAAATTATACTTATAGGAATTCCTTTCTGATCGCCGATATGTTTTCCTGTGAAGAAGTACATGAAATTATTTACGCAAACATATAGAAAATTCACAACACATAATTGGTTAGCTAATTTGCTTAGCTATAGGAACCATAGTGGCAAAAGAATGCTCCTCTCAACCAATGGGAACATATTTTCAAACCACATTGAGCTATTTTCAGATCTAGACAGTTCTCTGACATAAACCATAGTAGGTCAAATATGGAATTACATTGGTCAACCATCTCAAGAATTCCAATGACCACATAGGATCCAATACAGGATTCCTCTTGGCAGCTTCCTTCTGATTTCTCTGGTGACGTTCTGTCTATGAAGAATTTTGGGCCTCCTCCAACATGCTCCAAAATCAACAGAGTTGCCTCAGGATTTTTCCCCTCTTCACCATCTTGACCAACTCTTTTCCCTTACTGAGATCAGCTATATCTAGGGAGAGGAAATATGGGCAGGAAACCACCATCAACCCCTCTTGGCAGGCAATCACCATCCACCCAAGGCGTTTTGGCCTTTCACAACTGTCCATAAATGTCTAGAAGGTGAATTAATATTTAACACCTTATCCCATTGTAATTTACATAATTGACCATATTCATATTATCATTAAAGCAAAGGAACATTTATCTAAATCGTACATTCATACTTGACCCTCAGCATGGGTCACACAATCTATAAAAGTAAATTAACAAGAAATCATCATATGTCATACAGGTAGTATTCATTCCAAATTTCAACATAATAATAATCATGCAACTTAGAAAAACATTATCATATATTGCATATCATAACATTATACTTTCTCATTTGTAGCTGCAAATCACATTAAAACATTTTACCTTTTATAGGTTCTTATGCTGCCTTTTATCTACCCCTTCTTAATCACATCAGCAACACTATTATTGTTTTTAATAAAACCACACCTTCTACCAAATATTGTTATCACATGTATTCTAGATGCATTTTATTTTCATATGCATCAAAGTTTTCAATATTTCAACGTGTAGAAAGGTATGTCCTGTTAGTTTCCATAAAGCATTTCTATGCATTAAAATCAAGTAAGTACACATCCTCCAGATGTTCAAACAAAGTTTTCATAAAGTTATTTGTCAAAAACAACATTTAAGGGAACAATACTTTAATCATTAACATTCCCATAGTTTCTAACTCATGCAACATGTCATTTCGTTTATTCAAATGCATTTAATTAACAATCATCAATTCATACTAGTGATTGTGGATTTTGAACAAACAATGTAATCAACATCATCAGATTACCACTAGTTCTAACATTTAGCTAGTTGAATCATCAAATCAGTGACTTTAACGACACTATTGTATCGTGATCTAATTTCTTTGTCACCTTCAAGAACTTGCACTCATATGCATGCATGGTTAAGCCAGTATTCACTTTTGCAACCATAGCAATTTTCTTGCTAACGTACATAAAACCTTAAACAATACTTTAATCATTCAAAGATGTCCATTTATCATCCATGTGTAAATATCAATAACAATTATGGTAACAATGAAAACATCCCCAATTCAACAGTGTATTGTTACCAATGGACTAGCAACATGAGGTATAATATGAGAATCACTTTGTTTACAACTTGTATTAAGCTTTAATCAAATTGATTCATGCATATAAGTTCTAATAGTTATTCATACAATATTAGCTAATCAATGCTACCAACCATATTAATGCAACCATGACAAACTCAATCAACGACTAGTTATTTAGTCAAGTCTTACTACTTGACTCGTTGATTATTTTTAACATCTAAAGGGGTTTTTTCAATTTATTTGAAAACATTCTATTTTACTCTTCAAGGAAACCACCCCACCCCCCAACCCCCCCCCCCCCCCCCCCCCCAACACTTTTTACAATCATGGATTCATTCTTTACAGGTAGTGCATTGTAACTTTATTCATATTCAATAAATGTATAATTAATATTGTCACATTTACAAAGGTTGGTATTCAATTCTCACTTTCACTAGTGAGTGCTCAGGATTGTTCATAGGTGCAACAAAGGTTTATTGTCTTTCATCCTCATCAAGATTGAAATGTCATGAACACATTTTTAAAACAGAATTTATTACTTACTACTCTTCAATGTGAATATAAACATTCATCATGCATCTCATGTCAAAAAATAGTCTATTGCATATATCATTAGGTAGTTTCTTAGAATCATACCTGAGTTGATACCCACTAGTTTCATACCTCTACGTATTTTCTTCTCACCAATTCTCAAAATGTGCAACTGTAGTAACCTTCGGCTCTGATACTAGTGGTAACATCCCTAGGTAACCTCGTGGAAAAACTAATTCATAGAGTTAGAAAATATTTACAAAATTACCAAGATGTCATAATTTGAATTTACTATTCCATAACCCTTAAATGTCAATAGATAACATCATCATCATTATATAGAGTAAACTTTAAGAATGAAATAATAAATCACATAACATAACAATCATTGTTGTAGCATATTATTATAAACTTCTTGATGTAATCCTTGCATCATTTTCATGATTCCTTTAACCAAGTCAATTAATCACATACTTAATAATGTAAATGTTACGTCGGTCAAGAAATCGACATCATAAGAATGACACAATAAGCAATCATATCATTGAACATAGATATACCATGGAAACCCCATAGGGTGAAAACTAGCAAACATTTAATTTTATTATTAAACACTTAGTGAGGGTGTTCACCCATCACTCAATGGCTTGTAAGGGAGCCCATCCCTTGACCATTGCCATAAAATATTACACCAAAATATCATCTTAAACACAACATAACCAGCTAGAAGCTATTATAATAATCATGATATAATTTACCCATGAATCCTCAATCATTATGTCTTTGTGGCATGGTTGTTCCCATTAGTGGATCATCATACACCTGACATTCCTCAATTTGCAAGGATCACTAGTTCTTAATAATGTTAGCACAATCCAACTTTTGCATATGTCACAATATTTTCCTACAACGAGTACTGTTAGCAAAATTTGATATCACAATTAAATCATTTTGTGATCAAACCAATAACAAATATTTATTAATGATGCTTCAACATTTATTCATGTGTATTCATAAGATATAACAAAATATCATGGCATGCCCTTTAAACATTACTTCACATGCACAAATTAAAGTACTAACTTTCAAATATGTCTATAGATAAATACCACATTAACCATTATTCCCCTCCCACATAAGTCCACATCCTTTTCCAATGAAAACCCACTACAACTGTCCATATTTTTTTTAGGATACTAGCACATAAGCTATGATTTTGTACATATCATTGTATAACTTTATTAAAAAAGAACTAGCCCCTCAAGCTATTTTCTTTGTCCATACTATTATGCTTTCTTTTCCAAAATAATTAACACAATATATTTTATTCTTATGCATGTGTATACATGTTCTTTCCCAAAAACATATTTTCCATAGGAGATTTATTCATAATGGCTATTATACATGAAAATACAAGCTCTATTTCAAAGAAAGGTAATATAATAGTTATAATTTATTGCATGCAACTACTTGTTCTCCGCAACCGAAAATAGCATGTTAGCTTATTCCTCTTGCATGTGAAGCATATATTTCCTTCCAAAAGAATCTAATTAAATCTTGCATGGTAAAAAACACATTTCTTTTCCAAGGGTTCAAATGCATAACATGTTTCGTGCATGCAAACTGACATTTTCCTCTTACTAAATATCTAACCCAATAACTATACATAATCGTCTCCCGAAAGAAAGCTAATACCATAACTAATCCCCTTATACATGAAAATGCATACTCTTTTTCCCAAAATAAGGTTAAAACAATAAATTTTGTGTGATTTCACCTTCCTTTCCTCAAGAAATCTAATACCCAAACCTATTTTTCCAAAAGGAAGCTTAATGCAATGGAGCATGCGATTAACAAGTTTTCTAATACTATATATATATATATATATATCTATATATATATATATATATATATATATATATATATATATATATATATATATATATATATCCTTGCATACAAATATATATATTTACTTTCCAAGTAATCTAACACACTAATTATTCTTTTTCCAAAAGATAGCTAACTCACTGGATATTATATACGCTATATAAAATATTTTTCTATCATTTCACACATCAGATACATATGCAATATTTCCTCAAGAAATAGCATGAATAACAAATCCTTCTCAAATAACACAAACAATTATCTTTTATTCAAAGGCTTTATTTGAAATATTTCTCAAGAAAGTTACTTATCTCTTTCCACACAACTCAAGCTTCCCATGCATGTAAATTCACATATTCATTTCCAGTAGATCAAATATAATAGATATTATTCCTATGCACATAAGCACATATTCTCTTTAGGAGTCCACTGTTTATCTTTAGTCATCATTTAAATGAAATAATTTACTTTCGTTTTCCTTTCATAAACAATGTTTACATGTGTTTCCCTTTGATGGATTCTTCATCTTCTTGTATTGAGGGTTTCATGTATTCTTTTTAAGAGCTCAAATACATGGTAGTTTTTTTTGTTGCATGTAAACTTATATTTTGTTTTTCAAGAATTTTCATGCAAATATTGCCAAGGAAATTAATTTATCTCTTCACACATGAATCCTTACATTCCTTTGAAGAAGTGGCTTGGATTCTTCTTCGAAAGATTAGCACAGTGAATTTTTCTTTTTCCATGATATCTCTCCAAGAATAAACATGGCTAATCTTTTGTGGAAAAATTCATATGCACTCTTTTATTTTCTTTTCCCAAGTAATTATTCTTTGATTACATGCAAATAGATACATTTTCTTTCCAAGAACTTATTCTTTTACTACATGCAAATTTATATATTTTGTTTTCAATATGACATGTATTTCTATCTTTTATGTGCAAGGTTTCCATGTATTTTTTTTTCAAGAAAGTATTATAATTAACCCATCTTTTGTGCATAAAAACTAGGAAATCCTTTTAAAGATAATAACAAGGTTAACTTAGACCTTTTATGCACTAAACATGCAATAAAATTAATCTATCCAAGAATACAACACACAAAAAACTTATCTTTCTAATGGTTGGTATTCGTTGCACGACATTCTTTCTCTAGTTAACATTTGAACAACGAACAACGACATGCAATAAAATTAATCTATCCAAGAATACAACACACGAAAACTTATCTTTCTAATGGTTGGTATTCATTGCATGACTTTCTTTCTCTAGTTAACATTTGAACAACGAACAATGACAAGCACCTCATCAATATTTCGATATATATGTATATGTTTCAAGGAGGTTCCAATAGTTGTGGTCGTTGCTCCTAAATCTAAACCCTACTGCCATAGTTGAGATGCCCTGTCAAATGAAGGGAGTTTTACTAGCAATAGATGGACCATCTCACTGGCAGGTTCCTATAGATGGAGGCAATATTTGTACAAACATTATTATAGAGTTGTAGCTATAGTGTCACGAATGACAATAGCGAAGCCTCACCATGGAGGTTGACGGCCTTACAAAGGTTCAATTTTACTAGCATGGACATCTTAGCTTGAGTAAGGACTCGAATGGAGGAGTGGTATATTTTACAGGGATCATATGCCCCCAAATTACACGGTTGGGATACCCTGAGATGCACAAATTTCCTATCAATATCCTCCAAAGTACATTCTCCCTCCCCTAATAATCTATCCATGGAAAAATAAAGAACGGAAGATGGTTGCCAAGACTTTGATTACTTCTAATCAGTTCTTGATGAGAATAGTTAAATCGGTAACTATTGTGAGTTAGGGATATTACATCTATTAAAATAACTTATTTTAAAATCTAAGACAATGTTAGAATTTAAAAATGTGTCCCTTACAAATTGGATTTGAGTAATGATTTCATGTACGATGTCAGTAAGTTTGATTTGATGCCTTCACAACCTTTGCCAACCTACCTACGTATCCGGTAAGTTAAGTGTCTCAGCCAAGGATTAGTGTCTATGGATTGCCAATTTAATTAATTATTTTCCAATTCTACGTAGGTAAGTTAAGTGTCTCAGCCAAGGATCAGTGTCTATGGATTGCCAATTTAATTAATTATTTTCCAATTTTCTTTTCCCAAAATTTAACTCAATATGTTTTTTTGCAATTTTGAAAGTATTTAAAATTCAATTGTTATTTTATTAAAAAACAATTTAAGTATTAAACTTTTTAAAATATTAAATGAAATATTATTTATATAATATGTTTTTTTGCAATTTTGAAAGTATTTAAAATTCAATTATTATTTTATTAAAAAATAATTTAAGTATTAAACTTTTTAAACTATTAAATGAAATATTATTTATATAATATATTATTTTAAAAACGCATTATACATGTGCTTTGAATTTTTATTATTTTTAAATGATATTTTTTTGGTTTTATAAACCATTTAATTGTCAAATGATTAAAATTTATTTATTCGCAAGAAAATTAATATATTTAAGTATAAAATTTATTTATTCATAAGAAATTTAATATATTTAAGTAATGATTTTGTTTGGGTTGGTTTGATTCAGGAATTTGAATTTTGAATTTTATAATTTATATAATATTTTATATTACAATAAATTGTCAATTAAATTATTTACATAAATTTAAATAATAAAATATTATTTATATAATATATTATTTAAAAATTTTAATATAATTTAAATTTTATTTAAAAATAAATAATATTTAAAAATTATTATTATTATTATTTTATAGATTTTAAATAAACTATAATGTGAAATCATGAATTCAATTATTGTCTTAATTTGAATTCAATTCTTGTTTTAATTTAATGATATATTAGACATGTTAAAAATATAATTTTACCACATTAAAATATATATATATATATATATAAAAACTAATTAAACTTAGTGAAAAAGTAAAGTATAAATTATATATATGGAAACAAGCTTTGAAAACTAGTTTCACGTAAGCATTTTAACTGAACTATTTCCTTGTGTTGTAGGTCTTGTGAAGAAAATGCCAATATTGTTCCGCATGGGAAATTATTTTCTTTTAATCTAAATTTTTCATTTTATAGTCCTAAATAGTGCTGCTTATTTTCTTTGTCCTTTTTAGGAATTTGAAATATTAATTATTTGGTATTTTTAAATTATGTTTATTTTTTTATATAATTATGAAACGGATCAATTATGATTTTAGTAATTGTATCTAAGAGATGAAATTTTCTAAAGTGCAAAATTTTTTTTTGAGTGCAAAACTTAAAAATTTAAAAAAATATTTCCAACTCTATAGAATTGGTTTCTCTTGTCCTACTATAGATACATGGTTATAATGGATATATATGTATATATGTGTTATTATTTAAATTGCATTTTTAAATACATAAATAGATTTAGACTTTGAAAATCTCTTTACTTAGATTGTGTAGACTATATAACTTGAACTTTCATGGCTGGATTTCCTACAAAATTAACTTTAAAATATAACTAAAAATGAGCCAAAATGTATAATAATAAAACCAATTGAAATGTTTTGAAATATAGAATAATTTATTACTTTAATTTGTTTATATATTTTTATATGTTTAATAGGTAATTTATATCTTTGTAAAATTATTTTATTATTCCCTGAATTTGTTTACATTTTGTTTTAATATTCATTATTCATTATTTAATATTTAAATCATACCCTTCTTAGTCGTTTAATATAGAATAATTTATTACCTTAATTTGTTTATATATTTTTATATATGTAAGTACATCATTTATTATATAACTAATTTTAGTTAAGCGTTAAATCTTGAATATTTTAATTCTCTAATTGTCTAAGTTTATATTTTAATTTTTTCATTATTCAATTGAATATTTTGGTCAAAAGTATAATCTAGAATATTTATTAATTTGACTCTCTAATTCAAAAATATCAGTTGATTAAATGTGAACCTTAATATTAAGGTTCACATTACTATTTACTATGCCTATTTTATCTATATAATATGTTAGGGAGTTCTTTTCAATTCATGAAGATTTGTCTTTAACTATTGAATCTAATGGTTGGACAAAATTGAAATATTTTATCTATAATTTATATTCAACTTTTTTTTATCATAATTCACATTGAATTTTTTATCATGTGTAATATTTTTAAAATGTTACATATTAATTTTATATTAAGAATTAAATAAACTACACATCTAGCTCTTATTAATGTTATTAGGTGATACAGGAGCATTAGACCAAGCTTGAGATGAAGAAGTGGAGCAGACCCTGACAATGTGATGGACTAACCACATGTTAAGCTGACAAATTGATTTTGGTGTTTTCATTACAATTCTAAATATTTAATGTAAGTGTATGATTGGAGTAAGTCGAAGAGTTAGAGTTTAGGAGTTATTTTCCATCTCACGTAGTTGTCTATTCAACTTCTCTCAGTTGGGAGGGAAGGGAAATGAACCACTTGCAAAGTTTGTGAATAAAAAGGGGTATCAAATGGGAGGAGGAGTGGCTCTTCTCCTGCTTCCAAGTTCTTATTCTTGAAATGTATCAAAAGGAAGTTGTGCATCAGTATATATATTCATAAATCTGTGTTTTATTTTCTCTAGTTTCCAAATGAATTGTGTATGCACTTCTTTAAGTTTCATAATTTGTTGTGGCCATCTCTATAATGTTATATGCTTGTTAACATTCTACTTTGAGTAGTGGTTGTTTATGCATGTCTCTTTTACTGTGACCTTCGAACATTTCACGGTGCCTCTGTTTTTGCAGGAAGCTCGTTCATTTGATTGGAATTCAAACCATCAACTTGAGTGAGGGTGAATTCTTGACAAAGAGAGGCGGGAGGAGAGCATTCCCTAAGTTTGGAGACGTGTTAAGACCATGGAGAGTCGAGTTGTAGAGGGTGAGTCTCTTCACCTTCCCAAAAGTTTGAAAATATTTTTTTTAGAGTGCTACGAAATGATTTCATAGTGCCTACAACCAAAAATTTTCACACTATGTTTGGCATCTAGTTTTCCTTTTGCCCTATCCATTGCTATCAATTTTTGGTATCAGAGCCATGTCTAACATTTGGTTGTTGTATACAACATAAGGAGATGGTTATGCAAGCAAAAAGAGCACGAGGTCAAGGAGGGAGACCTGTAGCTAATGCAGAACTCCTGGAAGAGATACAAAGATTGCAAGCTCGTTTAGAGGTCATGGAGGCAAGTAGGTAGCGAGACTTTAAGGCTGGAGATGATAGCAGATTAGAGGAGGAAGCTGGAGTAGAAAGAGCGGCGCATGTGGATGAAGCTTCGATGATTAAATTATTGAGGTCAATGTTAAACTCAAGTTCAAGACTAAAACCTAAATTGTCTACCTATGATGACAAACTAGCATTCGAGAATTTGATGGATTGGATCAGTGAATTAGACAAGTATTTTGAGTATGAGCAGATTGAAGAATACAAAAGGGTAAAAAAATTTGTAACTAGGTTGAAATGTCATGTTGCATTGTGGTGAGAGAATGTGTAGGATGAAAGGAGAAAATAGGGGAAACCATTAATAAAGAGTTGGGACAGGATGGTAACAAATACGAAGGGATTTTTTTTTTCCAAAAGACTATCATCTATCCCTCTACAAGCAGGTGCATAACCTCAAGTAAAGGTTGTTGATAGTCAGAGAGTATACCGAGGAGTTTTACAAGGTGAATTTGAGGGAAAATTTTGTAGAAGACACTCTGAAGAAAACAACAAGGTACATCAATGGCTTGAAGATGGAGATTCAAGATGAAACCAACATGATTTCTCCCAAGATGATGGAAGAATCATATCAATGTTCCTTGAAGGAAAAAGAGAAGATAACAAGGAAGCGGAATTTAGGCAGAGTCCATGGTTTTGTTAGAGGGAAAGGATAGACAATTGAATGGAGGAAAACTTTAGCTCAAAAGAATGATGCAAGTAATCCAATGCAGCAAGGACCTCAAGGGAAAGAAGGTGACTCCAGAGGAGGAAAACCTTACTGGAGAGGTAGAGCTAGAGGAAAAGGTAGAGAGACTATCCATTACTATTGCAAATGTGGGAATTTGGGTCACGAATCTTTTGAGTGTCCTAAGAATGAGAAATTAGGGAAGGGCGATGCATATGTAACTCATCTAGAAGCAATAGAAGCATGGGCACCTATGGTAGAAAATGTACCAAGGACGAGAGAAGATTTATATATGAACAAAGTCTTCTTGTAATCAACCAAGGAGACTGTTGAACCAACGCAAAGAAAATCCTTGTTTAGGATTTTTTGCAAGGCCTGAGGAAAGTGCTACAAAGTGGTCATTGATAGTGGAAGAATTGATAATCTAGTTCCTACAAAAATGGTGGAAAAACTTGGGTTGAAAAGGTTGAAGCACCCAACACCATATAAAGTGTCATGGTTGCAGAAAGGCCACCAATTGTTGGTAAGTGAGCAGAGCGAAGTGGAGTTCCAAATAGGTAAATATAAGGATAAAATAGTTTGTGACATCATGCCAATGGATGTCTGTGACTTCTTTTAGGGTCAACCTTGGCATTTTGATAGGAAAGTGGTGCATGATGGAGAGAAACACTTACAAGTTTGAAGGAATACTCTTGTACCATTAAAGGAGGAGAGTACAACTGGGATGAGTAGCTCAAAAGAACTATTCTTAAGAGGAAAATCATTTTTTCAACAAATGGAAAAATAAGAGATCGGCTACGTGGTGGTCTACAAACTAAAGGTAATACTTCTACACACTGGAATTGCATATTTACTTGTTGAGGTTCAAGAGATGTTGCATGAGTTTAATGATATCGTAGTATATGATTTTCCAAGTGAGTTTCCACTTAAGAGAACTATCATCCATCATATAGACTTGATGCCAGGGGAAAGCCTTCCAAATAAAGTTGCTTACCTAATGAAACCCAAGGAGAATGAGGAAATAACGAAAAAAGATAAATTACTTCAAGACAAAGGGTTGATAAGGGAGAGCTTGAGTTTATGCTTGGTCCTTGTGGTGCTTAGTCTAAAGAAGGATGGAGAATGGAGGATGTGCACAGATTCATGAGAAATCAAAACAATCACAATTAGGTACATATTTCCATTACCACGAATGAATGATATCATGGGTTCTTTGAGTGGATTAACCTACTTTTCAAAGGTTGATTTGAGGAGTGGTTACCATCAAGTCCGAATCAGAGAAGAGGATGAGTGGAAGTCAACTTTCAAGACCAAAAATGGACTATATGAATGGTTGGTCATGTCATTTGGACTGACAAATGCACCAATTGCTTTCATACAGTTGATGAACGAGGTCTTGAAGGAGTTCATCAGTAATTTTATTATTGTTTATTTGGATGATATTTTGATTTCCATCAAAACAAAGGAAGAGTGCGTTAGGAATGTAAGGTATGTTATAAAAAGGTTGCAATAAGACAAATTGTTGATTAAGTTGAAGAAGTGTAATTTCATGAGATCTGAGTTGGTATATTTAAGATTTTTCATTTCAAAGGATGGACTGAAAATGGATTCGGAGAAAATAGAGGAGATTTTAAGTTGGCCTTAACCCAAGAACATTTTTAAAGTCAAGAGTTTTCATGGCTTAGCTACCTTCTATCAAAATTTCATCAAGAACTTTAGTGGTATTTGTGCACCCATCGTTGAAACAATCAAGAAAGATAGAAAACGATTTTGTTCAATAGTAACAGACGAGAAACGTTTCTAGATCTTGAAGAGGAAGATCATCGAGAAATTGTTGTTGAAACTACCTAATTTCAATCAACTTTTCCAAGTCAGATGTGATGCCAGTGGAACAACTATTGGATCAATATTGAGTCAATAAGTAAACCTGTTGCATATTTTGGCATGAAATTGGATGATGCTAAAAAAAAATACTCCTCTTATGATAAGGAATTTTATGTGGTGGTTTGGGATATCAAGCATTGGAGACACTATTTATGTATTTTGAGAATTTTAGCACGACAGGCTCAATTTGACTTTGCCTTGGTCAAATTGAGAAAATTCGAATTTCCACAACATAAGACAAATTGTATGCAGTTAATTTGTATGACATGGCTCTTGTCACTCAGTTAGCTTATTAAATTCAAGTTAGAGGGCTTGGAGTTTAGTTAAGCATGTGTGATTGCTAATTTGTAGCAATCAAGGTCGGTTGTTTTCAGTTAAACTAGTTCTAATTATTGATAGAACTAGTGGAAAGTCAGTTGTAAAGTGGGACAACTATCTAACTCAGTGATAATCTAGATAACTGATCAATCAACCAAAAATAGCTAGTTCATGTAGAGAATTCGAGTTACCCAGCTATGGTGGAGATTATAAGGTAGTGTAACATCAATTGTAGACTGGTCTTGAGTGTACAGGTGTTACATGCAGTCACATGATCAACCTTGGGAATTGTGCAATCATTTTGGAGGAAATTCCTAAATAATATGGGCCTAATTTCCTCGGTAATTGTGCAAGGAAATAGGGGCTCAAGCAGAGGCATAAATTGACTAAGTCTGAGTCATAACTTCTTAGTGAGCAAAGAGATAGGTTATTCACTTGCAGGTTGAGCTCATATTGAGATATCAATTATAATACATATCTATTCATCATATTAATGCAAGTAGGCAAAGGGGTTTTTAGTAGATTTCTTTCCCATGGAATAATATTAGGTGCAATTGTGTTATTTTTCATGGCATTTTTGTGATTGATGTTCTAAATTGTGAATTGAATTCCATAAACAATTAGAGTAGGATTGTGTCATGTGATTGCGGTTAAAATTATATGAGCAATTACAATTCTACACCATAACTTCTACATGGTATCAGAGCAAGATTCACATTAGAAAATGAATTTCGAAGTTGTTTCTTAGGAGGATCGAATTTGCAGATTAGTGTAGCAAGATCTCTACAGAGACTGGAAGATGACCTTCAACGGGCTGAGACTAGAGTATGCCTTGGAAGGAAGCCCTAATTTCATTGCATGGAAGGATTGCATGGAGGCGATATTGGATGACAATGGATTGCTTGAATATGTCAAGACAGACATTGCAAAACCACAGACATCTGATGCACAAAACCTAGCCCAATGAAAGAAATATGAGGCCCAAGGCGAGGAGAATAATCTTGAAGGGAGTATGAGACTTCATTGTCTAAAATCTACATGGAAAAGAAACTCCTTTTCACAATGTGGAAAGCACTGACAAAAATATTTGAGAATCGTAGTGACCACTGGAAGATGGCGCTCAAGGACAAACTTTGAAATATCAAGATATAGAAGAATGACACTATCCCACAGTATCTGAGTAGATTTACACAAGTTCATGATGAACTTGGTGAGGTTAGTGTTAATGTTGTAGAAGATGACTTGGTAAGCCTAGCTCTTTTAGGCCTTCCCAAAAGTTGGCATAGCTACCAAGACTCAGTGAATGGGAGGGAGAAATTATTGAATTTGGAACATGTTGACAGTGTTGGATCCACCAACATTTAGGGGATCTCCCTAGTATGAAGTCGCAATTAGACCTCACACCGTTTGGTGTAGGAGTCCCAACCAGTATGATGGCCCGATTTCCATTCACTTAGTGATTTTCCTTAGTTCTTATTGTTCAATATATGATAATGTTACATTGGTGTCTTCAAAAAGAGAGGTGAGTGTGCCTAGTGAGTATGTAATGGAACTTGTCTAGGTTCTCTTACTTGCAAAAGGGGGAAGTAAAGTGAGAGGTAATAGTACCACCCATGAAGGGATACACGCGAACCAGAAGGGTCTGTCTAGCATCTAGCAGAATAGTCCACAGCGGATGCGGTAGTTGTTAAAACCAAAGTACAAGGGAAGACCCATCCACCATCTAGTAGAGTAGTCCACAACGGATGTGACGTCCATTATAACCAGTAAACAAGGAAGGTTTATCTAGTATCCTGTGGAGTATTCCATAAGGATGAGACAACAGTGATAACCAATACAACACATTCACAACAAGGTAAGTACTAAAACAACTGAAATAGTTCAACGTACATGAGAAACAAACATGAATTACAAATTCCGAAAGAATAGTCTTATAAACATCTGCAAAACATGCATGAAAACGTGTTGGCCTTAACTAGCTTCTATATTAAGCAAAAGTTCCAAGACACATATGTACACCATACATCACTAGCCCCAGTAGTGGGACACTAGACCCACTCCTCGCTCCTCAAAGAACTGTCTGAAAACTCTCAATGCTTTGTGGGAGGAGCCAAGGTGAAAAATACCTTTCTCATACAATGGGAGGGGTATATATAACCAAGGGTGATGCTTGACCCTTGTGACTCTTGGACGACCCTCATGACCATTCAACTTCCTATGACTTTTCAACTGACATGACTCTTCATATTCTTTTGTATCTATTGGAATTTCACTTTATGTTACATTTTATTTACAACAGATATGGCCCATAATAGTGATGTGGCTTTGATAGCTAATGACACAACTTGACAGGACATTGCTGACATGGACTAGTTGGTTGTGGTGGCGATGTCAAGTTGTTGTTGTTACTGAGTGATGGATGTGTTGTCTTTTCTCCTTCACAAGGCTTGACATTGCGGGGTATTCAATGATCTTGCTCTTGAAAAGCAGTTGCATGCATGTGTTCCGTTCGCTTGTTCTTGATGAGATTCTTTTATACATCCAACTGCAAGAAATTATTCTAACATGTTTGCTCCTTCTTCATCTCCTTCATTGTCTCGACATGATCTAATAGTGTGCATGTTCCTACAATTCACTCATAACAGGACGACATCAAATCCAAAACCTCCTAGCCTAAGATGATGCATTGTTAACCATGGACTGGGCCCAGGACATATGATAGGCTTGAACAAGGGCTCAGTAACTATGCATTGTGTAGTTCTAGGTGACAAGGAGGGAGATTGGTCACTAAGATTGTGCAGAGTGCAGCTCATGCTTGATTGAGGAACTCCGAAGCACAGTCTTCACTGTAGGGAAAACTTGCTTAGAGGCCACTGGGAGGCACGATTGTGCAGTTGAGATCATCAATGGCAGCTGCAAAGTTGGACCCTAGGAGGTAGTTCTACGCATTTTTCTGAGGGAATACAGGACAGGGCAGTAGAGGGACCAGATAGGATATTTCTATGTAGTTTCTGGGAACAGTGAGTCCCAATTAAGGGATGACACTGGGGGACACCTTTGCGTAGCTCTGGGAGGCAAATCAGGCTAAGGTCTCTATGCATTATGGAGTTCCAATAGGCAGGGAGGAGGCTTGATGATTTATCTTGAGAAATGAATAGTTTAGGTCAGGTTTGAGGCAACTTCTACGCAATTCTAGGAGGCAAAGCAAGTTACTCACCTCTGGGATTGTGCAGTGCAACTCCCCTAAAGGATAGTCTCTGCACACTGTGTAGTTCCAAGAAGTAGTGAAACATCACTGAGGGTTGAGACTATGTTGTGCAGCTCAGTTAGGGTCTGGTGAAGCAAGTTAGTCGGTCGGAAGGATTTTCAAGAAAATGGATAAGTGTGGGATGTAAGTGAACTTGTGAGGAACTTGACATTTTGATCAAAAACTTAGCATACTCCAATGACACAACAACATAAACCACCAAAACAATAAGACAAAACATTGCCCTCTGTGAGATTGTCTATATCCAAAAGTGACAATTGTGACACTTGAGATAGACCTTAGGATGACCGTGACGACACTTACGTGATAGTGCTTACAACTTTGTGTATGAGTGCAACCGATGTTTACATAGCTAAGACAACCCAAACACACAAAGACAAACCTTCGAAATCACCAAAACAAGACCACAAGCATGATAAATAAATCACATGCCAAAAAATGACAGTTGGTCAAATAAGAAAAATGGGTGAAAAGAATCTAAGGGAACTCACAGAATGAGCTTGAGTGTTTGCAACCATAAATGAAAAACCAAGGAAGGCTCTAAAATTTGAGTGCAAGCCAAAATTCTCGAGGGCGTTACAGCCACTACAACAGTTGGTGACACACTGGTTGAATACCAACTTCTCTATTTTGGTTCATTTTTAGTGTAGGGCCTTGGTCCTTCAGGAAGTGTTGATTCACAGTGAAAATTACTTTGGTTTCGCCACTTACCCTATGGGAATACATGGTTTGCCTTGTACCTTCTAAGTCGGACATAACATAATATTTAGCCAGATCACAATGTTTGGAATTGGGAAGGGTAGTTTAGTTCGCGAACTTAAGATTTTCATAGTATAGTTTTTCATCTTTGGTGTTTCTCCGCTACCAGCAGGCCTAGAAAGTACCCCGATGGAGTCACACAGGAACACAAACATTGCTCCACTGCCAGCGAGCTTGGACACTACCCTGGTGGAGTTTTCTGCTTCACCTCTCTGTGCAAGAAGCCTTTCTCTTCTTTCACCTTTTTAATTTTTTAATGAAAACTATGCGTAGGCACTTATTTATTTTTGGGGCGGAAGAGGGATCCAAACTTATTGATAGAATAAGAGGTTGTTCTTTCAAAGAAACATAAGGAGACCTCTGATTAAAGTTTGCTTGTTTAGATTTTCCCCTTCTCTGTTTCTACTAGTTGGATAAGCTTGAAAACACCAAAGAAGAAAATTAAGTGTAGGCATGAGTTTTCCTAGACTGGACACATGTTCATGGTTTGACCAAATCTCTCCTTACAGGCGGGTCGTATTTTCCATCAAGACTTCATTGGCAAAAAGTTACAATCAAAAACAAAGAAGATGGACATAGGACTAGCCAAGGGTTGCAATGTCACAAGAATTTTTGAACTTCAGCCACATACACATTCAAAAGACAGAACGTAGTGAGGCACAACACTTATTCACATAAACAAAACAACAGAAAACCAAGAAAACCAAATAGAAAACAAACAAAAGACTATGTACATAGCGCGAGGCATGGCCCCAGATCTCATTGAAAGTAACATTTTAAGTCTTAGCCTTTGATAGGGAGAGAGTCAATCTTCCTATCAAGTGATTGGAGATGATACGTGTGTTGTCCAAGCTTCTCGTGGAAAGTAAAAGGAACAATCCATAGGGATTAAAACTTCATGTGCTTTCCTTTTTCCTCGTGGGATTTGTCCCACTTTAAGTCTAAGTCACCCACACTGAAGCTAGTACTCCCTACAAACTTTATATTGAACCATCTCTTGATACAGTTCTAGTGGAGTGAAAAAAAATCTTTTTCTTTCATATGTTCTTCCTGTAACTTGTGCAATGTGTCCATCCTACGCTGAACTCAAAGTCATGACTTGCCTTGGGATTCTTGGGATAATTGGAGAGCAGGCACATAAATGTTCAGTGGGAGGATGAATTCCTTTCCATATACCACGAAGTAGGGGGAATTATTCAGAAAAGGCTTATGTGTGACTCGATCAACCCATAAAGCATTCACCAGAGCGGAGTTCTAGTTTCGTTGTTGAGAGTAAATGGTCTTTTTTATTATGCGAATGAGGTTCTTGTTTGTGGATTCGGCAAGACCATTTCCCTATGGATAGTAATTAGCAGAATGCTTCAAAACAATACAATTTTCCAATGCAAAGTCATAAAGTTTTAACGAAGAGAAGTATGTTGCATTTTCAAAAACAAGTGATGTAGGAACACCAAACCTTGAAATGATGTTCTGTTGTAGGAAGTTGATCACTTCTTGATCATTCACTTGTTTCAGTTTTTTTTTTTTTTTCTACCCTACCCTACTTGAAAAACAAAATAACTTTCAAGTATAAGAATACTTCCAATGGATCCAGGTGCACATCAAGATTTTAGACAAGATTATGTGGAGGTTTGAAATGTATGCTTTGACATGTACTTGGATTTTAAAGCCCAAATGATTTGACTTTGAAAGGATCAATCATATTTGAGGAAGAAAGTGATGTTGCAACTTAGTGACTGTCTAGAACCTTATTTCAATGTAGTTATGATATCCCTGGTCCGCTTGCTAATTTGGATCATCTTGGATGTCTCCTTCTTTCATGACCTTCAAATCTTCCTCTTTTTGTTGAGTGTTCTTTTGAACATATGGAGGATTTGATGGTAACCATGAGGGAGCTTTCTCAATATCTAATTTTGTTGTCTACTCTTCATCAAATGCAGCCCATGGTTCTTTGATCTTCTCTTTTGAATCTTCTTCTTTTGTATGTTGTCCTTCAATGATATCAGGAGAATCTCTTTTTTGAAATACTCTTCCTGAGCTATGGTGAATACCATTGACCTCAAGAGGAGATGTTTGGAAGTGTTGTATCTCAGCATTGTAAGTGGGCTGAGCTACTTCAATGTGTGGGTTTGGAAATGGTGGTACAGGTAGTTGAGTGGGAGTGTATATTTGAGATGGATGTGGATGGGGTTGTGGTTGTGGTGGAGGTGAATGGTAAGGATAACATGGAGTTTGGTATGGAGGATATTGAGGAAAATACTGAGGATATTGAGGATATTATGGATCGCTCACATAAGTTACCTTCCAACCTTGTTGCCAAGATTGGTTTTTTGGTTGTGATGGCCAATGTTGCCAAGGAAAAGGTGTGTTCCAACTACTTTGAAGTGGATGTGCATAAGCCTGAAATTATGAATAAGGCTCTTGCATCATATTAGGCTGGATAAGCTACCATTGTCCTCTTGAAGAAACATAACATTGTTGCATTGGCAATGGACTTGGTCCATTGTCCTCCTGGTGAACTTTATTCAACCTTGGTAATGATGGAAATTTCTAATGTCCTGTGATTCTGCAACACAAATATCAGCGTTTTCTCTTCCTTCATCTTGCATTCTTAACATTTCTACTTTTTTTGTTAGATTGATAAGAATTTCTACTTTAAAATCATCAAACAAATTTACAAGTTTAGCTTGACTTACTGATCTTGATGTTGATTACCTACTCTTGCTTTTCCTCTTGATATGTGTTTGCATGTTTCATATATTTCCTCAAATAATAATTGGTATACACCACCTCTATTCATGATATCAAGGAGATCAATCCATTCATCCCTAATTGTTCTATGTAAGAGGGTTTTTTGTGTGTCAAATCCTAAACGATGTAGTTTTTCCCTCTTAACATTGTACATGGACCTCTCTATTAGATCCTCTAGACTCTCATCTTCTCTTTGATTCATTCTAAAGATTTCTTCTTTAAGATCATGATCTTTATATTTTTCTAGAAATATTTTTTCGTATCATTCCATGATCTTATTGAATTAGTCCCTAAACTCATGAACCATCTAAGAGCTCTATCCTTTAAAGCTGTTAAAAACAATCTCAGGTTTTGAGTTTTTTTATAAGTAACCATAAGATATACAAATAATTTCAAATTCAAAGAAAAAGGTTTCCGATCCTTTGTCCTTAGACCATGAAATTTTGGAAGAAAAGATGGAGGGATGTTCTTCATGTGCACACTACCATCACTATCTTGAATGGGAAATCCAAGAGTGATCAGGGGCTCAGTACCAAGTGTCGTAAAATGGTCAAAAATGAAAGTGCTTAGAACTGATTGGAACCTAAACGACTGGAAATTTCTCATCTTCCCGATTCCGGCGCCGCAAACGGTTCGAAAAACGGTCGCCGTATGAGGAAGTTATGGCAAAAAGAAGAATTTGTCTATAACATTAGAAATTTGAATTTTCAAAAAAAAATTAAAAAAAAAAAATATTCCACAGAATATTCCTTGGAATATTTCGGGGAATATTCCTTTTTGGCAGCCAATCAGAAACCGCCACGTGGCAGGCCCGGAGGCCGCCACGTGGCCCCCAGATGACGTCAGCAAGCTAATAGCTGGGCGGATATAATCAAAATGTTTTTGGTCGGATGGGGGTTCAAACCCACAACCTCCATATTACAAGCAAACAATATTACCGTTACACCAATGCCAGCACATGTGACAAGTTGACGGCACAAACACTTTTTGAGGTTTAAATTTATGTGGGCGGAAAACAAAGGGGGCCAGCCCCCATTGCATATGACCATGGGCCGAGAACCAGGAGCTTGACCATAACCGCCAGCAAACCACCAGCGCGCAATCCAAGGCAACCGGTCACATGCGCTATTAATACAACTGTAGTTAGACTGGCAGTTTATTTGGCGGTGGCGCCAAATTTGGCGGACCCGCCATAATTGGCGGACTTATCTGGACCTCCACTACAGTTAGCTGGAGTTTTTCTAGGGACAGACTGGAGAAACATTAAATGGCCATAACTTTGGCTAGGAAAGTCGGTTTTGGACGAATTTTTTTTTTATTTTGGGTATTTTGGACCTTCTGAAGCCATTGGCACAGGTTTCACAGCCATCTGAGGTAATTTGCAGGTGTTTTAGCTTCGTGGAAGTTCCAGGAGCCACTAGGGCCAAACAGTTTGGGAGGTACATTGGGAATTGTGCAGCCAGTGAATGTGGAACGAAGGTCATTCCTGAAGTTTTCCAGCCTTCTGAATCCATTTCTACAGCTCATTTTTCCTTTTGAGACATTCTTCTCACTGTTTAGCTTCAGGGAAGCTTTCAGGGCCACTAGGGCCATTTCAGGGATTGAGCTGTTTGGGGGCTATGTTCATCCGTTTTTGGTGATTAAAAAGCCTATGTTTGCTATTTTCAACCTTCTGAGTCTAATGGAAAAGGTTTTAGAACCAATTGAGGTCATATTCACCTTGAAATTCTCCATGCAAGTTTAAAGGGCCACTAGAGCCAATTGGGGAAAGTACTGTATAAGGTACAAAATTCACTGTTTAGTGTTTGGGAAAGAGCATGTTTGGCTAATTCCTATCTTCTGATTCTGTATTTACAGTTATATCTGTCCTTTGAGACACCCATATTCTTGTATTAGCCTTTGTAGCAATTTTAATACAAGAGGACAAGCCTAGTTGGAGAGGCTTGGTCCAGCAGATGTAGCCCAGGAGGGGGTGAACTGCTTTATCATTTTGATGTCTTTTTTTGCTGAAGATGGTATGCTAAACAAAACTGATATAAAGTATTAAACAGCAAATAAATATAACTTGCATACACACATAATCACCTGTTCAGCTACAGAAAGTTATTTGTCTTATTCTGCAAGACCTTAAACTTCAAGTATGTGTATGTCAAAGACTTCTAAGTGTTTACTTTGTTATTTCTTTAGGCAGAGCCTGTAGAGGGCCAGGTAGCCTCTGGAACTCATCCTCTTTTTAGAGGTGACATGTCTGGTGAATGCCCCTACAGTCTATCTCTGTATAAGAAATAAGAAGTTTATACATTTTTAGAGGTCATTTGGAGTGTCTAGCTCACAGTTGAAATTATTGAGAATGGATACCTTGCACCCTTAAACAAGTACAATCCATTTTCAGATCAGATGGTATCAGAGCACTAGGTTGCTTGACTCACATCACTAGCTTGATTGTGTAGCTTGAAAGGTGTCTTACGCAGTGTTGGAGATTGACTGCTTTATTATTCTGCAAAGTACTTGTTGTTTGAGTTGCTGAAGCTCTTTTGTTCATTTTTACAATGACAACTTCCATAAGTGAGTTCTCAAAATCGTCCTCCTTCACAAGATTCTTTGATGAAGGCTTGAACCAAGAATTTTTCATCATGATGAATATGGTGAGAGAAATGTATGAGGATGAAAGAAAGAGCTCTAAACTTCAAGAGCAATTGAATTCCATGAGGGAAGAGAATCAGTTGCTTTCTAACCAATTACAGGAAATGGAAGGCCAACTTCATATTGCAAACATGAAGCTGGAAAGGATGCATGATTTGGAGATACAACTCCTTGTTGCCAAAGAAGCCTTAGCCAAGTATCAGCTTGAAGAAGAGGTAAACAATTCTAGTTTGTCTTCAAATTCGCATAAGAATGTTTATGTTGGTTCTTTTGAGAAACATACCAGAGGCATAGGGTCCAAGTTGATGTCCAAAATGGGATATCAAGGACAAGGATTGGGAAAACATGCACAGGGTATAGTTGAGCCAATAATGGTTGAGGTAAGGCCTAAGAATTTGGGTCTTGGTTATGGACAATCTTATGGAGAATGTTCCAAAGCAGCCATGAAGGCAATTGAAACAGTTCCTAGAAGGAGTTTCATTTCAGGTTCTCTATCTCAAGGTTGTAAAGGTTGTATTCTTAAGGAATGCAATAGTTGGAAACATACCTTGCAAAAAGAAGTTGTGCATAAGCATGCACTTGAACAAGAAAGTGGTAAAAGCTCTAAAACCATTGAAGGGATTGATGGTGTTCCAAAAGGAGCTTCTTCTTCATTTGATTCATCTCCTCATGAAGGTAATGAAGGTGAAAGGGAAAGGTATAAATCTGATTTCAATCATATTTCCTTTGATCATGTAAAGCATGGAAAATTTCCACACAAGCATTGGAAAAGAATTGCATGTTCTTTTTGTGGTTTGTTTAACCATAGTGTTTCTAGATGTTGGAAAAGAATGGCAACATGCAGGAAACTTTTGAAGGAAAGGAGGCAAGAAGCCAAATTTCCAATGAATAATGCAAATCATGCTGTCAAGAAGATGAACATGTGTTGCACTTATTGCCATAAGCATGGACATACTGCTGAAAGGTGTTGGACTCTGAATCCAACAATGCTTCCACAAAAGTTAAAGAAATTGGAGCAAGAGTATGGAAAGAATGGGAAGGAAGTTTCCATCATTGATATGCGTCAGGATGATACACATGTTGAGATCGATGTGCAGTTAAAGGAATCGCCTTTGAAATGGATTGGTAAGAAATGGTTAGAATTCTTATCCAATTAAAGTGGCATGTCTTTGATTGAATGCATTTCTCTGTTAAGGGAATGCAAGTTGCAGGATGGAAAAGCTGAGTATGAGACTCACTCTATGGCAGCGAAAGTTATATTCATTTTAGCTTTGAAAGTACATGTATATGTGATCGAGGATCTTGTACTTATGATTGTACTTAAGAGAAAGTTGAAGGATAAACTGCATGCATGAGAATGATATGCATGTGCACAGGGATCATGATGATTTCCTTGTTTTTTTAAACATGTATGTGTGATTAACTTGAAGGGTTGATTACTTTGTCTTTAGCCATGCATGTAATGTAATATTGACTTGGAAAAAGTTAATTTGATCTCCAAGATTGAAAGAGGAGAAATGATAAAGTGTTTCATCTTTGTAAGAGCCTTCTCATTTGGGAGGCAACTCTTCTTCTGGAGCGGAGGTGCCATGGATGGGCATCGTGACAGTGGCAAGCCCACATGTTTAGAGAAAGATTTCAGCTCATATATCAGCAAGTTTCATTGCTGGTTTCTGCAAACTTTCAGTTTGTCTAGCGAACAAGCTTGGTCGAGATTCGACAAGAGTTTGGCTTATGCAGCGAAAAGTTGGCAAGACAGGACATTTTGGCATCAGTATGCTCTTTTGGCTGAAAGGGAGAGGATATTTCTATTCCTCAAGTGCTGTACAGTTAAGTTCAAAGATTCAGTGAGCTTTTGGAGACCAAAAGCCTTCTCATTTGGAAGGTGTGATCAGGGGCTCAGTACCAAGTGTCGTAAAATGGTCAAAAATGAAAGTTCTTAGAACTGATTTGAACCTGAACGACTGGAAATTTCTCATCTTTCTGATTCCGGCGCCGCAAACGGTTCGAAAAACGGTCGTCGTATGAGGAAGTTATGGCAAAAAGAAGAATTTGTCTATAACATTAGAAATTTGAATTTTCAAAAAAAAATTAAAAAAAAGAATATTCCACGGAATATTCCTTGGAATATTCCTTTTTGGCAGCCAATCATAAGCTGCCACGTGGCAGGCCCAAAGGCTGCCACGTGGCCCCCAGATGACGTCAGCAAGCTATGGCTCGGTGGATATAATCAAAATGTTTTTGGTCGGATGGGGGTTCGAACCCATGACCTCCATATTACAAGCAAACAATCTTACCGTTACACCAATGCCAACACATGTGATAGGTTGGCGGCACAAACACATTTTAAGGTTTAAATTTATGTGGGCAGAAAACAAAGGGGGCCAGCCCCCATTGCATATGACCATGGGCCGAGAACCAGGAGCTTGACCATAACCGCCAGCAAACCACCAGCGCGCAATCCAAGGCAACCGGTCACATGTGCTATTAATACAACTGCAGTTAGACTGGCAGTTTATTTGGCGGTGGCGCAAATTTGGCGGACCCGCCATAATTGGCGGACTTATCTGGACCTCCACTACAGTTAGTTGGAGTTTTTCTAGGGACAGACTGGAGAAACATTAAATGGCCATAACTTTGGCTAGGAAAGTCAGTTTTGGACGAATTTTTTTTTTGATTTTGGGTATTTTGGACCTTCTGAAGCCACTGGCACAGGTTTCACAGCCATCTGAGGTCATTTGCAGGTGTTTTAGCTTCGTGGAAGTTCCAGGAGCCACTAGGGCCAAATCAGTTTGGGAGCTGCATTGGGAATTGTGCAGCCAGTGAATGTGGAACGAAGGTCATTCCTGAAGTTTTCCAGCCTTCTGAATCCATTTCTACAGCTCGTTTTTCCTTCTGAGACATTCTTCTCACTGTTTAGCTTCAAGGAAGCTTTCAGGGCCACTAGGGCCATTTCAGGGATTGAGTTGTTTGGGGGCTATGTTCATCCGTTTTTGGTGATTCAAAAGCCTATGTCTGCTATTTTCGACCTTCTGAGTCTAATGGCAGAGGTTTTAGAACCAATTGAGGTCATCTTCACCTCGAAATTCTCCATGCAAGTTTAAAGGGCCATTAGAGCCAATTGGGGAAAGTACTGTATAAGGTACAAAATTCACTGTTTAGTGTTTGGGAAAGAGCATGTTTGGCTAATTCCTATCTTCTGATTCTGTATTTACAGTCAGATCTGTCCTTTGAGACACCCATATTCTTGTATTAGCCTTTGTAGCAATTTTAATACAAGAGGACAAGCCTAGTTGGAGAGGCTTGGTCCAGCAAATGTAGCCCAGGAGGGGGTGAACTGCTTTATCATTTTGATGTCTTTTTTTGCTGAAGATGGTATGCTAAACAAAACAGATATAAAGTATTAAACAGAAAATAAATATAACTTGCACACACACATAATCACCTGTTCAACTACAGAAAGTTATTTGTATTATTCCGCAAGACCTTAAACTTCAAGTATGTGTATGTCAAAGACTTCTAAGTGTTTACTTTGTTATTTCTTTAGGCAAAACCTGTAGAGGGCCAGGTAG
This sequence comes from Pinus tabuliformis, assembly GCA_031772625.1. Lineage (NCBI taxonomy): Eukaryota > Viridiplantae > Streptophyta > Pinopsida > Pinales > Pinaceae > Pinus > Pinus tabuliformis. The sequence goes on along the minus strand of CM062804.1, from coordinate 1,029,449,362 downwards.
CCTCTGGAACTCATCCTCTTTTTAGAGGTGACATGTCCGGTGAATGCCCCTACAGTCTATCTCTGTATAAGAAATAAGAAGTTTATACATTTTTAGAGGTCATCTGGAGTGTCTAGCTCACAGTTGAAATTATTGAGAATGGATACCTTGCACCCTTAAACAAGTACAATCCATTTTCAGATCAAAGAGGATCTTCCTCATTGTCATCATCTCCATCCATTTCTTCTAAATTATTTGCCATTTTCTTCTTCTACCTGTAAGAGTGAATGGTGATGTGGATCTTACTGCACCACATGATCAAATGGGGGGTGGGATATTATTTGGATTTTTTTTATTTTTTATTTTTATGATTGGAATTCTACTTGCAGAATGGAAAGGAAAGCAGATAATGACAACTAAAAGAAAGAAAGAAACTAGATTACTTTTGCAGAAATAAACTAATGGAAGAAAGTTGGAAACTAGAAAATAGAAGAAAAGAGCAGTAATCACTTCTACTCTGACACCTCCTGGCAACGGCACCAAAAAGTGATGAACCTAGGTATTGCAACAAGAATGTTGCAACTCCCAGGGCTACCATCTTTACTTATCAACACGGGGTCGTACAAACTTGGAGGTGATAGTGCTATATGCACAAGTAAAAGTGAAGGTACTGCCTATTGTCACTACTCATCTGGCAGGAGACCCTAGGGTTTCCAAGCCAGACTTCTATAAGGTCATAAGAAGCTTAACTCTTTGATGGAAGAAGAGAAAATATACACTAAGGGAGAGATACTTCTACTGTAGTATTGAAGAAAACAACATGTAATGATAAACCACACCATAACCTAACTAACCAATTAAACAACCATTCTAAGCAGAATTTCTAAAACAATCACTAATCCTAAGGCTGTTATCTAAGTTGCAGAAGTAAAGAGCATCAAACTATCCTAAGGTGCAAGCAAAGAAACTTAGTCTAAATCGGGTTTCAAGTGGAAAAAGCAATCGGAGGTCAAAATCAGTGAAAGGAGGACGTGAAGGAGACACAATGCATAAGAACCGTTGGATTAGTCATGTGATAGGCAAATGAACGACGAAGATTGGATCACAGGAGGTTACATAGATAGATGGGTGAACAGGCTTAACTAACAGGATGAATGGTGGATATATTATCGCGAAGGCTTACGTGAATGGATGGGCAAATAAGGGAACAAAGAAAATGAACGGCGAAGATCGTATCACGAGGGATTAGGTGAGTGGATGGACGAACGAGGTTAACAAGAGATGAATGGCTAAGATCTAATCGTGCGGGTGAAGTCAAGAGATGGACGGATGAGGTTAACAGGAGCGATGAACGACTAAGATCTTATCGCACGGGTGAAGTCAAGAGATGGACGACGAAGATCATATCGCGGGGAAAATAAACGTGCGAAAATGAGGGAGTGGGTTTCTAAGGCGGTAAGTAGTTTCTCGCACACTCTTCAGGCTGTAAGCAATATTTGGAAATTTCACACGATTAGCCTTACTGTGTGACACATAGCACAAGAAAACCACTTTTCTCACGTGCTCTTGGGTGGATAACATTCATGCACTAATCCGCACGAGATTGTGCGATAGTTGTTACATCAGGCGGGGCCGACGTTGATCAATGTTGGAGATCAGCCAAGCTAGTTGGTGATCGGATGAAGCAACAACCGTGAGATTAGGCAAGGCAGATCAATGGTGGGGGTTTAAAGCACCTAAATTGATCGGGTGACATGATAGCCATCAGATTAGGTGAAGCAGATCGACAGTGGGGACATAAAGTTCATAAAGTAAGTGGTGGACTCCATGCGAGGTAGTAGTTGGAGAAAATAGTGAATTGGACAGTGATTGTGAAGCTTTGTTGGTGATCAGAAGGTGAGGAAGTGATGCATGAGGAACATGCTGGAAGCGGTTTCAAATGAAAATTACAGAGAAAACCAGTGCTAGTGAACAAATAACTACATTAAACAACGAACTCCATAGCCCATGCGAGAACCAGAGACCTGTGTTTTTGGGGCTGCTAAAGGGTCTCTTCCTCAAGTCATGGTCCCAGAAAAAGGATATGAGGCTGAGACACTTGTACACAACCTGCTAGTGATCTATTTCTCCTAGCTAACCTGTAAACTGAAAGAAGGCACAAATGGAAGTAAACTACAACACAACCGATCGACAATACGCTAATGTAATGAAAATGTAGCTACCTAAGAAAATAACCAGAAAAACCATGAATCCTACTTAAGCAATTGAATAGAACCAGAAAGCTATTTAAACAAATAAACAGAACCAGGAAGCTATTTAAGAAAATAAACAATGAAAACCAAGAAACTATGCTAGCATACATGTACAGTAAAGAGGAGATTTGACTTCGTGGGTCAGGCCCTAACCCAAGAGCTTCAGCCCTCAGAGTTAACTCAGAGTTGGCTTAAATAGAACTCATTATTATTATAAAAACCATGGATTACAGATCAAGCAGTCACAAGTCTTTACAACTCAGAAATAAAACAAAGTTTTTACAATAGAAGTCCCAATCCTACTAAGGTCCTAAGCCTCTCTATTTATACATTTGAATTCCCTAATGTCTTCCTTCCCATTAGGGATGCTTGGCCTCTAACTCAAGAAAAATTGGTTTTTTTCCTGTTCACTCGCTCGACTGTCTTCTAGTCTTCAAAGTGATGGTTGTTTGCACTTCGAGCTGGTGGAGGAACATTCGAATGGAGCGGTAGTAAATGAGGAGGATTTACCTCCTGTAATTACTCTCCCTTGTCCCATTCTAGTTTTGCCAAGGTCTTTGGCATAGTTCCTTGCTTTTATCCTTTATACCTACATTTTCCTTGCTTTTATCCTTTATTCCTGCATTTCATGCACATTATACCACAAAGCAACATATCCAACTCTATCTCATTTCATAAACAAAATATAATCAAAAGTATGCAATAAGTTGTTAGAATAGTTTGTTTGACTAAGCTAGGAGGTGAAATAAGGCCAATTAAGGCCCATATAATTACTCAATGATGAGGCTCATCATCACCCCCTACCGAAAGTGTTGCACATCCTCTGAGCAAATTAATCAATGTCCATGTCCTTCATGACTCTGGTAGCCTCTCTGACATCCCATGCTTCTGCTTTGGTCTCTTCTTCTTGTTGATAGAAGCCTGCTTTAATTTCTACTTCTTCCCACTGCCTCTTTTCCTCTTCTTCTTTTCTCCCTTCTAGCATCCCTAGGAGTAGTGGTGGACTGAGTTTTAGTTATATTCATTTGACCTTCAACCTTTGCATTGATTGCTTATACATAGGTGTCCTGTTGAGTGCCGCTCTCAACTTTTGAGGGGAGTGATATTCTCTGATCTTCAAGCTATGTGGCAATGTGTTCCATTTCCTTTAGCAGACATGTGTATTATCATCTCTTAGCAGCCTAAACATATTTTCAAAATGTGAAATTGCTTTCTCTTGGACAACAAGATATTTAGGTTCTAGTTGATGATAATTTTCCATCATATTATGGGTGTTGATTAGGGCCATGGGTTTTTATTGTTAAGCTCTGATGAAAAATATGTTCATTTTACTCTCTGGCCAATATTATTTTCATCTCTACAGCGCTTGACTTCTCATGGTTCATCCATGATGCCAAGTCCATTAATTGTAGATCTTCTAGCTCTACATTAGGATCCCAAATATTCATGTCTGTGAGGGCTATATTGTGCAAGTAAAACTCAGTCATTTTGGCCCTATCCTCTAGTGCACTCTGATAACAAAGATTAATAAACTGTCTGCAGTCCTGAAATGGCATGGTGCCCCTTTGTGCTAGTGTTTTAATATGAAATTGCAGCCATTGTTCTATGAGGTAAAGAGCATAGGATTTAGCGGGCATCCTACATTGGATGGCATCCAAGGAGAGGCTGACCATATATGCTAGTTGGTCTTTCTTTTCCTGCAGCCATCCTCTCTGTTTTTCTTATATTCTTCCTTTTTTTGTTCTTTCGCATCTCCATCAGTTTCTCCCTTTGTTTCCTCCTCTTGTTTCAGCATCATCATCCTTGTCTTCTTTCAGCATGTTCCTCTGTATTAGTTTCTTCTTCACCCATCTCATCCCCATCTAGCTCTGTATCTTCTTCTTCTTGTTTTGCCTCCTCCTCACTGACAGAAGGACTAACATCATAAGTGAGGGTTTTGATTTCATCCTCTGTTGGTAAGTTTCTTAAGACTAACCATGTTATGGGGATCCTGAGGCTTTGGAGGGCATCCTTAATGAGGATCTTGATCAACCCATGGTGAACTAACTACTGTGAATTTCCTTCCTTCACTTTGTTGGTGAATTCTATGAGTGATTGCATCAAGAAATAGGGTATGCTAAGTCTTTCGTGAACTAGTGTTTCTACCCCAAATATTAATTCTTTGAGCATTATCAAATGGTTACCATAACAACATAGTATCTATGGACCCTTGCATTCCCTTTGAATTATTAAAGAATTTCCTTTTTACCACCTTTTCACTTATAAACCAACTACCTCTTAACCTTTACAACTTTTGATCAAATGATGCATATGAGCGAGTGAGTAGGATACTTACCTATGGTCCTGATGGCATGTTGTAGTTGTCAAAGATCATAGACGTTGTTGATGGTCATTCTTCTTCCTCCTCTGCTATCTACTTATGGTTTCTTGGCTTTTGGAGGTGTCTGTGACTGAAGATCCGTTGTTGTTGCTACTGTTGTGGAGCTCCTGGATCCGATGTTGTTGCTGTTGTGGATCTCCTGGATCTGATGTTGTTATTGTTGTGGAGCTCCTGGATCTGATGATGATGCTGCTGTGGAGCTCCTGGATTACCACTTGGCAATGTTTGGTGTCTCCGTTAGAATTTCTTGATCCTGTTGCTGGATGGCGATGTGAGGATGTTGTAATGAATGGAAAGAGGGAGTAGGAGTGTGTGTGGATGAAGGGATGATGGTAATGGATGAGGTGATTGAAAAACAATAGAATTGATGGATGGATGCATGGTAAGGAGTGAAGGAGATGAATATATGTGAGGTAGGGTTCCCTTTGGATCTTCCCTTTGCTCCCTGATTGTCTTTCTCACCCACCTGCAAAGAACAATTATGTATTTTTTCTTTTTTCTTTTATTATTATTATTATTATTTGAAAAACACCTAGGTTTCCTCAGAGAGGTTTTCACCCTATATATTTGCTCTGGGCGCCTCAAGGAAGGTTTTCACCTAGAGATCTTCTTATCCCCCCCCCCCCCCCCCCCCCCCCCGCTTTTTTTTTCTACACTACCCTACTTGAAAAAAAAATAGCTTTCAAGTATAAGAATACTTCCAATGGAGCCAGGTGCACATCAAGATGACAGACAAGATGATGTGGAGGTTTGAAATGTATGCTTTGACATGTACCTGGATTTCAGAGCCCAAATCATTTGAATTTGAAAGGATCAAGCATATTTGAGGAAGAGAGTGATGTTGCAACTTAGTGACTATCTAGAACCATATTTCAATGTAGTTGTGATATCCCTGGTCCGCTTGCTGATTTGGATCATCTTGGATGTCTCCTTCTTTCATGACCTTCAAATCTTCCTCTTTTTGTTGAGTGTTCTTTTGAACATATGGAGGATTTGATGGTAACCATGAGGGAGCTTTCTCAATCTCTGATTTTGCTATCTTCTCTTCATCAAATGCAGCCCATGGTTCTTTGATCTTCTCTTTTGAATCTTCTTCTTCTGTATGTTGTCCTTCAATGATATCAGGAGAATCTCTTTTTTGCAATACTCTTCCTGAGCTATGGTGAATACCATTGACCTCAAGAGGAGATGTCTGGAAGTATTGTATCTCAACATTGTAAGTGGGCTGAGATACTTCAATGTGTGGGTTTGGAAATGGTAATATAGGTAGTTGGGTGGGAGTGTATATTTGAGATGGATGTGGATGGGGTTGTGGTTGTGGTGGAGGTGAATGGTAAGGATAACATGGAGTTTGGTATGGAGGATATTGAAGAAAATACTGAGGATATTGAGGATATTGTGGATGGATCCCATAAGTTCCTTGCCAACCTTGTCGCCAAGATTGGTTTTGGGGTTGTGATGGCCAACGTTGCTAAGGAAAAGGTGTGTTCTAACTACTTTGAGGTGGATATGCATAAGCCTGAAATTCTGAATTAGGCTCTTGCATCATATCAGGCTGAATAAGTTGCCATGGTCCTCTTGGAGCTACATAACATTGCTGCATTGGCAATGGACTTGGTCCATTGTCCTCCTGGTGAAATTTCTTCAACCTTGGTAATGATGGACAATGTCTAACATCCTGTGATTTTGCAACACAAATATCAACATTTTCTTTTCCTTCATCTTGCATTCTTAACATTTCTACTTGTTTTGTTAGATTGCTAAGAATTTCTGCTTTAAAATCATCAAACAAATTTACAAGTTTAGCTTGACTTACTGATCTTGATGTTGATTTACCTACTCTTGCTTTTCCTCTTGATATGTGTTTGCATGTTTCACATATTTCCTCAAATGATAATTGGTATACACCACCTTTACTCATGATATTAAGGAGATCAATCCATTCATCCCTAATTGTTCTAAGTAAGAGGGTTTTTAGTGTGTCAAATCCTAAACGATGTAGTTTTTCCCTCTTAACATTGTACATGAACCTCTCTATTAGATCCTCTAGACTCTCATCTTCTCTTTGATTCATTCTAAATATTTCTTCTTTAAGATCATGATCTTTATATTTGTCTAGAAATATCTTTTGCGTATCATTTCATGATCTTATTGAATTAGTCCCTAAACTCTTGAACCATCTAAGAGCTCTATCCTTTAAAGTTGTTGGAAACAATCTTAGGTTTTGAGTTTTTGATAGGTGACCATAAGAACTACAAATAATTTTAAATTCAAAGAGAAAGGTTTCAGAATCCTCTGTCCTTAGACCATGAAATTTTGGAAGAAAAGATGGAGGGATGTTCTTCATATGCACACTACCATCAGTATCTTGAATGGGAAATCCAAGAGGATCTTACTTATTGTCATCATCTCCATCCATTTCTTCTACATTCATTGTCATTTTCTTCTTCAACCTACAAAAGTGAATGCTGATGTGGATCTTACTGCACCACATGATCAAATGCGGGGTGGGTTAGTGTTTGGAGAATTTTTTATTTTTGTTTTTATGATTGAAATTCTACTTGCAAAATGGAAAGGAAACTAGATAATGACAACTGAAATAAAGGAAGAAACTAGATTACTTTATCAGAAATAAACTAATGGAAGAAAGTTGGAAACTAGAAAATAGAAGAAAAGAGTAGTAATCACTTCTACTCTGACACCTCCCAGCAATGGCGCGAAAAAGTGATGAGCTTAGGTATTGCAACAAGAATTTTGCAACTCCTAGGGCTACCAACTTTACTTATCAATCTGTGGTTCATACAAACTTAGAGGTGATAGTGCTATATGCACAAGTAAAAGTGAAGGTACTGCTTGTTGTCACTGCTCATCTGGCAAGAGACCCCAGGGGTTCCAAGCCAGACTTCTATAGGGTCAGAAGAAGCTTAACTCTTTGATGGAAGAAGAGAAAATATATCCTAAGGGAGAGCTACTTCTACTGCAGTATTGAAGAAAATAACATGTAATGATAAACCACATCATACGAAGCAGAATTGCTAAAACAATCACTCTTCCTAAGGCTGCTATCTAAGTTGTAGAAGTAAAGAGCATCAAACTATCCTAAGGTGCAAGCAAAGAAACTTAGGCTAAATCGGGTTTCAAGCGAAAAAGTAATTAGAGGTCAAAATTAGTGAAAGGAGGACGTGAGGGAGCAACAATGCATAAGAACCGTTGGATCAGTCGGGTGAAAGGCAAATGAACGGCAAAGATTAGATTGGTGGAGGTTACGTATATAGATGGGCGAACAGGGTTAACTAACAGGATGAATGGTGGAGATCTTATCGTGAAGGCTTAACTGAATGGATGGACGAACAAGGGAACAAAGCAGATGAACCGTAGAGATTGTGTCGTGAGGGATTAGGTGAGTGGATGGACGAACGATGTTAATAGGAGATGAATGGCCGAGATCTAATTGCGTGGGTGAAGTCAAGAGATGGACGAACGAGGCTAACAGGAGCAATGAATAGCTAAGATCTTATCACGCGGGTGAAGTCAAGAGATGGACGATGGAGATCATATCGTGTGGAAAAGAAACGTGTGAAAATGAGGGAGCAGGTTTCTAAGGCGGTAAGTTGTTTCTCGTGCACCCTTCAGGTTGTAAGTAGTATTTGGAAATTTCGCGCAATTAGCCTTACTACGCTACACGTATCATGAGAAAACCACTTTTCTTGCGTGCTCTCGGGCGAATAACGTTCATGCACTACTCCATGAGATTTCACGATAGCCATGGGATCAGGCGGGGATGATCAATGGTGGAGATCGGCTAAGCTAGTTGGTGATAGTGTCAAGTGACAACCATCAGATCAGGCAAGGCAAATCGACGGTGGGGGTTTAAAGCACCTAAAGAGATCAGGTGACACGATAGTCGTCAGATCAAGCAAGGCAAATCGATGGTGGGGACTTAAAGTTCATAAAGTAAGTGGTGGACTCCACGCGAGGTGGCAGTTGGAGAAAATAGTGAATCAAACAGTGATTGTGAAGGTTTGTTGGTGATCAGATGGCAAAGAAGCGATGCATGAGGAACATGCTGGAGGTGGTTTCAAATGAAAATGACAGAGAAAACCAATGCGGTTGAACAAATAACTACATTAAACCGTGAACTCCATATCCCATGCGAGAACTAGAGACCTGTGTTTTTGTGCTCCTGAAGGGTCTCTTCCTCAAGTCATGGTCCCGGAGGGAGGAGATGAGGTCGAGACACTTGTGCACAACCTACTAGTGATTTTTTTCGCCTAACTAACCTATAAAATGAAAGAAGGCACAAATGGAAGTAAACTACAGCACAACAGATCTACTCTACGCTACTGTAATGAAAATGCAGCCACCTAAGCAAATGTCCAGAAAAACCATGAATCCTACTTAAGCAACTGAACAGAACCAGAAAGATATTTAAACAAATAAATAGAACCAGGAAGCTATTTAAGAAAATGAACAATGAAAACCAGGAAACTATGCTAGCATACATGTACAGTAAAGAGGAGCTTTGGCTTCTTGGGTCGGGCCCTAACCCAAGAGCTTCAACCCTCAGAGTTAACTCAAAGCTGGCTTAAACAGAACTCATTCTTATTATAAAAACCATGGATTACAGAGCAAACTGTCACAAGTATTTGCAGCTCAGAAATAAAATAGAGTTTTTACAATAGAAGTCACAATCCTACTAAGGTCCTAAGCCTCTCTATTTATACATTTGAAGTCTTTAACGACTTCCTTCCCATTAGGGAGGCTTGGCCTCTAACTCAAGAAAAATTGGTTTCTGTCCTTTTCACTTGCTCGGTTGTCTTCTAGTCTTCAAAGTGATGGTTGTTTGCACTCCGAGCTGGCGGAGGAATATTCGAATGGAGGGGTAGTAAATGAGGAGGATTTACCTCCTATAATTACTCTCCCTTGTCCTATTCTAGTTTTACCAAGGTCTTTGCCATAGTTCCTTGCTTTTATCCTTTATACCTACATTTTCCTTGATTTTATCCTTTATTCTTGCATTTCATGCACATTAGACCACAAAGCAACATATCCAACTCTAACTCATTTCATAAATAAAATATAATCAAAAGTATGCAATAAGTTGTGAGAATAGTTGATTTGACTAAGCTAGGAGGTGAATTAAGGCCAATTAAGGCCCATATAATTACTCAATGATGAGGCTCATCAATAGTCAAAGCGGGGAGACTCCCCAAGGAGTTCATGGTTTCAGATGGGCTACTTTTTTCTTTATTTCTTATGGAAATACCTTTCGTTGAAGTTGTCTTCTTGGACTTGCTCTGGGTGTTCTCTGTTGAGTTGACCGACGGACCTACTATCCTTAACATATCTGGTCTTATTTTATCCTTCGGTATCTCAAACATAGTGGGGAACCCTTGACTTCTCAAGTTATACCGATTGTTTTTATTTTGGGCCAGACCGTCACTCGGAGGTTCCTTCTTGGTGGTGTTCTTGTCCGCTATGTGAGTACACTAATACATGTTTACTACATGCCCAGTACTTGGAGCTTCATTAGATGTAGCAACTTGTTTTTCTTCATTTCTAGGCTCAACCTGCTCATTAGCTATGAGTGTGTTGGACAACTGTGTAGCCATGCTTCTGATTCCACAGTTCCATTCCGAGCACGTTCTTTCCAATTGCTTGTCATGGTGAAATGTGCAGTATGAATTTGTCACGAGTTGGTCAAGGTTCAGAACCAGATTGGAGCTCTGCGCAGATTTGGTCAGTTAGTTGTTGTTGCTTCTTGAAGCTACATTCTTCTTTGGCAGGTACCTGGAAGGCCTGCTACTCATAGTTGTCTCGTTCATCCGTTGTTTAAGTTCAAAAAATTTGGTGGTCATGGACTTGAGGAGAGGAGTAAGGCATCTACATTCACTGCAATAGGGTGTAGATCTTTCTCTATGACAACAACCTATTCACAATTTTCTGTCAATGTTTGTCTCACAGCTCACTTGACGAACTACCAATACTGGTCGATAGTGCAGATGTGTAGTAGTCGATGGTGGTGGGGTCAAGAGGTTTAGTGTCTGCTAAGAACCTGTTAACAATCTAGTTAAACCTCTAATTTAAATCTTTAACCTTCTATTTTTTCTCCATCTTGAGACTACCCAACTCCTTTAGCAAAATGGCGGGGGTCTTGTCTTCAACAAAATTTTCAAGAAAGATTCTTTTGAACACCCCATAGTTTTGGATGGAATTTGATGGAAGGTTGTGATACCATACTGTTGCTTTGCCATCCAAGGTACGTGGAAACAATTTTCATGCAACGTCATCATAACGTACCTCAAGTGTCTGTAGATGTAGGTAGAAGATGTCTAAGTGATGTTTTTTCCTTCATTGTCTTGTCAAGGTCATATTTTATTAAGAGATTCTCTATGTGTCTCGACATCTTGTGTAGGGCATCTGGAAGTGCCAATGGACCTTGAGTCATCCATTCCAAATTTTGTTCTACCATGTTGTCCTCTTCATCGTCCTCCTCCTCCTCTTCTGAATCTAATGATTCTTCCTCTGAATCTATTGGTTATTCTTCCTCTTCTCGTCCTCCTTCATCTCCTTCCCCTCCACCTCCTCCATCAGAACTTGAGCTCGAGAGTAAAAGATTTTCTTCTTCTTCCTTTCGAAAGATTGGGGGTTCCTCTTATTTCCCCATAGCTTCTGCCAACTCTTCAAAAGTGGTGAAGGTCCCTTCTTCAACATATGAAACTACCACTCCTATGGGGGTAGTCTTTTGGGTCCTCTGAGAATATGGAAGAGATTACACTCCTGGAATTATTCCAACAACTTTTGCAAATTGACAGGGGATGGAACGAACAGCTCAGATATGATGATACGGGATTTCATGTTCCAGTCTGGGAGGTGAGAAATAACCAACTTTAGAATTGTGTGTAGGGGAGAGGGAGTTAATATTACTTCCTTGACTAGATGATGGATGGGTCAAATCAGACAATCAACCATAAACTGCTAGTGGCCCTCCTTCTAGCGCCAAAAACTTTGACGGTGTTGGATTTGCCGACATTTATGGGATCTCTTCGGTATGAAGTCCTAATTAAACCTCACACCATTTGGTGTAGGAGTCCCATCTGGTATGATGGCCTCGTTTCCATTTACTTAGTGATTTGCCTCAACAATTGTTGTTCAACATATGAGAGTGTTACACTGGTGTCTTCAAAAAGTGAGGTGAGTGTGCCTAGTGAGTGTGTAATGTAAATTTTTCTAGGCTATCTTACTTGCAAAAGTGGGAAAGTAAAGTGAGCCTCTAAGTGAGAGGTAATAGTACCACCTAGGAAGAGACACACGCAACCTAGAAGGGTCTATCCATCATCCAATGGAATAGTCCATAGCAGATGCGATAGTCGTTAAAATCGAAGTACAAGGGAAGATTCGTCCACCATCCAGCAAAGTAGTCCACAAAAGACGTGGCGATCATTATAACCAGTAAACAAGGAAGTTTTGTCTAGTATCCTGTAGAGTAGTTCACAAGGATGAGACAACAGTGATAACCAATACAAAACATTCCCAACAAGGTAAGTACTAAAACAACTGAAATATTTCAACTATCTTAGTACATGTGAAACAAATATGAATTACAAATGCTGACAGAATAATCTTACAAACATCTACAAAACATGCATGAAAACGTGTTGGCCTTAACAGGCTTCTATATTAAGCAAAAGTTCCAAGACACATATGTACACCATACATCACTAGCCCCAGTATTGGAACATTGGAGCCACTCCTTGATCCTTAAAGAACTGTCTGAAATCCCTTAATGCTTCGTGGGAGGAGCCAAGGTGAAAAATACCTTGCTCATACAATGGGAGGGGTATATATAACCAAGGGTGATGCTTGACCCTCGTAACTCTTGGACTACCCTCATGACTGTTCAAATTTCAATGATTTTTCAACTGACATGACTCTTCATATTCTTGTGTGTCCATTGGACTTTCACTTTACATTACATTTTATTCACAACAGATATGGCCCATAATAGTTATGTGGCCTTGATAGCTCATGACACTACTGACATGGACAAGCTGGATGTGGTGGCAATGTCAAGTTGTTGTTGTTGCTGAGTGATGGAAATGCTCTCGGATGTGATGTCTTTTCTCCTCTACATGGCCTGATGTTGCAAGGTCTTCAATGATCTTGGACTTGAAAAGAGATTGCATGCATGCGTTCCCTTCGCTTGTTTTTGATGATATTCTTTTATACATCCAACTGTAAGAAAGTATTCTAACATGTTCACTCCTTCTTCATCTCCTTCACCATCTTTCCATGATCTAACATTGTACCTATTCCTGCAATTCACTCATGACGTGACGACATCAAATCCAAAACCTCCTATTCTAAGATGATGTATTTTTAACCACGGACTGAGCCCAGGATAAATGACAAGATTGGAAGAGGGCTCATAAATTATGCATTGTTCCATTCAAGGTGACAAGGAGGGAGACTAATCACTAAGACTACATAAAACGCAGCTCAAGCTTGACTGAAGAACTCCAGATCATAGTCTTCACTGTCGAGAAAAATCGTGCAAAGGCCACTGGGAGGTAGGATTGCGCAATTGATATCATCAATGGCAGCTGCAAGGAGATACCCTGGGAGGTAGGTCTGCACAGTTTTCTGAGGGAAGATGGGACAAGGAAGTAGAGGAACCAGATAGGATAGTTCTCTACAATTTCTAGGAACAGTGAGTCCTGAATGAGGGATGACATTGGTGGCACACCTCTGCACAGTTATGGGAGGCAAAGTAGACTTAGGTCTTTGTGAATTGTAGGGTTCTAGTAGGCAGAGAGGAGGCTTGATGACTGATACTAAGAAATGTGCAGTTCAGGTTAGGGTTGAGGCAACTTCTGCGCAATTCTAAGAGGGGAGGCAGACTGCTCACCTATGGGATTGCACAATACAAATCCTCTATAGGATAGTCTCTGTGCACTGTGCATTTCCATGAAGCAAAGTAGCATGATTGAGGGCTAAGACTACATAGTGCAGCTCAATCAAGGTTTGGTGAAGAGGATTTTCTCGATTGGAAGAATTTTCAGGAAAATAGATAAGTGTGGGAGGCAAGTGAACTTTTGAGGAACTTGACATTGTGATCACACACTTATCATACTTTGACGACACAGAAACATAGACCACCAGAACAACAAGACACCCTCTGTGAGACTGTCTAGATCCAAAAGCAACAAGTGCAACACTTGAGATAGACCATAGGAATATCATGACGACGCTTGTGCGATAGTGCTTACAACTTTGTGTATGAGTGTGATCGATGTTTACATAGCTAACACAACACAAACACACAAATAAAAACCATCAAAATCACCAGAAGAGGACCACAAGCATGATAAATAAATTGTTGAATAAAGTTTAACTAGGTTTGATATTTACAAATGTAATTTTGATCTTTGTACTTTCCAAGAGAAAGAAATATTATTTTTGTAAATTATAAGAATGAGTTTCTTGCTCATTTCATAGGTATAGCAAAGTCAAAGAGTCAAATACATGTGTAAAGAGCTCTTCTTGAGCATATATGTAATGTATACAAGTCTATAAAATGGTGTCTAACAGCCCTCCAGTAATGACAAGCACAATCCTCTTCATGTCGGCCAACAAATGAATTAAATAGAAGTCATGTCAGCTTGCAAAAGGAGACACAACGGTTCACTTGGTCAAGTCAGCTTAATATGGAGACATAACCACTATATATACCTAGCTAGGGTCACTGTAAAAGAGCATAATATAAACTCGCATTTCTCTGAGATAATTCGGTTGGGTACAGGTCTGCAATCTGCATTACAAGAGGGCACAAATTTCGGATTCTTCTCTGAACTTCAGATGGGTGCAGGAGGTACAGGAATCTTGGGTCAAGGCAGAAGAATAGTGTATCGGATCTCTGAAACTTCAGGTAAGTATAGGACCTCGGATGGGTACAAGAATCTGAACATCGCATTATAGGAGGACACATCTCAGATACCCCTGCAATTTCCTGTACAAATTCAGTAAGAAGATTACAGTCTTCTCCTCGGTGGTGACAGTCTAGGATGCAAGGAAATAACATTGTCACAATCTCATTATAGATGTGATGAGGAAGACTTCAATTCTAATCAATGTCTCGGCATATTTGTTATGAAGAAGGTGAAGATGATACACTGATCATTGTCTCAACATAATTGTGATCCTACAATAATTCTCTCTCAACATACTACATGTGACCTCAGCATAATGATCTTGATGAAGACAAGGTCATGATGGAAATCTGAGTGCATCGATGAAAGCATGATGATGATATTAGTGAAGAGTGAAACAATGATATAGGTGAAGGAATATCAATGATGCAACGGTGATGCAGTAAATGATGACCTCAATGGTGCAACAATGATGATGATCTCAGCAGTGACAAAGAATAGGATTAGTGTCTTGGCCTTGTAGTGGCTTCATAGGTCAAGGGTCATGGTCTTGGTATTCGTCAATTGGAATCTCTATAAGAAGAATTTTGTGTGGGTTTTCCTCTCCAAGAGGGAGAGGTTTTGGCCCTGGCAGAAAGCCAACATCGTGTGTTCTTGTCTCTTTGTTTTGGTAGCTATTTGATGAACTAACGAAGATACACTCTAATAATAACAAGTGAAGACTATGCTAAGAAGAAAAGTTAAAACACCTCACAAATAGTTATCAAGCTAAGAAGAATCACATTAATCCTACTTGCCCTAGATTCTTCAACATGGTATCAGAGCTAAGGTGTTGAAGTCAAAGGAAGGGCAGCAAAAGAGACATACAAGGATCAATCTTCAAGAAAGGCATCAAAACAAATCTAAGGGTTTTAGGATCAAATCTACAACAAGCAGTCTACAATAGCAAGGTCACTCCACATCAGGAACTTGTGTTTCCACATAACCATCATCAAAATATCACCAATATTCTCATCAAGATACATAAAAAGCTATAAAACTCAAAGGACCTCAAAATAAATATCTCATCATCTTGGAAAAGATTGAAGAAATATTGACCTACTCTACAAAAGAAAGCAGAACATATTGAAGGCAAGAAGGCATTGTTATAATCAAGCAAGGATGATTTCCTTATCCGATAAGAACATCATCCAAGAAAGAAACAAACCATCCCTATCAAAAGTAGAAACCTTTTCTATTAAGAAAAGGCTTCTCATTTGAACAAAGATCATTCAAGAAGAAGCCCTGATATATATTCGTCAACCATCATCAAAGAAATCAAGATGAAGATTTCATCTTCACATGACAAGTAAGTATCTTTTCAATTTATAAATTTGGTTAAATGACTTCATGAATTGCAAGGAAATATATAGGTTGATGGGTCATCAAGATTCCTTGCATGGAGAAGAAGGATAGTCATAGTCCTTTAAGTAGCTGAATTCATTAAACATATAAAAAGGTCTCCTTTGAATTTATGAAAAGGGATGCTTATGAAAATATCCCCTCATATAGCAACATTGGAGGCATCAAAGAGAAGTATATGATAAACTCATTCTCTGAAGGTGCAATGAATAATATCACATGAAATCTGATCTACGTAAAATTAAAGGGTATCAAAGGATATAGGATATCTTCATAAGGTCTCATATACAAGATCTAAGAAGGAATATAACCATCATTGATCTATAATGCACTAACATATAATCAAGGTAAAAAATATCCAAGGGATAATAAGGTTGCCTCATTCGCCAACTTATGGTCTCTATGCTAAATAGAGAAATACAAGTTGATGGCAAAAGTAAAGGACTAAACCATGTGTAGAAAGGAAGGGGAAGTTTGGTCCTCAAAGAAGGCAGAATAAGTATAGCTAAACTTATGGAAGCTCATATCACCGGATAGATGGAGGAAGCTGAAGAAAAGGGCCAAGGAAAGAGGGAGTAACAAATCTCTACTATGATTGGGATAGTATCCCTCACAAAAGGGTCCTATATTAAGCTCTTGTTATAATATATGACAATGATAATAAGATGCATTATGGCATCATGGAAGCATGAAAAACAAGAACTTGTGACATCACCATGGGAATCATGAAGGAAAAAATCTATGGCAAAAAAACATGAAGGATATATCTCTTGGGAACCTCATTGGACATTGTAGGAAAGGAAGAAGTCATCCAGGACAAGGCTCATCATACATCAAGTCAAAAAGGAAACATTTGCCAGATAGGGATATGCAAAATCCTCAAGATTCTCTTAAGGAATCCTCATCGAAGGGTTCACTAATCTAGAGAGGAAGCAAGTGTTTCATCAAGAGATCCAAATTATGGAATTCATGGGATGATGGTTTGATGACATGAGAAATGAAGTAGATCAATGGATTGAAGATATTTTCAATCAAGGAAGCTGCTGGAAGAAGCCTAGATGACCTAAAGGTAAAATGAGGTATGTATGCTTGTGTTTAATATTATAATTTCATGTCATATGGTTGTAGGTAACATGGATCATTACTTCTATCTTAAGAAGCGTGATCAAGAGAAAAGGATCTCCTCCTCTAAAAGGATGCAGGAAGGCATAAAGTCACACTAGATGAAATCAACATAATATGTCCTCATATGAAGTATGAGGAGGTTGACTACAATCAAGAAAATCTGATTGAAATCTACTGGGAATGGAATGTGTGAGGAAGGAAGAGATCGTGAGATATGCAACCCTGATGAAGGCAATCAACATCCAAAAGACCAAGAAGATTTGACTAGGAAATCTCCTGAAAAGATATGAAGACTTTGATGGAAGTCTAAAAAATATGAAGACCCTTGACAATGTATATCTTTGGGATATGTGTCAACATGTATGTAGGATGTTGATACCTATAGGAAGATGCCATGATGAAGAGACATCTTGTAAGGTACTATTTTATTTAATGTTATGTTTTGATTTCTTGAATAATATATGGATGAAGTTCATGTAGGGCTACTATAACAAGATTTGTAAGTACAAGCACAACCAACATTCACGTAATGGATGCAAAATCCTGAAAGAAGCATGAAGAGAAAGAAGTAGAAGGTTCCAAATATGTACCAAGAAGGCCAATTTGCATGAAGAAAGGAATGCCATGATAGAATAAGAAAGAAAGTGATCGGTGGTCGTTTCCCTACAAGGAAGAAACTTAACTGCGTTTCATGACATTAAGGAAATAAGTTGATCATGTAACTGAAGGACCCACAAAAAATAATTTTTTGATGAAAGGAGAATCCCTAATTAAGAGGGAACCTGGATTGAGTCACCCCTGATTAAAAAGGAATGATAGATGTGTTTTTCCATTTCATGTGTCATGCACTAGACCAGGACCAACAGTCATAAGTCTTAGTGAAGGCCATGAATGGAAATGTAGACACATGAGAGACACAACATTCTTGTCTTCAAATAGGAAGAAAGAATGGAGGGTTAGGTAATCATCTGTCATCTGATGCTCTTTGAGGATGTGTAGGGCATCCAAGACAAGAGTAGGCAAGAGGGCCGATATTCTTTGATAGTTGGGAACCGAAGATAAGAATAGTCCTAGAAGGTCATACTCAGTGAAAACCCAGGTGGGTATGTACCTTGAGAGAGAATGATGAAGGTGTATATAGTCATTGGTCTCGCCAACATTGTGCTCTGTTCTAATGAGAGATAGAGATGTCATTCAAGGCCTTGTTGTGGAAACAATGTTGGTTACTATGATGCTATATAGATGGGTTACCAATCTGATTCTTATTATGAGAAATTCGATAGATTGAGAATGACCAAGTACAATTATAAATACCTCCCTAGTTAAGAGGGAGTGTTGAAGAAAGTGTAACTAGGTTCGATATTTACAAATATAATTTTGATCTTTGTACTTGTTGATCAAGGTCTGGGTGTGATGAAGGACCCTTCCAAGACCTTTTACTTTCGTGATGTATTAAATTGCATTTTTAAAAGAACATATATGAATACATGTGCATGCTGTAAAGAAGAGGAACATGAAAATCATCATCAACATAAAAACATAAGCCGTTGATAATGGAGTTCGTCCAGGAGGGACTATGTCTCCGGGCCCCGGTGTCAAGATGGTGTATGCTGCTGCATTAAGTACTGTCAATAGTGATGATGTACATAGAGGTGATGTCATTATCATACAAGGAAAATTCCCTCACAGGAGTGGCTCTAAGATATGTTCCACTACAGGAAGTCTCAGTCAAAAGACTCATATCAGTATGACACAAACTCATGCATAAAAGGGATCTCAATGCAAACATGCATGACGACAACATGAGTATCCCATCAACATACAACAAAGGGATCTCACAAATAACATGATGATTCATGACAACAAGTACATCACATAGGAAATTCCGCGTCACATCAAGCAAGAATCATAAACACGAGTAAGAAACAAGATCCCACATCAAACATCAATCAAGGACCTGTGCAGCACAATGCATAGCAAAAGAAGTACATGAACACTACATATACCTCACAACCAAGGGCCATCTGAAGAAGTGGATGTCAAACTGTTGAAGCTGCTCGGACCATCGATCTCACAGCATCAATCGCATGAAAATGGTTGCTCGCACATGAATGTTGACACCTGCATTCCACTTAGAAAATTGGTTGAAGAATAGAATGAGAAAATGAGAAATCTGAATGCACCATCAGATTTGTGACATCGAATAGTGCAAAATCGACTGTCCAATTTCTGAATTCTGAGAAATTGAGAATCTAGGGCTCAAGGAATCTTTTAGATTCCCCCTAGATTCCTCAAATATTCTTCTCCATGGGTGCACTGGAAATATGCAACTCCAAAGGCGAATCTAATCTCACCATTGTGATCCCTGTGGAAAACCATGAAAAACGACTATAAACTTCACTATATTCTGACATGGAGAAAAATTACCTCAGGAAAATTGCAAGGATCATGGTTCGGCTCCCCATTTCTATAGTAGTCATGGTTCCACCTTCATACTGAAAAATGGCTGAAAAATGTAGAAATATGATGGAGACACAGACAGTGCCATTGCATTCGTGGCATCGAGAAGTTTTGAAACCATATAAAATCTGTCAAATTCTGACAAAGTGAAATTTCACCCCTCCTGCAAAATTCTGCCTCGAAATGCATGCCCGCTCCTATTTCCTCCATCTGCCCCCAGGCGCACTGTGAAAATGAAGGTTTATATAAACTTGTGGGCAGATTAACCAACAAGTTAGTTTAGGTGGATTGGTACGAAGTCTGAATAATAAGGAGGAGGTCGGGTGGTCAAACCCCGACCCCTCCATTTTAATGCAACTGTTATTTTTTAAACCCATATTAATTTGTTTAGGGGGGTCGAGTCTGCATTGGGCGGCCCGCCCCGTAATCCCCGCAACATTTGGCGTATTAAATGGGGGTGTTGTTAGTTGGTGCATAGTGTTGTTTGGTTAAGTATTTAAGGTTGGGTCGTTGGTACTTCATATGAGGCCGCCCAGTGGGGGCTGGCCCACATGGCCGGGCAGGTTCAACTCCCGTCGGCCTCACCTTAATCTTTTGTTTGGCATACGTGTGGTGAGGTGTGGGGTAAATAATAAGGGTCGTTTTTGAAAATTCGAATTTTTGGTTGAAGGGGTCTTTTAAACAAGCCAACAATTTCACTTGGAATCTGGCCAGAGTTGGTTGGATTCCATCCGCTGGAAAAGTCAAAATTAGCCTCCTTAAGCTTTCCCAGTCAGCAAAGTCCATTGAACTTTGATTGCTTCTAACTTTTGCATATGGACTTAGTTTGACGAACCGTTCACACCATCGCAATCAGGACGGCGAGATATACACTCCGGTCCTGGTTCAAGCATAATCCAAACACTTTGATTTTTGAGCTTTCATGTGTCCTCTTTGTCCTGTGTGTGTCTCTGGAGCCACCTGGATCAATCCTCCCCACTAAGGAGCTTTTGGTCCTCCAAAAGCATGAAACAATCTACAACTTTTATGTACCTTGTTTGCATCACAAGCATCCTGAAAAGGTCTCGCTTCCATCTCCTTCACCTTTGTTCTTCGGAGTCTTAAGTGACGAGGCGATACCTGTTACCTTTGTAACCTGTAGTACATTGTTTTGCAATTACATGCTTGTCTTAACTACCAACTAATGACCTAAGCATCCCACATTTTCCACGAGTTTATAACACATACTCGGTGGTCAAGTTGACAACAAGATGGACACAATACTCTAGCTACAAAAACAAGGCCAACATATCCTTGTTGCTTCAAAAAGTGATGCAAAACACATCATCATTGCAACACACGATTTACAAACATAAGGCCAAACACTATTGTTTTGACAAGTGATGTCAACATAACATCACTTTCATAGTTTAACATGCGACACCAAATAAGACCAGACATCATTGTTGCTGAACAAGTGATGGAAAACACATCATCACTTTTACATTTTAAAATGCAACAAATGATTTACAAAAGCACGACCATGAAACGACAACATGTCTAGAAACCATTTTTCACTTATCAATGTGAATGGGTCGCCTCCTTGTGGTGGTTTTGCTTGTCGAACAACTACTTCACCTGGTTCACGCACCGACACTTTGTCTTTAAGGCACTGCTCTAGATGGAGCCTCCAACAAGTGGCTCTTTGATGGACACTTCTATCGCAATGACTACAATACATCTTCTTTCTCCATATCTGTTTAACCTGCTGTTGAGAGGGTCTTTCACGCCTCATCCTTTTGTGTTCTGCCATTCTTTTCCAACACTTAGAAAATGTATGGTTATGTAATCCACAAAAGGTACATGTCTTTTGATGCCATGTTTTACGTTCATCATTAACAACATGATCATAATCAAAATGAACATTTGAATGTCAAGAGTGGTTATACCTTTCCTTGTTGTCTCTGGCAAGAGTATGGCGATGAGAGCTTGCCTCAGCTCTTTCCCTGCAATGGGCACTACTGTGGGATGATGGGGATGTGTTCTGTTAGCTCTGCTACTAAACAAGGATTCCATATGGTCGGAGACAGGCTTGTTTTGCTTGATTGCGCCCAAAAGGATTCATGCATGCTGTTCAGATCTTCAAAGTTTGGTTAATGGCCCTCCACCGATCAAGGCTATCGCAAAGGAAAGCCCTGGGGAAGGCGGAAATGATCTATCGGAAGGCCTAAAAACACTCCAAAACAGGCAAAGTTCCAAATTGCAGTCCTAGCAGTTCAAATGAGCGACAGCCGTTCAATCCGGCCGATAAGCGGTCCAGATCGAACGGCGGGTCGAAATTGGAGGAGGCAGATCGGCGGTTTATATCGCGTCGGCAAATCGCATCGGCAGGATGGAAGTGGTAGCAACATAATGGAATAACGATGGGTGACCGCCGATATCGCATCGGCGTATTGCAATAGAGGACTTACAAAGGAATTGGGCTTTATTATTCGCCGATGAGTGATCGCCGATATCGCATCGGTGTATCGCTATCAGCGTTATCAAAGGGGCAGATGCAATCGCCGATGGGCCGGACCCGACAGCTATACAGCGCTGCATTTTATATTTTATCGGGTCCGCAGCGGTCGCCGATATCGCATCGGCGCTTTCAAAAGGGCGGGCCTTTACCATTAGTTATGTGTTGATTGCGATGAGTTTCGGATCCGACAGGGTTCGAAAGTAAAATATATATATTGTTCAAGCCCGCCAAAGCCATTTTTCATGATTTTGCAGCAGTTTTATGTGTATTTTCAAATATAAAGAAACAGAGGATTGGCCGGTTAAGATATGCATTGCGACCAGAAAGGTGGACCTGATAGATGATTGAACCATGCCCGAGCCTTTTAAAGCCAAAATTGAAACAGTGGTGGGCGGGAATGAGCAGTACAACAGCGTTTCTCTGATTTAAAGCCAAGCAGTCATGATTAAGCCGTCTTAATGATTCAGCGGCTGCCATTAATCAAAAGTATGGCCAAGGAGGAAGCAGGACGGCATTCATCAATGCAGAGCATTCAATGGTTATGGTTCCTTTGGTATTACACGCCACCTGCTTAAGGGAGGACAGCAGAGCATCAGAGGGGTCAAATCCATTCACAACATAGCCAGATTTGTATCAGCAGCCCCATTTTTGAATATAAATGTGGTTGGTGGCCATTTATGGGCTCCTCCACGCAGGGGTAGCAGAGATATTTTGTAGTGTAACACCATATATACCCAGAAGACAGATGTAAAGGATTGATGAGTGTTTGATGAATGAGAGCTTACTGTAGCCTTTTAACTCCTGGAGACTGTTAATACTATGAGACCTGCAGCTTCTGGTCTTGATTTCCATTAATACAAGCTTCTTTTGCTGTCACTTGCTCACTTTTCACTTCTGCTTCTTGTTCTGGGCTGTGCCTGCTTGCATTTATTGATGTGCTGTGAATGTTTGATATCAGAGGGGCTGTCATCCCACCTCTGTATTATGATTTAGTGGCTCGTTGAAATTGTTTGCAGGTTGCTGTTGTTCAAATAGCAGAGAGCTGTCATCCTCACTGTCTATTAGATAACAGTCGTGCAGATCCTCTAACTGATTGTAACTGGCCAGCACAGAGTTCAGCGCATCTGCCGGTGCAATCAGTCTTCTCCATTATCACTTTTATCTTAAACTGTGAGTAGTTGGTGGTTGAAAGCCTTGTAGTTTGGGGGTCTTCACCCATGCCTGGGGTAAATCATAGTAGGAGTGGTTATTCAGCTTAAAGGTGCTGCACATCTTCCATTTATCCATCATTTTATCCAACAAAAACTGTTAAATTTTTAATGTTCCTGAGCATCACTGATTTACAACCTAGGTGAGTTTCTTGGGGTGATAA
Source organism: Pinus tabuliformis (assembly GCA_031772625.1). Lineage (NCBI taxonomy): Eukaryota > Viridiplantae > Streptophyta > Pinopsida > Pinales > Pinaceae > Pinus > Pinus tabuliformis. The sequence continues at coordinate 1,029,425,964 of CM062804.1, read as the reverse complement.
CATTAATTGGCGCCGTTGCCGGGGAAAGGAGAATCGAAGCTCAGCTTCCCTGGGAGACGACACAGCTTCAAGCTTTGATGACAGACAAAGTTTGAACACATAGTTTGGTTGTAATCATCTGTCTGGCGACTCCACTGGAGGAAGGCCATCCTTTGGCGACTCCACATTGAAGTTCTGGCGCAGTTTGTGAGGCATACTAGAAGAAATCCGCAGAAGTCTCCAGCTGTTCCAGTGCCTGACCCTGAAAAGATTGTTAACCCGAAGAAAAAATCGCAGAAAGGAGCATCGGGATCAGGTAAGCCCAAGAAATCTAATTTATCTCTGTATGAGGAGTTTTTAGTTGAAGATACACAATTTCAAGATTTAGAGCCTAGTACTATTAAGGGAGAAATACATACAAAGATTCATAAAGCTCCTTCTCTATTTAGTTCCCATTTGAATCTGAGTCCGAAGAAAGTTTCCCATACTGTCCAAAACATCCCAATATCATTCCCATCCATTACATTATCTCCTACTGCTCCATCTGTTAGTATTCTTCCGCATATTCCAAACATGGCAGGACAACAAGCACCTACTAGGATTGAAAGGATTGTTGCTGCTAGATATGGACCTTTGATATTGCCTACACCTTTAAATGCCATGCCTACAGGAGAATATCAAAAATATATGCCCAAATTTACTGGAACAGAAGGAGTTACAGCAGAAGAACATCTTGAAGCTTTTTATAGTTATGCTGATAATTTAGACATAAGTGAGAATGATGTATGGATGAGAGTTTTTGTTCAGAGTCTTGATGGAGAGGCTAGGAAGTGGTTTAGAGAATTACCCCAGAGATCTATAACAGATATAGAAGCATTAGATGAGGCATTTTTAAAGCAATGGGGAGATAAGAAGGACTTGTTGTATTATCATACAGAGTTTGGAAACTTGAAAAGAGAAAAGGGTGAGTCTTTGCCTGACTTTAATAAAAGATTTAATAGAATGTATAATAAAATACCAGTTGAGGTAAAGCCTACCCCTACTGCTGCCAAACTCACATACGCCAATGCTTTTGATTCTGACTTTTGCTTATTGTTGAGAGAAAGACGATGTGCTACGCTGGGTGATATGCAAGAGGCAGCCTTGGAGGTGGAATCAAATATTATGGCAGCTGAAAAGTTAAAGAGTCAAGGTGACAGAAGAAGGCCGAGAGGTGAGGCTTCTTCTTCCACTGCATCGACTTCCGAGCCTAAGATAGACAAAATGACCAAAATGATAGAGTCATTGGCTGCTGAAATTTCTAGGTTAAAAGTTGATCAGACTTCAGGCAAAGCAAGGCAGCAAAACACATTTGTCCCAAGAAATCCAAACATATTCAGAAAAGCAAATGAGCAGCTACAGATTATGCAAAGGGGTGAAGAAGCAAGAGAAGATCATAAAGTAAAAGCTCCCTTTCAGAATGCAGTCATGGAGGGGGAACAATATGAAGAAGATGAAGATGAAATTCACTGCTTGGAGGATAAAGGTAATGCTGCATTTTTAACATTGGCTGAATATGAAGAATCATTGCTGCAAGAGCAAAACAGCCAGAGGTGGGACAGTGGTGCCGTTCTGCAATCCGGTGAGCAGCAGCAAAGATATAATCTAAGATCCAATGCAAAGAAGGTAAAGGAAAATACTATGCAAGGAGCAGCTGCTCAAGCAGTGCCACAGAACAGCAGGCAAAGAAGACCAGCAGCTGGTCTTGTTACCCTCAAGACCCCTGCTCAAGAGGTAAAAACTACTGATAAATCATTCTCGTCTTTCAGTTTTGAGTCAGAAATTCAGAAGCTGAAAATAGCTGTCCCTCTGGCTGAGTTGGTCAAGAGCGAATTGTTTAGAAAGCCCATCCTTGAAGCCCTTGAGCTAGAGCCTAACCAATCCTCCATTGACTCTGTCAATTTGCAAGACGACAAGCCTGCTATTGTGCTTAGCCCCATGATTGAACCTGCAGATGATACTTCTCCATCTTTCTACGTTTCATTAACTATCCACGATAAAATCCTCCACAATTGCCTGCTAGACACAGGGGCCAGTCACAATTTAATGCCTAAAACTGTCATGGAAGAGCTAGGCCTTGATATCACCAGACCCTATCATGATTTGTTCTCATTTGATTCAAGGAAGGTGAAATGCCTTGGATTAATTAAGGATCTGGCCATTTCCCTAACCCAGTTGCCCATGAAAAGTATGATGATGGATATAGTGGTGGCCGATGTTCCTCCTAAGTTTGGTATGCTGTTGTCTAGAGGGTGGATTAAGAGACTAGGAGGGACATTGCAGAATGATCTATCTTATGCAACTGTTCCAGTGTTTGGAGGAGAAAGCAGGAGGTTATATAGAGAAGCGCAGCTGGCATATGTTATTAGTGATGAGAAGAATCCTACAAACCATCCCATATATGCAGTGGACACTGATTTTGGGGCTTGCATCCTCCAAATAGAAGAATCTCAGAAGGCTGCATTGCATATCCGGAAACCAGCAGCTCAGGCTGAACATGATATGGGTGGTCAGATTTGGGAAATGTTTTTTGATGGAGCATGTACCAAGGAGACTGCAGGAGCAGGGGTGGTGCTAGTATCTCCACAACAAGAAACAGTTCAGTTATCCCTAAAGCTGGTTTTTCAGGTGACAAACAACATAGCAGAATATGAAGCACTGTTGTTGGGCCTTCATGAAGCCAAAGATAGAGGGATAAAAAATTTGAAGGTATTTGGAGATGCTGACCTGATAATTCAGCAAGTAAACAGAACGTTCCAAGCAAAGCATCCAAGGCTGAAGGCTTATAGAGATGAGGTATGGAGGCTCAAAGAGCTCTTTGATTTTTTCTGTATTTCATATATTCCTAGAGCCCAAAATCAGCTTGCTGATTCCCTTGCTGTCTCTGCTAGTTTATTCATCCCTCCATTGCCTCCCAGACTAGTTTATGAGGTACAAATGAAGTATAGACCCTCTGTGCCTGATAATGTCCACCATTGGAAAGTTTTTGATGATGATGATGAGTTAAGTAGGTTCCTTCAAGTCATTGATGAGTTCTCTGAAATGCAAATTGACCAGAATAATGGTGCTTTGTTAGAAGATCCCAAATCCCAGCTTAGAAATAAAATTGGCAAGAATAGCATAGTCCAGCTTCCTAATAACCATATTCCTAAGGGTCTAATTCCTCTTGAGAGATTGTTTGACCACAATGATGTACCTTACAAAGCTGCCCAAAAAGAAAATCAGTCTCAAGTTTGCAAACATGATATAGGAAGTTCAGGTCAGCCAAAATTCATAAATCTGTCCACTAGTCTATCTGCTGATCAGAGTGCTGAATATTGCAAATTAATGAGGCAATTTGCTGATGTGTTCGCTTGGGAATACAGTGATCTGAAAACATATGACAGAAGCATAATACAGCATAAAATTCCACTTGAAAAAGGCACTACTCCTTTCAAACAGAAGCTGAGGCCAATGAATCCTATGCTCCTTCCTCTGGTTGAGAAAGAAATTAAAAAGTTGCTGGCTGCTAAGATTATAGTGCCTCTCAGATATTCTAAATGGGTGGCCAATCTGGTTGTTGTGAGGAAGAAGAATGGAGAAATCAGACTATGCGTTGATTTCAGGAATCTAAATAAGTGCTCCAAAAAGGATAATTATCCCTTGCCCAAAATGGAGCATTTGTTGCAGCAAGTCTCAGGCGCCAAAGTGATGTCTTTCATAGATGGGTTTTCAGGTTTTAATCAAATCGTTGTTCATCCAGATGATCAAGAAAAGACAGCATTTACCACTCCTTGGGGCACGTTCATGTATGCAAAAATTCCATTTGGGCTAATGAATGCTGGAGCCACCTTTCAGCGCGCAATGGATATTGCTTTTGTGGGAGAAAAGGATAAATTCGTGTTGATATATCTTGATGACATAACTGTTTATTCTGGCAGCCACCATGATCATTTACAACATTTGAGAAAGGTGTTTTTGAAGTGCAGAAGGTTTGGGATTTCACTCAATCCCAAAAAATCTCATTTCGCTTTAGAAGAAGGCAAACTGTTGGGGCATGTAGTGTCTGCTGCAGGTGTTCAGATCGACCCAGAAAGGGTAAAAGCAATTCAGGCCTTGACTCTTCCACGATCAAAGAAAGATATACAGTCTTTTCTTGGCAAAATCAACTTTGTAAGGAGGTTCATTCCTAATTTTGCAGAGCTAGTCAAGCACATAACCTCCATGTTAAAAAAAGGAGCAGAGGTGAAGTGGACTGATGCGGCCAGAAGATCTTTTGAGTCCATTAAGATGGCTATTGTGGAAGCTCCCACTTTAATAAGCCCTGATTATAGCAAGGAGTTTCACCTGTTTTCATTTGCCTCCAAGGATACCATTGCAGCTGTCCTGTTGCAGCAAGATGAAGCAGGTCAAGAGCATCCAGTTGCCTTTTTCAGCAAAAATCTGAGGGATGCTGAACTAAGGTATGATATTATTGAAAAGCAGGCTTATGCGCTTATCAAATCTTTAAAGGCTTTCAGAGTATACATATTGCATTCCAAAATAGTTGCATATGTCCCTTCTGCCGCAATAAAGGATGTTTTAACGCAGCCTGATGCCGATGGAAGAAGAGCGAAGTGGATTGCAAAAATAATAGAATTCAACATAGAGCTGAAGCCCACCAAGTTGGTAAGAGGTCAGGGGCTTGCTAAGCTGTTGGCTGAAGAAAATTGCAGATCTCTGGACATTGATTTCTTGTTCAATGTAGCAGAAATTGGCCAAATAGAAGAACATGAAACAGCCGAAGCGCAGAAAGGACAGTCGGTGGCCGAGAACCTAGCTTCATGTAGCTGGTATACTGCAATAATAAATTTCCTGCTAAAGTTAGAAGTTCCTTCAGAATTTTCGCAAAGTCAAGCAAGAACGTTAAAGCTCAAGGCAACGAAGTATTGCATCAATGGTAGCTTGCTTTATTGGAGGGATACATCTGGAGTGTTTTTAAGATGCCTGGATAAACAACAGTCAATAGAAGCTATGCAGCAGTTCCATGACAGCATGTGTGGAGGACATCATTATTGGAGGACTACAGCCCAAAAGATTCTCAGAGCCGGGTATTATTGGCCCTTTTTATTTTCTGATGTATTTGCTTTTGTTAAATCTTGTGACAGGTGCCAGAGATTTGAAGGTAAGCAGCAATTGAAATCCCTGCCCCTAAAGCCAATCATTGCAAAAGGACCTTTTCAGCAGTGGGGCTTGGATTTCATTGGTGAAATCAACCCACATTCCAGTGGCCAGCACAGATGGATATTAGTCGCCACTGATTATTTTACAAAATGGATCGAAGCAATCCCAACAAGGAAGGCTGATCATAATATGGTAATGAAATTTTTATCAGAAAACATTTTCAGCAGATTTGGTTGCTCACATAAGCTTATAACAGATAATGCAGCAGCCTTCAAGGCAAAAGAGTTGGTGGAAATGTGTGATTCAATGGGCATTAAACTTGTGCATTCCACCCCCTATTACCCCCAAGGGAATGGTCTAGCAGAATCCTCTAATAAAAGTCTGATCAGGATTATAAAGAAGCTGTTAGAGGAAAATAAGAAGAATTGGGATGCCAAGCTCAAATATGCACTTTGGGCAGACAGAGTGACTATCAAAAGATCCACAGGTTGCTCTCCCTTCAAGCTGGTATATGGTACTGATGCTATTTTTCCAATTCAACTTACCCTCCCCGTGGCAAAGCTGCTCCAAACAGCACAGAATGAAGAAGATGATATGGCCAATAGAATCACTGATTTAACAGAACTATACCAGATCAGAGAGCAGCTGATTGAAAAGGCTACAGCACATCAACAGAAGGTCAAGGAAGCCTTTGACAAGAAGACAAAAAGAAACAATTTCCAGGTTGGGGATTTGGTCATGAAGTGGGATGCTTTTAAAGAAAAGAAAGGCAATCATGGGAAGTTTGATGCTCTCTAGATAGGCCCTTTCATCATTTCACAGATTCAAGGGAACAATACCTTCATACTGAAAAGTATGGGAGGAGAAACAGTCTTTGATGGCCCAGTTAATGGGCGGTTTCTGAAGAACTATGTGATTTAAGGTCTTTTGGCCTTAAAAGTTGTAAATATTCTGCTTTTATCGGTTTTAGTGTAGCTGTAATAGACTCCATGCCCAATGGAACACTAGGAATTTTGGCTAATTTGCTTGCTGCTGGAAAGGCATTGATCTGCAGGTTCTTGAGACCTCACAGGGAGGATCTCATCCCCAGAAGGAGCCAGTGTTAGCTCTGCTACTAAACAAGGATTCCATATGGTCGGAGACAGGCTTGTTTTGCTTGATTGCGCCCAAAAGGATTCATGCATGCTGTTCAGATCTTCAAAGTTTGGTTAATGGCCCTCCACCGATCAAGGCTATCGCAAAGGAAAGCCCTGGGGAAGGCGGAAATGATCTATCGGAAGGCCTAAAAACACTCCAAAACAGGCAAAGTTCCAAATTGCAGTCCTAGCAGTTCAAATGAGCGACAGCCGTTCAATCCGGCCGATAAGCGGTCCAGATCGAACGGCGGGTCGAAATTGGAGGAGGCAGATCGGCGGTTTATATCGCGTCGGCAAATCGCATCGGCAGGATGGCAGTGGTAGCAACATAATGGAATGCCGATGGGCGACCGCCGATATCGCATCGGCGTATTGCAATGGAGGACTTACAAAGGAATTGGGCTTTATTATTCGCCGATGAGCGATCGCCGATATCGCATCGGTGTATCGCTATCAGCATTATCAAAGGGGCAGATGCAATCGCCGATGGGCCGGACCCGACAGCTATACAGCGCTGCATTTTATATTTTATCAGGTCCGCAGCGGTCGCCGATATCGCATCGGCGCTTTCAAAAGGGCGGGCCTTTACCATTAGTTATGTGTTGATTGCGATGAGTTTCGGATCCGACAGGGTTCGAAAGTAAAATATATATATTGTTCAAGCCCGCCAAAGCCATTTTTCATGATTTTGCATCAGTTTTATGTGTATTTTCAAATATAAAGAAACAGAGGATTGGCCGGTTAAGATATGCATTGCGACCAGAAAGGTGGACCTGATAGATGATTGAACCATGCCCGAGCCTTTTAAAGCCAAAATTGAAACAGTGGTGGGCGGGAATGAGCAGTACAACAACGTTTCTCTGATTTAAAGCCAAGCAGTCATGATTAAGCCGTCTTAATGATTCAGCGGCTGCCATTAATCAAAAGTATGGCCAAGGAGGAAGCAGGACGGCATTCATCAATGCAGAGCATTCAATGGTTATGGTTCCTTTGGTATTACACGCCACCTGCTTAAGGGAGGACAGCAGAGCATCAGAGGGGTCAAATCCATTTACAACACAGCCAGATTTGTATCAGCAGCCCCATTTTTGAATATAAATGTGGTTGGTGGCCATTTATGGGCTCCTCCACGCAGGGGTAGCAGAGATATTTTGTAGTGTAACACCATATATACCCAGAAGACAGATGTAAAGGATTGATGAGTGTTTGATGAATGAGAGCTTACTGTAGCCTTTTAACTTCTGGAGACTGTTAATACTATGAGACCTGCAGCTTCTGGTCTTGATTTCCATTAATACAAGCTTCTTTTGCTGTCACTTGCTCACTTTTCACTTCTGCTTCTTGTTCTGGGCTGTGCCTGCTTGCATTTATTGATGTGCTGTGAATGTTTGATATCAGAGGGGCTGTCATCCCACCTCTGTATTATGATTTAGTGGCTCGTTGAAATTGTTTGCAGGTTGCTGTTGTTCAAATAGCAGAGAGCTGTCATCCTCACTGTCTATTAGATAACAGTCGTGCAGATCCTCTAACTGATTGTAACTGGCCAGCACAGAGTTCAGTGCATCTGCTGGTGCAATCAGTCTTCTCCATTATCACTTTTATCTTAAACTGTGAGTAGTTGGTGGTTGAAAGCCTTGTAGTTTGGGGGTCTTCACCCATGCCTGGGGTAAATCATAGTAGGAGTGGTTATTCAGCTTAAAGGTGCTGCACATCTTCCATTTATCCATCATTTTATCCAACAAAAACTGTTAAATTTTTAATGTTCCTGAGCATCACTGATTTACAACCTAGGTGAGTTTCTTGGGGTGATAACATGTTCCATCATTCTCTTCCCTCAACAATTTCGACGATGTCTCCGAATCATACTACACCTTTGAGCATTCTCCTTTGGTTTATCTCGAGCCTGCAAATTAAGATCTCTGCATAACCTCCAATGGTTGAGTTATGCCTTGGTTATTAACACCAAGTCTTCCTTCCTCCTCATGCCTCGTCCTTGTAAGGAGCCTCATGTTTGTCCTTGTAATTTGGATATCCAATTCTCCAACAAAAATCATACCATGTGAAGATGAAACCAAACGGAAATCAACATCTTTTACCTCCTCCTTCGATTTGGAAAGAACTGATGAGGGTTTCTCATCATCTGTTGTTGGTGGTTTGCTAGCTGTCTCGGCGCATTCCCCAACCTTTTTCCTGACATACCCAAGTCCTATGTGACACGGTAATTCCTCTACTTTGATGGGATTGAAATTGCCTTGGCCATTAATGCCCAAGCCTTTTCCTTCATACCCCATTCTCTTCAGCAATTTGGAGCCAATTCCTGTGGTGCGATTTTCAAAAACAGCGAAATCATCATCATGAAATATACATGAAGATGGAGAACTACTTTTACCTCATATGGATCATGCTATAGCTTTTCCAAGGCCTCGTCCTTTGCTTGTAGTTGTCGTAGAAAATTATGTTTTTCCTCTTTCTCTTCATGTAGACGCATCTTCAATTCAGTGTTCTCTGTTTGAAGATTATGTTTGTTTTGCTTCAGTTCTTCCATGGCCTCTTCTGTTTCTTACAACTGAAGCTACAAACGCTCCTTTTCCTCTGCCTCTTTCTATAGAGTTTCATACATTATCTCTACCCTTTTGGAAATGTTAAGCATGGTCTCATACATCGCTTTTTCATCCTCTGTCGCTGCATGTTCCATTGTTCACGCTGCAATTCACATCAATGCAAAGACCACTCTGATATCACTTGATCCAAGTCTGGGTGTGACGAAGGACCCTTCCAAGACCTTTTACTTTCATGATGTGTTAAATTGCATTTTTAAAAGAACATAAATGAATACATGTGCATGTTGTAAAGAATAGGAACATGACAATCATCAACAACATAAAAACATATGTCGTTGATAACGGAGTTCGTCCAGGAGGTACTACGTCTCCGGGCCCCAATGTCAAGATGGTGTACGCCGCTGCATTAAGTGTTGTCAATAGTGATGATGTACATAGAGGTGATTTTGTTATCATATAAGGAAAATTCCCTCACACAGGAGTGGCTCTAAGAGATGTTCCACTACAGGAAATCTCAGTCAAAAGACTCCTATCAGTATGACACAAACTCATGCATGGTGAGCATCCCACCAACATGGCATAAAAGGGATCTCAATGCAAACATGCATGACGACAACATGAGTATCCCATCAACATACAAAAAAGGGATCTCAAAACATAACATGATGAATCATGATGACAAGTACATCACATAGGCGATTCCGCATCACATCAAGCAGGAATCATAAAAACGAGTAAGAAATAGGATCCCACATCAAACATCAATCAAGGAACTATGCAGCACAATGCATAGCAAAAGAAGTACATGAACACTGCATATACCTCACAACCAAGGGCCATCTGAAGAAGCAGATGTCAAACTGCTGAAGCTGCTCAGACCATCGATCTCACGGCATTAATTGCATGAAAATGGCTACTCGCACATGAATGTTGACACCTACATTCAACTTAGAAAAGTGGCTGAAGAATAGAATGAGAAAATGAGAAATTTGAATGCACCATCAGGTTTTCGACGTCGATTAGTGCAAAATAGACCGTCCAATTTCTGAATTCTAAGAAATTGAGAATCCAGGCTCAAGGAATCTTTTAGATTCCCCCTAAATTCCTCAAAGATTCTGCTCCATGGGTGGACTGGAAATATGCAACTCCAAAGGTGAATCTGACCTTGCCATTTTGATCCCTGTGGAAAACCATGAAAAATGACTGTAAAATTGACTATATTTCGACATGGATAAAAATTACTTCCTCGGGAAAATTGCAAGGATCATGGTTCTGCTCCCCATTTCTACAACAGTCATGGTTCCACCTTCACACTGAAAAATGGCTGAAAAATGCAGAAATCTGATGGAAACACAGACATCACCATTACGTTCGTGGCGTCAAAAAGTGTTGAAACCATATAAAATTTGTCAAATTCTGACAAAGTGAAATTTCACCCCTCGTGCAAAATTCTGCCTCGAACTACATGCACTACCTTTCTTTGCCTCGAAATGCATGCCCGCTCCTAGTTCCTCCATCTGCCCCATAGTGCACTGTGAAAATGAAGGTTTATATAAACTTGTGGGTAGATTAACCAAGTTAGTTTAGGTGGATTGGTACGAAGTCTGAATAATAAGGAGGTTGGGTGGTCAAACCCTGACCCCTCCATTTTAATGCGACTGTTATTTCTTAAACCCGTATTAATTAGTTTAGGGGGGTCAGATCCGCATTGGGCAGCCTGCCCGTAACCCCCGCAACATTTGGCATATTAAATGGGGGCATTGTTGGTTGGCGTGTAGTGTTGTTTGGTTAAGTATTTAAGGTTGGGTCGTTGGTACTTCATATGAGGCCGCTGTCGAGCTGTAAAAAGGGTCTCTTTCACCTCTAATTACCTCACATTAATTTGTCAATCCAGGAACGTTTTGTTATTTCAAAGAGTGTCTCAGTCTGAGGCTATCATTTGCCAGAGTAATGCTAGTAGTATAGTGCTCAAAAATACAAGAGTAAATGGATGCTTGGTTACAACAAACTACTTTTAAAGACTAAACCATACATTCAGAAAACTAAGCAATTTATCAGTCAAGGGTTCAGTAGCAGTAACTCATCCCTTTGTAAACTGATGGGGCCAAAGGAAATCAGGGAACATATCGTTGATCTGGGAGCCAGACAGTAAATGTCAATGCCCGCTACAGTCTCATATCATTCTTCACACCCAAAGCATCAATAACGCAAATGACAAGAAATGGAACAACAAATAAGAAATGGAACAGCAACCAGGAAACTATAACAGCAATTAAGTTTAATAAGCAGCAATACCTTAGTCTACAGGATCAAATGCAATAATCGTGTCCTACAGAAATCAAATGGCAATCCTCTACCTCTAAGGATGAATCGAACAACACACAGAAATAGAACAACACTGATTAATAATAGACTATAGAACAATGCTTGAAAGCCACACATACATGCACACGGCACACCTTAATAGTAATCTGATCTTGGTAATCCAGCTATCAATCTTAGTTATAAAGAATACGACTGTATTTCAGAATGGAACAGCAACGTCCATAGATTCAACCATCGCAAGGAAATACCAACTGTCAAGTGTTACAACACAGACATTCTATAATTGAACAGCAATGATATCCTGTAAAAGCCAGTTATATTAGTACTTAAGGAAACAACAATGTGTTGCAGAGTTATAATGTTTCTGTCTCAGAAAACGATATCACTTAACAGATCAGATGTAACAGTGTTGTGATATAAAATAACAGAGCATATCAGATTACCGAATAAAACTGATGAGCACACCACGCATAAACCAAAAGTAATAGTACAGGAGCAAGTGTTCCTCCAGGGCCGGGCCCTTAGCCTCCAGGGGTACACCGCTTGAAGTTATTCCAGGATCAACGATGAAATAGCAACCAAGTTTGTATTAATGCATAAGATAGAATTACAGTGGATCACTTCTCAACGAGAGTCGATGATCAAAGTCTCAACTTTAAGAGAAATTACATAAAACATAACAGACTATCCCTGGGCTAACAATGCTGCCCCTTTTTATAATGGCGAAGGCGGAGATGTCTAGGTGCAAAAATAGTTAAAGCAACGATCCCTCAGGATCAAAGGATCCTGAGGGATTCGCCAAACCGTTGGCTCTCAGTTATCTCTTTACTTTCTTGTGCCGAGCCGATATCTCCATTTCCTTTCCTGGGCTGATACATTTTGATTTGGTTTGCCTTGTTTGCATGTGGTGCCCCGTCAAAGGAACAACGGTTAACCTGGCCTTGTCCTTTCCTTTGGAACGACAGTCTTTCATTTTTCCTTCTTCCTGCATAAGAAAATGACAATTGTCAGTATTTTCATTTTGCACATTAATCTTACAGATGTTATTACAATTCCTTATCATCTACCTAGTTCATGATGCAATAGGTTTGTAAGTTTGAATGAAAAGATGCCAAAATAATCACCAAAAACATACCTTCTTTAGTACTCCACAGCCACCCAGTGGGGGTCGGCCCATGTGGCTGGGCGGGTTCAACTCCTGTCTGCCTCACCTTAATCTTTTGTTTGGTATACATGTGGTGAGGTGTGGGGTGGTGTGGGTGGTGGCCTACCACCACCCTTTATATATATATATATATATATATATATATATATATATATATATATATATATATATATATATATATATTAAATAATAAGGGTCGTTTTTGAAAATTTGGATTTTTGACCGAAGGAGTTTTTTTAACAAGGCGACAATTTCACTCGAACTCTGCTCGGAGTTGGCCAGATTTCATCCACCGGAAAAGTTGAAATTGTGGCCTCCTTAAGCTTGTCCAGTCAGCAAAATTCAACTGAACTTTGATTGCTTTCAACTTTCGCATACAGACTCGGTTTGACGAACCGTTCGCACCACCGCGATCAGGACAACGAGATCTATGCTCTGGTCCTAGTTCGAGCATAATACAAACACTTTGATTTTTGAGATTTCATGAGTCCTCTTTGTCCTGTGTGTGTCTCTAGAGCCACCTACATCACTTGTCAAGAAAAAGAAATATTATTTTGTAAATTATAAGAATGAGTTTCTTGCTCATTCCATAGGTCTAGGAAAGTAAAAGAGTCAAAGACATGTGTAAAGAGCTCTTCTTGAGCATATATGTAATGTACACAAGTCTATAAATGGTGTCTAACAGTCCTCCAGTAATGACAAGCACAATCCTCTTCATGTCATCCAACAAATGAATTAAATAGAATTCATGTCGGCTTGCAAAAGGAAACACAACAGTTCACTTGGTCAAGTCAGCTTAATATGGAGACATAACCACTATATATACCTAGCTAGTTTAACTACAAAAGAGAAGAACAGAAACTCACATTTCTCTGAGACAATTCAGTTGGGTACAGTTCTATAATCTGCATTATAGGAGGGCACATATTTTGGATTCTTCTCTAAACTTCGGATGTGTGCAGGAGGTACAGGAATATCAGGTCAAGGCAGCAGAATAGTGTCTCGGATCTCTGAAACTTTGGGTAAGTATAGGACCTCAGATCCTCTAGAATGGGTGTAGGAATCTAAACTTCACATTACATGAGGACACATCTCGGATACCTCTGCAATTTCGAGTACAAGTTTAGTAAGAAAATTACGGTCTTCTCCTTAGTGATGACAGTCTAGTATGCAAGGAAATTACATTGTCACAATCTCGTTATAGATGTGATGATGAATACCCCAATGCTAATCACTATCTCAACATGCTTGTTATGAAGAAGGTGAAGATGACACACTCATCATTGTCTCAACATAGTTTTGATCCTACAATAATTCTCTCTCAACATACTACACATGACCTCGGCATAATGATCTTGATGAAGACAAGGTCATGATGGAAATCTTAGTGCATCGATGAAAGCATGATGATGATATCAATGAAGAGTACATCAGTGATATAGATGAAGGAATATCAATGATGTAACAATTATGTAGTAAATGATGAGCTCAATGGTGCAACAATGATGATGATCTCAGCAGTGACAAAGAATAGGATTGGGGACTTGGTCTTGGAGTGGCTTCATAGGTCAATGGTCATGGTCTTGGTATTCGTCAGTTGGAATATATATAAGAAGAATTTTGTGCGAGTTTTCCTCCCCAAAAGGGAGAGATTTGGCCTCGGTATAAATCCAACATCGTGTGTTCTTGTCTCTTTGTTTTGGTAGCTATTTGATGAACTAACAAAGTGTTATGAAACCAGCTCAAGAAAAGATAGAAAAGATAGATCAACGCCTTAGAATTCAGCCTCTTTGAGGGGGCAACCTCCTTTACATTACATAAATGAACAATTCTTGGATGATACAAATGACAAAACCTCCTTTCTATATATAGGAGTCTAAGGAGTCACAATATAATCCAACCGACCTAACAATAATAATATAAAGCCACAAAAATAACAATAGAGGGATTCTATGGGGCACAGAAATAACAACATGGGGGTAATAGGGGCACAACAATATAAATAAGGAGTATAACTACAATAGTAATGGGGTAATCACTAGTATTATAGGGACCCAACATGCCCCTCTCCTTCAAAAAATTGTTGTCCTCAACGCTTGAGTAGTTCTGGATACTTCTGCATAAAATTCTCATCCTCCCATGTGGAATCTTCAGTGGATAAGTTCTTCCACTTGATAAGATACTCTTAAATTGATCGATTTCGTAGTTGTCGAGTTCTTGTTTCTGTGACTGCTTCCGGTTCCAATATAATTTTTCCTTCCTTGTCAAGTTCTGGCAATATTGTTTGCACTGGGAGCTTGTCGCCTATAACCTTCTTTAAACATGAAACATGGAAAACTGGGTGCAATCGAGAAGTTGCAGGAAGCTCCAATTTGTATGCCATAGTACCAATCTTTTGCAACACCTTGTACGGACCATAATACTTTGTTGATAATTTATTATCCTTCTTAGCTTGCTTTAGGGACATTTGCTTATATGGTTGTAGCCGTAGGAATACCCAATCACCTACATCAAAACTTCTTTCACTGCGATGTTGATCTTCCTGTTGTTTCATTCTATTTTGTGCCAACACGAGGTTACCCTTTAAGAGTTGGAGGACTTGTTGTTGATGTTCGATGTGATGTTCCACTACCTGAACCTTAGAATTTTCTCTTAAATATGATGTGATGGATGGTGGTTGATACCCATAAAGTGCCATAAATGGGGTCATTTTTGTTGCTGTATGGAAGGAAGTGTTATACCACCATTCAGCCAAAGGCAACCATTTGACCCATTGTGTCTGTTTATCAGATACAAAGCAACGAAGATATCCTTCCAAACATTTGTTTACTATCTCAGTTTTCCCATCAGACTGAGGATGATAAGATGAGCTATGAGCTAACTGAGTACCAAGACAAGAAAATAATTTTGTCCAAAAATTTCCAGTGAAAATGGGATCTCTGTCACTTACAATAATCTTTGGGTTTCCATGTAGCTTTTGAATTGTTTCCATAAATGCAGTAGAAACTGTACTGGCTTTAAATGGATGTGATAATGCACAAAAGTGTGCATACTTGGTAAGTCTGTCAACTACCACCATGATGACACTCTTTCCCTCAGACTTGGGTAAACCTGTGATAAAATCCATTGAAACCTTCTCCCAATGTTGGCTTGGAATGGATAAAGGTTATAATAGACCCGGTGTCTTAATTTTTTCAACTTTATTTTGTTGGCAAACCAAACATTCCGCCACAAACTTTTGAATATCTGATTTAAGGCTGTTATCACCCTAAAATCTTTGTCTCTAAGCTTTGGTAAGTTGCCTTGTTTCTAATCATAGTCTTATAAGTTTTGAGTCAGCTCATCACAATTATTTTCATTCTCATTTACAAACCCTTCTTCTAGTCATGGTGTTAAAGGGTCTCCAGGTCATTTCATGCTTTAAGGGTTAGGTCATAAGGTTAGAAGTCTTTTAAGATCATATCTCTTTTCCAAATAATGTTTGACAACCTCATTCCATGTTTTAGAAGTCTTACCAGGTGTTTATAAGTCATATCTCACATCATTTTGGAGAAATTTTGAAAGTAGCTACGAAATCACTAAACTAGGAGTTTTCGTAGCGCGCTACGAAACCCCTGTAGCAGCCTGTTTTAGCAGAAAAACTGTTTTTACTAGTTAACTTCCAAAAGCTTTCCTGAGCAGCCGAGAACTTAATTTTTCAAAATAAAAGAGGCTTTTCTTCCTAACATGCTGCACTACATAAACCTCTTTCAGTTTCTTCAATTCCATTCTGAGGTGGGAGAAATTTATGGTTAAACTTGCGCTACGAAACTGCTGAAAGTCAAGCTTTGTCTTCTGGTTTTAGCAGTCTTTTTCAAGATCCGTTTCTGGTTACAAGAATATGTATTTTGGAATTATGAGGGAGGTTTCTCTTCATAAACTCTCCAGATACAATAACCTATCTCACTTTATTCATAAGTGTTTTCAGTTGGGAGATACTAAGCTTTCATTGAGACCCTACTTTCAGAAAACAGATTTTTCCTGTTTGCCACGTGTTTTTCAAGGACAGTTTCTGGACAGCTGGAGAAATGTTTTAAAAAACCAGGAGATTTTTTTGTTCTGGACAACATGGGCTACAAAAACCTCCTTCAGTTTCATAAAATGTGTCATGTATGAAGAGATAGAGGCTCTGTCCCACGTGTCAATTTTCAAGGATCTAAACCTAAAAACAGGGAAACATGTTCCCTAATTTCTAGGGTTTGTCATCAGCAGTTGGGTGACCACGTGGGAGGCTTCATCAAATTAGACTTCATGAGGTTGCAGCTGTCAAAGAATGCTTTAAATGCTTAGATAAGGTTGTTGTAATCATAATAATGAGTTACACTCCTAGTTGTATTAGGTCACTAGCACTCCTAGTTAACAGCTAGTTCTAATTAATGGTTTGTTTTATGGTTAGAATAGGTGTCACTGATGGCAAATTCGAATTCTCTTGATGAGGGATGATGGAATCCTAATTTTAAATGCTTTATATAGAGCAAGAGGTCGAATTAGCAAAGGGTTGGAAAATGTTAGAGAAAAAGACTACTTTTGTAAATGATATGCAGGGATTGATATATACAGAAGCAGTTGGACTTTTCTGAAGCTGAGATTCTTAGTGTACTTCAATGAGCTTCATCTTTTATCTTTGAAATGATTTACTTTCATAGTCTTAATGCTTACTCCTCAGGATTCATGAAGGATTTTTTATGTTCAGAATATGTGATGTTCTCCTTTCCTTAATTCTTACAGTGGTATGGATGTATAATCACTCAGAATTCACTGAATGTGCTCTGACTTCCTGTATACATTCATAAACTGTGTGGTCCCATATGAGTTTATGTTCTGAATGTTTAAATGCTGAATGCCCTGACTTCCATGTAGGTATTAAACTCTGATCTATCACTTTAAATTCTTTCCTTTTGAATACCTTGATGTATCATTACTCAGAATTCATGCCCACATGCTCTGACTCCTATGAACTTCAAGTTATTGAGACTTTCTTGAATGTGTCACTCTTTCATTGAAGTATATACAAGCCTCAGTTTTATAAGAAGAGCTATTTGTTATCCTTATCTCTGTCACTGACTCCATAGCCCAATGGTAGCAAGTCTCTATCTTCCAATCTACAAACATATAAAATCACAAACCATAGAGTTAGCCATCTATCCATATCTTTAATCAATATCATTAACCCTTTGAGAGAACCCTCTCAGGCTAAGGAGGCTAAGCCTTAGCTAAAAGATTGGTTTGAAATAGTTACACTGAGATAGTCTGATCAGCAGCCTATCAGGGTCCTATTTTGGTGATAACAAAGGCCATCCCAAAAAAATTCCTTCTTAGCCCTGTGGTAAGTTTTTAAAAATCCTGAGTGCCCTCCTAAGGGAGAAGTGTGCAATTCCATAAGAATCTTTTGTTTTAGCTGAGAATTCTTACAGAGGTATAAGCGATCTTTGTACCATAATGAATCATTTTTCCAGCTAAATGTATCAGACGTACTGGAATCTTGTTGTAGCTTTCGAATAAGTGCCCATACTTCTTCATCATTCTTCCATTCCTCCCTTGCTTCGTTTATCCAATATGGTTGGATAATAGAAATGGCGCACAACAATGCTTCCACATCCTCATCCTTTCTTGAGAGTGCATCTGCCACCACATTTTGCTTCCCTTTCTTGTAGATGATTTCAAAGTCATAACCCAACATCTTTGTGACCCACTTTTGTTGCTCTTCAGAGGATAATCTTTGTTCTAAAAAGTATTTAAGGCTATCATGATCCGTTTTTACCTTGAAGTGTTTTCCCATTAGGTAGGGTCACCATTTCTTAAGTGCATGGAGTATTGCCAACATTTCCTTCTCATAAATAGCTTTGCTTAAAAACTTTCCCTTGATTGGACGACTTTCAAAAGCAATGGGTCTTTCATCTTGCATTAGAACATCACCAATTCCATTTCCTGAAGCATCAAATTCCACAATAAAGGTTTTTGTGAAGTCTGGTGTAGCTAAGACCGATGCTTGGCACATTGCCTCTTTAAGATGTTCAAAGGCCTCTGTTGCTTGCGGAGTCCATGAAAATGCATATTTCTTCAACAATGTTGTTATAGGTGCTGCTATTCTCCCATAATTCTTAACAAACTTGCGATAATACCCTGTCAACCCAAGAAATCCTCGCAGATGCTTTATGGATGTGGGGATTTTCCATTCCTTAATGGCTTTAATTTTGCTAGGATCTACCTTAACTCCTTCATTAGATACAATATGACCCAAATATTCCACCTCTTGAACACCAAAGAAACATTTGGATCTTTTTGCATATAATTGTTTCTCCTCCAATAGTTGTAGCACCCTGTCAACATGTTCCACATGATCCTTCCAAGACTTGCTGTAGATTAGTATATCATCAAAAAATACTAACACAAATTTTCTAAGGAATGGTTTGAAAATTGAATTCATCAAACCTTGAAATGTTGAAGGTGCATTAGTAAGGCCAAATGGCATGAACAAAAATTCCTAATGACCCTCATGAGTTCTAAATGCCGTTTTCGGAATGTCTTCAATCTTCATTCTGATTTGATGATATCCTGAACGAAGATCCAACTTGGTGAAGTAAATTGATCCATGCAATTCATCCAGTAATTCATCAATGACAGGAATGGGGAACTTATCTTTAATAGTGAGCTTGTTGAGCTCCCTATAATCCGGACACATGCACCATGATCCATCTTTCTTGTGCACCAATACTACTAGAGCAGAGAAAGAACTTTGACTTGGTTGAATTATACCAACCTCTAACATTTCTACAACCATACGTTCAATTTCACTTTTTTGGACATAGGGATATCTGTACAGCCTGATGTTTGGAGGAACACTTCCTGGAATCAGATGAATAGCATGATCACGATCACGCATAGGTGGGAGACCTTTGGGAGTCTCAAATACCTTGGAATGATTGTCCAGGACTTTTTGGAGATCTGGAGAAATAGATGATTCCGATGTGGAAACATCTACCGAACATAATTGTGCAATTACACCTCTTTGCTCCTTTTTTAGAAGCTTTTTCATACCATTAGAGCTGATTATCTTTCCTGGTTTCCCTGCAATACCCCTTAATTCAACTTCCTTTCCTTCCGTAGAAAATTTGATGAAAAGTTCTTGAAAATTAAAAGCTATTGTACCCAAGGATTGTAGCCATTGGACTCCTAGTACAACATCAGCACCTCCCATTGGAATGGAAAGCATTGGGCTAGTCAATACATATTCTCCCATGGATAGCTTGATATTATGGCACCTTCCAGAACAATTTATTGTTCCTCCATTTGCAATCATCACTTGACACTCTGGTGCTGGATATAGGAAGCAATTTAATTCTTTTGCTACCCTACAATGAATAAAATTGTGGGTGCTTCCTGAATCAATCAACACTATTACCTTTTTCTTCTTGATTTGTCCTTCTATCTTGATGGTTTGAGGAGTGGTAATTCCTGCCAATGCATTACAAGATATGGTCGGATTTATTTTTTCTTCATCTAGGCTTTGTTCCTGGAGTATATCTTCTTCTTTTGACATTTCTTGCTCCTTTTCTTCTTCATCTTCACAATCTATGTAGAATAATTTCTTCTCAGCACACTTATGACCTTTAGTGTATTTGCTATCACAACTGTAACAAAGCCCTTTTGCTCTTTTTTCTTCCAATTGTTGTGGTGTCAACCTTATAGGTTGTGGAAGACTAGGGGCAACAACACTTCTGTCTTTATAGTTGTGAGTGGTATGCTTCCTAGTTGCCATAATTTTGCTTTCCATTTTTCTTGCTAACCTGAATGCCTTCTCTAATGAATTAGGTTCCCAAAGGCGAACATCATGTTGGATATTGTCCTTTAAAGACCCTATGAACACATCAATCCTATTCTCCTCTGGAATATCTTTTACCCTTATGTTCAATTTTTGGAACTCCTCAATGTGCTCCATTACTGAACCCTTTTGTTTGAGACTTATCAATTGGCTAAAAAAAGTGTTGCTTTTTGTATCTTCATAATGTGCTATCAATTCTTCCGTAAAAATTGCCCAAGTGATAAAATTTTTACGAGAGCAAAGCCATTGATACCATACAAACCGATTTGGTTCCAAATATACAGTTTCCATACGTACCTTTTATGTGTTTTGCACATTATTGAGATCGAAGAACTGCTCCATCTGTAACATCCATGTGGTGGGATCCTTGCCATCAAAATTCCTCATATCGATTTTTGGAATATGGTGGGTCTTCGATCCAACATTAGAGTCTATGGAATCATGATTAACATTACTTTTGTTCACATCATGAGTTTCCTTTACAACCTTTTCACCATTAGTAAGTATTTCTTGTAGAAAATTTGTCAAATCTGTCTTCAAATCTGCCATTGTCTGTTTTCAAATCTGTCTTCAAATTTGTCATGTTTGTCTTCAAATCTGTCTTCAAATCATCCATATTAGCTTCCATTCCATTTATCTTAGATTCCACGCCACTTATCTTAGATTCCACGCCATTTATCTTAGATTCCACGCCATTTATCTTAGCTTCTGTTAGCTTTTGTGAGCGTGACATTTGTTGCACTTGTTCTTGTAATTTTGATATATCATGTATCATTTCTTCCTCTTCTTCATGAGTCATGCTAGAGATTTCAGGTTCCTCACTAGGTTTTTGCATTTTCTTTCCTCTGGGCATCAGTTACCGATAATAATACTTTACTATGCCCTTTGAATTCTGTTAAACCAAGCTTACACAAAAATTTAAAAAAAAACTACACACCTTTTTTCACTTTATAGAAGACTGATATTGAATCTGATGTATCTCTGTAATTTTGGATCATCCAATTCTGAAGTTGCAACCTATAGTAGCCTTCTGCGTCCTCTTTCCAATGCCACAAGTCTGACCCAAATTGGATTCTCCAAGGAAGAGTTATGTGAAATCTCCCACAGTGACTTGCTTTTAGACTAGTTCAGTAGAGCGAACTTGTACGACGTGCCACGACTCACTGTTTCAACCTTTGGATTTGAAACTCGCATACAAGAAAATACAGTCCGTCCTCTTTCTGTACCTTCTTACAAAATTTCAATCCGATCCCCAGAGAGAAAGTTATGACGATTTTCCCCAGGTCACCTGTTTTGAATGTAATTCAGGAGTCTGTTTGGAGCAGCGAAACCCTAGAATCCAAAGCTCTGATACCAAATGTTATGAAACCAGCTCAAGAAAAGATAGGAAAGATAGATCAACACCTTAGAATTCAGCCTCTTCGAGGGGGAAACCTCCTTTACATTACATAAATGAACAATTCTTGGATGATACAAATGACAAAACCTCCTTTCTATATATAGGAGTCTAAGGAGTCACAATATAATCTAGCCGACCTAACAATAATAATATAAAGCCACAAAAATAACAATAGAGGGATTCTATGGGTCACAGAAATAACAACATGGGGGTAATAGGGGCACAACAATATAAATAAGGGGTATAACTACAATAGTAATGGGGTAATCACTAGTATTATAGGGACCCAACACAAAGATACACTCTAATAATAAAAAGTGAAGACTGTGCTAAGAATAAAAGTTAAAACACCTCACAAATAGCTATCAAGCTAATAAGAATCACATTAATCCTACTTTCCCTATATTCTTCAACAACAATCACATGCCAAAAGACGACAGTTGGTCAAACAAGAAAAAGGGGTGAAAAGACTCTAAGGGAGCTCACAGAATGAGATTGAGTGTTTGCAACCATAAGGGAAAACCCAAGGAAGGCTCTGAAATTTGAGTGCAAGCCAAAATTTTGGAGGGTTTTGCAGTGGCTACAACATAACACTTATGTTCTGATTTGGAATAATTGGAAATAAGGCGGAATATCAGAGAGGGAACTTCATCCAAGGGCGAGGATAAAGAGAAATTTTCACTAGCTGGAAAGGGAAAGAAGTGAAAAGGGAAGAAATATCAAACCAAACCAGAATCTATCCAAGGGGAAAAGAAGAAATATTTGTCCAAAATAAAATGCTTCAATTGTCATAAATTCGGGAACTATGCCACAAAGTGTCCACAAAAAAAGTTGAGAAAGAAGACCTCAGGAGGAGCAGCAAGTGAAGCCTTGGCTTCCTAGTTCGAGCTTGACTTCACCCTTATCGCATGCATGGCCATCACAGTGATGGGGAGCGTGTGGCACTTGGGCTGAGGTGAATCGTTCCACATGACATGGTGTAGAGATTTTTTTAGTGACTTGGAGGAGAAATATATCTAGATGCACATCGAGTTGGGGGGTGATGGAAGGTACAACACCACTAAGATTGGTATAGTCACCTTTCAGAGGGAGTCAAGATCACCTCTCGGACTTAAGGATTTCATGTTTTTTCCAGGCCTAAAGTAAAATTTCATCTCCATTGCAGTTTTGGAAGAACTTGGTTATGATGTGATATTCATCAAAGGGAAAGCATTCATGAAACACATAGCCATAAGACAGGTGAAGTAGATATGGGTTCGTTTAAAGAACCTATATAAGCTAGATGTGGAAGATTGTGTTGCATTAACCAATAAGGTGGAAAAAGTGTAGGGTCACGATGTCAATGAACTTTGGCACAAAATACTTGGCCATTTGCATCATGGTGCCTTGAAGATTATGTAGCAAATAACCACTGGCCTCCCTAAAGGAGCATCTGAGAAGTAGGATGTATGCAAAGTATGTACCTCGGGGAAGTATGTAAAATACACATTCCATGATCGGGATAGAAAAGCACATGCAGTCTTGGAAATGATCCACTCTGATGTATGTGTACCTTTCTCAATAGCCTCCACTACCAAACACAAATATTTTGTCATTTTTATTGATGAATTCTCAAGGAAGTGTTGGATCTTCTTCATGTGAAACAAACATGATACATTCTCCAATTTCATAGAATTCAAGGCACTAGTTGGGAAAGAAACTGATAAGACGGTGAAGGCTCTTAGGAGTCATAATGGAGGTGAGTATGTTTCGAATGAATTTAAAACTTCTTGTGTGAAAGAAGGCATTCGAAGAGAGATGACAGCACCCCACAACCCACAACAAAAGGGGGTAGATGAGAGGAAGAACCAGAGTATTGTGGGAACAATGAGAGTTATGTTACATTACCAAGGCCTACCTCTGAATTTGTGGGTTGAGGCATGCAACACATCAGTTTATTTATAGAACCGGAGTGCTCATCGAATTCTTGGTATGATTACACTAGAGGAGGCCTTCTCTAGGAGAAAGTCGGATGTGTCACACTTTAGTATTTTTGGAGCCTATGTTTACTGCCATGTCTCCAGAGAATCAAGGAAGAAGCTTGAGCCAACAGCAGATTTGGGGGTATTTTTGGGTTATAAAAAAACTCCTCATAACTATTGTGCATACTTACCTTCCCTCATAATAATATTTGTGTGAAGGGATGTAAATATTGATTAGGAGAAAGTGATGTGGTGCTCTCTTGAGATGGAGCTTCATATCCCAGTAGAAGAGGAGCTCTTAGCTCCAATGGACGAGCCTCTAGAAGTTGTGAAGAAACCAAAAATAGAGGAGCAAAGAGTGGATACATCCACTCAAGTAGAACCATCTAGAGAAGGGAGTAAAATAACCAGAGAAGTTGATTGATTAGTGCGGGATGCGAGTGAGAATGTGGGAGCTCCTTTAAATTTCTACAGGCAAAGGCGGCCACCTGAGAGGTACACTAGCTACATGGCTCTAACGACTGAGCTTGTAGAGACAGAGCCATACTCTTTCGAGGAAGTAGTAGAGAAACCTATATGGGTTAATGTAATGGTGGAGGAATATGAATCCATTGTAAAGAAAAGTGTTTGGGAAGTGGTCCCAATACTGATAGATAAATCAGTTGTGGGTTCGAGATGGATCTTCAAGGTTAAGCTTGCATGAGACAGAATCATAGAGAAGTATAAGGCCATTTTTTGGCCAAAGGATTCTCTCGAGTTGAGGGAATTGGCAATGAGGAAACATTTTCTCCTGTAGCAAGGTTTTCATCCATTAGATCAATTCTTGCACTGGTTGTGTTGATGGGGTGAAATATCCACCAGATGGATGTAAAAACAACATTTCTCAATGGGGTTATTGAGGAGGAGGTGTACATTGAGAAACCAAAATGTTTTGAGACATTTGATCAGGAGTCTCATGTGTGCAGACTCAAGCGAACATTGTATGGTCTCAAACAGGAACCCCGTTCTTGGTACACCAAGATCGACAATTATCTCATTGGTTTGGGCTTCACCAAAAGTGAAGCAGATGTGAACGTCTATCATATTTTGGTAGAAGGTAAATTGCTTATTATTGTCTTATATGTTAATGATTTTATTTTAACTCATGATGAGTAGCTGATCAGATCTTGCAAGGAGGACATTGTAAGGGAATTTGAGATGAAGGACATGGATCTCATGCACTACTTCCTCAGGCTGGAGGTATGGCAAGGTGATGGGGAATTGTTTGTGTCTCAAGGAAAGTATACAAGTGAGATACCGCATATATTCCACATGGAGAGTTGTAAACCCATGGAGACACCTCTAGCGACCAACTCGAGGAAGGAGATTACCACTTCAGGTGAAAAGGTGGACGCTACCATTTACCAACAATTAGTGGGTTCACTGATGTATCTTGTGAACAGATGACTAGATATGTGCTATGCAGTCAACCAACTAAGACAAGCTATGGTTAGGCCGACTAAATTGTATTGGAAGACAACTAATCATGTATTATGGTACCTCAAAGGCACTACCCAGTATGGATTATGGTAGAGACGAATGGAGGGAGTGAACTGGTGTGGCTTCATAGATGAAGATTGGGTAGGGAGTCCATCCGAACAAAAGAGTACATCAAGTGGAATTTTCAGTGTTCGGTACATAGTTGTTTCCTAGTACAACATGAAGTAAATATCTGTGGCCCTAAGTTCGACAGAATAAGAATACATGGTTGCAAGTCAAGTGGCATGTGAGGTGATCTGGATGAGAAATATACTTGTTGGATTGTTTGGTCAGATGATGGATCCACTATGATCTATTTTGATAATTATAGTTGCATCAAACTCTTTGAGAATTCAATATTTCATGATCGATCCAAGCATATAGATATGTAATATCACCATTTACGGGACTGTGTGCAGAGGTGGATAATGTTGCTATAATACATTCCGACAAAGGAACAAGATATTGACATATTGAAAAAGGCTTTGTCAAGAGGGAAGTTCGAATTCCACATGTGCAGGATAGGGCTGGTTAATAATCCCTTTGTTGTTGAGAGGGAATGTTGAGAAGTGTAACAAGAAAGTCTCAATTTGACTTTGCCTTGGTCAAATTGAGAAAATTTGAATTTCCACATCAACAGACAACTTGGATGCAGTTAACTTGTGTGGCATGGCTCTTGTCACTCAGTTAGCTCAGTAAATTCGAGTTAGAGGGCTTGGAGTTCAGTTAAGTATGTGTGATTTCTAATTTGTAGCAATCAAGGTCAGTTATTTCAAGTTGTTTTCAGTTAAACTAGTTCTAATTGTTGATAGAACTAGTGGAAGGTCAGTTGTGCAGTGGGACAACAGTCTAACTTAGTGATCATCCAGTTAACTAATCAATTAGCCCAAAATAGCTAGTGCATGTAGAGAATTCGAGTTCCCCAACTGTGGTGGAGATTCCAAGGCAGTGTAACATCAATTGTAGACTAGTATTGAGTGTACATGTGTTGCATGTAGTCAGATGAATAACCTTGGGAATAGCGCAATCATTTTGGACGAAATCCCTAAATAATAGGGGACTAATTTCCTTAGGAATTGCGCAAGGAAATAGGGGCTCAAGCAGAGTTAGAAATTGACTAAGTTTGGGTCAGAGATTCTTAGTGAGCAGAGAGATAGTTTATTCACTTGTAGGTTGAGCTCAGATTGAGCTAGAAATTGTAATACATCTCTATTCATTAGATTAATGCAAGAAGGCAAAGGTGTGTTTCACATATTGCTTTCCCTTGGAAAAATAATGTGTGCATGTATGTTATTTCTCATTGCATGTTTGTGATTGATGTTCTAAATTGTGTATTGAATTCCGCAAAGCAGTAGAGTAGGATTATGTCTTGTGACTTTGATTAAAATTTCATGAGCAGTTACAATTCTACACCATAATTTCTATAGTTCCTAGCGACTTTGTCCTGTTCTTTGACAAATCACATTACAATATATAATGCAACAAAACAAGTTGAACCATATGCATGCCAAGTGAGTGGAATTCCTACAAACTTTCACCTTTGTTTTGAAACATGTGAGTGGAAAAGAGAATAAGGTAGTCGATGCTTTGAGCGGGAGGGGTCTGATCATGCAGGAGTGTCGTGTACATATCTTTGACTTTGATTATTTTAAGAACTTATATGAGGATGATGTTGATTTTCGAGAGGCATTTGAAGCATGCAAGAACCCTATGAGCAGAGATAACAACCCATGGAAGGCATTTATGTTGCAAGATGCTTTGTTGTTTAAAAACAATCAATTATGTATTCCTCATTTCTCAATGAGAGAGAATATGATGCGGGAAAAGAATAATGGAGGATTGGACGGGCATTTTGGTGCGGACAAGACACTTGGGCAGCTAGAACATTTTTATTTCTAGCTAAAGATGAGGGCAGATGTGCAGAAATATGTGAGAAAATGCAAAGTGTGTCAGCATGCAAAAGGGAGGAATCAAAATGTTGGACTATATACTCCTTTGCCCATTCCCAGCAGACCATGGGACTCAGTGAGTATGGACTTTGTTTTGGGTTTACCAAGGACGCAATGAGGTAAGGACTCCATACTTGTAGTTGTGGACAGATCATAAAGATGGCTCATTTTATCTTGTGTTGCAAGACTAGTGATGCTACATATATGGCTCATTTGTTTTTTAATGAGATTTTCCTATTACATGGCTTGCCAAAGATTATAATCTCTGATAGGGACACCAAGTTCGCAGGGTATTTTTGGAGGACCTTGTGGAAGAAGCTTGGAACAAAATTGAAATTTAGCTCATTCTATCATCCACATTCTAATGGGCAAACTGAAATGGTGAATATGAGTCTTGGAAACATATTGAGGATCCTTATGGGTGAGAATCCCAAGAAGTGGGATCATATGTTAGCTCAAGTTGAATTTGCATACAATGATTCACCAAATAGGAGCATGAGGAAGATTCTGTTTTAGATCTTGTATGGAATGCATCCTAGAGGAGTTTGTGAAATGAGAGATTTGGGAAAATTTGAGCAGAGGAGTGCTGATGGGGAAGATTTTGCAGCAACAATGAGTGAATTACATGAGGAGATAAAATAAAAGCTACATGACAGTAGCTACAAGTACAAACAAAGAGAAGATTTAAGAAGAAGAGAGGTAAACTTTGAGGTAGGGGACATGGTCTTAGCCCACTTGAGAAAAGAGAGATTCCCAAGGGGAGAATATAACAAACTCAAGATGAAGAAAATAGGATAGTGTAAGATACTCGGGAAATTTTCTACAAATGCTTATGAATTGGAATTACCTATGGGCATAGGTATCTCACCTATTTTCAATGTGGCTGATTTGTATCCCTATCAAGCTGGTGATGAAGGTGCCACTACAACAAATGAGAGAAGTGGAGAAGTCAGTGAACAGAGCTGGATGAAGCAGATGCCTATGACAGAGGGTTTAGATGCTGAGATAAACTTGGACACCAGAGTTGTAAAGCACACCAGGGGAAAAGAGTATCTAGAGTTTTTGGTGAAGTGGAAGGATCGTTCCATAGAGAATTCTACGTGGATGAGTGTTGCAGCTCAAAATAAGGCAAATTTCTCTATAGAGGACCTTATGAGCAGGAGCTCGTGAATTTTTCCTTCCTAGGGAGTTTGATGGGGGAGCATTAGATCGAGCTCGAGATGAAGAAGTGGAGTAGAGCTTGACAATGTGGTGGATTGGCCACATCTTAAGCTGACAAATTGATTTTGTTGTTTTTATTAGAATTCTGAATATTTAATGTAAGTGTAGGATTGGAATAAGTTGAAGAGTTAGAGTTTAGGAGTTATTTTCTAGCTCACCTAGTTGTCTATTCGACTTCCCTCATCTTGGAGGGAATGGGAAACAAACCATTTGCAAAGTTTGTGAATAAAAAGGGGCCTCGAATGGGAGGAGGAATAGCTCTTCTCCCACCTCCGAGTTTTTATGCTTGAAATGAATGAAAAGGAAGTTGTGCATCAGTATATATATTCATAAATGTGTTTTCTTTTCTCTAAATCGAACTGTGTATGCACTTCTTTAAGTTTCAGAATTCATTGTGACCATCTTTGTAATGTTATATGCTTGTTAACATTTGATTTTGAGCAATGGTTGTTTATGTGTGTCCCATTTACTATGACCTTCGAACATTTCGCATCGCATCTATTTTTGCGGGCAGCGACTTGTTCCTTCGATTGGATTTCGTACCATCAACTTGAGTGAGGGTGCATTCTTGATGAAGAGAAGTGGGAGGAGAACATTCCCTTAGTTCGGAGACGTGCTAAGACCGTGGAGAGTCGAGTTGCATAGGGTGAGTCACTTCACCTTCCCAAAAGTTCGAAAACATAGTGTTTTAGAGCATATTAAATCATTTCATAGCACCTACAACCAGAAATGTGTTTGACATCCAGTTTGTCTTTTGGCCTGCACTTTGCTTTCATTAGGAAATAATTAATTTTTCTTTCTTTCAATTATTTATTTTCTTTGTATATCAAAATATTTTATTATGATCAATATTAAAATATATATATTGTATATTTTACTTACACTAAAAAATGAAAATATAAGATTTTATCACATTTAATTACTTTATCTCTTTAAAATTAATATAAAATTATATTATTTCATATAAACATCTAAGTTTTACCTTTATTTTAAAAAATACATATTAAACAAAAATTTTTTTACATAATGCATATCAATCCTATAACCCACATCTGCTAACATAATTTTCATATTGGTTTTTAATTCATCTTCTGCCTTTTAGTTCCTTGTCATCGTGAAAGTAACGCGCATCACAGGGCTCAAGGATTTGATGAATCCAATAATTCGATTATGTAAAACGCAAGGTGCTGGTCGAGATAACGTGGTGTTGACCTCTACCTCCTCTACCATAAATTGAAGCTTCCAATCAATTTATGTCTGCCCTTTGGGTGCTTCTTCTAGGCATCAGACGCGCGGAGAATCTGAACCGTAAAATCCTTTCAGCATTCAACAGTTAGCTACGTTAACATCACTGTTGGTATTTTGTGGTTGTAAAGTTGACCCTTGGCCTCATCATAATTACTCTTTTATTGACACAAATTGTTAAACATGTATAGTATATTTTTTTTATAGTTGACATTTCTTTTCTATTTAGAGAATACTTTATTTTTATTTAAAGAGGGACATGTGTCAACTCCAAATTGAGCACAAACATACTTACACATCGCCTTCACACTGGGTTGTAGATGAGCCTCTCAACTCAATCACCAAGCATCATATTTGTTATACTTCAAAAACTAAATCACCCTTTTATTACAATGACCTCGGCTAAAATCCATTTCCTTTCTAGAAAAACCAAACTACGTTATAGGAACTTCGATGCAAACAGAATCAATACCTTCCAATTCCGAACTAGTGTGAACAAAAGTGTGGAAAAGTGAAGACATGCTTCGGATCTAAATAGGTAAAGTCCTATAAAGTAGCTTGATTGATTCTATTTTCAGTGAACGTAGACTTTCTAGAATCTAAATTTTTATTTATGGAAGTGCAGTGTTATTATCCGGTGATTCCTGAGTACTTTTACTCTAGCAATGTCAATCCCCACTTACAAAGGATGTATAGGTTACTTACAAAAGATGTAGTTCTCCAAGTAACCACTACTTTACTTTTGCTAATTCACACATTCTTGTGAAGAACAATATTTTTGACCTTTGTTTGCTAACACATTTTGTCCAATCAAATAACAAAGTTTGTCTAATTTTTTATAATTTACTAATAAATTTAATATACAATAATTAATAATTTCTTTTCAAAAAACAATGTTGTCATGCATCAATGAATTATTAACAATATGCGTTACCTCAAAAACCATGATGCTTGAACCCCAAGTTAATATGATTTAGTTGATTACTCCCACATTATCTTGGTATAGGATTTTATATTTTTTGGATTCATTTATCTTACCCAATTGCATGTTGTATTCGAAATATAATTTGTAACTATTTACTTAGTAATGTGAATTTTATTAGCAAATTCAAGTAATGAAAAGTATCATCCTTACGATCTGTCGAACGAATTGGGCCAGACTCTCCACTTTATGAACACTCCTTTACAGTATTAATTGTGGTTTCATCAAATTCGCTTCATTAATAGATTCGCGATTCGACTCCGATCGTTACGGTCCGGTACCAAGATCTGGACCTAGACGAGCTTACCTCATTATAACAGCGAGGACTGTGACCATGAAAAAGGCTCCTTCTGTAGTGAGATTTCAAATGCCGGAACCAAAATATGTAGTTGCCCTGGAGCATGTACTATCACAGAGAAACCAACTAATTCTAAAATATAAAATGAATTTAAGTTCATCTATAAATAGAAATTTCATCTTAAAATGAAAAAGAAGAATAGTAAATGATTCCCAACATAGTATTCACTATTCAACCATAAGCATTTCCTCCTAAATATTACTTCCAATATAAAATAATGATATAACTAGAAAGTGCTACTTTTAATATAAAATCATGATTTAACAAGAAAGTGAAGAAGGTTGATCTTAAATTTGTGAAATTTTACATTAAAAAATAAAATTAATAACTAATACATAAATCCTTTTTAGTCTATGTAATAATAGTTATGAGTATCAAAACTAACTCTACTACTTGCTAAATATTTTCAGGATAATTATAATAAATACAATACTATAATAAAATATAATATAATAAAAGAATACTTATACATAGCTTATTTATTGACATTTTTTTAATAATAAATATTTTATTATTAATTTTCTTATTATAAAATGAAATATTAAGTATTATTAAATGAAGTTGTTTTTAGTGCGATTTTTTGGACTTTTTATGTTGGAATCTAGCGGAAAATATTGAGGTGAAATCTTAATTTGTGTTATTTAAACTGATTTTTGGCCTGTATATATGGATTACTTTGAAAAACCCCAGGACACTTAAATTGTACAAAATTATACATCAAACTTGTGATTTCAATAAATTCTTACCAAATTTTAAAGAAATTAAACCGAAAAAACCCACTAAAAAACTCACTAAAAATAATTCTTTATTAAACTACTAAAAAAAATCCTAAAAAAAAAAAACCTTCTCCACATCGTCAACCACTATCTTTGGTAACTTCATTCATAGTTACGATACCATGAACCACTCCCCTTCGAAATATCCACATTCATTAATGTGCTTTTTCATGGAGCATCTATCAACATCATGACAAGGTCCACGCGTTTTTAATCTTTAACATCATGGAGCATCTATCAACATCATGACATTGCAATTTGGAATCACAATTTCTTGAAGGTGTGTATCGCTTCCCCTCACCATGACTTTGATTCTTTAAACCATAAATATTTATTAATTTATATTTATTTTTAAACAATAAATATTTATTAATTTATAATTTTTTTTCTTGCTTTCTTATTAATTATTATATTCTTTTAATAATAATATTTTTATTTTTATTTTTTTCCATTAACATATTTTATCTCGCCATAATATTTTTTTGACGATATATTTATTTAATTATTAAGAACTATTTTTTTCATAAAACTATGTTATTACGCAGCAATAGATCATTAACAATTTGGTTCCCCTCCTCCACCAATGTTGTGGTGCTTAAATCATGAAATTTATCTAGCTAAATTATATGATCACACATTCACCCCAGAGAGGTTTTTTATTTTTAATAATAATTATTATGTTGTGATCAACTCATTTAGTTACATACCCATTTAACTTCTATGTAGTTTAAGCTCAAAATTTATTAAATTATAAGCATGTTTTGTATATTTTTGTGCATTTATATAGACTTCATTAGAAAGCTCATCTAGAGCTATAAATCCAATCTCTTTTATAAAAACTATTTTCATTAATAAAAACAAAAATCAAAATTTATACATTGAAATATACTTATCTTAAAATCAAGAAGGATGAAAAGAAATTTCTCCTCAAATGTCAGATTTGAGTTAATGTTATCATGTGACAAGAGATTGATAAGAAATTATCTCAGATCTATTAACTTCTACACAAAATTTCGTTAACCTTACAAAGAAACTTTTTATATCCTATTTGTTGGTATTGATATTGCAAAAAGTAGCACAAGTAACAAAATTATTAGTTTACTTGCCACATATTATCAAAGTCAATATAACAACTATAGAACCTAGAACGAGACAATGTGGCAACAATTAGTGAGTAACATATTAACCTTGTCATTTGATAGAGACCTCATTTCTAGTCTCAAAGCTAGATTTTGGAATTCCACAAATTATTGACTTACATGTTAGAAGGAGATGCCTTTAAAGCATAGTGATTTAAGGATTACATCCCAAAGAAAAATCTCTTTATAGAATTCCTAAACACAAACCCCATTTCTAGGTAGGTTATGTGCAACATTAAGTGTAATGTACTATTCCACCTTTGTACTGCTATTGAGAAGATGTAACACTCAAAAAATAACTCCAATTACAACATCTATGCATGATAATGTGGATAATGTAATCATAGGAAAATAACTAGATTATGAGACTATAAAAATGAGTGCAAGTAATATAATGCAATTCATCTCACATATGAAAAAATAAATTAATTTAAGTGGTAGTAATATTTCAACATATATTATGTAAATTAGGCACATGTAAAAGAAATATTTCTTGTACATACATAAATAACTAAGAAGTACTTATATTCATATAACATTGCACTCAATAATAAACTCTCTATCATAGAAGCCACCCCTAACCTAGTGATATGCATCCACATGGAAAAAAATTATATGGTGTGGTGCCAATATCTCCCATTCAAGCCAATTCCTAGAATTTACAACTAAGGAAACTAAAATTTTACACATTTCTAACAACAACCATCCCACTCAATCAACCTTTATTCCTCCTCATCCTATGCAACACTAGGAAACGATAAAAATATCCCTTGGGCTACTCTCCTTCCCTCTAGTGGTGTAGTATGTAACAACTCTCGTGAAAATTCCAATGTAATAAAAGTAAATAAAGGCAAAATAATAACCACGATTGATGGGACACTTATTCCAAGCTGAATGTTGGGCAATAAATCCTAGTGTGGGTGTTCATTGGTTTATTATGGCTAAGGAAATTGGCAAAGGCAATCGCTAAGGCTTTGAAAAGGAAAATGGCATTTTTGGCACATTTATTTATGAAAATAATGGAAATTAGGAGAAAAGGGAGGTGAAAGGTCACTAGTTGCATGTGTGGAGGAAATTGAAGGAAAATAAGGGAAAATGGAGAAAATAGAGGCCTCATTGATAAAAATGTCTCTGAGGATCAGTTGGCAAGTTTTTGGCTCAAGACTTTTGTTAGTGCAGATTTGGAGCTTTCTCATTATTCTCTCTATCTCTCTCACTCTTGGACACTTCGAGTTTCTTGAAGCACTTTGGCACTAAATCAAGAAAGGAAAATGAGGCAAAGAGGAAGAAGAGATCAAGCAAGGAATAGCAGGATCAAGTAGCTACAACAAGATCTTTGTAGGTATCAATTTGCATGTGTGTTTTCGTTACTAGATTTGGCATGCATGGTATTTCCTATGCTTCTTTGTTGTTATGGCATAGGTGTTTCCAGGTGTGACAATGTTTTCAGCCTAGCCTTACCATTTTCGAATAGCCATGGTGTGATGGGGTTCTCATGTTTTGGTTGAGCAAGATTGTCATATGGATTAGATGCTAAGTGAGGTGGATCTCCGAAAGAAAGAACACATGTGATCCAGGTGGATGTTGGTGGCCACCCACCTATCCCATTTGGACCCCCACAACTGTCTCTTTTAGTTTTTCACTTTCCTTAATTATAGTGCAGTTTACTATTTTTAGCAGTTTTTCGGGTCCTAAACTTTTGGAGCCGTTTTGAGGCCCTAAACGACGTTTTTTGGGAAGTCTACCCAATGATTTTTCTGATAAAAATCGTCTTTTCTGTCGTAGTCCTCGGAGAGATCTTTTCAATGGGCTATCATGCACGTCAAACGGAGATAATACGACCAATTCGCGACCCCGGGAAGTTGGCTGTCCAACTCACCCCAAAACGGGGCCCACAATTTGGCGTTTCATCTTCTAGGGTTAGGTTTTGGAATGTGAAGGGTTTTCCATTGTTTCTCAATAATAAATAGGCCTTCGAGCCTCATTGTAAACACAGTTCGAAACAGTTCAGAGGCATGTAGCCAACACATCTCTTCTCAGAGATAGCTACCATCGCCCTAGCTGGGTTATTTCTATTTGTAAGCATATTTAAGTATTCTCCATTAATGAAATGAAGTATTATTTCCACTGCATCTCTGTTTTTATGGTTATCGCATCTCTGTATTTATGGTTATCTCTATAATCTATTGCGTTCCTGCTTAAATCCGGATCAGTGGTATCAGAGCGGTCTGCTTTTTCTCTGTTTTTCTTTGCATGTCCCCAACGAGGTCAGGATATAAGGAGTTAGGGCTTGAATTGGTCGAACCTTTGCAAGACCAGCTTCGCAAATCTCGACGACCTCCCATGGCGGATGAGAAGAAAGACGAGGGGGCAGGAGATCCTATCAGAATCTTGCTCGAAGAAGCCCTCGAGCGGCAAAGGAACGCAATAGATTACAGAGATAACCAAAAATACAGAGATGCGATAACCATAAAAACAGAGATGCAGCAGAAATAATACTTCATTTCATTAATGGAGAATACTTAAATATGCTTACAAATAGAAATAACCCAGCTAGGGCGATGGTAGCTATCTCTGAGAAGAGATGTGTCGGCTACATGCCTCTGAACTGTTTCGAACTGTGTTTACAATGAGGCTCGAAGGCCTATTTATTATTGAGAAACAATGGAAAACCCTTCACATTCCAAAACCTAACCCTAGAAGATGAAACGCCAAATTGTGGGCCCCGTTTTGGGGTGAGTTGGACAGCCAACTTCCCGGGGTCGCGAATTGGTCGTATTATCTCCATTTGACGTGCATGATAGCCCATTGGAAAGATCTCTCCGAGGACTACGACGGAAAAGACGATTTTTATCAGAAAAATCATTGGGTAGATTTCCCAAAAAACGTCGTTTAGGGCCTCAAAACGGCTCCGGAAGTTTAGGACCCAAAAAACTGCTAAAATTAGTAAACTGCGTTATAATTAAGGAATAGCTTTGCACAGATCCTTCAACGGCTACCCAGAGGCGACGCATCGGCTTCCAACAGCTACTCTGGAAACGCCACACCATTTAAGGTACAAGTTAATTTTGAAATCCCCATCTTCGAGGGTCAAATAGACGCAGATGCTGTAGATAAATGGTTAAATCTGCTAGATGGGTATTTTTCTGTTCATGAATTTTCAAGTCGGGAAAAGATTGTTTTCGCTCTTCTCAAAGCAGCCCCCTACGTCAAGGACTGGTGGGAAACATACTGCGAGCAGAAGGACGAAAGTACATGCTCACTGTTTTCAGCCGCCCCCACTTGGAATGATTTCCGGTATGCCATCAAGGAGCAGTACTACCCTGTCAAAAGCTATGAGGACAAATACATCAAATGGACCACACTGCGGCAAGGACGAGACCAAGATGTACTAGAGTTCACAAATATTTTTCATACCCTTCGCACACAATTGGGTATCAAAGATTCTGAACTGCATCTGGTACCCAAATACCGCGGCTGCCTACACAGATACATCCAGGAAGAGATGGAGTTCTTAAACATCTCCTCACTCAGCATAGCATACCGATACGCTGTCAAAATCGAGCAAAAGTTCAAACAAAAGAAGCAAGACTTTGGATCTGCAAATCCAAAGCCCAAAGGACAAAGCCAAGGCGGGGTGACCCAAGACAACCCGTCGAAGCCACAAGAAAAGAACAACACCACGAAGCTGAAGAAGGACACAGGAAAGTGGTGTGAGTTCCACAAGAATCCCACTCATAACACAAGTGAGTGTCGGACCAAGCAGTCGCTGGTGGCCGAGTTGAAGGCTTTCGAATCAGATGCATGTTCTGACTCTGAGTCAGAACCCGACAAGGGGAATGACAAAGGGAAGCAGATCATTGATGCGGATCCCAGCGCCACTGTTG
This sequence comes from Pinus tabuliformis, assembly GCA_031772625.1. NCBI lineage: Eukaryota > Viridiplantae > Streptophyta > Pinopsida > Pinales > Pinaceae > Pinus > Pinus tabuliformis. The sequence continues at coordinate 1,029,389,321 of CM062804.1, read as the reverse complement.
CTACCATCAAGATCCAGAAAAATGAGCCCGAAGATCCAGAGGAGGGGGAACGTCTTTTCCACTCATAGATGTGGGTGAAGGGTTCGCTGCTACAATTCATTGTCGACAGTGGCAGCCAAAAGAACCTCATTTCAGCAGAGGTCGTGAAGTGGTTGGGCCTACCAACTACACCACACCCACAGCCGTACAGTATCGGTTGGCTTCACGAAGGACGAGATCTCAAAGTTCACCAACAGTGCCGCCTTCCCTACAGCATCAAGCCCTTCACAGACGAGGTATTGTGTGATGTTACACCTCTGGATGTTTGTGATGTACTATTAGGCCAGCCATACTTGTGGAGGCGACATGCTGTGTATGAGTCAAGGCCTCGCGCTGTCATCATTTCTTTGGATAATTCATTATACAGGATACCAGAGGTAGCCCCACCTACTGCCACCTCTTTGATCACTGCTAAGAAAGGTAGCAAGCTCATCTCACAGACTAGGAAATTTATTTTCTGTCTGGTTCGCTCCCAAAGTAAGGGGAAGATCGTTGCTACATCCATGACCCCCACGAAGGGTTCCTCCACGCAGCAGCGACAACAGAGGGATACAGTCAGAACAAAACACAGGAACAACTTCTTCTCACCCACAGGGGTACCACACAAGTTTCAAGTGGGGAACAAAGTTTGGTTGCATCGACAGAAAGAACGCCTTACCAGAACCCATCAGGAGCTCAGGCCACTCTGACATGGTCCTTACACCAGTACCAAGGCTACGAGCAACAATGCTTTGAAGCACAGCATTCCTCCATTCCTTCGCTTGTACCAAGTGTTCAATGTGGACCGTCGCCGACCATGCTTCCCACCATTTCTGGACACATTAGAGATTGCAAAACAACTCACCAGAGACCCAGCTCAGCAGAAGCTTCCTCATCTCAGGGAGGAACTCAACGCAATGGGGACCATTGCTTCCTAAGGGGGGAGGAATGATCCAGGTGGATGTTGGTGGCCACCCACCTATCCCATTTGGACCCCCACAACTGTCTCTTTTAGTTTTTCACTTTCCTTAATTATAGCGCAGTTTACTATTTTTAGTAGTTTTTCGGGTCCTAAACTTCCGGAGCCGTTTTGAGGCCCTAAACGACGTTTTTTGGGAAATCTACCCAATGATTTTTTTGATAAAAATCGTCTTTTCCGTCGTAGTCCTCGGAGAGATCTTTCCAATGGGCTATCATGCACGTCAAACGGAGATAATACGACCAATTCGCGACCCCAGGAAGTTGGCTGTCCAACTCACCCCAAAACGGGGCCCACAATTTGGCGTTTCATCTTCTAGGGTTAGGTTTTGGAATGTGAAGGATTTTCCATTGTTTCTCAATAATAAATAGGCCTTCAAGCCTCATTGTAAACACAGTTCGAAACAGTTCAGAGGCATGTAGCCGACACATCTCTTCTCAGAGATAGCTACCATCGCCCTAGCTGGGTTATTTCTATTTGTAAGCATATTTAAGTATTCTCCATTAATGAAATGAAGTATTATTTCCGCTGCATCTCTATTTTTGTGGTTATCGCATCTCTGTATTTATGGTTATCTCTGTAATCTATTGTGTTCCTGCTTAAATCCAGATCAACATGTCCTAGTGATCCCTAAACCAAATTTTGGATTGCGGTAAAGCCAGAGGCCTAATGACCCCTAAACTGAACTGTGGGTTGCGATAAATCTAGGTATTGCATGCCTCGATGAACCTAGGAATCCTCAACCAGTTAATGGCAGGATATACAGTAAATCCTAGAGGTGTTTTCCCTTGATTAGGCCTAGGAATCCTTGTCGGTTAATGGCGAGATATAAGATAAAGCCTAGAGGGTGGAGTCTCTGTTTAGGGCCTAGTGATCCATGGACCAAATTATGGATTGTGGCAAAGCCTAAGAGATTAGAATACAATAAAATGCCTCACGGTGTAGGTGGAAATATCTGGTGGCACGCATGCTTGTTTTGGCCTAGTGATCTAGTACAGATCATGGTAAAGCCTGTTATTACATGTTCATTGTTTTGGCCTAGTGATCTGATGTGGATTATGGTAAAGCTTGGTTTCTATTGATGAGGGTGAGATGGTTTAGCCTCAGGATGCCTTGGTTGGTTCTTTTGGTTTGATTCCCACATTCATGCTTGGAATATGGCACAGGGGTGATTGGATAAAGAGAGATTTGGCTCAGCTAATCTATGGTCAAGTGGAAGATGGTAGTCCCATCCTCGGTTGGCTTTTGCATTCATTAATAAGAGGTTCTTTCCTTGGTATCTTATGTGTAAATGTACTAGTTTATATGTGGATTATATGGTTGATGTATCCTTGATATTTTTTTTGTTATTATGTTGGTTATAAGCATGTATTATAACAGTGATGATGTATGGCTCTCCTCGTGTTTTGATTTGTAAATGAATAAACAACGTATATATGACTTGATAGATGATAATGCAACTAATGATATAAGGGAACAATGCTTCTTAGCTATTCTTAAATAATTATGAGACCCCTATGCTCAAATATGTTGTTTAAACTTGTTGATTTCATATTTGTGACATGTTTGACGAAATATCTGTCATGGCTAGTAGGGGGCCAGTCTAGACATTGTCATTATTTTTGCAAATGCCTCATTGTTATGTTGTGTAAATTCATTTGGAAAAGTGTCATTGAGTTCTGGGAAGTGACCTAGGCCCTAGGCCTAAAAAAGTGGCACAAATCTCAGAGTTGCATGCATAGGTCTGAGGAGAAAAGTCCCCAGATGCATGTATACCTATGTTGTGGGAACATCTGGAGCCTCCTGGACGCATGCATGTCCATATCAAGGGAGCATCTAAGAGTTTAATGGTCTAAAACTTCAGTTTCTCTTAGGGGATGGTTACTTGAGGGGTTGGGATGGATCCTAGAAGTTTTGTTGCTGATGTGGAAGGTCTGTGTAGTGTGTTTCCGTTGATTCCACTTCATTGAGGTCACCTATGAGGTTGAATCCAAATATAGTGGCCCCTCGTCACATATTTACCCCAGTTGGCCAATTACTTGGGTAGATGTGGGATGAGGGTGCCACAGAGTGGTATCAAAGCGGGTTTTGTTCGCTTTGGGGAATGTCTCGTTTCTATTCTCTTTGGGTGTTATATGATACCACCGAGTGGTATCAGATCATGGTTCAACCATCAGACTGAATGGGAAGAATGTGTTTGTCATGCATGCATGTAGGTTGTATATGTGTTTGATGTGCATGCATGGTGATGGTCATTTTTGCAGTTGTGTTGACATGTAGAAGTTGATGATGTTGTCTATGGGAGGTGTTTGACATGAATGCATGTTGGATGTATATGTATTTGTTATGCATGTTATTGTTTGTATGTTTTTATGCATGCATTGTCATGGTTATAGTTATGCATGTATAGTAATTCAAACATGCAATGTGATATCATTATATGGATTTTAGGTCATCATGATGCTATTGGTATGTTATGATGCTAATGTGTTGGTTCAGATAGAGTAGGAGATGTAGATAATTAAACTAAAGTTGCAGCATTGGACTTTGGGGTAAGAGTAGATCATCATACAAGTTTGTATGGTGGGCATGCAGATATGTGGTTAATGGTTAATATAAGAATTAGGGTTACTTATATACTTGTCATTCTCTTATTTTTGTGGTTACATGCATGGTAGATGTTAGTTGATCAGTGTGGTCATATGCACACGTGTTGCATAATCATGCATGGTAGTAACGTGTAGTTGTTTTATGTTAGTTAACTTGATGATTAGGGTTATTGCATTTAAGATATTGATGTTATATGTATTTTTTTTTTAACCTGGATTGGCCTATGCAAATGGTTATGGTTACGATATTCAGGTATGAGTCGACTTATTTGTGATAATGTGTTGTATTAATGTGGACTGACTGTGCATATGTGATTGATATGCATGAATGACAATTGTTTATGAGTTTATGATGTGAGCATGTTAGCAAGTTACTTTTATGGATATCATGACCTTATTTATGATTGAGTTGATATGTTGTGGATTTATATCATGCTAATCTGGATTGATTACGCAGGCAAGATAGCCTCCCCTAAGACACATTAAGGTATGAGTTTTCTTATGTTGTGTTTGAATGTTTGACTATGTCATTTATTTGGTGTTTGAGTGTTTGGTGTCTATTATTCTATCTATCTCTTGTTTGAATGTTTGATTACTTGAATAATATGAGTATGTGTCTATAGGATTTCTTGTTGAAATGATCGTTTTTTAAGATGGTTGTACTAATACATATGTGTTGAGACAGTTGATATGTACTTGAGTGTAAGTAGGTGATAGTTGTAGCATTATGCATTATGACTGATGAGTGTGAGTTGGTTGTTGAGTATGACATGGTTGTTAGACTTGGTAAAGGTTGATTTCAAATTAATATACATGATGTCTTGATCTTTGGAATGTGAGACTGACATGTCTAAGCACTTTCAGGGAAACATGATTGGTATTAGCTTGACAAGGTAATAGTTGATGTATTTATATAACTAACATTTGGGTGATGTGACAATGCATAGTAAGACTCAATTGCAACAAGGAAAAGGTAAAAGGAAGGAATTGGGTGAAAATTACTTTGGCTATGTTTGAAAACAACAATTCCAAACGAATGAGTGCTTTGCATACAAGAAGTATTCTTAACCTTGAATTTGTTTGAAATTATGAGGATATGCGTTATATTCATAAATATGTATTTGATAGGTATAACTGTTGGTTCTAGTTATTGCTAGACTCATCAAAGGATTGGAGTCCCTTGAGACATGGTGTGGTTGTGTTCAGTTGCAAGCAATGTGATTGGCACAACAAGGTAAGGTAACTCGTGTATTGTTATGCTTATTTATGCATTGACAGTTATGTGTGTTAGGCCATATGATGCAGGGGATTGCATGGCAAAGAGATTTCCATGAAATTTTGAAGAAGGCTAAGTTTGAGCTCTCCTTCGGAAGCACTGGGTACCAAGGAGATTGAGTCATGGTGTCTATTGTTAGTCTTGTGCTTTCAATATTTTGCGATTTGTTGAGCTTGATTTGCAGTTTTGTTTATGTCTGGTGCATGTCCATACCACTTTGTTTGTGGTGTCGTATTACTATTGGTATTGCATGGTTTCTTCTTGTTTGTCCTTGTTCTAAGTGTCTAAGGAATTGATTGGGAAAGAGGAAAGTTAATGGAGCTCAAGGAGAGCTGAATGAAACCTAAGAGGTAATATAAGAATCAAATGAAGCTCGGTGCATGAGTAAGGGAAGTTGAAGGTAAGAATATGACAATCGGCTGGATTGGCTCAGTCCATTAGTGTAAATGGACAATGGCAGTACAATCACGAGAAAGGTAACAACAAAGGTGAATTAAATGGATCTGAGGCGTCATATGCCTTGGCTATGTTGGGAATGATTGTTCTCAATCTTATGCATGGTGTGCAAAGATAAAGGGAGTTATCTTAGCCTTGACCGTATGCTATATTGTAATTATGTTATGATCATGATTATGTTGATGTTTATATATGTATGTATGTGTGCTTGTATGTCGTTGTTTGACAGGATCATGATTGTTTTATGCTAATTTTTATGTATATGTATATATGTCACTCCCTGATAAGGTTGTAAGGGATCATTCTTGTGGAGGAATTATTGCTTATGCAGGTGAGTGGCATGATGAGGTTCCTTGTCTTATGGGGAATCAGGTTGGGAGAGTAGTCATGAGAAATATACAAGGTTGGTGTCATGTGGATATGAATTGATGTTGTATTCTTGTATTATGCCTATGTTTGTGTTATGACAGGTAACTCTAAGGGATACAATAGTTGAATGAAAGCAGTGAGATCCGCGACATGCTAGGATAAGCATGGATGGCAGAGAGACACTGGAAGCAAGGTTTCCTGGTAGAGAAAGTATGTTTTTGGATGTGCAGTATTATTGTTGTGTATATGTTGTGCATGTTGTATATTGAGTGATTGTGTCTATGGTGATGTGTACATGTAATATATGTAGTATTGTGTACATATGATGTTGCGTTCCTATTGTATGTATGGTGTTGTGTGTACATTTCATATGCAGTGTTGTGTACATATTGTATTGAGGACATGATGGATATGTGGTGTTTTGTGCATATGGTCTTGTGTGTATGTTGGAAATGCAGTGATGTGTACAAAGGGTGCTATGTATATGTTGTATATGCAACACTATGTACATATGGTGTCTTGTGCATGTTGTACATGTGGTGCTCTGTACATATGGTGTTGTGTGCATGATTGTACAAGTGGTGTTGTGAGCATGTGGTGTCGTGTCCATGTTGTACATGCAGTGTTGTGTGCATGTGGCGTTGTGTACATGTCATGCATATGGTGTTGTGTACATGTGGTGTCATGTACATGTGTATGTGGTGTTGTGTACATATGGTGTTGTGTAGACGTTGTACAAGTGGTACGATGTGCATGTAGCATTGTTTACAAGTTGTGCATGTGGTGTCATGTACATGTGATGTTGTGCACACGTTGTGCAAGTGTTGCTTTGTACAAGTGGTACTATGTACATGTTGTACATATGGTACTTGTGTACATATGGTATTTTGTGTATGTAGTACATGATGTGTTGCATGTTGCAGTACTATGTATGGGCATTGTGTAGCTGCGGTATCGTGATATGTGTACTCGTTATGTTGTACTCTGTGTAGTACATGTATTGTGTTGTGTTGTACGCTAGGTGTGCGTACATGTATTGTGTGGCATTGTACATCGGGTATATATCTATATGTTGTGTTATATATCAGGTGTAGGTGTATGCATTGTGTGGTGTCGCACTTTGTGTGTGGATGTATGTGTTCTAATGTACATTGTGTATGTGTACATGATTGAAGAAAAGAAAAAGGCATTGGGTGTTTGTTTGGTGTGGCAACCGATTTGGTGACATGTGTACCGAAAGAACAAAGGAAGAAGTAAGGATTGATTAAAGGATAAGTATCAATATTTTATTTCATTTTTATTATGCATGTGATTTATGATTCTCGTCTATGATGATTACATGTGGTCTATGATTCTATTTTATGATGATTACATGTGATTTATGATGTGTATCTATGATGGTTGTGTTTTGAGCTAACCTGATGTGATATGTTTATACATGATGATTTGGTCAAAGATACTAGTTTGACTAATTGTGATAAGAAGCGAACAAAATTGCAAGTGTACCTTATTGACGGACCACCAATGAGGTATGATTTGAAGTTATTTCAATTTGTTTTTAAATCTAATGGAAATTATGTGCTTGGTATAGGAAAGCATGAAATGCTCAGCTGGGTGGTTGAAACTGACTACAAGAATTAGGAGCACCAGTGAAAGAAATTGGAACATGCAACTGTATGTTGATAAAACACTTCAAGAGCGGGACCATTGTGGGGTACTGGTACCCAGTAGTGTCCATTGATTTCCATGAGCATACTATGACCGATATTATGGTTTTTATGTAGGTATATGCCTTGGTTGTTTGAACTTTCAATGCGAGGAAACCTTGCCAAGGGATGGATCGCCCAAGATAGGGGATGTCAGGGAACATGGAAGGTTTTTTTTCTGCATGGAAGGGGTGATCGAATTTCCTCAGGGATTGTGTAGTAGAGAAGGGAAGGTCATGGATGGATTTTTTTTGGTCATTAGCATTTCCATATGGAATCAGATACACATTGGAAGTGTGCCCTAGAAAAATGAGCCAGTAACTGTTCACTAAGAGGACAAGTGGCGTAGGATTATAGCGCTGGACATTGGATGCAAATTTGACCTTGCTGTGGATTTTGGATTTCCTGGGAAGGAGGTGAATCCTGGTGTTACTTTGAGGGTGGAGATGTGAGCCTCTAGATTCCCTTGTTGCAGATGCATGAATCGTATCCTTTTATTTGATAGTTGAGAAAATGTGCATGTGTATATGTGTGTATTATTGTAAATATTGTATCGCGCTGGATTTATAAAGCTCCAAAGGAAATATGATTATTTTCTGGGTCAATAAAATGTGTATGTGTGTATATGTGGTTATTATTGTAAATAATATAATGAGTTGCGTTATAAAGCTCCAATAAATGGTATGTTTGTCATGTTTCAACGGTGATCATTGGAAATATTGCAACGAGCTATGTTATAAAGATCCATGGGTAGTAGGTTTTGATGGTTATAGGCGTCATTGAACACCGAGGACGGTGTTCCTTCAAGGGGGAGGGTTCTCTAACATCCCTGGTGAAAGTTCCATGTAGTAAAAGTTAATAAAGGAAAAATAATAACCAAGGTTGATGGGGTACTTATTCCAAGCTTAATGTTGGGCAAGGAATCATAGTGTGGGTGTTCATTGGTTTATTATGGCTAAGGAAATTCACAAAGGAAATGGCTAAGGCTTTGAAAAGGAAAATGGTATTTTTGGCACATTTGTTTATGAAAATAATAGAAATTAGGAAAAAAGGAAGGTGAAAGGTCACAAGTTGCATGTGAGGAGGAAATTGAAGGAAAATAATGGAAAATGAAGAAAATACAGGCCTCATTGATAAAAAGGCTTCTGAGGATCAGTTGGAAAGATTTTGGCAAGACTTTTGTTAGTTGAGTTTTGGAGCTCTCTCATTGTTCTCTCTCTCTCTCTCTCTCTCTCTTGGACACTCAAAGTTTCTTGGTGCACTTTGGCATTGGATCAAGAAAGGCAAAGGAGGCAAAGAGGAAGTAGAGATCAAGAAAGGAAGAGCGGGATCAAGGCAAAGAGGAAGTAGAGATCAAGAAAGGAAGAGCGGGATCAAGAAGCTACAACAGGTTCTTTGTAGGTATTGATTTGAATGTGTGTTTTCCTTGATAGATTTGGCATGCATGGTATTTCATGTGGTTCTTTGTTGTTATGGTATGGGTTTTACCAGGAGTTGCAGTGTTTTCAACCTAGCCTTACCATTTTCTGATAGCCATGGTGTGATGGGGATCTCATGTTTTGGTTGAGTTGGATTGTCGAATGGATTTGAAACTAAGTGAGACGGATCTTCAAAAGTAATAACACATGGCATAGTGATCCCAAAACCGGAGTATGGATTGTAGTAAAGACATTGGCCTAGTGACCCCTGAACCAGACTGTGGGTTGCGGTAAAGCCAATTATTATGTGCCTCGGTGGGCCTAGGAATCCTATACTGGCTAATGGAGGGATATACCGTAAATCCTAGAGGTGGTTTCCCTTGATTAGGCCTAGGAATCCTTGCCAGTGAATGGTGGGATATATGGTAAAGCCTAGAGGGTGTAGTCTCAGTTTAGGGTCTAGTGATCCCTGGACCAGACTGTGGATTACGGTAAAACCTAAGAGACTAGGAGACAGGAAAATTCCTCACGGTGTAGGTGGAGAAATCCAGTGGAGTCCATGCTTGTTTTGGCCTAGTGATCTGGTAGAGATCATGGTAAAGCCTTTTATTACATGTTCATTTTTTTTGTGTAGTGATCCAGTGTGGATTCCAGTAAAGCCTGGTTTTCATTGATGAGGGTGAGGTGGTTTAGCCTCGGGATGCCCTGGTTGTTTATTTTGGTTTGAGTCCCACATTCATGGTTGGAATATGGTACAGGGGTGATTGGCTTAAGAGAGATTTGGCTCAACCAATCTATGGTCAGGTGGAACATGGTAGTCCCATCCCGAGTTGGCTTTTGAATTCATTAATAAGAGGTTCTTTACTTGGTATCTTATGCGTAAATGTATTGGTTTATATGTGGATTCTATGGCTGATGTATCATTGACATTTCTATTTTTATTATGTTGGTTATAAGCATGTATTATGACAGTGATGATGTATGGCTCTCCTCATGTTTTGATTTGTGAATGAATGAACAATGTATCTATGACCTAATAAATGATAATGACACTAATGATATAAGGGAACAATGCTTTTTACCAATTCTCAGATAGGTATGAGACCGCTATGCTCAGACCTATTGTTTAAACTTGTAGATTACATGTTTGTGACATGTTTGAAGAAATGTTTGTCATGTCTAGTAGGGGTCCACTCTAGACCTTGTGTTTTTGCAAATGCATCATTATTATGTTGTGTAAATTCATTTCTGAAAGTGTCATTGAGTTATGGGAAATGACATTGAATCTGGGCCTGAAAAAGTGGCACAAATCCTAGAGTCATAGGCATAGGTTTGAGGAGAAAAGTCCCCAGACGCATGCATAACCATGTTGTGGGAGTGTCTAGAGCCTCCTGGATGCATGTATGTCCCTATTAAGGTAGCGTCCGAGGGTTTAATGGTCTAAAACTTCAGTTGGTCTCAAGGGTTGGTTACCTGAGTGGTTGGGATGGATCCTGGGAGTTCTTTTGCTAATGTGGAAGGTTTATGTGGTGTTTTTTCATCGATTCCACTTCCTTAAGGTCACCTAGGAGGTTGAATCCCATTATAGTGGCTTCTCGTCGTATATTTACCCTGGTTGGCCGGTTACTTGGGTAGATGTGGGATGAGGGTGTCACATAGTATGGGTTGGCTAAGAATCAATACTGCTAGGAACCAAGGAATTATAGTTGCAACATAATTCCCTCTTTCTCTTAGCAATTCCCATAAAATCATCCATGTTTTTCACATACTTTAATGGCAACAAAATTTATGGAAACAAAATCATAGAAAAGAAGAAAAAGAGTAATAATGAACAACAGAGTTGTGATAACCCTTTTTCTACCCCTCTTCTTAATGTCACTATGAATTGTAATTCATGTAAATATTGTTGAAATGTAAACAATGATTGGGCTAGAGGGGTACACATAGATTTAGAGGTTTGAGGAGGAGGAATTACTTGGGAAGTGATTAATATTAAACTATTTCATTAAATATGAAACCAATTCCTCAACTACGAAATAATGGCCTACCCAATAGGGAGGGAGGTGGTGTATAGGTTCCCTGAGATCATAATGAATCTCATACCACCTCTTCCTTTGAGGAGTGTGTTGGTGTGGTCAACATGCAAGAGGGGGATGAGGGTCAGAGGAAGGAAAAATTTCGACGCGAAAATAAAATAATAGATAGTACGAGGAAACATACAAATAGACGGGTGTGAGACATGTATGCTATGATTTGCCTAAAAGAACGTGATAGAGCTTAATGAAGGAATTTATATGTGTAGGAGAAAATCACATTGACGATAATGGTCCAAAGTGAAAATAAAGAAGAGCAAGTGGACACACTAAGTGAGTACTCTAGATTCTTGTGGTGTTTAACAGGTGGAAACCCTAAGTGCTCTAGATTCTTGTGGTGCCTAAAAGTTGGAGACATGTTGTGCTATGGAATTTGGTGGGTTAGTAGGTGGAGACATTGTGGACTCTGGAATCATGTAGAAATTAAGTTCATGGAGACATTGTGGGCTCTACATACCTGTAGTTTTTGGTTGGTGGAGACATTTGTACTACATACTTTTAGTTAGTAGGTGGAGACATTGTGTGCTCTGGATTCCTATGAGATATGGTTGAATTGTGTTAGTATGAATTCTATTTTGAGAACTTAACTCTTAAAACTCTGAATCTAGCTAGGGGGTGGTCAACTGTAATAAATATTGCAGTGTAGTCGTCCTATCGTTGGGTGGAGAGTTGAAGTCCCTCCCTCAATTTCTAGTCATTGAATTTGATAAGATAAGTGTATCTACTTGTGTATATGTTATACTGTGAATATTGAATGATGTTTCTATGTGTTATGATAGTGAATGTATTATCACTGCTAATGGAGGAATGTGTTATTCCTATTTATTCACAATGAGATGTTATATGTACGTTATCATGGTTATGAGCGACTTGGAGACATCTGTGTTTTTTTACACTTCATTGAGTCACAAAGATTTTTACATGGTCTTCAATGAATGCTTGATGTTCCAAACAAAATTGTTATAATGTGTGAAGTTCATTGTTTGGCATGTTATGGATCTCATGGTTTTTTGAACTATCTAAGACTATTGATTGTATTTTCTCGTAAAGGACTAATGATGTTGTAATTTATGATTTATCAATGGATATATAGTATTGTGTGGAACCAATTATGTGGTCTAATATGATGTTATTGTGCTTGAATTTACAGAGTAGTTGATCCAGGATGATCTCATTAGATCAGTTTCACAGGTTCATGGTCAATGTTCAGTATCATCGTCAGCATTCAATTCCGTGTCGTCGTTAGAATTCAGTGTCGCCAGTTTCGATAGTGTTGTTTATGGTTCAGGTTGTTCAGTTGATATGGTTTTGTACCTGGCTGTCGACATGTGTTTGTCATCAATTCCGCCAAGATTTGGTCGACGACAAGTGTTTTTCATTTGCCTCGTAGGTTTGGTTGTCGACAAGTGTTCATCGACAGTTCCACCAGGGATGATCATCGACATGGGTGTGTCATCCATTGTAGGGTTCGATAGGGTTCGTCATCGTGTGTTGTCATCACAAAATAAGCTTTGTCAACGATATGTATTTGGGTTTTATGTCACATTGTGACAATGTGTTGTACATGGGTTTTAAAAAACAAAATGTAATCCTAAACATAATACACATAACCTTAAACCTAAACCTAAGTTCGAAACCCTAACCAAATTAAATTATATTTCTATGTATCAAAAAATACATAAAAACCTATTTGCCTAAGTCTAAAACCCTTTGTATTAGCTCTCGGGCTATGTTAACATGTTGAAATACATTAAAAAACAATATAAATTACAAACCACAGGTCCTAACCACCACCTCTAACTGCGTGGGGTTCTAACCGCTACAGAGACATGTGATCAGTTGCATGTAAACTGTCGGAGTTGTTAACCATCGGGCTTGCAGTTAACCGCAACATCAAACAATGAGCGGGTTGTAACATGTGAACAGGGCTCGGGGTTTCACCGCAGAGTTTAGCATTGACTGCAGTCAGTATTCACTGCGTGGGGAGTTAATCAGGGACCGTGGCATGTGACAGATTTCAGTCTAACCGCAACCATGTCAAAGGAAATCCACCAAGGTAAGTTGTGACTGTCAGGAGAAACATGGGCACATGCAAACAGTTAGCGCATCGATCGTCGGAACCACCGGGGAAGTCCATGGAGGTGACAGCTAATGGTTAGACCACCACCTATTCACATGGTTGGTCAACCTCCTTCGCCCGGTCAGTAAGCCGACAGCGACTAGGGGCTTATCCAATGTTATTTTGGGTTTTATTATGGTTTTTTGTTAAATAATTAATTCGAGTACCATGGAAGCCATCTTATGTGTCCTTTCACAACTAGACCGAGGCTCAAACTCATCCAGAACGCAACCAATTCATCTTGAATTTAGACAAAGAAGGTTTGAATGTACCTGTAGCCTATAAGAGGTGGTGTTTGTTCATTGAACAGAAGATTAGTGGTTTTGGATTTTGTATGAAGGTTCTGGAGGTCATAGGTAGTTTTGTTTTTAGTGTAACAGGAGCATCTGAAGTCGGAATTGGGAACCGTGATAGGCATTGGAAAGATGGTTCAGAGAGCTTCCTTTTGACAGTGATCAAAAGTGCTTGCGTGAACATTCAATCTAGGCTATTCTCTGTGTAATCAAACTCCTTGGTTTTAATCCTAATAAAGCAGTCACCCATCTTGAAAGTGGACCCGAAGATGTAGTCCATCAGGGACGAACTCTGTAATCAAATTTTCTATCTGGTATCGTTGTGTTTTTACTATTTTCACTTCTGTTATGTATCTTACTTATGTTTAATCAACTGTCGTAAAGTATTCTTCTCAAGCAGTTTTCTTTGATTTCCGCACTTTCAGCTAACATTCAATTCATTAATGGTTAATCAATTCTACATTAGTTTTACTCTATGATCATTTTAGATCATATAATTTGGTATCAGAGCAGGTTGAATTTGTAGAATTTGTCATTGAATGTTAACCAGGTCAAAGTTGGAATGAGGAGAAGGAATCCTTGTGTAGATTGATCCAGAGATTGGAAAGCGACGAGTCGTTCATAAGTCGACCATGACAGGATCTAATGCAGGTGAAAACACTGAAACCAAGATGAGTGATGAACAATTTTAGCAAGAATTCTTGACTATGTAGCAGATGTTGGGAGAATTGTACAAAGACAAGAAGGCGAGAGATGCATCTTCTTCTTCAAAGACATCGAATAAGGACAAAGGTAAAGGCAAGGATGATAAACCAGCTTCACCTCCATCATCCCCATCATCCTCTTATTCTTCTTCTTCTTCTAGTGCAAAATCTGAAACGGAAAAGAAACCTAAGAAAATATCTCTTTTGAAACTTGATGTGAAATTTGAGTTACCTATTTATGATGGTGAAATGAATCCTGAAAGCCAGATAACAAGATTAAGCAGTTAGAAGTGTATTGTCGCATTCAGAACATTTTTAACAATAAAACAAAAATTCAGTTAGCTACACTTAGAATGGGGGGAACATCTTTAATCTGGTGGGAAAGTAAAACTCAGATAGATGTAAAGCGAAAAGGAAAAGTCATCTCCTCATGGTCTAAGTTTTTAAAAGCTCTTAGGAAACAATTCTATCCTTTAGGATACATGTAGCAAGTTGCTATTGATTGGCGAGGATCTGAGGCAAGGTAAAGGGCAGAGTGTTCAGGAGTTTAATCAGGAATTTAGAAAGAAAGCATTGGCGCTTGGTATTTCATTGGATACACATGAAACTTTGTTAAAATACATCGGCAATTTACATTCATATTTGCAGCATACATCATTGATGTTTAATCCTGATGATTTTGATGACATGTGTGTTTAGGCCATACATATTGAATTAGGTAGCAAACCATTCAAGTTTTCATCGCAGTCATCCAAAGAGTTGGAAATCAAAGATTCCAATGACAGTAAGGGGAAGAACAATTCGAAGAGAAAGAAATCAGTGATAGTTCAAAAGGAAAGACCTACTTTTTCTCATTGCCAAAGAATCGTTCATGATGAATTGAAGTGTTGGAAGCTTCATCCAGAACGTAAGCACAAAAAGTTCCTTAAGGAGAAGGATGAAAAGAAGGTAATTGCAACAGTCCAGCAAGATCTAGGTTCAGATTCAGGTGATGAAAGGAGGATAAGTGCTATGGTTACGACAGGTAAAACTTCTGACATTGGTTCAATTTTGAAAACTATTGCATTTTCATCAAACATAAATCCTTCAAATGAGGATAAAAGAGTTGAATTGTTTAACATAAGGATAACTTCTAAGCATACAAAGATAGATACAATGTTTGACAGTGGATCAAAGTCAAATTTAATCTCTAAATATTTAGTTAAAAGTTTGGGTTTGGAAACACGGAATCATCCAAGACCTTACCCATTAGGATGGATAAATAAATCAACTCGGATAAAAGTCACAAAACAATGTCGATTAATATTTTTCATTACAGCTAATTACATTGATGAAGTGGAATTAGGTGTGGTTTCAATAGACATATGTGGAGTTGTCTTAGGAAGTCCTTATCTTTATGATCTTGATGTAGTATTTTACAGGAGAGAATATAAATATCACCTTAAGAAAGATGGGGTTGAATTTATTGTCAGGGCACATCAAAGTCAAAATCATTTGAATATTAATGCTAATCCGATAAAGTGATTAATAAGTTCAAATAAAATATTTGTAATCATGTGTGTAAAGGAACAACATAAGAGTCAACATGATGTTTGTTCAAGTTATGAGTCTCAGCTTAAATATAGTTTGATCAAAGAGATAGAAACTATTCTAGTTCTATGTAAAACCAAACATCTTACTCATAAGCAGGGAATACAACATGAATTACAGTTTGTGTCTAAAGCTCCTCTTGCTAATGTCAGAATGAATCAATTTAGTCCAAGTTTATAAATTAATAGTTATAGGGATATAGGTCAGCATTGGGGAAAGTCAGTGTTAAATTTCTCTTATATTATGTCACCATTTCATGTTTCGAACAATTTGGAAACCTCTTTTCAAGTGGAGAGGAAACCTATTTGTTTTCATATCCAAGTCTTTTCTAAAGCAGTGTCAAAGTATCTAAGGGAAACTTATGCATCAGGGGAAGTGTTAATCAATTGAAACATCATTTAATGAATAAGGAAAAAGTGATTCAAGCAAATCAACAGCTAATTCAATACTTTCAAAGACAAACTAAGTTGCAACAATTTTCACCTTACAGTTTGATGGGTTTATGGTAGCAAATTCACTTAGTAATCTGGAAACAAGAAAGTATGTCAAGTCAAGAACCTAGCTTGATGTCAAAAACATCTTTGATTGTCTCTGTTATTTCGCAAAATAGATTGTTAATACATGTTGATGGTATTGAACAATATCTTGTAGAGATTGTTTTCAAAGATGATTATGAATCACTAACTCATGGTTCTTCGTGGAAAGAAATCAATTGCCATGTTCATAACAGGTTTTTTTATCATCGTCGCAAGTTGTACATCTTGCAAATGGATGGAACAGGTCACCGACTCAAAATGTGCCATGGTTAGCATTATCAGGGTCATCACTTGTAGATGTTTGATCAAATGTATTGGTATATCATTAGGTCAAGCTGGAAAGTGAGGGAGCTCTACCCTCATGTTGAAGCCCCGAAAATCGGGTCGACAACAAGGGGGATACCCGCCCGGTCCGAACCTTGGTTGGCAGCTCCTTATCCGTTTGGTATAGCGGGTCCGACTGGGGATAATGGGACCAGTTTCCCAATCTAAGGGTGTGTGTGTGTGCAGAGTTGGATGATGCTGATCTAAGAGTTCTAATCTAAGCTACTTTAATCTAGTTCTATGCTATTGTAATCTGATGAAAACAGCACATCTAATCTAAGCTAACTCGGGATGTATTTCTTCTATTATGCGATCTAAAGAGATTTCAAATAATAACTGGTAATAAAGATCATTCAGCTATCATAAGAATGGAAATCAGTTAAGATGAACCACTTTGCATAAAAAGTTAGGCAAAAGAGTTGTGAATAGCATATCGCATAATAAGTTATTCATATATCAAACATAAATAAATGACTCCACCGTACAAAAGTGCCAAATGGTAACTCAAACATTCATGCAATAACATATAAACAAATAAAAACTGTATATCACTTTAAGAATATAAGCAGAAATGGCCAAGAGATAAAAGTACCATTTATGACTGGTCCTACTCATAAGCTTCAAGCAACAATGATTTATCTCTACTTGTTCTAATATCTACCAAGAGTACAGAAGTGCAACATCAGTAGCAGATATCAAATGCAAACATTAATAAACCTTGATCCATTCATTCATCAAAACCTCCTCTGAGGGTGCAGAAGTGCATGTTCTGAGGACAAGTTTTTGACAAATTTCTGGACCCTTCTCTAAATGCAAGAGAAGGGTTTAAATATTGCTAACTAAATAACTTAATTACATAAATTTAGGATACGGTTTAAATGACCGCCCTTTACCTAAACAAACTTATTTCTAAAAATTGAATCTAATTCCTAACTATTTCTGCATTTTCTCCTTAATGTTGCAAGCATGCAACATTTGCCTAGGAAGAGTCGGCTGGTTGTTTTCTGCTTTTGCTTGAGCTACGCAAATAGAAATGGCAAGCGCTGGCACCACTTTCTAGTAAACTAGAAGATATTTTTGGGAATCATCCTCTGGCTGGGTGAATTTACTGCGTATATACTTGGTAACAACCCAAATTTCTCTCAAATTGCTTCTGCTTTTGCTATCTTGGTTTCTGGACTCGTGGATGACTAAGCAAATTAGGGACTTTGCTTTCTGAACAATTTTCTTAGCGATGCGCGATTAGCGCTAGGCGCTAATCGCGCATCGAAAACTGCCTCTGTTCTTTGATCCGAGCCTTTCTGGTGCGTTTTCCACCTTTAGCGTTTTTCCCTTTACTGGGCATAAGCTTTCAGAATTTTGTAAACATGCTGCTTTTGTGAGATTTTGACCTTGAGTGTCGAATTGCCTATTGATATCAGCATCTGTTCAGTAATACTCTGAAATCTGCGTTTCTGTTGCATGCGATATCCGTTTATGAGGACATCTCTTCTCTGTTCTCCGAGCACTGACGCTTTCCCTTTTTCCTTAGATATTTCCTGCACATTGCTTCATGTTGTTTCCTGTTTTTTATTCCTACAGTTCACGCAAAGGAAAAGAGTAATGATAATAAATTTTGACACGAAAGCTCTAAGCTCTACGAATGTATAAAATCATGACACCCATAGTGAACTGACTCTTCGAAAAACACAAAACTGTCCTTCATGAATACTTTGGCGTACATTCATTAATTTCTTTTAAGGCGTGCGCCCGATTTTTTGGTTTAGGGACAGCTTTTCTTGAATGCTGAGCCGAGGAAAATTTGCGATGGGTGATTTCTGCGACTCGCATCGCAGCATCGCGGATCGCATTATCAAGATGTGTCATTGCAGAGTTTCCTGATCAGTTTATCACAGAATCGCAGCATCGCGCTTATCGCAAGATCGCAGATCGCGCTTATCGCAAGATCGCAGATCGCGCTTATCGCAAGATCGCAGATTGTTGCAATTTGTTAAGTTATTGTGTGTTGTTTATGCGATGTTGCGATATGCGATGTTGCGATATGCGATGTCGCATATCGGCCATCGGAGATTTGTTTCATTTATGGGCGCTTCTTAATGTATGCGATGCGATGAATTTCGCGTCGCTTCTTCGCAGTTTTTTATTGTGCTCATAAAGAAATGTTTTACTCTTCTCCGTGCGATATATTTTAAGGAGTATAATACAAAAAAAAATTATAATTTTTTTTGAATTTTTTACTAAGGGTCCCCACTTCTTTAGTGTTATTGCTAATACTTAAAGAAGGAGGGGGGTTGTTGGTGGCCACAACAATGGCGATTCACTTGGAAGAACCAGTTATCTCTGCTTTTCTATTGAATTTTTTAAACTTCCAAAACGGAAAAATTTTCATAAATCTAAACTTTGTTATGGACAGATAGAGTACATTATGCCTTATTCTATCAATGATATTTTGTTTCAACCTCTTTCTATTCTAATTGTTTGCTTCCTCAGGCTTGTCCTTGTATTTATATCAGCCATTACTTGGTCTTGTAAAGATAAAATAAAGTCTTCTCTATGTGCTAGCTTTAAAATATGCTCGTTTGCCGTAGGTAGAGCCTCTGCTGCCAGCAGGCGTCCATAGCCTCGACAGGGTTACCTGTTACCTAACAATGATCCTTTATCCTGTTTAAGGTTATCTACAATCTTCAAAGAAAAATCCGCATTGACACTTTTTCCTTTTTTATTCTTAAAGAACAATGTCTTGGTTTGGTAGCCAAATTATGACACAGTCATTCACTTGATTTACACTTTTGCTGAACAAGCTTGCTCGTGATGAGACCCCTTGTCTTTTGATTTCAACAATCTTGAGTCATTGCCCTGTTTTGATGGACAGTGTTTGGCAAAGTCAGCAAAGTTATAATATCTATGATCATGATAAGCTGGCTCGTGATGAGACCTCTTATTCTTTGAGATATAGTGTTTCTTGGATTGTCCCTCTGAATGCTGTAATTTTCTTTAACAAGGAGGAAATCATTGTTTTCCTTAAGAAAGCTCTGGACGACAATAATAGAGTTTGAAAACAACAGTTTTACAAAGAATCTTTATTTTGTTATTGATACCTTTCATTGTGCTGACATAAAACAATTTCTTCGCTAAAGGTTGCTTTCATCAAATTTTTTGAAGTTGAAACTAGTATCATATCTAGGCTAAAGTTTTTAACTGTATCTGTCAATAATAAAGATCAGATTTTCAAAAATTTTCTATTTATACAAGCGAAAAGCTCAAAATCTGAAAGAGAATTGGTGTCTTTTCGTGAATACCAATAGTAACCATTTACAACTGGTTTTATTATGAAAAAGAAAAGAAAAATAAAACTATTCTACAAAATAGAAGAATAATCTTCTATGGAAAATATATTTTAAGGATTTGTCCATTAACAGGCAAAGAATCCCTTCTACCTACTAAATCCTGTAAGACAAACGTTGATGGACCTATGACTTCAACAATCTGAAAAGGACCAAGCCACATCTTTTGAAATTTTGTATGTTTGCCCTTTTCTTCATGAGCCTTATCCCATTTTAAAACTAAATCTCCCATCTGAAAATTTTTTCTGGTCATTATGTTTGAATCAAAAGAGGATTTTATTAGCGCTTGATGATGAGCATGGGTTTTATTAGCTTGTTCTCGTTGCTCTTCTAATTTGATTATTTTCATTTGTCTTAGTTGTATGGAGGAAGTAGGTACTTCATCAATGTATTTTATTAAAGACAAAGAGGGAATGACTAAGTGAGTTGGAAGAACCACTTCTTTCCCATAAACTAAATTAAAGGGGGAAGTGCCGATCAAAGCTTTTTTTGTTATTCTATCTGCCCATAAAGAATTTACAAAAGCTTTATGCCAATTCGTTTGGTTCTGGTCAACTGTTCTTTTAATAATCCTGATTAGGTTTTTATTTGTTGACTCAGCTAACCCATTACCTTGCGGATAGTAATTGGCCAAATATTTTAGTTTGAACCCTCTTTTAAGTGAAAACTCAGTCATTGCATTTCCAGAAAAGTATGATGCATTATCAAACATTAAAGCCGTTGGCAATCCAAACCTAGTGATTATAAATTGATCTATGAATTCGATAATATTTTCAGAATTAGCCGTCTTGAGAGGAACTGCCTCTACCCATTTAGTAAAATAATCTGTTGCCGTGAGGATGTACCTATGTTGTTTAGAAGAGTGAGGAATGATCTCACCTATTATGTCCAAGCCCCACTGACTGAATGGTTGCTCGATGTTTACCGGTTGTAGTGGCAGGACGGCTTCTTTTGTCTTCCAGCAGTAGTTTGGCAGACTTGACATTTCCTCACGTAACTGTGTGAATCTTTGAACAGCGTAGGCCAGTAATATCCTGCACGTAAAATTTTATGTGCAGTAGCATCTCCAGCATAGTGTCCGCCTACTGGTCCATCGTGGAGTTCCTGTAAAACTTTTTCAGCTTCAGTTTTTTCAAGACATCTAAGAAAAACAGAATCATAATTCTTTCTAAAAAGAATATCATTTATGAGCTGATATTGTTTAGCTTTCAATCTCAGAGCTCTTTTCTTAGTGTGATCCAGGTGTGATGGAGCATACCCGTTATTAAGATAATAAATGATATCAGCATACAATGATTCTGCATCGTTTAGGCTTACCTCATACATTTGTATCTCTTCGAATGAAATTTCAGAGATTTGCGATGCTCCAGCCAACATTTTGCAGAAGCCTTGACCTCTTACAATGCTTGCTGGTTTAATCTCAAGGTCGTATTCCTGTAAAGCAGTGATCCAATTTGCTCTTTTCTCGCCCATATCCTTCTGTACTAAAAGATTTCTTACCGCTGGAAACAATACTATGATCTTAGTATGGGTTTTAAGTAAGAAAGGTCTGAAATATTTGACCGCTTTGAAAACAGCATAGGCCTGTTTTCCACGTCTGAATAATTGAGTTCAGCACCTTGTAAATTTGAGCTAAAAAACGCAATTGGATCTTCCGCTTTTTCTTGATTCGCTTGAGTTAGAATCACAGCATATGATTTCTCTGAGGCAAATGTATATAAAACAAAAGATTCTGAAAAATTCGGGGTTGCTAAATATGGAGCATTAATAATAGCTTGTTTGATCAGGTTGAATGCTTTATGTTCATCATGACCCCATTTGAAATTCGAATTCTTTTTAATCATGGTTTGCAAAGGAGGCACAATTCGTGAAAAATATGGGACAAATCTCTTTACAAAATTGATTTGACCAAGGAATGATTGCATGGTTTTTTTATTATGAGGTAGAGATATTTCAGAGATTTCTTTGATTCTGTCAGGATCAATGTGAATACCGGATTTTGACACTATGAATCCTAGAAGTTTTCCTTCACTTAATGCGAAAAAAGATTTCTTTGGGTTAAGTGAAATCCCATACCTTAAACATCGTTGAAATATTTGTTTTAAATCTTTGAGATGGTCGCTTCGCTTCTTGGAGTACATTGTTATATCATCCAAATAAATTACTACAGATTTATTGACTAAACCCTTAAATGCGATGTCCATGGATCTTTGAAATGTAGCGCCGGCATTAATTAAACCAAATGGCATCTTCCGATATGCATATGTGCCCCATTTAGTTCTGAATGTGGTTTTCAACTGATCATCGGGATGCACCAGCACTTGATTATATCCTGAAAATCCGTCCAAGAAAGACATCAATTCTAAGCCTGCTACTGCCTGTAATATCTGTTCCATAGGTGGAAGAGGAAAATTGCCTTTTTGACAGGCTTTGTTAAGATTGCGAAAATCGATACAGATTCTAATATCTCCGTTTTTCTTTCTAACGGGTACCATATTGGAGACCCATTTGGAATGTCTGACGGGGAAAATTATTCTGGCTTTTAATAACTTATTTAGCTCAGTTTATATCTGAGTTTCTAAATTCAGGTGGATCTTTCTCAGTTTTTGTTGGACAGGTTTTTCGTTGTCAATCATAGGAATAGTATGCTGAATGATAGAAGTGTCGTACGTCTTCAGCTCATCGTAATTCTAGGCAAAAACATTTTTATATTGTCTCAAAAGACGAATATATGCTAGTTTTTCTTCAGGGGCTAGGCCTATGCCTAGATTAACGTTTTGTGGTTTATCCTCGGTTCCTAGGTTTACTAATTCGTAATTCGGAGTTGGACTGTAGAGCTTTGAATTGGTATACCTTTTAAACTGACTTTTCAAATCGTATAAGTCTTCTAACTTAACCACCGATTTAGGTATAGCATTATCAGTGCTATTTTGTTGTATCTGCCGATTGTGATGGTCTTCGTCAATTATCTGATTGGAGTAGGATCCTTCAGAAGTGAGGAAATTTACAATATCAGGATCATCATTGAATACTCTCCAATTTGTAATGTTGTCAGGGATGGACGGTCTAAAGATTAATTCTATTGAGAATTTATCTGGACTAAAGTCTTCGGAGGGAATAAGCCTAGAGGCTATGTTAGCCAAAAGGTCTGCGCTTGCGTTTTGGAGTCTCGGGATTGAAGAAATATTAAATGCTATGAAATGCTCAGTCAGATCTTGTACTAAAGATTGATAGTGTTTTAAATGACCTGATAGGCAATGTATAGTGTTATGTACCTGTTTGACGATAATATCAGAGTCTTCGAAGACTTGAAGATACTTGACGTTTAACCTGATTACTTTGTATAGGCCTTGCACCAAGGCCTCATATTCTGTTGTATTGTTTATGCAATTGAATTCAAGTCTACACGTAAGCATGATCTTGTTTCCTTCTGGACTAATCAAAACGCATCCTGCTCCTGCTCCTTCGTTAGATTTAGAGCCATCGAAATATAATTTCCAAAACAAAGATGTATTTACAGGTTTATCTACAAAATTAACACACTTTGAACTATCAGTTTGGGAAAAAATTTCGACTTGGGACAAAACTAAATTTTCTAAGTAAGGTGATCTGTGAGCATTGAAATTACCGAGAAAAGAATCTACCGAGTAATTGCCTATGATACTGCTGTTATACGATACTGCTTCGTTTTCTCCCTCTAATTCCGTTACTATGTACTTCTGGTGTAACTCTCATTCAACCTTTATTTGATTCGGTTTACCGTTGTAGGGTAACCACATGTGCGACCAGTCAGTTGCAAAGTATCCATGGAGTTTCTCGGACCAATCCCTGCTAAGAATTAAGCCATAGAATTCTGGGATATCAGCCACTAGAATGTCAATAACCTGACATACCTTCGGGTTAGATGACAATCTTATGGTTACTTGATTAATTTCACCAATCAATTCGACTTGGGATCGATCAAGCTGAACTATGCGCACTGCGGATTTTTGTGGTTGAACATTTAACTTAGCACATATTTATCTGGGTAAAATATTCGATGAAGCACTGGAATCTACCAAACAATTGTGCACATTTTTATTGAAAATTTCGTAAGTGAGAAGAAACGGGGGAGTGTGAGATCTTGATCTTCCTCCAATCAAGGCGATATCATTTGGATCAATCTTATTGATCGCGTTAGTTGGAGGTCTTCCCATGTTGTGGGAAGCTTGAGAGAGTACAGCGGCAGGCAAAGGTACAATAGGCACGGCATGTAATCCTTTCATCATTATCTTCTGTTGATGCTTCAATTTGCTCAATTCATAAAGGGTAATATTAGCCCTAGTATTTTTCATGTCATCAATAATATTGTACTCCATTTCATCCGACACTATCAGTGTTTTTGATGGAGTTGTTTGATCTTCTTGGACTGGGCTAGATTGAGTCGCTTTAGTGGTTGTTTTCTTTGTTGCGACTTTATCTTTTGTTGTAGGGCTTGCGCTCCTCTTCTTAGGGGTAGTTTGGGGAGGATCAAGTTGATTTATACTTCGTGTGCTAACCAGAAATACTTCTTGATATTCTTCTTGTGGGAGGATGAAATCCCACATTCCTTGTAATTCCACAACTTCTTTGTCATCGGTCTGCCCTTCAGTGGCACTTTCTTCTTCTTCCTCTTCCTCAGTTTTAGCATTGGAGATGGCGTTGGGTGGTTTTGCATCTGTTGAAGGACCTCTTTTAAAAGCTCTGTAGGGCTTTTTTAAGGAAGTTTATGTTACTTGTTTTTTTATGCCAACCATCTCATTAGACATGGTTTTTAATACTTTCTGCAATCCTTCCAAATCGAAAGGGTCTTTTGTTTGTTTCTTCTTGGAGTCTTCCTTGAAGGTGACTTTTTTAGACTTTCGTTCCTCTATCGCGGATCTCTTTTCCAGGGCTATTATGTGTTTCTCTACTGCTATCGCCTCTGTCATGTTTTCAACTAAGGTTGTTTTATTTTCTCTATCCACGAAGATTGCTATGTTTGATGGTAAAGCAGTAATATACCATTCACATCGTACTTCTTTGCTGGGTTGGGAAGCAGTGGGAATTTTGTTGAGAATTTTATTGAACCGTAAATCGAAATCTTTGATAGGTTCTTTAGCTTGGGCCTTAAGATTGGATAGGTCATTGATTAACGTTGCCATTGATCTGTCATCACCAAACTTGATAAGGAATTGATTCTGGAAGATATCCCAACTTGTGATAGACCCGGAGGGTAATGAAAAATACCATGACCCGGCTGTCCCTTGTAGCGTATGGGGAAAAAGCCGAACAACAACATCTTCGTTAGTAACTCCGTTGAGATCGATAGAAAGCATGAAATTGTTTATGTGTTCTTCTGCTAGCATGCCTGCTTCTGGATTGAATTTGGGCAGCCATTTCTCAGGATGGGCTGGTATTTGACTCAAGGGCACGGGCATTAAAACTGCCCCAGGGTTGTTCCATGGAGACTGGGCCATCGTTGAGCTGCTAGTAGAGAAAAGTACAGAAGATGATCTCTGTGGCGGGGAAGATGAGGATACTATGATCATAGATGATTGAAGAGGGGTTGTGGGAGTTCCGGTGTATGGATGGATGATGGTTTGGAATGGAGGTGTGGGTGGTTGACTTCGCGGTGAGGTAATTGAAATGGGCGATGTAGACGAAAGAGTCTCACTGTCAGACTCTTGTGGTGATTTCCTCGCTCTTTTCCTGGTGGGAAGAGGCAACTCAGTTGGCTGGATGCCAAATTTTTCACTTTTTATCCTGGTTAGGGGATGAGAAGGATTGTATTGCGAAGTCACACTGCTTTGAGATTTATTAGACCTCTGAGGAGAAATGGAAAATCCCTGAAGTTTGTGAATCAGAGATTCAACTCCAGGGGGTTTAATGATAGATTGGTCTGAAATATCAGGGTGTGTAGTAGCGATTGATACTCGAGCGACTTCTGACTATGGATTTAAATATACTGAAGAAGTCGGGGGAGATGATGAGGGTGTTTTACTCTCATAATGGTATTTAGATTTTGATTTAAGTGCCATTCATAGTTCAGGCCCTCCTTCTAGTGCCAAATATGTTGAAGCCCCGAAAATCGGGTCGACAGCAAGGGGAATACCCGCCCCGTCCGGACCTTGATTGGCAGCTCCTTATCCGTTTGGTATAGCGGGTCTGATTGGGGATAATGGGACCAGTTTCCCAATATAAGGGTGTGTGTGTGTGCAGAGTTGGATGATGCTGATCTAAGAGTTCTAATCTAAGCTACTTTAATCTAGTTCTATGCTATTGTAATCTAATGAAAACAGCACATCTAATCTATGCTAACCCGAGATGTATTTCTTCTATTATGCGATCTAAAGGGATTTCAAATAATAACTGGTAATAAAGATCATTCAGCTATCATAAGAATGGAAATAAATTAAGATGAACCACTTTGCATAAAAAGTTAGGCAAAACAGTTGTGAACAGCATATCGCATAATAAGTTATTCATATATCAAACATAAATAAATGACTCCACCGTACAAAAGTGCCAAATGGTAACTCAAACATTCATGTAATAACATATAAACAACTAAAAACTGTATATCATTTTAAGAATATAAGCAGAAATGGCCAAGAGATAAAAGTACCATTTATGACTGGTCCTACTCATAAGCTTCAAGCAACAATGATTTATCTCTACTTGTTCTAATATCTACCAAGAGTACAGAAGTGCAACATCAGTAGCAGATATCAAATGCAAACATTAATAAACCTTGATCCATTCATTCATCAAAACCTCCTCTGAGGGTGCAGAAGTGCATGTTCTGAGGACAAGTTTTTGACAAATTTCTGGACCCTTCTCTAAATGCATGAGAAGGGTTTAAATACTGCTAACTAAATAACTTAATTACATAAATTTAGGATACGGTTTAAATGACCGCCCTTTACCTAAACAAACTTATTTCTAAAAATTGAATCTAATTCCTAACTATTTCTGCATTTGCTCCTTAATGTTGCGAGCATGCAACATTTGCCTGGGAAGAGTCGGCTGGTTGTTTTCTGCTTTTGCTTGAGCTACGCAAATAGAAATGGCAAGCGCTGGCACCACTTTCTAGTAAACTAGAAGATATTTTTGGGAATCATCCTCTGGCTGGGCGAATTTACTGCGTATATACTTGGTAACAACCCAAATTTCTCTCAAATTGCTTCTGCTTTTGCTATCTTGGTTTCTGGACTCGTGGATGACTAAGCAAATTAGGGACTTTGCTTTCTGAACAATTTTCTTAGCGATGCGTGATTAGCGCTAGGCGCTAATCGCGCATCGAAAACTGCCTCCGTTCTTTGATCCGGGCCTTTCTGGTGCGTTTTCCGCCTTTAGCGCTTTTCCCTTTACTGGGCATAAGCTTTCAGAATTTTGTAAACATGCTGCTTTTGTGAGCTTTTGACCTTGAGTGTCGAATTTCCTATTGATATCAGCATCTGTTCAGTAATACTCTGAAATCTGCGTTTCTGTTGCATGCGGTATCCGTTTATGAGGACATCTCTTCTCTGTTCTCCGAGCATTGACGCTTTCCCTTTTTCCTTAGATATTTCCTGCACATTGCTTCATGTTGTTTCCTGTTTTTTATTCCTGCAGTTCACGCAAAGGAAAAGAGTAATGATAATAAATTTTGACATGAAAGCTCTAAGCTCTACGAATGTATAAAATCATGACACCCATAGTGAACTGACTCTTCGAAAAACACAAAACTGTCCTTCATGAATACTTTGGCGTACATTCATTAATTTCTTTTAAGGCGTGCACCCGATTTTTTGGTTTAGGGACAGCTTTTCTTGAATGCTGAGCCGAGGAAAATTTGTGATGGGTGATTTCTGCGACTCGCATCGCAGCATCGCGGATCGCATTATCAAGATGTGTCATTGCAGAGTTTCCTGATCAGTTTATCACAAAATCACAGCATCGCGCTTATCGCAAGATCGCAGCATCGCGCTTATCGCAAGATCGCAGATCGTTGCAATTTGTTAAGTTATTGTGTGTTGTTTATGCGATGTTGCGATATGCGATGTCGCATATCGGCCATCGGAGATTTGTTTCATTTATGGGCACTTCTTAATGTATGCGATGCGATGAATTTCGTGTCGCTTCTTCGCAGTTTTTTATTGTGCTCATAAAGAAATGTTTTACTCTTAACATCGCATAAACAACACACAATAACTTAACAAATTGCAACGATCTGCGATGTCGCATATCGGCCATCGGAGATTTGTTTCATTTATGGGCACTTCTTAATGTATGCGATGCGATGAATTTCGTGTCGCTTCTTCGCAGTTTTTTATTGTGCTCATAAAGAAATGTTTTACTCTTCTCCGTGCGATGAGGTGACCACAACACCTCATCGACTATTTATTTAGTAAAAATTTTGTGGTCCAAAAGCTTTCAAGTGGAGAGTATTAATCCATGAGGATCTCATCAGATCAGTTGCACAGGTTCATCATCAGTGTTCAGTATCATCGTCAGCATTCAGTTCTGCGTCTTCATCAGCATTTAGTGTCGTCAGTTTCGATAATGTTGTTTATGGTTCAGGTTGTTCAGTTGATATGGTTTTGTACTTGGTTGTCGACATGTGTTTGTCGTCAGTTCCGCCAGGATTTGGTCGACGACAAGTGTTTGTCATTCGCCTCGCAGGATTTGGTTGTCGACAAGTGTTCATCGACAATTCCACTAGGGATGATCATCGACATGGGTGTGTCATCCATTGTAGGGCTTCGATAGGATTCATCATCATGTGTTTTCGTCACAAAAGAAGCTTTGTCGACAATATGTATTTGGGTTTTATTTCACATTGTGACAATTTGTTATACATGGGTTTTAAAAAACAAAATGTAATCCTAAAACCTAATACACATAACCCTAAACCTAAACATCTAAACCTAAACCTAAGTTCGAAACCCTAACAAAATTACATTACATTGCTATGTATCAAAAAATACATAAAAACCTATTTGCCTAAGTCTAAAACCCTTTGTATTAGCTCTCGGGCTATGTTAACATCTTGAAATACATTAAAAAACAATATAAATTACCAACCATAGGTCCTAACCACCACCTTTGACCGTGTAGGGTTCTAGCCCCTACAGAGACATGTAATTAGTTGCATGTAAACTGTTGGAGTTGTTAACCATCGGGCTTGCAGTTAACGGCAACATCAAACAGTCAGCGGGTTGTAACATGTGAACGGGGCTCGGGGTTTCACCGCAAAGTTTAGCACTGACCGCAGTCAGCCTTCACCACACGGGGAGTTAACCAAGGACCGTGGCATGTGACAGAGTTCAATCTAACCGCAACCGTGTCAGAGAAAAGCCACCAGGGTAAGTCACGATGGTCAAGAGAAACGTAGGCACATGCAAACATTTAGTGCAACGACTGTCAGAACCGCCGGGGAAGACCGTGGAGGTGGCAGCTGGTGGTTAGACCGCCACCTATTCACATGGATGGTCAACCTCCTCTACCCCGTCAGTAACCCTCCAGTGGCTAGGGGCTTATCCAATGTTATTTTGGGTTTTATTATGGTTTTTTGTTAAACAATTAATTCGAAGACCATGCAAGCCATCCTATGTGTCCTTTCACAACTAGACCGAGGCTCAAACTCATCCAGAATGCAACCAATTCATCTCGAATTCAGCCAAAGGAGGTTTGAATGTACCTGCAGGCCTATAAGAGGTGGTTTTTGTTCATTGAATAGGAGATTAGTGGTTTTGGATTTTGTATGCAGGTTCTAGAGGTCATAGGCAGTTTTGTTTTCAGTGTAATAGGAGCATCCAGAGTCAGAATTGGGAAACGTGATAGGCGTTGGAAATCTGGTTTAGAGAGATTCCTTTTGACAGTGATCAAAAGTGCATGTGTGCACATTCAGTATGGTCTATTCTCTGTGTAATCGAACTCCTTGGTTTCAATCCTAATAAAGCGGTCGCCCATCTTGAAAGCGGACGCAGAGACATAGTCCATCAGTGACAAACTCTGTAATCAACTTTGTTGTCAAGTGTCGCTGTGTTTTTACTTTTTTCACTTCTGTTATGCATCTTACTTATGTTTAATCAGTTGTCATAAAGTTTTCTTCTCAAGCAATTTTCTTTGATTTCCGCACTTTCAGCTAACATTCAATTCATTAATGGTTAATCAATTCTACATTAGTTTTAGTCTATGATCATTCCATATCAGCAGTGTTATCCAAGGCTTGGCTTGTTTTAGTTCATGTTATTAGGCATGTTGATAGTTTCATGGATGTATTAAGGCTAGGCATTATTTTTGAAATGTTAGTGTGGCTTTCATTCCTGCAAAAGTTAGTGTTTTTGTAAAAACTAGGCTTCAATTAAATATTAGGCAAAGACCCATGGAATTCATAAAGTTTCTAAGTATGAGTATTGCAGGAAATCAAACATGTATCCAGAACTGGATGAGTCCTTGAAATGGTTTTGTATCTGGGTTGGATGTGTTTTAGGCCCGACAGATGTATTTGTGGACATCCAGGTATTCTACACTTGTGCGCTTTTAGAAATGTGTCGAATTTGGAATGATATAGATATCACCTAGAGAGATTAAGTAAAGGTAATATCTGATGAGGGCCTTGCTTAGGCGGAGCTGGATATTATAGTACTATATAGGTAAATACAATATCTGGGGAATTCAGGGGGTTTGTGTACACTAGAAAAGTTTTGTGAAGTCAAATATGAGTTAAGACGGATTTCATAAACTATGTAGAATATTTGGGGTGAACCTAATGTGGTAAGATAATGAGCACAAGTCCAGATGTGTTAACTATGGAAGTGTTGAAGCATATCGGGTAAAAGGAATGGTACGTACCTTGCGGAATCTCATATGGTGGGCCAATGCTAGATTCACTTGTGAAGTTATAATGGTCTGGGAATCCGGAGGTCCAAGAATTTTTCCAAATTTCAAATTCCATGTACACCTAAATATTCCCCAAAGCCAGAGACAAATAGAATTTTTGATTTGCATGAAGGGGTCAGATCTGATGGGGTTTTGGAGTTTCTTCCACCAGTATTGGAGGTAGTTGTATGGCATGTTGTTGATGTTGCAAGAGTTGGTGATGTTGTTACAAATGTTGGAGATGTTGTTGCAGGCATTAGAGTTGATGAGGTTGTTTCTTGAGGAGCTGGAGGTGTTGGTCTTGGTCTTAAGGTTGACATAATAGGTCTAGCCTATCGTAAACTTATTAAATGCCTATTCATCAATTGCAGACCTATTTCAGTGGCTTGGAGGAGTGTAAATGGGTAGAAGAGCTGATGGAACAAGTGGCAGAGGTTCAGGGTTGAAGGAGTCATGTTTTTACTAAGTCTAAACTCCGGACGCATGCATAGAGGCTTGTGGGAGTGTCTGGAAGGCCTAGTTGCATGCAGGGAAAGCTCAAGGGAGCATCTAAGTCCCCAGTCACATGTAGAGCTATGTCATGGGAGCATCAGGGATTTTTTTAGTTTAGATTTGCATTCCTCACATTTTTGAGCTAATTTTTAGCTTGTGACGACTTCCTTAATTAGAAATTTTCGGTTTATGGTTGGAAATGTTCATGGTTGATTGGGTTAATGAGTTGAATCTAGATCAAATCAAGCATGTGAACATTATTGTTGAGCTCAATACTTCTGAGTAATTATTGAGTTGAGAACTTGAGTTCATCTACATATTTTATAAATCTCATGGTGAGTTGGTTGATTTTTGAGTTGAGTTGTGAAGAGTGTGAGTGTGGAGAAGAGTCTGCAAGCTGCATGTGCCTCCTAGTATGTAGATTTTCTAAGATAGTTTGTAGTTGTAGTAGTAGTGAGTTGAATTATGTTCTAGCCATTAGTTTGAGTTGTTGAGTGAGAATTTGCAGGGTGTTTTGGTATAGTGATTAGTGATTGTATTTCTTCCT
Source organism: Pinus tabuliformis (assembly GCA_031772625.1). Lineage (NCBI taxonomy): Eukaryota > Viridiplantae > Streptophyta > Pinopsida > Pinales > Pinaceae > Pinus > Pinus tabuliformis. The sequence continues at coordinate 1,029,357,582 of CM062804.1, read as the reverse complement.
GTTGAGTATTGGAGTTTAGATATTCAGTTTTTTTGTTTTGTGTTTTGACAATATGTTGAGGTAGAGATCATCTTGAGCAGTTCTTGGTTCCAGTCTGAAACTATATGAAACAAGAACCACATAGAGGAGAAGAGTGGGAGCTTAGGTGAAATCGATATTAGAAAGAATATTTCTCAAATCCAATGTTGGTTGAATAATTCGGCAAAAACTGGGTGAGGTTCATTGGTAGTGGTAGCTTCCAGCAGATCAATGTTTGTAGAGTTGATTGTTTAGTTTAGGAGTATCTGAGTGAGGAACTTTGATCATTGTGGCCTTCATTAGATGGTAGTCTATAGATCTGCTTGAGAAATAGTCTCAATTTGAGAGTAGCCATATTTGTTTCTCTATGAAAATAATTTTCTTACATGATAGAATTTGAGCAGCACAGCAGCAGCAGGTTGTTTTTTTCACTGGAGAGGATTTTCCACCAGACATCTTTGTGTTCTTGTGTGATTTATTTTATGGTTGCATGCTTTATTTTTGTTGCTCTAATCTATGGTTTGTTATTGAGTTTGTGCATGGTATAAAACTAAGTAATTGCAAAAAAAGTTTAAACGTATCATGCTATTGATTCACCCCCCTAGTAGTGAATATATTTCCAACATACCCAAAAGGGGATCCTTCCCTTCAAAATGAAGGGATTTCATTTCCAAGAAATACCATTAAATGAAACAATAATGTTTTTATCCATAGCCATAAGCATGCATAGATGCAAAAATATTCAATTTCTATTTTCAAAAACTTAGCCATTATTCAAATTCATAGAAAAAAAAAAGAATCTCTATACCAACTTACAATTACTTACCAATTACTATTGGAAATCGTCATCACTTTCATGCAAGCACTCTGAAAATCGTTGGACAACCCATCAACACTTCATGGAAAGAACCCTATGATGTATGACTAATAAACCAACATAATTATGTTAATCACAACATTTCCAATCAAATGAAATACTTTTAACTATCATTTTTTATGCAATGTCAAATAATACTTTAACCAAAATACTTCCACAAGTACTCAGAGAGCATCATCCCTTTAATCATGAAAATTAAAAATCATTGCACCATGTGCACACTATCTTAGCCCCCACTAAAGACATCCACATAGTACTTCTAAAAGTACTCATGGAGCACCTAGTTCTCTAATCATTGAAATGATTAATAATTGCACCAAGTGCATACTTGTCTTAGCCCTTGCTAAAGACATTCACAAGTTTGGTAATACAGTAAAGGAACTTATACTTATAGTAATTCCTTTATGATCACCAATATGTTTTCCTGTTAAGATGCACTTGAAATTATTTATGCAAACATATAGAAAATTCACAACACATAACTGGTTAGCTAATTTGTTTAGCTATAAGAACCAAAGTGGCAAAAGAATGCTCCTCCAACCAATGGGAACAAATTTCCAAACCACATTGAGCTATTTTGACATCCATATAGTTTTCTGACATAAACCATACCAGGTCCAATATGGAATTACATTGGTCAACCATCTCAATAATTCCAATGACCACATAGGGTCCAATACAAGATTCCTCTTGGCAGCATCCTGCTTATTTCTCTGACGACGTTCTGTCTATGAGGAATTTTGGGCCTCCTCCAACATGCTCAAAAATCAACAGAGTTACCTCAATATTTTTCCCCTCTTCACCATCTTGACCAACTCTTTTCCCTTACTAAGATCATCTATATCTAGGGAGAGGAAATTTGGGCAGGAAACCACCATCAACCCCTCTTGGCAAGCAATCATCATCCACCCAAGGCCTTTTGGCCTTTCACAACTGTCCATAAATTTCTAGAAGGTGAAATTATCTTTAACACCTTATCCCATTGTAATTTACATAATTGACCGTATTCACATTATCATTAAAGCAAAGGAACATTTATCTAAATCGTGCATTCATACTTAACCCTCAGCATGGGTCACACAATCTATAAATGTAAATTGACAAGAAATCGTCATATGTCATATAGGTGGTATTCATTCCAAATTTCAACATAATAATAATCATGCAACTTAGAAAAACATTATCATATATTGCATATCATAACATTATACTTTCTCATTTGCAGCTGAAAATCACATTAAAATGTTTTACCTTTTATAGGTTCTTATGCTTCCATTTATCTACCCCTTCTTAACCACATCAGTAAAACTAATAATGTTTTTAATAAAACCATACCTTCTACCAAATATTGTTATCCACAAACATCTGTCACGTGTATTCCAGATGCATTTTATTTTCATATGCATCAAAGTTTTCAATATTTCAACATGTAGAAAGGTATGTCCTGTTAGTTTCCATAAAGCATTTCTATGCATTAAAAACAAGTAAGTACACGTCCTCCAGATGTTCAAACCAAGTTTCCATACATTTATTTTTCCAAAACAACATTTAAGGGAACAATACTTTAATCATTAACATTCCCATAGTTTCTAACTCATGCAACATGTCATTTCATTTATTCAAATGCATTTAATCAACAATCATCGATTCATACCAGTGATTGTGGATTTTGAACAAACAAGGTAATCAACATCATCATATTACCACTAGTTCTAACATTAAGCTAGTTGAACCATGAAATCAGTGACTTTAATGACACTATTATATCGTGATCCAATTTCTTTGTCACCTTCAAGAACTTGCACTCATATGTATGCATGGTTAAACCAGTGTTCACTTTTTCAACCATAGTAGTTTTCTTGCATGTACATAAAACCTTAAACAATACTTTAATCATTCAAAGACGTCCATTTATCATCCATGTGTAAATATCAATAACAATTATGGTAACAATGAAAACATCCCCAATTCAACAGTGTATTGTTACCAATGGACTAGCAACATGAGGTATAATATGACAATCACTTTGTTTACAACTTGTATTAAGCTTTAATCAAATTGATTCATGCATATAAGTTCTAATAGTTAGTCGTACAATATTAGCTAATCAATACTACCAACCATATTAATGAAACCATGACAAACTCAATCAACGAGTAGTTATTTAGTCAATTCTTACTACTTGACTCGTTGTTTATTTTTAACATCTAAAGGGGTTCTTTCAATGTATTTTAAAACATTCTCTTTTCCTCTTCAAGGAACCCCCCCAACCTTTTACAATCATGTATTCATTATTTACGGTTAGTGCATTGTAACTTTAGTCATATTCAGTAAATGTATAATTAATATTGTCACATTTACAAAGGTTGGTAGTCAATTCTCACTTTCACTAGTGAGTGCTCAGGATTGTTCATAGGTGCAACAAAGGTTTTATTGTCTTTCATCCTCATCAATATTCAAATGTCATGAACACATTTTTAAAACAGACTTTATTACTTACTACTCTTCAGTGTGAATATAAAAATGCATCATGCATCTCATGTCAAAAATTAGTCTATTGCATATATCATCAGGTAGTTTCTTAGAATCATACCTGAGTTGATACCCACTAGTTTCATACCTCTACTTATTTTCTGCTCACCAATTCTCAAAAGGCGCAACTGTTGTAACCTTCGACTCTGATACTAGTTGTAACATCCCTAGGTAACCTCGTGGAGAAACTAATGCATAGAGTTAGAAAATATTTACAAGTTACCAAGATGTCATAATTTTAATTTACTATTCCATAACCCTTAAATGTCAGTAGATAACATCATCATCATTATATAGAGTAAACTTTAAGAATGGAATAGTAAATCACACAACATAACAATCATTGTTGTAGCATATTATTATAAAATTCTTGATGTAATCCTTGCATCATTTTCATGATTCCTTTAACCAAGTCAGTTAATCACATACTTAATAATGTAAATGTTACGTCGCTCAAGAAATCAACATCATAAGAATGACACAATAAGAAATCATATCATTGAACATAGATATACCATGGAAACCCCATAGGGTGAAAAATAGCAAACATTTAATTTTATTATTAAACACTTAGTGAGGGTGTTCACCCATCACTCAATGTCTTGTAAGGGATCCCATCCCTTAACCATTGTCATAAAATATTACAACAAAATATCACCTTAAACACAACATAACCAGCTAGAATCTATTATAATAATCATGATATCATTTACCCACAAATCCTCAATCATTATGTCTTTGTGGCATGGTTGTTCCCATTAGTGGATCATCATACAACTGACATTCCTCAATTTGCAAGGATCACTAGTTCTTAATAATGTTAGCACAATCCAACTTTTGCATATGTCACAATATTTTCCTGCAACCGGTACTATTAGCAAATTTTGATATCACGATTAAATCATTTTAGTGATCAGACTAATAACAAATATTTATTAATGATGCGTCAACATTTATTCATGTGTATTCATAAGATATAACAAAATATCATGACATTCCATTTAAACATTATTTCACATGCACAAATTAAAGTATTAAATTTCAAGCTTGCCTATAGATAAATACCACATTAACCATTATTCCTCTCTCACATAAGTCCATATCGTTTTCTAATGAAAACCCACTACAACTGTCCATATTCTTTTTTAGGATACTAGCACATAATCTATGATCTTGTACATATCATTGTATAGCTTTATTAAAAAGAACTAGCCCCTCAAGCTATTTTCTTTGCCCATACTATTATGTTTTCTTTTCCAAAATAATTAACACAATAGATTGTATTCTTATGCATGTGTATACATGTTCTTTCCCAAAAACATATTTTCCATAGGAGATTTATTCACAATGTCTATTATACATGAAAATACAAGCTCGAAGGGGAAAAATTGGAGCGAACCAGGAATCGACAGTGGCGAAGGCGGAAAAAGGTTTAGGGTTAGTACTTGCAGGTACGGGGTGCTGCAAACCATAACCTGTCCTGCAGCTACCCTAGGCCCTTCGATTTCTCACCCATCAACCGACCCCCGCTACATTTCCCAGTTTACCTTTTTAGCTCGTCATTTTTTTATGGTTTTTTCTCGCCGCGAGGGTTTTTTATCTCATTACTCACCTCTGCCTCCATTTAACCTCCTTTCCTGTGAAGTTTTTATTGCTCCCCCTTACCTGGCATCAGAATTGCTCCTCATCGCCTGCCTCTCCCTGGACTGGAACCCACTCCCAGCTGCTTTGCACTGCACTACCATTTTCCATTTTTCCTCAATCGATGTCGTTTACTGTCGGTCAGGGTTGTTTCGAGGCGGTTTTTTTCTACATTCTTGGTGCAGCTGTCGTCATGGACATCGATGCAGTGGACTATTCGGAAGATCCGTTGGAGGAGGGATCCATCTGGTAGTCCATGTATGCCGCCTCTAGAGGTATGCTTAACTACAGTGAAGGTTTTTTGGGCAATTTCAAAGGTTACTCTCAACTCCCATGTCATATCGTTTCTACCTCTATGCTACCAGAAGAGCCCCCTGTTTGGTCGTCCTTCTCATCGCTCCCCCCGTCCTGGCGACCCTTGGTTTCATTTCGGGCTGCATATACCCCTCCCCAGATTTGGAAGGCCATCTTCAATCCCATTTCCCCTCCTGACCGATCATATTACAGAAGAGCCAACGACTGATCCCCCGCTCACTGACCCCAGCCCCTCCTCCTCCCTGGTTCCGCCCTCAGGTTGTTTTACCCCTATCACCCCACTCTCAAAAGCCATCCCAGAAGTTCCTCCAAACCCTAACCCCCCGATTGAGGAACTTGAAGCAGTAAGGGTTTCGGAAAATCCCCATCCCTCGTCCACCCGTCCCCAGAAGGAAAAAAAGTGCTTTAAGACTAGGGGTGAAGACGTGGTTCTAATATTGGAAGAGGACATTCAATGAGGGGATACAATGGACTACGTAGACAGGGTTCTAGTGGGCAGAATAAGAGGCATGAACTACTCGGCAGCCTGCTTGAAAACCTGGGCAACAGAAGTATGGGGTCATCATGTGGCGGATATCCCCTTTGTCCAAACTTTTGTAAGGGGGTGGTTCGCACTGTGTTTTTCTAGGGTAGACCACACGAACCGGGTCCTCTCTTCTTTCTGGCACTTTGAGCATGCCCCTATACTTCTGAAGTGTTGGACGTCGCTCTTTGACCCAGAAACAGAGAAAATTGGGGTCAGCCCTATCTAGATCAGGTTGCCTGGTCTGCCTTTGTAGTATTGGTCTGAGGACATCTTCAAGAGGATTGGTAATGCTTTGGGCACTTACATGGAGTATGATAAATCCTATCAGACTATAGGCATGATGGCATACGCAAGAATTCTGGTTCATCTGGATACCAGAGGCGAACTGCAAGAGCATATAACGATTCAGTGGCGAGCTTCCTTGCGCAATCAGATATTACATTATGAAGGCATTCCATATCGTTGCAAAAGATGTCATTAGGTTGGACATCTATTCGGGGACTGCCCCCTAATCAAGAAGAACAAAAAGCATGATCGGGATATGGAATTAGACCCCCTGGTTGAACAACCTCAGTGGCCTGCTGAAGAGACTCACACGGAGGAACGGTTAAAGACCACTGATACAGTGGAGGCTCCTACTGCCAAAGTTCAGAAGAAGCGAGGAAAATCTCCTATCCAACCTACTTCACCTCCAATGACGCGATCCATGGCAGCCCAGGGTGATGTCTTCTCTGCGAGTATGTCTCTTCTCACTCATCCTCCTGCATCTTATCATTCTGCATCTCACACATCTCTTTCATCTCATTTTTTGTCCTCCCCCTCGCTTTTACCCTCGTCTCCACTTTCTACCTCTGTGGATAATGATCCTTAATCCTGTTGGACCAACTTTGGCATCTTTCCTGTCATGTACCCTCCCCCTGCCTCCTCCTTTTTATACTACCTGCCCCCCTCCACTTTCCCGATTCCCTCTCATCCCCCGCCCTATCTATCTATTAACTCATCCTCATGGTACCCTTTGAGATCCAAATCTAAAGAAAGGGGGCCAGACTCGATTGGACTGGATGCTAAAGCAACTCCAGCTACCCACAAACCCTCTAGGGGTCGCCCCTCATCACTCTCCAAAGCAAAATCTTGGGCTGAGGATGAGGTAGCCAATGGAAAACATAAAACTATTGAAAGGGTCCTTAGAGCAAAGGATGCCCTCCTTCCCCCCCCCCTCCATGAAGATTTTATCTTTTAACTGTCGAGGGTTAGCTAGCCCTGGGAAAAAACTAGCTCTGAGGCACCTTTTTTATTCTACTCCTGTTGATATTATCTTCTTATAAGAAACCTTGTGTATGTCAAGCTCTTCTTTTCCCCTTATGCATTCTTGGCTACCAGGTTGGACTTTTCATGCTCTGGATGCATCAGGGCGTTTTGGAGGCATAGCTATTGGTTTTCAAAACCAGTCTATTGGTCTGAGGAATATTTGGGGTGGCAAGGGGTACTTAGGGGAAGACATATACTCTGCATCCCTGGAGACAATCATAAGAATAATCAATGTATACGGCCCCTGTCATGACAGGGTGGTTTTTTGGAGAAGTTTATTTAGCACCACCCTTCTACAGGAAGATAAAATTATCCTTGGAGGAGATCTCAACTTCTCTTTGGGTTTCCTGGAATCCTGGGGACATATGGCTCAAGTAGAGGGTTTAATAGATGATATCACGAATATGTTGGAGGACCATCACTAGGTTGACATTCCAACTCCTAAGATCTAGTACACTTGGAAAAACAACCATATCAGAGAACACAGTCTGGCCAGAAGACTGGATCGTTTCCTTATCAAGGAAGCATTTCTTGCAGAACATTCCCGCATTAGGCAATGGGTGGGCACAAGAGGGATATCAGATCATTGGCATATATATCTGGAGGTGGGTGACAATGCTCACAGAATTAAAGCTCCCTTCAAATTCAACTCCACATGGCTTCGGGACCCCGCATACATCAAGCTGGTGACAAACTTCTGGCAGGCTCATCCGATCAGGAATGATGAAGACTCTGCTAAGGGATTTGTCTGTAACATTAGGGTTTTAAAGAGTATCTCAAAGGAATGGGCATACATGAAAAGGAAGCAAGAGGACAATAACTTATCTAAGGCAGAACAAGCCATCTCATCGCTCAAAGCAAACACAGATGGTACATATACCTCCCAGGTACAAAAAGATCATATCTCCTCCCCCATTAAGAGGCAATCCCAAATCTTAAAAGACAGAGAGGAGAGCTGGAGGCTAAGAAGCAGGGCGATCTGGCTAAATGAAGGGGATGATAATACCAAGTTTTATCACAAGTATGCCAATGGCAGAAAGGCAATAAATACAATCTGGGAGCTTCAGAATGAACAAGGGCGCATGGTTAATTCCTCTGGAGAGTTAGCCTCTCTAGCCATCTCACACTTCAAAGAAATTTATAAGGCCCCCCTAGAGGCAAAAATTCTGGAAGTCATACACACAACAGAACTCTTCCCTCGTTTTGTGGAATGAGAGGATGCAGATGAGCTTACAAAGGAAGTAACTATGGGGGAACTCGAGGCTACGATTAAAGGTTTCAAGAAGGATAAGAGTTAGGGTCCAGATGGTTGGACCATCGAATTCTTCTCGGCCTTTTTTGATATTCTGGGAAATGATCTGCTCAAAGTGGTAGAGGAATGCAGACTGTCTGGTACAATGTCTTCGACTATAAAATCAACGTTTATCACCCTCATTCTGAAATCTGACAGCCCCTCATATTTCAATGACTTCCGTCGTATTTCTTTATGCAATTGTTTATATAAGATTATAGCCAAGATCATTGCAAACCACCTCAAACCTATCCTGTTGGCGAATATATCCCCTGAGCAATTTGCCTTTCTTCAGCATAGATAGATTCATGAAGCAATCGGTACTGCCCAAGAACTCCTACACTCAGTTCACCACAGAAAACTAAAGGGTATGATTTTAAAGGTAGACTTATCGAAAGATTTTGACAGAGTAAACTGGCTATACATTAGACTGCTTTTAACCGACCTGGGTTTCCCCTTCTTATACATAATATGGATTATGAGTTGCATTACAAATGTTCCTTTTAGTGTCCTGCTGAATGGTGCTTCCACTTCGTTTTTTTGTGCAGAAAGGTGTCTCAGGCAGGGGTGCCCCCTATCCCCCTTACTGTTCCTCCTCATAATAGAAGGTCTAAACAGGATCATAAGCATAGAACACAGAAGGGGTCGTATAGTGGGCATCAAAATTACTGAAAACTGTACTCTCACTCACCTATTATTTGTGGATGATGTCCTCATTTTCTTGAACAAGAGCATAGGTGATATATCTGCTCTTCAGAATGCTTTCGTCCTTTTTCAGCAGGCTATAGGAATGGTCATCAATGTCAGCAAATCAACTATGACTGCTCCAGCATGCACACAGCATGAAATTCAGTTCGCTTCTAGACGATTCCCTTTTGCTATCCAAAACCTTGATGAGGGGTTGAGATATCTTGGTTTCAGATTAAACCCCAGGGCTACAAAATTGTTGATTGGTCCTGGTTGATCTCAAAGGTAGAAAAGCGGCTGAATATCTGGTACCATCAATACCTCTCAAGAGCTGGCAGCCTAGTCCTAATTAAGGCAGTCCTAGAAGCAACACCTATGTACTGGATGACTTTGGCTTGAATCCCCAGGGGAATTCTAGCCAGACTTCAATCTATATGTTGTAGATTTTTATGGAAAGGTAAACAATAGGGAATATTATATGCATGGGTAAAGTGGGGCACTATAGAAAGACCCAAGAGATGGGGGGGATGGGGAATCAAGCGATTGGATTCCTTATCTAAAGCATTGGCTGCAAAATTGGGTTGGCAGCTTATCACGACACATAGTCTTTGGACCAGGGTTGCACATGCAAAATATATCAGTTCGTCAAACATTTTGGACTGGGTCAGGCAGAGTCAAAGGAACAACAGTAGTATCTCTATCATTTGGAAGGCAGTATTAAACTCTATCCCCCTCATCGAAGAGGGTTTAACATGGAGAATACATGATGGCAGTTTAGTTCGCAATGGCACTGATCCATGGTTTTTGTTATCACTTAAGAAAAATTTCAAATTCTGAGCATCAGTTTTTTTCAAAAGATTGGTGTCAGCCTTGGTCTGGTTTTTCCATGTTGTTTTAGAATCTAAGATTTTGAATAGAGTCTTGTTGGTATGGTCAAAAGGGGTCAATTATCTGTACTTGTCTATCATTGGTCTCATATCACACATAAACTCCATATGTCGAAACTTGTTTCAAGGTTCTTATGCGCTACGAAACTGTCTAGGATTTTTCATAGCGCAAAACCTGGTCTAGGTGTTTTCATAGCGCAAAACCCAGAATTTGCACTGGTTGTGCTACGAAATCGGGGATTCGTGCAGATCCGTAGCAAATCTCATCCAGCTATCAAATCTATCAAAATCCGTTATCTTTACATCATCAGTTGTCAGTCCATACGCTTTTCCTATCACATTCAACCACTTATCCTCATCATTAGGGTCGTTAAATGTCTTGGTACGCTCAGGTTGCAAGTTTCAAAAAGAAGCCAAGTAATCACAGTCATAATTATGTTTGGGTTCATGCATGAGGAGAAAATTGGCAAGCATTCAATTAGAATTCCTTGAAGATCAAGCGAGGCAGTTTTCAAGCGAGGCAACTTTCAAGTGAGGCAATGATCGAGATTGAGACAGTGCAAGTTTTTTCAAATTTTCATTTTGTTGGGGTTTCATGGAGGGGTCTGCAGAAAGAAAATATCATAGGTCAGGCAGATGTCTGAGGAATGAACCTGAGGCTTTAGATATCATCCTAAAGAATAATGAAGTTGAACAAGCTTTCAAAGAAGTTGGTTGTTGTAGGTTTTGCAAAAAACTTCAAGGAGGCCATATGCAAGTCACCAAGGAATTTGCTTTAAATTTCACAGGATTGAATTCGAAAGTTGGGGTGCTTGAATTGCCAATCTCTCAAGAGGTTATATCTACATTCACCGAGATTCCAAGGGGATAGGAAAGATGGTTTAAAAATTTCAAGTTTGATATGACCCCCTGCAAGGAATTTCTGAAACCGGAGTTCATTGATTCAGATTAGAACAAGTCAGTGCCCAGGAGTTTTGTCAAAGATTCATATGCTAATTTACTTACCTGCATACAGAGGTACTTCACCTGCGAAGGGAGGTATCATAAGGTGTATTCCTACCACTTCAAGCTTCTGCTTTTTTTCACTAGAAATATATCTCTTGACTTGCCTTTCTATTTGTTTCGTAGCCTAGGCAAAATGTGTGACAAGGTTCAGTTGAAGAAGGAAGCCTGTGAAACCTCATTGTTTCATCACGGCTTAGTCAAATTGATCGTTTTGCATGAGCTCCAGAAAATAGATAGGGAATGGTCCATGTTCATGTTTATGTCTAGCTTCAAGAATGAAACTGGTCTCAGTCCTCAGGCTACGAAGAGTTCTCCACCAACAATTAGTCATTGTGCAGAAACAAGATTGAGGAGATTTGTGAAATTGAAGGGTAGGAAACAGGTAAAGGAGCCCACAAGACCACTAGTAATCCAAGACACACCCCAACAGTCACAGAAAGAGAAAACTCAAATCAAAGAGGGTGTACATGGGTAATCTATAGGTGAAGCAGTCCAGAGAAGAATAACCAGGAGCCAGTTAGCTAAAGAAAAAGGCAAGACAATGGTTACTTAGGAAAGCCCGGTTTCAAAAGGAAGTTTGAATGACTTGCTTCAAGCTATTGATATTGAAGAATCTCCTCTGGTTTGAGCAGACTTGATAGAATCAGGTAAAGACAAAACCCAAAGGGCCAAAGCCTCTAAAAAGCTCAAATTTGATGATCAGGTTTCTAAATTTGTCTTTAAGCCAAGAAGACCTGTGATGAGGCGTTCAAAAGAGGTACAAGAGGAGCTGCCAGAAGCAAGTGAAATAGAGGAGGTAGCAAAATCTCATGAAGGACCTGTGACTTCATAAGAAACATCATCTCAGCTGCATAAAAACAATAGAGGTAAAGATAGTTATCTCTCAAGAGGAATGTAGTGTTGAAGAGTTGAAAAAGAAATTGAAGTTAGCAAATCTTGAAATTTCCAAATTAAGAAAAACCTCAAGGAAACATGCAATCAAGGAAGCTCATTTTAATAAAATGGAGGCTCTGTGGGAAGACAAAACGATTTCAATACCCGAGGTGGTCAACTGTCATGCTCAATACTACACCTGGTCAGTTCCTGCAATAAAGGAAGCAAAATACATCAGAAAAGTCAATACAAGACTGAGAGCTGGGATCAGAATTATGAAGAGGCAAATCAAGGATTTGAAGATACAACTAAGCCAGTGGGAAGGACTTCCTTAGCTAAGGAAAATCACACAGCAAGTAAGGCTAAGTCCTAAATTTTGATAATTTACCTTTTTGAAGTTTTCCTTGAAGAATGGTGTCTCTGCATTCAGTTTTGAACAGCTTCAGGGCAGATAAAAAAGACATTGCAATAAAAAGAAAGCTCAAGACAATCAAATGTTGGCATTAAAACTATGTTTTTGAAATTACACAGTAGTTTCGTAGCGCGCTACGAAACTGCTATAGGTGATTCCTAATGCACAGCAGTTTCGTAGCGCGCTACGAAACTGCTGTAGCTACATATTATGATTCGATTGATCAATTTTGAGAGACAAAGGGCAAATATTTTTGAAAGGAAGTTTATGAAAAGGATCATTTACAAAGTGTAAGTATACAGCAAGGGAAAAAACAAGCAGAGGAAAGACATATATGAACTCTAAGCTATTTGTTAGAAAAGGATCATTATTTCATAGCTAAGTATTGTTCATAATGCTTCAGGCAACATTAAAGGGGTTTTGTCTTCACACGTGTATATGGGAAAGGTCTACAGTACATGAAAAACAAGATAATCCAATACATTTTTGTGTAATTAAGCAGAACAACAGGGATAATTGATTTCGAAGATCCTTGTGGAGACCAAAAGCAGAAAAGCAGGAACAGTTTCCTAGTTTCCAGGAGTAGTAAAGGGATGAGGCATCAAGGTCCAGCAAGGAGTTTCAAACCTCCACCAAAGCTAAACTGAAGAAGGCCATTTGTCAGATAACGAGTTTGGATTGTAATAAATGCTACTACCAACATGATGTGGAGTTATACTCCTAATTGTTTTAGGTCTCTAGAACTTCCAGTTAGCAGTCAGTTGCATTTAATAGTTAGTTTAAAGTGTCAATAGGTGTCATAATAGGAAGAATTTGAGTTCCCCTCATGCTGGAGGAGGAATCTCAGCTATGTAAAGAGCTCTATATATAGCAGAAAATCTGATGTACAAAAGGTTGGAAAATTTCAGAGAAATTGGTATATTGTGCTTTGTGTAAGACTCTGTTTTAGTAATACAGTATTTGGCTTTTCTTCTCAGGAATCAGAAGGAATTCAATGTTCAGAATGTCTTATATTGTCCTCTTCTTAGTATTTGCAGTGGTATGAATGTGTGATTACTTAGAAATCACTGATTGTGCTCTAATTTCCTTCATAAATTTATAAACTGTGTTGTCCTATATGTTCCTGGTGTGTTCTAAATGTGTTGAATTCTGGATGCCCTGACTTCTATGTAAGGCTAACATTATTGTTATACTGAAACGATTTTGACTCCATAAGCCCAATGTATATTTTCTAATTGTTTTTCCACCCTTTACTCTTCTTCATTTGTTTCATAGAGTTAGCCATCTTATTCATTATCAAAATCTTTAATCATTGTGAGAGAGCCCTCTCAAGTTGGGGAGGCTAAGCCTCAGCCAAAAGTAGGTTTGAAACAGTTACTCAAGGTCTACCTGATCAGCAGCCTTTCAGGGGTTGATTTTGAGATAACAGGTTGGATGTGGCAATGCCCACAGATTACATGTTGATCTGATTAGATATCTTTCCAGCCTGGGCTTTACTCACATCAGCCATATAACAGATCCAAATAACTCTACTTTTCTCCAACAGGCATGGAAGTCTGCCCTTGAGATTCACCTCCCTATACAGTGGCATCAGGAATGGGAAGACTATATTGAGGCTCTCACTCAGGCTCATATACGGATAACAGAGGGAGAAGATGAGATTATATGGGCCTGTGAAAAACATGGTAAATACACCCCAAAGGAGGGCTATTTGAAACTGATGGAACTTGCAAGACCACAACTCATCGAGCATTGGTGGAAAGCCCTTTGGAAACTAAAGCGTGCTCCTAGGACACACATGCTCATGTGGACTATTCTTTTTAACAAAATCCTGACCGGCTTAAACTTGATGAAGAGATCCTTTCACAGACCTTTCTGGTGCCATCTTTCTAGAGCAAATGAAGAAAACATGGAGCACCTCTTCCTAGAATGCCCTGTCATCACTGAACAGTGGAATCTCATCACAGCACATTACCCCTCTATCAACACATGGAAAAGCAGAAACATTACTGATGCTTGGAGCACCTGGTTAAATGTTCACAGCGGAAAAGACATAAATATGCCATTATTGATGTGCTGGGCCATTTGGCTTGCAAGGAATCAATCCATTTTCAACCAAAGGAATCCTCACTGGCTCACTGTAATGACAAAGGTCATGGCTGATTTTGACCTTCTCCCTGAAGATAATCAACACCCTCCCTCTAGGAATATCCAATCGGAGATCATAGATAAATCCATCCCTTGGGCATATTTTGATGGTTCAGCCCAGGAAGAGGGATGTGGAGGAGGAGCCATTCTATATCTGAATGAGTCCCATTGCTTCAAGATTAAAATGAAATTAGGAAGAGGCACAAATAATTATGCCGAACTTTGCACTGAAAAACACCTCTTTCATTTTTCACTTGAAAAAAATTTCACGCATCTTCAACTGTTTGGGGATTCCAAATTAGTATGCAACTGGTTAAATAGAACATCTCATTGCTCTGCATATACATTGAGGCACATTTTGGATGAGGCACACAGACTTATATCATCTTTTGATACATTTGTTTGTCATCACATTTTCAGGGAGCGCAACACAGGGGCAGACTTCCTATCAAAGGAGGCAGCGCAGAGGCAAGATGAGGACTGGTTAATACAGGAGGAAATCGATGTAGTTTTCTACCAGCATTATCACATACCTTTCATTGATCCACATGTTCATCAGGGGCAATGAGCCCTCATGTTTTTTGGAATAATTGTATCTATTTCTTTTACTTTTGTTTTTCTAGTTTGTACATGGACATATAAGTACAGTCATCGGATCTCTCGGTGTAGAGAGAGTTTACTCCTTTTTGGATTTTCTTTACAGAGGTCTTGTTCACTGTGAAAGGGTAGTCACCTTTTTGGGATGTTTCTCACAGCGCTCCCTGTGAGGAGACTATGTTTATTTTTGTTATGGTTTTCACCACACAACTGACAAACTATTAAGCCCAAATATGCATATGCTACGGCATCAACAAAATTTAATTTCTTAATATTAATAGAAATTACGACTTTTTTTGAAGGGAAAAAAAAAGTTGAAAATACAAGCTCTATTTCAAAGAAAGACAGTATAATAGTTATAATTTATTCCATGCAACTACTTGTTCTCCTCAACCGAAAATAGCATGTTAGCTTATTCCTCTTGCATGTGAAGCATATATTTCCTTCCAAAAGAATCTAATTAAATCTTGCATGGTAAAAAACACATTTCTTTTCCAAGGGATCAAATGCATAATTGTTTCATGCATGCAAACTGACATTTTCCTCTTACTAAATATCTAACCCAATAACTATACATAATCTTCTCCCGAAAGAAAGCTAATACCATAACTAATCCCCTTATACATGAAAACACAAACTCTTTTTCCCAAAATAAGGTTAAAACAATAAATTTTAGGTGATTGCACCTTCCTTTCCTCAAGAAATCTAATACCCAAACCTATTCTTCCAAAAGGAAGCTTAACGCAATGGAGCATGTGATTACAAGTTCTCTAATACAATAATGCATGTAAGCACATATTTTCTCTTCCCTTCTCTTAAGAGTTCTAACAAAATATATATATATATATATATATATATATATATATATATATAATTTTCCTTGCATACAAATATATATTTACTTTCCAATTAATCTAACACACTAATTATTCTTTTTCCAAAAGATAGCTAACTCACTAACTATTATATATGCTATATAAAATGTTTTTCTATCATTTCACACATAAGATACATATGCAATATTTTCTCAAGAAATAGCATGAATAACAAATCCTTCTCAAATAACAAAAACAATTATCTCTTATCCAAAGGCTTTATTTGAAATCTTTCTCAAGAAAGTTACTTATCTCTTTCACACGGCTCAAGCTTCCCATGCATGTTAATTCACATATTCATTTCGAGTAGATCAAATATAATAGATATAAGCACATATTCTCTTTAGGAGTCCATTGTTTATCTTTAGTCATCATTTAAATGAAATAATTCACTTTCTTTTTCCTTTCATAAGCTATGTTTACATGCATTTCCCTTTGATTGATTCTTTATCTTCTTATATTGAGGGTTTCATGTATTCTTTTTAAGAACTCAAATACATGGTAGTTTTTTTTGTTGCATGTAAACTTATATTTTGTTTTTCAAGAATTTTCATGCAAATATTGCCAAGGAAATTAATTTATCTCTTCACACATGAATCCCTACATTCCTTTGAAAAAGTGGCTGGATTCTTCTTCGAAAGATTAGCACAGTGAATTTTTATTTTTCCATGATACCTCTCCAAGAATAAACATGGCTAATCTTTTGTGAAAAAATTCATATGCACTCTTTTATTTTCTTTTTCCAAGTAATTATTCTTTGATTGCATGTAAATAGATACATTTTCTTCCAAAAACTTATTCTTTTACTACATGCAAATTTATATATTTTCTTTTCAAGATGACATGTATTTCTATCTTTTATGTGCAAGGTTTCCATCTTTTTTTTTCAAGAAAGTATTGTAATTAACCCATATTTTGTGCATAACAACTAGGAAATCCTTTTAAAGATAATAACAAGGTCAACTTATATCTTTTGTGCATAACAACTAGGAAATCCTTTTAAAGACAATAACAAGGTTAACTTAGACCTTTTATGCACTAAACATGCAATAAAATTAATGTATCCAAGAATACAACACACAGAAACTTATCTTTCTAATGGTTGGTATTCGTTGCATGACATTCTTTCTCTAGTTAACATTTGAACAACGAATAACGACATGCAATAAAATTAATGTATCCAAGAATACAACACACAAAAAACTTATCTTTCTAATGGCTAGTATGCGTTGCACGACATTCTTTCTCTAGTTAACATTTGAACAACGAACAACGACAAGCACCTCATGAATATTTCGATATATATATATATATATATATATATATATATATATATATATATATAGATAGATAGATAGATAGATAGATAGATAGATATATGTATATGTATATGTATGTATATGTATGTGTATTTGTATACATACATACATACATATATATATATCTATATATATATATATATATATATATATATATCTATATATATATCTATATATATATATATATATATATATATATATATATATAGGAGTTTCCAATAGTTGTCGTCGTTGCTCCTAAATCTGAACCCTACTGCCAGAGTCGAGATGCCTTGTCAAATGAAGGAAGGAGTTTTACTAGCAATAGATGGACCACCTCACTCGCAGGTTCCTATAGATGGAGGCAATATTTGTACAAACATTACTATATATTTGTAGCTACGATGTCACGAATAACAATAGCGAAACCTCACCATGGAGGTTGACAGCCTTACAAAGGTTTAATTTTACTAGCATGGACATCTTAGCTTGAGTAAGGACTCTAATGGAGGAGTGGTATATTTTGCAGGGACCATATGCCCCCAAATTACATGGTTGGGATACCCTGAGATGCACAGATTTCCTATCAATATCATTCAGACTACATTCTCCCTCCCCTAATCATCTATCCCTGGAAAAATAAAGAATGAAAGATGGTTGCTAAGAATTTGATTACCTCTAATCAATTCTTGATGAGAATAGTTAAATCGGTAACTATTGTGAGTTAGGGATATTACATCTGGTATTATTATTATTTTTTTCTAAGTAAGGTTAATCTATTAATATGATACAAAAAAAGTAATTACGGTGAATCTTGGCCACAGAAGAACCAGGCCTCAATCAACATGCATCCATGATAGTTGTCTGAGACTGCCCCAACAAAGGGGAAACCAATCCAAAGATATGTCCAGAATATATCCAAAAATTAACCCACAGTTTTTCCTGACTAGACCAACCGACCAAAACCAACACCAAAAACAATAGTTTATCCTGACTAGACCAGCTGACCAACAAATTATCCTGAGGACACATAAGACTGGACAAAGCTAAACCAAGAACTAGAAGAAATGCCACTTGGCAGACATGACACGCTGCTCGAAGTCTTCCGGAGCAGGCTCCTCCACAATTGGACACGCCCAGTCATCCGGGTTGTCCGACTTGCCATGTCCCAACTCCTGATGTCCTTCCTCTACGCTGTCGGCCTCAACCTATGGGCCCGACGTGTCATCCAGATGGCTCTCCAAGGCCTGCTTGTCATTGTGAACGCCCATCTCAACACGCGAACTGCCAGCAATGGCTTTACCGTGCCCTCTATTCCGACCTCCATCAACAGCTTGCTCGTCATTGTTGCCCATGTTCCTCCTCGGGCCAGCTCTGTTCACCTCCTCCATAGAAATGGTCATGGGAATATTCCACTCAATCTCTTCTGTGATTGAAATTGAGATAGTGGCTACAATAACCGGACAGTTCAAAGAGCTGCGAAACCGAAACTACGTTGTGTGAGGAACAGGATGTGGAGGCAGAGGAAAGGTTGCAGTGCGAATAGCTGCAGCTTCACGTCTTGAGCTGTGAGGCCGACTCTGCCTCTGCCACTTCTTGTATCCGGATATTGACCTGCAAAACGGTGCTGGTGGGGATTTTTAGTAGAGGATGCAGGGGAAGCAGAGTCATGGCTATGCAAAGTAGGGGAACAAGAACTTCTGCCTCGCATTCCACCATGACGGTTGCGCATACGATGGCAGACCATGGTGGATATGGGAACAGGTAGAAAGTCAGAAGGAGCAGAAGAGGAATTGATAGAAGATATTTGCGCGGAAATTACAGAGGGTTGGAGGTCGTGAGCTGAATTACAGAGGTCTGTGTGGGAATGGTGGTGTTATGCTCTTAACCTGCAAAATAATACCCAAATACAAAATATGCAAAGAAAAGATACCCGGAACACAGAATAGCAATGATTTTATTATTTAGAGAGCAATGTTCACATGCCTCTTCGAGGGGGCAACCTCCAATAGAGCAGAGCTCGATTACAAAAACAAGACACAATGCTCCTCGCAGGGAGTCTCTATCCTTTATATATGACTCATACATGCAATATCACGGGCCAATACCGTGGGTTTTATTAATACCATCTATCTAATAATACGACCCATTTGCAACTAACTGTGGTCCCGTCATTAATTGCGGGTTAACCACTTACAATTATTAATATGGGCTTTATTGACTCTTGACTATGACGTGATCCTATGACATAAATAAGGGGGTTAGGGTGGGACCCTAACATGCCCTCCCCCTTAAGACTAGCCTTGTCCTCAAGGCTGAAGCTGCGGAAACTGCTGAAGAATAGTGGCTAGTTCCCAAGTTGCATCTTCCGGAGAGGTGTCTTTCCATTTGACGAGGACTTCCTTAATCATGCGGCCGCGCAGGTGCTTGTCTCTTGTATCTAGAACCTGTTCGGGTTGAAGCCAGATTGACCCTTCTTCGTCCAATTCCGGTAGACTGGTTTGGACTTGGCAATTGTTCCCAATCACTTTCTTGAGGCACGATACATGGAAAACTGGATGGATTTTTTCCGTAGGTGGCAAAGCCAACTTGTAAGCCACTTCTCCAATGCGCTGAAGTACTTGGAATGGTCCGTAGAATTTTGGAGAGAGCTTTTGACAACCCTTGTCTTTGAGTGATGTTTGCTTATATGGTTGCAGCCTCAAAAAGACCTGATCCCCTTCTTGAAATTGGCGCTCTGAGCGATGTTGGTCGGCCTGTTGCTTCATACGGTTCTGAGCTTGATGAAGATTCTCTCTAAGATGGGCGAGCATGGTTGCGCGGTGTTGTAGGAGTTGATCCACTGCTTGTACTTTGGAGCACCCCTTGAGATAAGAAGTAGGGGAAGGCGGAAGTTGACCATAGACTGCTTCATAGGGAGTCATTTTGGTGGTGGCATGATAGTTGGTGTTATACCACCATTCAGCCAGAGGTAACCACTGTACCCAAAGGTGTTGCTTTTCTGAAGTGAAACACCTAAGGTAGGTTTCTAGACATTTGTTGACGGCTTCGGTTTGACCATCTTTTTGCGGATGATATGAAGTACTATAGATGAGGATGTC
Source organism: Pinus tabuliformis (assembly GCA_031772625.1). Lineage (NCBI taxonomy): Eukaryota > Viridiplantae > Streptophyta > Pinopsida > Pinales > Pinaceae > Pinus > Pinus tabuliformis. The sequence continues at coordinate 1,029,337,191 of CM062804.1, read as the reverse complement.
ATCGAAGAAGACAAGGACAAATTTTCTGAGATATGGTTTGAGAATGTGATTCATAAGGCTCTGAAAAGTAGAGGGGGCATTACAGAGACCAAATGGCATGACCAGGAACTCATAATGGCCTTCATGAGTTCTGAAAGCCGTCTTGGGAATGTCGACTTCCTTCATGCGAATTTGGTGGTAGCCTGAGCGAAGATCCAACTTAGTGAAGAATTGAGCCCCATTGAGTTCGTCCAACAAATCATCAACCACCGGGATGGGAAATTTATCTTTGACTGTCAACTTATTGAGGGCTCTGAAGTCGGGACACATCTGCCACTCCCCATCTTTCTTGAGGACCATGACCACTGGGGATGAATAAGGACTAATGCTGGGACGAATGACACCTGCTTCCAACAATTCCTTGATGATTTTTTCTATTTCATTCTTTTGGGTGAACGGATATCTGTATGGCCGCACATTTGGGGGTTGGGCCCCTGGAACCAAGGTGATGCTATGATCATGTTCCCCTCGCGAGGGTGGAAGCTCATGAGGCTTGTCAAAGACCCTCCTATGGTTATTTAAAATCTGTTGCATCTCAGGATGAATTGGCTGAGACAGGGTTTCGACTACCTGGATGGCATTAAATTGAGCGACCACTCCATGATGGCCCTTTTTTAACAATTTTTCCATCCTATGCGAGTTGATGATTGAGGGGGCTCCCGCCTGGAGTCCACGGAGGGTATGTGTGGAGTTGTTCTGCTTAAAACTCATATATAACTCCTGGAAATCCATTGTGATTGGCCCAAGAGTGCGGAGCCATTCAGCGCCTAGGACAATGTCACAACCCCCCATGTGTATGGCAAACATGTGGGTTTTCAACTGATAATCCCCCATTTGAAGTTTGACATTTTCACAACGGCCTTCACATTTCATTGTGCCCCCATCTGCAATTTGGACTTGGAAGTTAGAGACTGCCCGTACAAAACAATGCACTGCTTCTGTGATTTTTTGATGGATGAAATTATGGGTACTTCCACTATCAATCAAGACTACTACTGGGCGATGTTTAAGAAAACCCCTGATTTTCAGAGTTTGAGGGGAAGAAATTCCTGCCAACACATTTAGCAAAATAACTGGTTCGTCAGATACAATCTCCTTTTGGTTGTCTTCTTCGATCGCCTCCGGTTCCTCAAGTGGTGGATCTTCCTCGGTGGAGCTGTAGTCAGTGGCATCTATTTGAAAAAACTTGGGCTCCTTGCATTTATGACCCGGGAATATTTTTCATCACAGTAGTAACATAGTCCTTACTTCCTTCTTTCGGCCATTTCCGCAGGTGACACCTTTTGAATCTTAAGTGTCTGAGTCGTGTTGGGAGCCTGTGGGGGACGACCTTTAGCAGGGAAATTGGGGCGGCTGTATTGGGCTGCTAATGCACGTTCCACCTTACGAGCTACCTGGCAAGCCTCTGTCCACGTGGGAGGGTGGTGGAGTAGAACTTGAGCTTTGATGGATTCTTTAAGACCTCTCTATGAGACCCTTAGTGCGGAAGGCTAAGGATTCAAAAGCGGTAATATATTCATCCACTGTACCCGTCTGTTGGAGCTTAGTGAGACGCCCCAAAAAAGAGTCTTCCTGTTCAAAGCGATTTCGAAGAGCTTTGGTAAATTGGTCCCAATTCTGAAAAGGTCCATTGCAACGCTGATGCCATTCCCCCCATTGCCATCATTCATTGTCCAAGTACATGGTCCCCACCAGAAGCTTAGTCCAATCATCTAGGATATGATTCAATTTGAAATACTGCTCCATTTGTGCTAGCCATGTTGACATGTGAGAACTGTCAAATTTATGCATATCCAACTTGGGAGGTCGCTGACTGGTTGGTGGATGGGTGTGCCAGACGTGAGGAGAGTGGCTCGACTCACCCTCATGGTATTCATGGCCCTTATATGCCTCCTCGTGGGTTGGTTCCTTGCCCTTCGAGAGTGCTTCCTGTACCTGGAGACTTAGTCCGCTAATCTCACGTTGGAGGGAGTTCATCGCAGTGTGGATGGTGTTCACAGTGCCTTCAAGTTTGTCCATCCTTTCATTGGCCATCGCTTGAGCTCTAGTTTCTACCATACACCAACCAGATGAAAAATTGGGACCGCCTAAATTTTTTTTTCTAATAAATTGAATGGTACCACCTTGCTCAGCTCGCCGTCCTGATTCTGATGGGCTAGATCACCAATAAGCACCCCGGAAGATCTCAGACTTTTTTTTTTTTTTTTTTGGAAAACTCCTAACGGAGTTTTACTCCTTTATCAATACTGCAGTCACCAAATCCTCAAAATGTCAATGCTGCCAAAAGTCCTGCGAAAAGTAGACCTCGGTATAGGAACCCTTCACAACAACTCCGATCTGGTGGATCTGAGAGATCTGAATGGTGGAACAACTGCTGCTGCGGATCTGATGGAGCTGCAGGACTGATGTCTGCTGCTGCGGCACGTCTTTGCACACGCGGATCTGGAATAGATGATGTGTGATCCACCGATAGAAAAGGGAACTATGGTCTAGAGGAGTGTCAGGTGCTACAGATGGCAATATACATAAGGGTCTGACAGTAGTACTCGGCCCAATGTTTCAGGGCTCTAACTAAGGAGGATCGACCGTACCCTTAGCCGTACAACCCGACTACCCTATCGTACGGGCGAGTAATCTCTCCGAGTGTTGTTCTCGGTGTACTGTAGCCACAAGACGGCCGAAGGTTTATCTATGGCGAGGTTTCAAGGGAGCCTAGGGGGCTTCCTATATACCCAAAGGGTACGTGGAAGACAGTCTGTGCGCGGTTCTGTCTAATGCACTACTACTCGAAGGGGTACCCACAGGGGTTACAAGGGAGTCCAACAGACGTGACCACCTCTTGTATTTCCTGCATGCATGCCTCCCCAAATCCGCAGGTTTATGCGATTAACGACAGATCCCGTGGTTTAAAGACGCCGGAACACGTCTCTAGCCAAAAGAAATTTGCTAAAAATTGGAGATCCCACCGAGCCCTAGAAAGTGATCTGATACCACTTGTTATGCTCTTAACCTGCAAAATAATACCCAAATACAGAATATGCGAAGAAAAGATACCCAGAACACAGAATAGCAATGATTTTATTATTCAGAGAGCAATGTTCACATGCCTCTTCGAGGGGGCAACCTCCAATAGAGCAGAGCTCGATTACAAAAACAAGACACAATGCTCCTCGCAGGGAGTCTCTATCCTTTATATATGACTCATACATGCAATACCACGGGCCAATATCGTGGGTTTTATTAATACCATCTATCTAATACTACGGCCCATTTGCAACTAACTGTGGTCCCGTCATTAATTGCGGGTTAACCACTTACAATTATTAATATGGGCTTTATTGACTCTTGACTATGACGTGATCCCATGACATAAATAAGGGGGTTAGGGTGGGACCCTAACAGGTGGAAGCCATTATCCAGATCAATGCAGCTCACAAGCCAACATCTGCACCTAGTGCTGGTGCGTTCAGTCGGCTCTCCCGCCTGCGAAGGGCAAACACAGTGAATCAGGGGCAGAATAATAGGAAAATTCTTCGGCTCCATGGTTAAGCAGGTGATGGCCTTGCCTCGACTTGAGCAGGCACTAAATGACTCATGCGAGGTGCCATGAATGTCATTCATGGTGACCTTGGAAAGGTTGCAGAGGGCCAAGTGGCCGCCCCATCCGTCGTCGCCCCGTCTCATCAACTTAATTACCATAATTAACACCCGCATCCGGGGTACATCTGGTATTATTAAGAGCCAACATAGATCCATATTAACTAAGGATCTACCAAAATATGAGAGGAATCAAATCTATAGAGATGCAAACCTCCCGAGTTAAGATGAATCTATTTTGATAATTTAAAAAATATTATAAAATAAGTGTTTTGATGTTTATGGAAATTTACCAACCATTTAATTTATATAAATTTCCCACCTGTAATTTCTATAAAAAAAATTCACATAAAAAATAACAATTTTATTTCTCTTTTCTTTTTAATTAAAGTTTAAAATTAATTTTTTAATTTTTAAATAAATATTTTTAATCTATTAAAATAACTTATTTCAAAATCTTAAAGAAGGTTAGAATTTAAAAATGTGTCCCTTACAAATTAGGTTTGAGTAATGATTTCATGCATATGGATTGTTAATTTAATTAATTATTTTCCAATTTTATTTTCCCAAAATTTAACTCTATATTTATAAAATATGTTTTTTGCAATTTTGAAAGTATTTAAAATTCAAACTCTATATTTATAAAATATGTTTTTATGTTTTTTTGCCATTTTGAAAGTATTTAAAATTCATTTGTTTTTTATTAAAAAATAATTTAAGTATTCAACTTTTTAAAAATTTCTTTTCCCAAAATTTAACTCCATATTTATAAAAATATGTTTTTCGCAATTTTGAAAGTATTTAAAATTCAATTGTTTTTTATTAAAAAATAATTTAAGTATTAAACTTTTTAAAATATTCATTATTATCTTAAAAACGCATTATACATGCGTTTTGAATTTTTATTATTTTTAAAAAATACTTTTAGTTTATAAAACAACTTATTTGTGTCACATCCCCATAGCTAGCCAAAAACAAGATTTTTTATTTTATTTTATTTATTTATTTATTTTATTTTATTTTATTTTTCTTCACTATAGTTTAAACGTTTTATCGCGCGGTTTAATCGACTTAACATTTACTATGCCTCCCCGTTACATACGGGGTCTGGTTTTGATTTAATGAGGGGAGGTACATTGTGACAGCGCCTTCTGTACTGTAATTAATTGGGAATGCGCTCAGAATTGGACACATCCGCCATCACCTTGGGATTGGCTCAATGTTGTCCCTGAGACACAACTTCATGGTACTGCCAAGCGTTTGAACCCGCCACGATATGGCTCTCCTCAGGATTCCTAAACTAATCGAGGGTGGAAACTCCGCCTATCTCATCGGACGGCTAGCCTTGCTCCTTACATTCTATCAGTTTCTTACCACCGGGGTTGAAGCTCATTTGGTTCATTTGGTTTGGTTCTCGGGGAAGCTCTGTTATTCGAGATTTAACCAGCTTGCAACATCTCTTACCTTCTACCAGCGATCTTCCATCAGAGATTTGGCGGGGATCCTCCCTACAGGTCGGGTGAATTTGTTTTCCCTTGCTATTATTTTTCTCTAGCTTCGTTTTCACCCTATATGCTCTGATAACCTTAACTACTATTATTCACCTGTTGGGTTTTGTATTGCAGGTTCGATTCCATTTAATGATGCTACGCTGTCGTTGGTGGTAGTTAGTTCAACCCCTCTCAGGCATGGATGTGCAAATCCGCACAGGTAAGTCCGTTCCTCTATGCCTCTGTCATTTGGAGCCAGGGTGGAAGGCTTGCTTGTTAAATTCCAATGACTATCTGAACGTTTCCTTGCCAGGTCGGGTTATCCGTCCCTACTTGAGAGGTTTTCCTTTCGTTCGGCTCTGCTCCTCTAGGGACATACCCTACAGTCTACAGCCCAGTAAGGGTTTCATCTGCAAGCATACATTTCAGAATTTTCATTACATTTTAGTCTCATTGCAACATACTGTATCATATTAGCCTGTACAGAGGCCTTGTAAATTTATTACGCCATTTATCGCCTCGGTTTGGGGTTATGTGGTTTAAGACCAATATAAATTTTCCTGTACATGCACAGTGAGGTTTATGGCTGCCGGGTTGAGCGCTAGCATGCTGCTCCCCCTTCAATTAATGTATAACCCTAAACTTCGTTTGAGCACTCTATCGTTTGGTGATTGTTAAGCTACAGATGTTTCCCTTATTCCTTTGATTGTTATCTATGTAAACATGGGGTTGCACAACGATTTATATATATATATACTTGCAGTCTAGTTGGTTTATTTCCTTGTTGTGCGAGATTCCATATTATCTGTATAACGAATTTAAGTTTTTGTTTTATCAGTTGCAATTTCTGTTGAACATGTTGCATTACTTTCCAGGATAGAAAGAATAACCCCCTACTCGTCATGTTGTCGAATTTGGGCAAGATTGCTTGCGTAACTTTTTGCTACAGGTTATACTTGTAAAGTTGTAGGGGTCCTTATACAACCTGGTCGGTTCTTATTATTACTGGCTTGTATTTAATGAATAGATTGACCCTCACAAGTTTGGTCGTCTATGTAGATATATGTTTGCATGTGTGTCCAATGTTTTGTCTACTGCATGATACGCACATGTAATGGTCACAGTTCTGTCTACAACATAATTAAAATGTTCATCCCAGCCTGAGACCAATGTATCCTAAGAGTTCTTGTCTGATGTGTTGGTGGATTGGATGCAAATGGAATTACTTGTTTAGAGTTTCGAGTTTCCACTAAAGAATCCATTCCTTGTTTTCCATATTATTGACAATTTAAAGAGAACTGGACAGAGAGCTCTACTGTTATACTCTCTGATTTTCAAGCTATTATGTATATCTGTTTTTCTTTTTTAAGAACAGGAACATCAAACCCATGTACAGTTCTGCCACTAGGTTTTTCTCTAGCAGGTTTCTAGATATTATAACAGGAACAAGAATTAAACTACCCTTACAAGCTATCTATTAATATCAGTACAAGATAACTGCCTCATACCTGGTGTTCCTCTGATTGAAATGTCATTTTTCTAGCAATAACCTGGAGGAATGAGAACTGAAATTTCTGAAACTGTATATAAATCCTTCTCCTGTATAAAGAGTTCAACCAACCCAAAACAGGGTTTGTCTTTTATCATCCGCCCGACCACGAGATTCGTCTTCCAGGACCAGAATCTCCCCCCTTGCTTCTTGCCAGACCTCAATCTCAGCAAGCTGCTCGCACCTCGAGCAAGGCTATCTGATCTTTACCAGACATAGCCACCTCCCTTCTCTTGGAGTCTCTTTTCTTTTCTTTTTTTGTTGTTTGCCTGTCCTTCCAACCCAGACCAACCTCCAATAACCTTCCCCGGTTAGAGAAGGTGGTTAGGGTTATAGTTCACTGCAACCGTTTCCTCCAACTTCCCTCTCAGGAGTTGCCAGCATTTTCAAAGATCCTTTTTCCATCATATTAAAAATAATATTAATAATAATAACAATGCTGTTAAATTCCAACATACTTTAATAATGTCATATTTAGTGCTGTTAAATTCAAAAACACTTAATAACGTCATATTCGGTTTTAACCACAATGAATTCAAATATTTACATTTTTCCTGGGGTATCACATCTTCCCCCCCTGAAATTGGACATCGTCTCGATGTCCGCTGTCTAAGAACAGCCCTGGGTGAGCCTTTCTCATGAGCTCTTCATCTTCCCAAGTGGCCTCATCAGGTCTAAAGTGCCACCACTGCACTTTAACTTGGGTAATAGCTCGTTTCCGCAGCTGTACTTCTCTCCGGTCGAGGATGCTCAATGGCTCGACCAAGACTTCTCCTTCCGGTTCGACCTGCAACATGCAACGTTCCAAGTTAGTTCCTTTAAAAGTGAACTTTTAGACAGGTCTATTGTAAAAAAATTTCCCACTTGAATGTCCTACCATCTGATCACATGTTTAGGGTCATAAACATATTTTTTCAACACTAAAACATGGAAGACATTGTGAACCCAGATGTGACTTGGCAGGGCGAGATGGTAAGCCACCGGCCCGATTCTTGCCAAAACTTGGAATGGTCCACAATATCGGGGTGCCAACTTGGCACACCCACTCCATTGCAGTGTACTCTTTTTGGCTTGAATCCTGATATAAACATGGTCACCAACTTGGTATTCCTTGGACCTCCTCTTTCGATCAGCAAAAATCTTTTGCCTGTCCTGAGCAGCTTTCAAATTAGAGCACACCCTTTTCACCATATCTTCCATTTCCTTAAGCATTACCAGCCCTAATCTTAGTTTGTCTTCAGGTCCACCCCAACTTGAGGGTGTACGGAATTTTCGACCATATAGGACCTCAAAGGGACTCATTTGCGTCGAGGTATGATACCCATTGTTGTATGCAAATTCAACCAGGTGCAAATACTCCTCCCACTGCATTGGTTGTTGCATTACATAGGCTCTCAACATGTCCTCTACCACTTGGTTCACTCGCTCTGTTTGTCCGTCGGTCTGGGGGTGATATGCTGTACTGAAGTTCAGCTGAGTCCCCAATTCTGCAAATAACGTTCTCCAAAAGGCCGACGTAAATTTCACGTCACGATCTGAAATTATCATCTTCGGAAGTCCATGTAATTTGAACACATTCTACATAAAAATATGAGCGATATGTGCAGCCCTGTAAGTGGATTGCACTGGTATAAAATGTGCTAATTTACTCAACTTGTCTACCACCACCATAATGGAATCATGATTCTTCTTTGTTCTAGGCAGTCCAGTGATAAAATCCATAGAAATGGTTTCCCATTTCCATTCCAGAATGGGTAACGGTTGCAGTAGCCCCGCTGGATGCTGATGTTCTGCCTTAATTTGTTGACACTCTAAACACCGTGCCAAATACTCAACCACATTCCCAGCCAAAAGTAATCCTTCTGAATCGCAGTGATCATTTTCTGGTAACCTGGGTGTCCAACATAATGACTGATGTGGAATTCATCCAAAATCATATTTTTAATGCTGTTTTGATCAGGTACATATAGCCTTTTCTTGTAGTACAACATTCCAGCATCATCCAACTCATATCCTTGCTGATTCTTCTCGCTGGTAGACTGTTGTACTTGCTGTTTTATTTGCTGATATTCAACATCTTGTTCTGCTGCCTTCCTTATCATTTCCTCGAAGGGACTTTTCCATACGCTGAAGGAAATTTCGTACAGACACTGTACTTTCCGACTTAAGGCATCTGCCACCCGGTTTTCCTTCCCCTGCAAATGTTTGATTTCAAAGTCAAAACTGCTTAGGAAGTCCGCCCACCGTGCTTGCCTAGCGTTTAAAGTGGGCTGGCTGAAATAGTTAGTCAGACTGTGGTGGTCGGTCAACAATAGAAATTTCTTGCCCATAAGATAATGCCGCCACATCTTCAAGGCATGTATGATGGCAGCCAACTCCAGGTCGTAAGCAGAGTACTTCTGCTCATGCTCTTTTAGCTTCCGAGACTCATATGCAATCACTTTACCCTCTTGCATCAACACACCTCCCACGCCCTCCTTGCTTGCGTCAGTACACACCACATAGTCCTTATTAGGATCAGCTATGCTCAAAATGGGTTCTGTGGTGAGTAGATGCTTTAACTGCTCAAAGCTTCTTTGACATTCTGGGGTCCATTTGAATGCTCTTCCCTTTTTTTGTAAGGAAGTGATGGGATACGCCACTTTGGAGAAGCCTTCCACAAATCGTCTGTAATAACTGGCTAATCCCATAAAGGACCTGATATCTGCTACATCTTTCGGTACGGGCCACTCCATTATGAATCTTATCTTTTCTGGGTCCACCGCAATCCCTTCGCTTATGATTACATGACCTAGATACTAGATTTCTTCCTTGAAGAAGTCGCACTTACTTAACTTAGCATATAACTGGTGTTCTCGAAGAGTCTGTAGCACCAATCTGAGGTGCTCCTTGTGCTCTTCCATGGTGCGGGAATATATTAATATATCATTGATAAATATCAGCACAAATCGATCCAGATATCGATGAAATATGATGTTCATTAAGCACATGAAAGTTGCAGGAGCGTTAGTTAACCCAAAGGGTAACACCACAAATTCATAATGACCATACCTCGTTCTAAAAGCTGTTTTAGCGATATCTTCCTCCTTAATCCTGATCTGGTGGTAACCTGATCACAAATCTATCTTAGAGAACATTGTTGCACCTTTCACTTGATCGAACAGTTCATCAATCCGAGGTAGAGGATACTTGTTTTTTATGGTCAGCTTGTTCAACTGACGATAATCTATGCACATGCGAAGGGTTCTGTCTTTTTTCTTGACTAATAACACTGGGGCTCCCCACGGGGACACGCTGGGGTGAATATAATCTTTATCTAGCAGTTCCTGCAACTACATTTTTAATTCTGTCAATTCAGGCACACTCATTCTATAAGGTGCTCGTGATACCGGTGCTGCCCCTGGTACCAATTCGATGGTAAAGTCTATATCTCTCTTAGGCGGCAGTCCGAGAATCTCATCTGGAGACACATCTGCAAATTCTTGTATTACAGGGATGTTATCTAACGTGGCTATTTTATCCTTTGAATCCGCATAACCCACTTGGATGGCATAAATCTGACACCCTTTTCTGATGCATTTTGCTAGCTGGGTTGCAGTTATTGGTCGAACCTGCATTGGCCGCTTAATTCCTTGCATTTCTTTCCTAGCTCCATCTTTATCCCGATAATAAATAATCTTTGTCTTGCAGTCAACCAATGACCAGTGCTTTTCTAACCAGTCAATACCGATCAGAATGTCATATGAACCAAGGGGAAGCACATTTAGATCAGCCATTACTAGCTGTCCTGCTATTGTGAAAGAGCAGTCATTGACTTTTGCCATTACTCGCCTCTTGGCCCCTGTAGCCAGCTGTACTAGCCATGGATTTTTGAATTTAACAGGTTGCAATTTACAATGTTCCACTATCCTTGGACTAATATAGCTTAATGTGGCCCCAGGGTCAATTAAAACAGCTACAGTAAGGTCTGAGATTTTACCTTCAAATTCGACCATGGTCGGCTGGTACTCCGCTTGACGATCGTCTAGAGCTGCATTAATCCTTGGCACGCTACGTCCTACATCGCCGACTGTCGATGCTTCATGGATTTGGGATAACTGTTCAGTTCCCTTACGCTGTGGACAATTTTTGATGTAATGAGGCCCTCCACAGCCCCAACACTGTACTGGGGGCCTTGCTGCCCCTTCAATGTCCAATCTTGCAGGCTGCTCGTTGACTTTGGACTCACTGGCTGTTTTGAATTTGGATGAATTTCTCGGTGCAGTTCCTTGCTGTTTCCCTTGCTTCCGCCACTGCGATTTCCTTTGCTGCTTCCGGCTGGCTTATAGCCTCTTTTTTCATTCCATCTTCTACCAGAAGCTTCCCCTTTCTGTTTGCTCTGCTGGTAACAGATTCTGGCTTTACGAATTGCCTCATCCATCGACTTCGGATTGTCAAACTCAATCCTTTCCTACATATACAGTGGCAAACTGCTAACAAATCTTTGCACCTTAGCCTTTTCTTCTCTAATATATGGCACATAACGAAGCAAGGAAGTAAAACGAGTGATAAATTTGTCCATGGTCTGCTGCCCCAACCGCAAGTCATGGAATTCTCTTGCCTTTTCATCGTAGAAGCGCTCGGTCAGATATCTTTCTTTGAAGTACCTTTGGAAATTTTCCCAAGTTATGGTCTGCTCGGTCACTCCTTTCACAATCTTAACTTCTTCCCACCACAGGGTAGCTTTTCCCTGTAGTTGGAAAATAGCCAGCCGTGCTTTAAGGTTATGATCGTACTCGTATAACTGAAAATATTTGTTCATATTAATTAACCATGCTTCAGCTGCTTCTTCCTGCTCCCCGTCAAAGTGCGGCGGTTTAATCTTACGAAACTCTCCTTGCAGCTCTACCCTTTGCCTTTTTGAGGTCTGCTGCTCATATGCATTGTCAGAACGTTCCTCCCTTTCTTCCGACCTTTCAGGTGCTATATGATGGTTCTGTTCTTCCGACACTCTCTGTTGTTCCGTACTGGGATTAGCTGGTGGCTGGTTCTACCTATCAGACAGACTTTTTAGAATTCTTTCTTGCTCCATCGTCAGTCGTGCGTTGTCTTCGCGTAACCGAGCCATTTCATTTTTTAATTCTTGCACAGTCTCCAGAATTGCCTGGTTTGTATTACGGGCTTCCTCCCCGAGCTGTACCCATAGCTCAGGGTTATTTTCAGGGCCAGGTACTCCCTGTCCCATCGCATACCTGCGGGATGTACTGTCCGTTCTCCTCATGTTGTCAGTCTCCTGGTTCCTGGTCCTGTCCTTAAACATAAGATAAGTGACAACAGAAAAAGAAAAATTAGCATACTAACTGGTAATTGCACGAATAAAATGTAATTATATTATATATGTTGTTTCTGTAGTCCACTTCCACTTCCCAGAGGCCTCAGTTTTGTAACTGGGCTCTGATACCATATGTCACATCCCCACAGCCAGCCAAAAACAAGATTTATTTATTTTTTTCGCTATAGTTTAAAGGTTTTACCCCGCGGTTTAATCGACTTAACATTTACTATGCCTCCCCGCTACATACGGGGTCTGGTTTTGCTTTTAATGAGGGGAGGTACATTGTGACAGCGCCTTCTGTACTGTAATTAATTGGGAATGCGCTCAGAACTGGACACATCAGCCATCACCTTGGGATTGGCTCAACGTTATCCCTGAGACATAACTCCATGGTACTGTCAAGCGTTTGAACCCGCCACGATATGGCTCTCCTCGGGATTCCTAAACTGATCGAGGGTGGAAACTCCGCCTATCTCATCGGATGGCTAGCCTTGCTCCTTACATTCTATCAGTTTCTTACCACCGGGGTTGAAGCTCATTTGGTTCATTTGGTTTGGTTCTCGGGGGAGCTCTGCTATTCGAGAGTTAACCAGCCTGCGGCATCTCTTACCTTCTACCAGCGATCTTCCAACAGAGATTTGGCGGGGATCCTCCCTACAGGTCGGGTGAATTTGTTTTCCCTTGCTATTATTTTTCTCCAGCTTCGTTTTCACCCTATATGCTCTGATAACCTTAACTGCTATTATTCACCTATTGGGTTTTGTATTGCAGGTTCGATTCCCCTTAATGATGCTACGCTGTCGTTGGTGGTAGTTAGTTCAGCCCCTCTCAGGCATGGATGTGCAAATCCGCACAGGTAAGTCCGTTCCTCTACGCCTCTGTCATTTGGAGCCAGGGTGGAAGGCTTGCTTGTTAAATTCCAATGACTGTCTGAACGTTTCCTTGCCAGGTCGGGTTATCCGTCCCTACTTGAGAGGTTTTCCTTTCGTTCGGCTCTGCTCCTCTAGGGACATACCCTACAATCTACAACCCAGTAAGGGTTTCATCTGCAAGCATACATTTCAGAATTTTCATTACATTTTAGTCTCATTGCAACACACTCTCTCATATTAGCCTGTACAGAGGCCTTGTAAATTTATTACGCCATTTATCGCCTTGGTTTGGGGTTATGTGGTTTAAGACCAATATAAATTTTCCTGTACATGCACTGTGAGGTTTATGGCTGCCGGGTTGAGCGTTAGCACGCTGCTCCCCCTTCAGTTAATGTATAACCCTAAACTTCGTTTGAGCACTCTATCGTTTGGTGATTGTTAAGCTACAGATGTTGCCCTTATTTCCTTTGGTTGTTATCTATGTAAACATGGGGTTGCACAGCGATTTATATATATATACTTGCAGTCTAGTTGGTTTATTTCCTTGTTGTGCGAGATTCCATATTATCTGTATAACGAATTTAAGTTTTTTTTTATCAGTTACTCGTCATGTTGTCGAATTTGGGCAAGATTGCTTGCGTAATTTTTTGCTACAGGTTATACTTGTAAAGTTGCAGGGGTCCTTATACAACCTGGTCGGTTCTTATCATCATAGTTTATTACTGGCTTGTATTTAATGAATATATCGACCCTCACGAGTTCGGTCGTCTATGTAGATATATGTTTGCATGCGTGTCCAATGTTCTGTCTACTGCATGATACGCACATGCAATGGTCACAGTTCTGTCTACAACATAATTAAAATGTTCATCCCAGCCTGAGACCAATGTATCCTAACAGTTCTTGTCTGATGTGTTGGTGGATTGGATGCAAATGGAATTACTTGTTTAGGGTTTCGAGTTTCCACTAAAGAATCCATTCCTTGTTTTCCATATTATTGACAATTTAAAGAGAACTGGACAGAGAGCACTAACTGTTATACTCTCTGATTTTCAAGCTATTATGTATATCTGTTTTTCTTTCTTTCGTTTATTTGTACAACGCAGTCTCTGCTATTTTATATATATATATATATATATGCAGTTAAATATGCCTGTTTCGTTTGTTATCTTTCTCTATAAAAAAGTTTCCTGATAGTTCCACTCATATCGACTCCCTGAGTATATGGAGTTTCTTTTGTAAATTAAAGAACAATTCTCTTTGTGAATAAGAACAGAGTCTCCTTCAAATTTAAGAACAGGAACAACAAACCCATGTACAGTTCTGCCACTAGGTTTTCTCTAGCAGGTTTCCAGATATTATAACAGGAACAGGAATTAAACTACCCTTACAAGCTATCTATTAATATCAGTACAAGAGAACTGCCTCATACCTGGTGTTCCTCTGATTGAAATGTCGTTTTTCTGGCAATAACCTGGAGGAATGAGAACTGAAATTTCTGAAACTGTATATAAATCCTTCTCCTGTATAAAAAGTTCAACCAACCCAAAACAGGGTTTGTCTTTTATCATCCGCCCGACCACGAGATTCGTCCTCCAGGACCAGAATCTCCCCCCTTGCTTCTTGCCAGACCTCAATCTCAGCAAGCTACTCGCACCTCGAGCAAGGCTATCTAATCTTTACCAGACATAGCCACCTCCCTTCTCTTGGAGTCTCTTTTCTTTTTTTTTGTTGTCTGCCTGTCCTTCCAGCCCAGACCAACCTCCGGGAACCTTCCCCAGTTAGAGAAGGTGGTTAGGGTTGTAGTTCACTGCAACCGTTTCCTCCAACTTCCCTCTCAGGAGTTGCCAGCATTTTCAAAGATCCTTTTTCCATCATATTAAAATAATATTAATAATAATAACAATGTTGTTAAATTCCATTATTAATAACAATGTTGTTAAATTCCAACATACTTTAATAATGTCATATTTAGTGTTGTTAAATTCAAAAACACTTAATAATGTCATATTCGGTTTTAACCACAGTGAATTCAAATATTTACATTTTTCCTGGGGTATCACAATTTGTCAAATGACTTTATTTAAAATTTATTTAGTCAAAAATAATTTTTTTTTAAATTTATTTACTCATAAAAATTTTACTATATTTAAGTAATGATTTTGATTTGATTGGCTTGAATTAGGAATTTGAACCTTAAAATTTAAAATTTACATAATATTTTATAAAAACATATTTAAAAATTAAATTTATGAACTAATTAAACTTGGTGAAAAATTTAAAACATAAATTATATATATATATGAAAACAAGCCTTGAATATAGGAATAATAGTGTCCCTGGTAAACTTGAAACTTACCAATGAAATCATAGTTTATGTTTGGCTTGCATATTGGTGAAGGTTTATCCCAGCATTAATGTCATTAGCTTAGCTTATGTTAGTTAATTATTTTATAAAATGTAATTCAAATGAAAATAACTCCACGAAATGTTATTTGTTGCATAGCATGGTTGTAGCTGTTACCAGAAATGTCTGTTAACTTAGATTCTAATTGGATTTTAAGTTGATATGAGTTTATTCATTAACAAACTTAAACCCCACTATTTCATGAATTGGCTTTGATTAAGAGACGGCCTTTAAATTTTCTGCAGATCCTACCTACTTTGTTTATTATTGCGGGAAAGCCAACAACTAGTTTCACGTAAGTATTGTCTTGTAGGGAGCACATGACGTGCATGATAGGACGGCTGGGGCGGTTGGGTTTCGCACTCCCCAGCCCGAGTCCTGTGGCGGCTTTTTGCTGGGCGATTTCGAACGGCTATGCCGTATTCTGTTGGTTTCGGCTCATTAATTCTGCTGGTTTATTCTGTTGGCTTCGGTCATATTCTGCTGGCTTCGGCCATATTGTAAAAATATTTGTAGGCTTCGGCCATATGTGGATTTTCTCGCTGAAAAAAAAAAAAAAAAAAAGTATTGTCTTGTAGGGCCTGAATATCATCAGCAGTGAAAGAAAATGCCAATATTGCTTAGCGGACAACTTCAACCACCAAGAAATTAATTTTTTTTAATCTAAATTTTTCATTTTAGAGTCATAAATAGTGCTGCTTATTTTCTCTGTATTTTTTTTGGAATTTGAAATATTAATTATTTTGTATCTTTAAATCAGGTTTATTTTTTTATATAATTATGAAACATATATATATATATATGTATCTGAATTATGAATCTAATAAGTGTATTTGAGAGATCAAATTTTCTAGTGTAAATTTGTTTTATAGTGTAAAACTTAAAAACTTAAAAAAAATTGTAACTCTATAAATTTGATATTTCCTTGCCCCTCCATAAATACATGGTTATAATGGATATATATGTGTTATTATTTAAATTACATTTTAAATACCTAAATAAATTCATAGTTTGAAAATCTCTTTACTTAAATTGTGTAGACTATATAACTTGAACTTTCATTATTGGATTTCCTACAAAATAAACTTAAAAAATTGGTTGTCAATCTTAGGGAATTAAATATGTATAAAAATTAATGTGTTACAACATGATAACTTAATGCCTCCTAATATAGGAAGTTATATTTTAATAAATAATTTATATCTTTGTAAAATTATTTTGTTATTCCTTGAATTTGTGTTTATTTTCTTTTAATATTCATTACTCATTATTTAATATTTAATCCATGTCCTTCCTAGTTGTGAAATATAGAATAATTTATTACCTTAATTTGTTTATATATTTTTATATGTTTAATAGGTAATTTATATCTTTGTAAAATTATTTTATTGTTCCTTAATCTGTAAAATTATTTTATTATTCTTTGAATTTGTGTACATTTTCTTTTAATATTTAATATTTAAACCATACTCTTCCTAGTCGTGAAATATAGAATAATTTATTGTCTTAATTTGTTTATATGTTTTTATATTTATAAGAAAAACTTCGGTGTAAATCACATGTAGAAAGACTTTTGTCGACGCATTTCGAGTGTGGTTCATCGTCAGGACAAGTTGAAGAAACAAATCCAACTTTGCATGTTAAATAGTATAAGCAGAGCCTCCAACGGTTATCTCGACCAACGGCTAATTTTCACTTAGGGACCAGAGCCATAAAGTCATTTTCATAACTTAAAGGAAGTTAGTTATATTTGTTGACCATACCTTTAAAAAATAAATAAATAAAATAATTTTAATTGGTGTTTAAGTTAATAGTTAGTTAAAAAGGTATCATTTAATAATTAAAAATTATAAGTTATTTGCAATTTAAATGGGATTTAGTTATATGGAAAACTTTTCTATAAATATATATAAGGTAATTTTAAGATATTAGTTAGTTAGAATCTATATTAGAACAAGACAATAATAATAAGTTAAAAAATAATAATAATGATAATAATAATAATAATAATAAATAAATAAATAAATAAATAAAAATTAAAAATGAAAAAAAAGTTAAGCATATGGCTTGAAAGTGAAGGTAAGCGGGCTAAAGGCCAAGCAGGCTTCAGAGGCATCACTCAACAACGGACCACCTTGTTACGCTAAGGATCATTGCGGAGGAATGTCGTAATGATAAATCCAATTTATTTTGCTGCTTTGTAGACTTTAGAAAGGCTTTTGATACGGTTCCTAGATACAACCTTTGGAATAGGTTAGAAGAGCTAAAGGTTCCTCTTGAGTTAAGAGCTGCTGCTATAAGGCTATACGAGAATGTAATTACCAAGCTAAAGAACAATGAGGGGTGGTCAAAAGATATTAAGTGTAACATCGGAGTTAAACAAGGTTGCCCCCTCTCCCCTACTCTATTTGGCATTTACATCGATAAGCTCGAAGATTATTTAGAAGAAGCAGGATGTGGTGGCACAATCTTAGCTGGGATAGTTATTATCCTTCTTCTCTATGTTGACGATATTGTTCTTTTGGCAAGGTGCCCTTCTGATCTTGATAAGCAACTCAAGCTTCTTAAGGATTTCTGCTCTACCATGGGTATGACTGTTAACACAGACAAAACAAAAAGTTATGATTATCAAATCCAAGAAGGACACTTGTGCTAATTTTATATATGACAATAATAACTTGGAGGAAGTGTATTCTTACAAGTACCTAGGAATTGATATCCATCACAAGCTCAACTGGAACCATAGCATTGAGAAAAGGATCAATGGGGGATGGAAAGCTTATTTTGGTCTTGAAAATAATTGTAAAACAGCAAACCTCGTAATGTGAGATAAAAAGAAGTTCCTCTTTGAAACTTTAGTCACTCCTGTTATCTTATATGGCTGTGAAGTTTGGGGTTGTAGCATCTCCAGAGAATCATGGAGGAAGATTGAGCAAATCCAGAAGCGTTTTATAACTTATAACCTGAAAATTAAAAGTAATACACCCTATCCTATTCTCCTTATAGAAGCAGGTCTTTCTCCTATTGAGAGCCTAGCTATGCGCAGGTTTCTGTTGTACAAGCACAAGCTCAATAACATAGACAATCATAGACTTCCTAAGCTAGCTTTAAATTCCAGCCAAAACCACCTAAGGCTTAACCGAGGATGGCATAAGGACACAAGGGCCTGGCTAAACTATTGGGAGATCAATGAGAATGATGCTTTGCAAAACATAAATAACATTAAAGATATTGTTACTTCTAAGTTCAAAGAAAAATTGTGGTGTGAGAAAGATTTAGCGTCTAAAAGAAAATTAAGTTATTATAAGAAGGTCATCAACCCCACCCTTGAAGATCAAAAGTATCTCTCTATTCTAACTAGCTCAAAGAAGAAAATTAATATAGCAAAGATTAGAACGAATTCTCATGAGCTCCATAGTGAAACTGGCCGCTGGGCAGTTTCTAAAACGCCATGGATGGAAAGGATCTGCCATATTTGTGAGAATAGGAGCATTGAGGATGAAAACCACTTCCTCTTAGAGTGCCCTGCATACAACCACATTAGATCTCAATTTCACAACCTTTGTTACAACACTGACCTTCCTAGCCTTTTACAATGCGAAAATTATAGTGAACTCGGGAGGCTTCTCTCCAAGCTTTTTGAGCATAGGAATAAAATCTTAAATCAAAATAAATAATCTGTCTTTTTAGGTCCGATAGATCATTATTTGGTCTCAACGGACGTTAACCATCATCATCATCATCAAAATAATAATAAATAAATAAATATATAAATAAATAAATAAAATTAATTAAGAACATAGCTGGTAAAGGTTAAAGTTGGTTGAAAAAATAAATAAAATAAAATAATAAAAATAAAAATAAAAATAAAAGTAAAATAAAAATTAAATAGATAAAAATAATAAATAAATAAATATATCCGAGAAAAAAAATAAATAAATTAAATTAAATAATAAAAAATAAATTAAAAAAATAGAAAATAAAATTAATAAATAAAAAAAAAAAAAAATTATAAAAAAAAAAAAAAAAACAAAATAAAAATAAATAAATAAATAAATAAAATAAAATAAAATAAATAAATCTATAAAAAAAAGGGTGGGGGAGAGGGTTATTTAATAAATAAAGAATATTAGTTAAGATTATATTTATTAATATCTATCAGGTAAAAATAAATAAATAAATAAATAAAAAGAGTGTCACAAAATAAAAAGAAGGAGAAGGACAGGAAAAAAGACCATTTAAAAACCACAGAACAAGAAGGATAAACCTTAGGAGGAAGGAAGGCTCCAGGGGGAACAACGAAAGCTTGAAAAGGATAAAAAGTTGTTGGGGGGGGGGAGGAAAAGAAGGACTAGGACGAAATGGCAGGGATCCAACAGCTACTGATCTCCCAGCCGTCATCTCTATTGAGATTGTTAGGCCTTCTTTCAATCTCAATAGCTTCCCTGAATTTACGATGATGGAACTGAGCAACTTTGGCCACAACCTTGGCCTCCTCTATACAAACTTGATGCTTGGTCTTTTCCACATGCTCTGCTAACGTTGAAGACTTGGTTCTCCCATGTCTTAGGTCAGCTGCATGTTCGCTGATCCTCTGATGGATGGAGTGCCCTGTTTCCCCGATATAGGGGGTCCCACAAGAACAAGGGATCAAGTAGACCCCCTTCATGTCCTTAGGGTCAACGGGATCTTTCACTGATCGGAGGGATTTACAAATGGTGTTGAGGGGCCTAAAGGTTGAGGGAATATCATACCTCCTAAGGATCCGAGCAATCTTGTCAGTGGTTCCTTGGACATAGGGAAGATGGACACCTAGTCGGCGCTCCTTCGGTTCTTTTTTAATTAACGCATTTTTAGAGGCTTTAAGGAAAGCCTTCTGACCTAGGTGCCTACTATATCCATTCTCCACAAAGACATTAAGGAGATGGGATCTCTCCTTATCAAAGCTCTCATTATCAGAAATCCTAAGGGCACGAGTAGCGAGGGTGTTAAGAACACCCATCTTTTGACTTTAAGTACATCATTTATTATATAACTAATTTTAGTTATGGGTTAAATCTTGAATATTTTAATTCTCTAATTGTATAAGTTTATATTTTAATTTTTTCATTATTCAATTTAATATTTTGGTCAAAAGTAATTTCTAGAATATTTATTAATTTGACTCTCTCATTCAAAAATCTCAATTGATTAAATTTTAACCTTAATATTAAGGTTCACATTACTGCTTATGATGCCTATTTTATCTATATAATTTTCTAGGGAGTTCTTTTCAATTCATGAAGAATTTTTTTTTTTGCTATTGATCCAATGGTTGGACAAAATTGAAATATTTTATCTATAATTCATATTCAACCTTTTTTTTGATCATAATTCACATTGAATTCTTTTTATCATGAGTAATATTTTTAAAATGTTACATATTAATTTCATATTAAGAATTAAATAAATTACACATCTAGCTCTTATTAATGTTATTAGGTGATACAGGAGCATTAGACCGAGCTTGAGATGAAGAAGTGGAGCAAGGCCTGACAATGTGGTGGACTATCCACATGTTACGCTGACAAATTGATTTTGGTGTTTTCATTACAATTCTAAATATTTAATGTAAGTGTATGATTGGAGTAAGTCAAAGAGTCAGAGTTTAGGAGTTATTTTCCATCTCACGTAGTTGTCTATTCAACTTTCCTTGGTTGGGAGGGAAGGCGAAATGAACCACTTGCAAAGTTTGTGAATAAAAAGGGTATCAAATGGGAGGAGGAGTGGCTCTTCTCCTGCCTCCAAGTTCGTATGCTTGAAATGTATCAAAAGGAAGTTGGGAATCAATATATATATATATATATATATATATATATATCTGTGTTTTATTTTCTCTAGTTTCCAAACGAATTGTGTATGCACTTCTTCATGTTTCAGAATTGTTACCATCTTTGTAATGTCATATGCTTGTTAACATTCAATTTTGAGCAGTGGTTGTTTATGTGTGTCCCATTTAATGTGACCTTCGAACATTTCGTAGTGCCTATATTTTTGCAGGCAATGACTTGTTCCTTCAATTGGAATTCAAACCATCAACTTGAATGAGGGTGAATTCTTGACAAAGAGAGACAGGAGGAGAACATTCCCTGAGTTTGGAGATGTGTTAAGACCGTGGAGAGTCGAGTTGTAGAGGGTGAGTCTCTTCACCTTCCCAAAAGTTTGAAAATAGATTTTTTTAGAGCGCTACGAAATGATTTCATAGTGCCTACAACCAAAAATTTTTGCACTGTGTTTGGCATCTAGTTTTCCTTTTGCCCTAACCATTGCTATCAATTTGTGGTATTAGAGCCATGTCTAACATTGGGCTGTTGTCTACAACATAGGGAGATGGTTATGCAAGAAAAAAGAGCACAAGGTCAAGGAGGGAGACCCGTAGCTAATGTAGAACTCTCAAAAGAGATACAAAGGTTGCAAGCTCGTTTAGAGGTCATGGAGGCAGGTAGGCAATGAGACTTTAAGGCCGGAGATTATAGCAGATCGGAGGAGGATGCTGGAGTAGAAAGAGAGGCACATGTGGATGAAGCTTCGGAAGTTAAACTATTGAGGTCAGTGTTAAACTCAAGTTCAAGACCAAAACCTGAATTGTCTACCTATGATGACAAACTAGTATCCGAGAATTTGATGGACCGGATCAGTGAATTATACAAGTATCTTGAGTATGAGGAGATTGAAGAATACAAGAGGGTAAAATTTGTTGTAACTAGGTTGAAATGTCATGATGCATTATGGTAAGGCAATGTGCAGGATGAAAGGAGAAAATAGGGGAAACCATTAATAAAGAGTTGGGACAGGATGGTAACGAATATGAAGGGATTTTTTTTCCAAAAGACTATC
Organism: Pinus tabuliformis; assembly: GCA_031772625.1. NCBI lineage: Eukaryota > Viridiplantae > Streptophyta > Pinopsida > Pinales > Pinaceae > Pinus > Pinus tabuliformis. The sequence continues at coordinate 1,029,315,047 of CM062804.1, read as the reverse complement.
ATCTATCCCTCTACTGGTAGGTGCATAACCTCAATTAAAGGTTGTTGATAATCAGAGAGTATACCGAGGAGTTTTACAAGGTGAATTTGAGGGCATGTTTTGTATAAGACACTCTGAAGAAAACAACAAGGTACATCAATGACTTGAAGTTGGAGCTTCAAGATGAAACCAATATGCTTTCTCCCAAGATGATGGAAGAATCATATCAATTTTCCTTGAAGGCAAAAGAGAAGATAACAAGGAAGCGGAATTTAGGAAGAGGCCATGGTTTTGTTAGAGGGAAAGGATAGACAACCGAAAGGGGGGAAACTTTAGCTCAAAAGAATGATGCAAGTAACCCAATGTAGCAAGGACAACAAGAGAAAGAAGGTGACTCCAGAGGAGGAAAACCTTACCGGAGAGGTAGAGCTAGAGGAAGAGGTAGAGAGACTGTCCATCGGTGTTGCAAATGTGGGAAGTTGGGTCACAGATATTTTGAGTGTCCTACGAATGAGAAAGTAGGGAAGGGAGATGCATATGTAACTCATCCAGAAGTAGCAGAAGCACAAGAACCTATGGTAGAAAATGTACCAAAGGCAAGAGAAGATTTAATTATGAACAAAGTCTTGTTGAAACCAACCAAGGAGACTATTGAACCAACACAAAGAAAAGCCTTGTTTAGGATTGTTTTCAAGGCCTGAGGAAAGTGCTACAAAGTGGTGATTGATAGTGGAAAAACTGATAATCTAGTTCCTATAGAAATAGTGGAAAAACTTGGGTTGAAAAGGCTAAAGCACCCAACACCATATAGAGTGTCATGGTTGCAAAAAGGCCACCAATTGTTTGTGAGTGAGCAGAGCGAAGTGGAGTCCCAGATAGGTAAATATAAGGATAAAATAGTTTGTGACATCATGCCAATGGATGTCTGCAACCTCTTTTTGGATCAACCTTGGCATTTTGATAGGAAAGTGGTGCATGATGGAGAGAAACACTTACAAGTTTGAAGGAATGCTCTTGTACCATTAAAGGAGGGGAGTACAACTGGGATGAGTAGCTCAAAAGCACTATTTTTAAGAGGAAGTGAATTTTTTCAACAAATGGAGAAATAAGAGATCAACTACGTGGTGGTCTACAAACCAAAGGTAATACTTCTACACGCTGAAATTGCATATTTACTTGTTGAGGTTCAAGAGATGTTGCATGAGTTTAAGGATAGCGTAGTAGATTATTTTCTAAGTGAGTTTCCACCTAAGAGAAGTATCATCCATCACATAGACTTGATACCAGGAGAAAACCTTACAAATAAAATTGCTTACCTAATGACACCCAAGGAGAATGATGAAATAATGAAACAGGTTCAAGTACTTCTAGGCAAAGGGTTGATAAGGGAGAGCTTGAGTATATGTGTGGTCCCTGCAGTGCTTAGTCTAAAGAAGGATGGAGAATGGAGGTTGTGCACAGATTCACGAGCAATCAACACAATCACAATTAGGTACATATTTCCATTACCACAAATGAATGATATCATGAGTTGTTTGAGTGGATTAGCCTACTTTTCAAAGGTTGATTTGAAGAGTGGTTACCATCAGATCCAAATCAGAGAAGCGGACGAGTGGAAGTCAACTTTCAAGACCAAAAATGGACTATATGAATGGTTGGTCATGTCATTTGGACTGACAAATGAACCAATTACTTTCATACAGTTGATGAACGAGGTATTGAAGGAGTTCATCGGTAAGTTTATTATTGTTTATTTGGATGATATTTTGATTTCCATCAAAACAAAGGAAGAACGCCTTAGGAATGTAAGGTATGTTCTAGAAAGGTTGCAATAAGACAAATTTTTGATTAACCTAAAGAAGTGTACTTTCATGAGATCTGAGTTGGTATATTTAGCATTTTTCATTTTAAAGGATGGACTGAAAATGGATTCAGAGAAAATAGAGGAGATTGCAAGTTGGCCTTCACCCAAGAAAATTTTTAAAGTTAAGAGTTTTCATGGCTTAGCTAGCTTCTATCAAAAGTTCATCAAGAACCTTAGTGGTATTTGTGAACCCATCGTTGAAACAATCAAGAAAGATAGACAACCATTTTGTTGGATAGTAGCAGAAGAGAAGCGTTTCTAGATCTTAAAGAGGAAGATCATCAAGAAATCGGTGTTGAAAATACCTAACTTCAATAAAATTTTCCAAATCAAATGTGATGCCAGTGGAACAACTATTGGATCAGTATTGAGTCAAGAAGATAAACTCGTTGCATATTTCGGCGTGAAATTGAATGATTCGAAACAAAAATACTCCTCTTATGATAAGGAATTTTATGTGGTGGTTCATGATATCATGCATTGGAGACACTATTTGATGTATGTTGAGAAGTGCGGCATGAAAGTCTCAATTTGACTTTGCCTTGGTCAAATTGATAAAATTCGAATTTCCACAACATAAGACAACTTGTATGCAATTAACTTGTGTGACATGGCTCTTGTCACTCAGTTAACTCATTAAATTCAAGTTGGAGGGCTTGGAGTTTAGTTAAGCATGTGTGATTTCTAATTTTTAGCAATCAATGTCAGTTGTTTTCAGTTAAACTAGTTCTAATTGTTGATAGAACTAGTGGAAGGTCAGTTGTAAAGTGGGACAACAGTCTAACTTAGTGATCATCTAGTTAACTAATCAATCAACCAAAAATAGCTAGTTCATGTAGAGAATTCGAGTTACCCAGCTATGGTGGAGATTCTAAGGTAATGTAACATCAATTGTAGATTAGTCTTTAGTGTATAGTTGTTGCATGTAGTCAGATGATCAACCTTGGGAATTGCAGAATCATTTTGGAGGAAATTCCTAAATAATAGGGGCCTAATCTCCTCGGGAATTGTGCAAGGAAATAGGGGCTCAAGCAGAGGGATAAATTGACTAAGTCTGGGTCATAGCTTCTTAGTGAGCAGAGAGATAGATTATTCACTTGTAGGTTGAGCTCAAATTTAGCTAGAAATTGTAATACATATATATTCATCAAATTAATGCAAGCAGGAAAAGAGGATTTTAGTAGATTTCTTACCCATGGAATAATATTAGGTGCAAGTGTGTTATTTCTCATGGCATGTTTGTGATTGATGTTCTAAATTATGAATTGAATTCCGCAGACCATTAGAGTAGGATTGTGTCATGTGATTTCGATTAAAATTTCGTGAGCAGTTACAATTCTACACAATAATTTCTACATGGTATCAGAGCAATATTCACATTAGAAAAGGAATTTCGAAGTTGTTTCTCAGGAGGATCGAATTTGCAGTTCATTGTATAAATATCTCTATAGAGTTTGGAAGATGACCTTCAATGGGCTGAGACTAGAGTATGCCTTGGAAGGAAGCTCTAATTTCATTGCATGGAAGGATTGCATGGATGCGGTATTAGATGATAATGGATTTCTTGAATATGTCAAGACAGACATTGCAAAACCACAAACATCTGATGCACAGAACCTAGCCCAATGGAATAAATATGAGGCCAAGGCAAGGAGAATAATCTTGAAGGGAGTATGAGACTTCATTGTCTAAAATCTACATGGGAAAGAAACTCCTTTCACAATGTGGAGAGCACTAACAAAAATGTTTGAGAATAGTAGTGACCACCAAAAGATGGTGCTCAAAGACAAACTTTGAAATATCAAGATGCAGAAGAATGACACTATCCCACAGTATCTTAGCAAATTTACACAAGTTCATGATGAACTTGGTGAGGTTAGTTTTAATGTTGCAGAAGATGACTTGGTAAGCCTAGCTCTTCTAGGCCTTCCCAAAAGTTGGCATAGCTATCAAGACTCAGTGAATGGGAGGGAGAAATTATTGAATTGGGAACATGTTGATAGTGTTGGATCTGCCAACATTCAGGGGATCTCCATAGTATGAAGTCGCAACTAGACTTCACATCGTTTGGTGTAGGAGTCCCAACCGGTATGATGGCCCAATTTCCATTTACTTAGAGATTTTCCTTAGCTCTTGTTGTGCAGTATATGAGAATGTTACATTGGTGTCTTCAAAAATCAAGGTGAGTGTGCCTGGTGAGTGTGTAATGTAATTGTGCCTAGGTTCTTGTACTTGCAAAAGGGGGAAAGTAAAGTGAGCCTCTAAGTGAAAGGTAATAGTACCACCGAGGAAGAGACACACGCGAACCAGAAGGGTTTGTCCAACATCCAGCAGAATAGTCCACAGTGGATGTGGCAATCGTTAAAACCAAAGTACAAGGGAAGACTCATCCACCATCCAGCAGAGTAGTCCACAACGGATGTGACGATCGTTATAACCAGTAAACAAGGAAGGTTTGTCTAGTATCCTGTGGAGTAGTCCACAAGGATGAGACAATAATGATAACCAATACAACACATTCCCAACAAGGTAAGTACTAAAACAACCGAAATAGTTCAACTATCTTAGTACATGTGAAACAAACATGAATTAAAAATGCTGAAAGAATAGTCTTACAAACATCTACAAAACATGCATGAAAACGTGTTGGCCTTAATAGGCTTCTGTATTAAGCAAAAGTTCCAAGACACATATGTACACCATACATCACTAGCCCCAGTAGTGGGACATTGGAGCCACTCCTCGCTCCTCAAAGAACTGTCTGAAAACTCTCAATGCTTCGTGGGAGGAGCCAAGGTGAAAAGTCCCTTGCTCATACAATGGGAGGGGTATATATAACCAAGGGTGATGCTTGACCCTTGTGACTCTTGGACTACCCTCATGACCATTCAAATTCCTATGACTTTTCAACTGACATGACTCTTCATATTCTTTTGTATCTATTTGACTTTCACTTTACATTACATTTGATTTACAAGAAATATGGCCCATAATAGTGATGTGGCCCTAACAACTAATGACACAACTTGACATGACACCGCTGACATGGACTAGCTGGTTGTGGTGGCAATGTAAAGATATTATTTCTATTGAGTGATGGATGTTTTCTTCAATGTGTTGTCTTTTCTCCTCCACATGGCTTGATGTTGCAGGGTTTTCAATGATCTTGCTCTTGAAAAGCAGTTGCATGTATGTGTTCCCTTCGCTTATTCTTGATGAGCTTATTTTATACATCCAACTGCAAGGAAGTCTTCTAACATGTTCACTCCTTCTTCATCTCCTTCATTGTCTCGCCATGATCTAACAGTGAACATATTCCTATAACTCACTCATGACGAGACGACATCAAATCCAAAACCTCCTAGTCTAAAATGATGTATTGTTAACCATGGACTGGGCCTAGGACAGATGAGAGGATTGGAAGAGGGCTCAACAATTATGCATTGCGTAGTTCCAGGTGACAAGGAGGGGGACTGGTCACTAAGACTACGCAGAGCGCAACTTAGGCTTGACTAAGGAACTCTGAATCACAGTCTTCACTGTCGGGAAAAATTGTGTAGAGGCCACTGGGAGGTAGGATTGTGCAGTTGAGATCATCAATGGAAGCTGCAAGGTTGGACCCTGGGAGTCAGTTCTATGCAGTTTTCTAAGGGAAGATAGGATAGGGCAGTAGAGGGTCCAGATAGGACAGTTCTGCGTAATTTCTGGGAGAAATGTGTCTCGGTTAAGGGATGAAACTGGGGGACACATCTGCACATCTCTGGGAGGAAAAGCAGGCTAAGGTCTCTGTGCATTGCGGGATTCCACTAAGAAGGGAGGAGGCTTGATTATTGATCCTAAGAAATGTGTCCTTCAGGTCAGGCTTAATTCAACTTTTGCGCAATTCTCAAAGGGAAAGCAAGTTTCTCACCTCTGGGATTGTGCAGTGCAACTCCCATGGAGGATAGTCTCTACAGACTATGCAGTTCTAGGAGGTTGCACAGCATCACTGAGGGCTAAGGCTGTGCAGTGCATCTCAGTCAGGGTCTGGTGAAGCGGAGTTGGTCAGTCGAAAGGATTTTCAAGAGAATAGCTAAGTGTGGGAGGCAAGTGTACTTGTGAGGAACTTGACACTGTGATCACACACTTCGCATACTTCGACGGAACGACAACATAAACCATCAGAACAATAAGACAAAACATTACACTCTGTGAGACTATCTATATCCAAAAGCGACAAGTGCGATACTTGAGATATACCTTAGGACGACCGTGACGACACTTGTGTGACAGTGCTTGCAACTTTGTGTATGAGTGTGATTGATGTTTACATAACTAGGATAACTCAAACGCACAAAGACAAACCATTGAAATCACTAGAACAAGACCGCAAGCATGATAAATCAATCACATGCCAGAAGACGAAATTTGATCAAACAAGAAAAAGGGGAGAAAAGACTCTAAGGGAGCTCACAGAGTGAGCTCGAGTGTTTGCAACCATAAAGGAAAAACCAAGGAAGGCTCTAAAACTTGAGTGCAAGCCAAAATTTTTGAGGGTGTTGCAACCACTACAACACTTGGTGACACATTGGTTGAATACCATCTTCTCTGTTCTGGTTCATTTTTAGTGCAGGGGCTTGGTCCTTCGGGAAGTATTGATTCACTGTGCAGATTAATTCGGTTTCCCCACTTACCCCATGGGTAGACATGGTTTGCCTTGTACCTTCTACGTTGAACACAACATAATATTCAACTAGATCACAGTGTTTGGAATTGGGAAGGGTATTTTAGTTCATGAACTGAAGATTTTCAAAGTATATTTTTTCATCTCTAGTATTGCTTCGCTACCAGCAGGATTGGACAGTACCCTAGCAGAGTCATGCAGGAACAAAAGAATTTCTCCACTACCAATGATCCTAGACAGTACCTTGGTGGAGTTGCCTGCTTCACCTCTCTATGCAGAAAGCCTTTCTCTTCTTTCACCTTTTTTATTTTTTAAATAGAACTCTGCATACGCACTTATTTCCTTTTGGGGCGAAGGAGGGATCCCAACTTATTGAGAGTAGGAGAGGTTGTTCCTTCATAGAAGCATAAGAAGACCTCTGATTAAAGTTTTCTCATTTAGATTTCCCCTTCTCTGTTTCTACTAGTTGGATAAGCTTGAAAACACCAAAGAAGAAAACTAAGTGTAGCCATGAGTTTTCCTAGACTGGAAACAGGTTCATGGTTTGACCAAATCTCTCCTTACAGGGGGATATTATTTTCTGTCAAGACTTCATTGACCAAAAGTTACAACCAAAAACAAATAATATTGACACATGATTAGCCAAAGGCTACAGTGTCATAAGACTTTTTGAACTTCAACCACATACACATTCAAAAGACAGAACACAGTGAGGCACAACACTTATTCACATAAACAAAATAGAAAACAAACAAAATAATATGTACATAGCGCGGGTTGCGGCCCCCGGATCTCATTGAAAATAACATTTTAAGTCTTAGCCGTTGACAGGGAGAGATTCAATCTTCCTATCAAGTGATTGGAGACGATACTTGTGTTGGCCAAGCTTTTCGTGGAAAGTAAAAGGACCAATCCATAGGGATTAAAACTTCAGGTGCTTGCCTTTGTCCTCGTGGGCTTTGTCCCACTTTAAGTCTAAGTCACCCACACTGAATCTAGTACTCCTTGTAGACTTTATATCGAACCATCTCTTGTTATAGTTCTGGTAGAGTGAAAAAATTTCTTTTGCTTTCATCTGTTCTTCCTATAACTTGTGCAATGTGTCCATCCTACACTAAACTAAAAGACACGCTTGAGTTGGGATTCTTTGGAAAAATGGAGAGCAGGCAAGTAAATGTTCGGTGGGAGGATGGCTTCCTTTCCATATACCAGAAAGTAGGTGGAAGTATTCAAAGAAGGCTTAGGTGTGACTCGATCAACCCATAAAGTATTCACCAGAGTGGAGTGCCAGTTTCGCTGCTCAGAGTAAATAGTCTTTTTGATGAAGCGAATGAGGTTCTTGTTTGTGGATTCAGTAAGACCGTTTCCATGTGGATAGTAATTATCAGAATGCTTCAAAGCAATACCATTTTCCAGTGCAAATTCATAAAATTTTAACAAAGAGAAGTACGTTGCATTTTCAAAAACTAGTGGCGTAGGAACGCCAAACCTGGAAATGATGTTCTGTTGTAGGAAGTTGATGACTTGCTGATTATTCACTTATTTCAATGGAACTGCCTCTATCCACCACGTAAAATAATCTGTATTAGTTAGAACATAGCGGTGTTGCTTCGATGAATGTGGGAAAATGTCCCCAATGATATCCAAGCCCCATTATTGGAATGGTTCTTCCACTACAACAAGCTGCAACGAGGCTGCTCATCTTCGATTTCTGCCAATGCAACTCTGACAGACCGAACACTTATGGGCATAATCATGTGCATCCTTGAATAATGTAGGTAATTAGAAACCGACCCCCATAACCTTGTGTGTTATGTTGTTACCTACAAAGTGTCCCCCATCTAGTCAGTCATGGAGATCACGTAAAACCTTTTCTTAATCTTGTGCCTCCGGGCACCTGAGAAAGATACCATTACAGTGCTTTCTGTAAAGCACCCCATGCACCAGCTAGTATGATAAATCAGTTGGAGTTCCCTCTTCTACCGCATATAAAAATGAGACGGTATGGTGCCATGTTTAAGGTACTGGTGCACTTCTATGTACCAAGAGTTTTCGTGCAAAGTGGGAGGGGCTCGCTCAACATTGTACATTTCTATTTCTTTCTCCCAGCCTACAAGCTCTTCTTCTTCCTCTTGTACATGAACTTCTTCTCCTACTAGTTTACAGATACTGTGGCTATTGATGGTATGAACTGGTTTGATCTCAATATCATACTCTTGCAATCCTGCCATCCAGTTTTCCCTTATCTCACCCAGCTCTTGCTGAACAAGTAATGATCTCACCACTGGGTGTGGCACAAAGACAATGCAATGGTTTTTCAACAGGTAGGGTCTGAAATTCTTCACCACCTTGTACACTGCATAATATTTTTTGTCAATAGCAGGATAGTTAAGTTCCAGCCTTTGCAGGCTTTCTCTCATGAAGGAGATGGGTCTCTCATTGTTCAACTCCTCCTTCTGAGTGAGCACCGCATTGAGTGAAGTGTTGGAAGCAAAAGTATAGAGCAAGAAATTTTTGTTGAAGTTTGGGTTGTATAGCTTGGTGCCTTTGCTATTGCTTGCTTGATACGTGCGAAAGCATACTTTTACCTCTTTTCCCAACTATAAATGGTGTCTTTCTTGATCATCTCCTGTATGGGCTTCACAATCTACACATAATAAGAGATGAATTTCCTGAGAAAGTTAATCGTCCCCAAGAAAGTTTGCATAGCTTTCTTGTTCATGGGGTGGGGAATCTACGTGATGGTCCAAACTCTGTATGGATCTACCTTGATCCCGCTTTTGGCGATGATGTGTCCAAGAAGATTACCCTCAGACACTACAAAGATGCTCTTCTTGGGATTCAAGGATATCCCATATTTTTTGCATTGCTCAAAGATCTTCTTGAGATGGTGCAGTTGGTCTAACCATTGTCTTGATAAAAATGTTACATCATTGAGATATACCACCATGCTCTATCAGATGAGCCCACTGAAGGCGATATCCATTGCACACTGAAATGTGTCACTTGTGTTTATGATCAGGTGCTCATGTCCTAAGTGTCGTAAAAATACTCAAAATTTAAAATGCTCAGAACTGGTTCAAAGTTGAACTAATGGAAAGTGCTCCTCCTCCTGATTCCAGTGCCACAAACGGTTCGAAAAACGGTCGCCGTATGAGAAAGTTATGGCAAAAAGAAGAATTTCTCAGTAACATTGAAATTTTGAATTTTTCAAAAAAAAGAATATTCCACAAAATATTCCTTGGAATATTCTAGGAAATATTCCTTTTGGGCAACCCAAGCTGCCACGTCAAGATGACATCAGCAATAATGGGCGCATGCTAAAACTTTTGGTGGAATTGTGGTTTGAACCCGCGACCTCCATTGTAACAACACAGTGCTCTACCAATACACCACCGCGGGTAGACTTGTCATGAAGGCAGGGGGAACTTTACATAAGTTTTAAAATTATATTAGGCGGGGTCTGTAGGGGGCCAGCTCCCATCCATGTGACCACCACATTAGAACCCAAGGCTTAAGCCCTACCTGCCAGTGGATAACGCAAAGGTTAACGTTTAATGCGGTTGAACGTGGTCACATATGCCAAAAACCAGGGCCCGACTACAGTTAACTAACCGATTCATTAAAGGGTTGGCGCTAAATCCGAGGCGCCTAACCGCCGCCCCACAAATCCGCTCACATGTAGCATTAAACTCCCAGTTAAAAACACGGTTTTGTTGGAGGCAGTTTGGCAGAGAGCGCCAAATTTGGGCGGACCCACCATATTTGGCGGGCCTAACTGGCTCCAACTAAAGTTAACTGGAGTTTTTCAAGGGCAACTGGCAGTGGGGAGTAAATGGCCATAACTTTGGCTAGGAAAGGTGGTTTTGGACAATTTTTTTTTTTTATTTTGGGTATTTTCGACCTTCTGAAGCCATTGGCATAGGTCTTACAGCCATCTGAGGTCATTTGCAGAGGTTTTGGAGCCGTGGAAGTTCTAGGAGCCACTAGGGCCCAGTATTGGGAAGACTGTATAGGGTTGCAGGTATCCATTGGAGGTAAACCAGTAGTCAATCCTGAAGGATTCAAGTGTTCTGAATCCGTTTTTACCATCTATTCCACCTGTAGATGCTTCTATTCAATTGTATATTCAATTTGAGCATTTAATTAAAACAAGGACAGGCCCATTTGGGAGCCTTGGACCCAGCAGATGTAGCCCAGGAGGGGTGAACTGCTTCATCAACTTCTTTTGCATCTGTGGTTGATTTATTTTGCAGAACAAATTCGTTTTAGTGTGTTAAATAGTAAAAGGAAATAAAGCTGCTATACTTAAATGGGTCATGAACAGCTGAAAATTTCATTTGTTAATTTTCTGCAAGACATGGACATCTTTTAAACATGTATATTTCTGAATTGAATACCTTGCAAACCATTTACAAGTAGTTTCAAATTCAGATCAAGTTGGTATCAGAGCTACGTTGTTGTTTCTTTGTATCAAAAGCAGTCAAATAAACTATAGACAGAGCCTGAAACGAGCCAAGAAGCCTTCGAAATGCTCTTGTTATACAATTGCAAAGTAGATAAATGCTCTTTCAGTCAATCTCTGGTGTAGTTGTCTTTTGATTATTTTTGTGCAAAGATCTTTTAACTGTCTTGCAAGTATTGATGCTTACCAGGTTGAAACTTAAAAGAGGGGAAGGACAGTTGACTAGAGAACGAGAGAATCCTCAGTCAAGGAAGGCCAGAGAGCCATCACCTCCACCTTCAATTTCACCCTCAATAGTCTCAGCAGAAGCTTCAAGAATGTCTGCACATGAAGGAGAAATTCCTGCAGACATGGATCCAAAAGAAGAAGAACGAGTCTTCAGAAAGGCTTTCTTGGACCTCACTGAAATGGTGAGGATATTGTACCAAGAAAGAAATGAGAAATTGGCTGGAGAAGGGTCCAAACATCCACATGAAGGAGAGGGCTCTTCAGGAGGTAAGAAGGATGATGATCATTCCAAGAAAGGACATGGAGGTAATGGTGATCCACCACCCCCATCGTCACCTTCTTCCTCTTCATCCTCGTCTTCTTCTTCTGTGCATAAGCATAGATCCTCTGGAAAAAGTCTTTTTTTGAAGCTTGATGTAAAATTCGAATTACCTATGTTTAATGGTGAAGTGAATGCAGAAAAGCTTGACAACTGGATTAGGCAGTTGGAAGTTTACTTGAGGATCCAGAATATGCATGATGATGCCACAAAGATTCAGTTGGCTTCTTTGAGAATGGATGGAGCAGCATTGGTCTGGTGGAAGGCCAAGACTAAAGAGGAGATCAAGAAATTTGGTAAGGTTACCTTAACATGGCCTAAATTTCTGTTAGCCATTAAAAAACAGTTTTATCCTCTTTCTCACATGCAGAAAGACATTATGAACTGGCAAAATTTCAGACAACTTAAGGGTCAGAGTGTCCAAGACTACACCCAAGAATTCAGGAGAAGAGCTCTCTTGTTAGGGGTAGATTTACAGACCCAGGAAACCTTGCTGAAATACATTGGTGGCTTGCATAGCTACCTTAGACACACCATCTTGATGTTTAACCCTACTAGCCTGGACGAGGTTTGTGTCCAAGCTACACATTTAGAGGCAAGGGGAAAAAACACATTTGAAGAGGGTAGAAACAAGCCCCCAAAGGGGAAAAACAAAGAGAAAACCTCCAAGGGAAAGGGCAAAAAGAATGCATCTGTCAAACAGGAGAGTGAGAAAGTGATCTGTAAACATTGTTCTAAACCAGGCCATGAGGAGAAAAACTGTTGGAAATTACATCCTGAAAAAAGACCTCAATCTAACAAATCCAAAGGGAAACAGAAAATTGCTGCTACTACATCTACACCACAGGATTTAGGGGATGATTCAGGTGATGAAACCAAAATTGCAGCCATGGGTTTGAAAAACTTGAAGGGAAAAGAAATTGAAACTCAAGCCAGCACTAGTACCTCAAACTGCCATGTACAAGCTCCTAATGAGGAAGAAAGAATTGAACTGTTTCATGTCACAAGCAAACCTTATATCAGAGGACTTGGTCAAGTAGCTTAAACTTGACACCGTTCCACATCCGAAGCCATATCCACTTGGATGGATTTGCAAGGATGCAAATTTACAAGTTTCAAGAAAGTGCACATTGCGCTTTGCAATTACTGCACATTTTATTGACACAGTTGAACTTGATGTGGTACCTTTTGATATAGCAGGAATTGTTTTGGGAAGTCCTTACTTGTTTGACAGGAAAGCTATCTTTCATCGCCATGAAAACAAATATCATATTTTCAAAGATTGCAAGGAGTTCATTGTTAGAGCTCATCACAAGAAGACAAATGTAGCAATGGTGAATGCAGGACAGGTAAAAAGGCTGGTCAATTCAAGTAAGAATTTTGTTCTTCTTATGATTAAGCCCAAGGTTGATGTGAATCATGAGTCATTTGACAATTGTGATCCAAAACTTAAGTCAGAACTGTATGATGTAGTTGATGCATATCATGAGATGTTTCAGGAGCCAATAGGTTTGCCTCCTAAGAGGGAGATTCAGCATGAAATCCATTTGCATCCAGATTGTCCTCTTCCAAACATAGGCATGTACCGCATGTCTATTATGGAGAATGCTGAAATAAAGAAGCAAATCAAGGACTTGTTGGACAAGGGTTTCATAAGGCCAAGTACTTCACCATGTGGGTCACCGATTGTATTGATTCCAAAGAAAGATGGCACTTGGCGTATGTGTGTTGATTTCAGGGCCTTGAACAAAATAACGGTAAAGAACCGTTACCCACTCCCAAGGATAGATGATTTGCTAAACCAGCTGAAAGATGCTCGATATTTCACTAAGTTAGACTTGCGCAGTGGATATCATCAAGTAAGAATTGAAGAAAGTGACATTTGGAAGACAGCCTTTAAAACCAAACAAGGACTCTTTGAGTGGCTTGTAATGCCGTTTGGTTTGTGCAATGCACCTGCAACTTTCATGCGGGTAATGGATGATGTCTTGCGTCCTTTTCTTGATGATTTCGTTATTGTCTACTTAGATGACATCTTAATTTTCAGCAAGTCTAGAGAAGATCATGTCATGCATGTTAGGAAATTACTTGATGTTTTGAAGATGAATCAGTTATTTCTTAAAATGTCAAAGTGTGAATTTGGAAAGACTTCTTTGGTTTATTTGGGACACATAGTAGTGTAGTCATTTTATGCTTGATATGATATTTTTGGAGCGTATTTTTGAAGCCATGAGAATTAAAAGGAGGTCCTCCATCAGTGACTAATTCTCTGGGTAGTCCAAATCTAACAAAGATTTCTTCAAATAAGAATGTTAGTACCGCTTCTTCATTAGCTTTAATGAGTGCTTTGGCCTCTACCCATTTAGTCATGTAATCTGTGCATACTAAAATATAGACTCTTTGATTAGATGGAGGATTAATGGGACCTATGAAATCTAATGCCCATTTCTCAAAAGGTTCAAGAGTTACCTGGGGATTAAGTGGCATTTCATCCCTATGGTTAGGCTGGCCTATTCTTTGACAGCTGTCACAAGCCTTCACATATTTTCTAGCATCTTTAAAAAGTGATGGCCAATAATAACCCATTCTAAGTACCTTGTGTGCTATTCTCTTATCTGCAAAATGTCCTCCACAAGGACCATCGTGACAAGCTTTCAGTATATCATGAATCTCGTCTTCCCCAATGCATCTCCGGATTTCGTGATCTATTCCTGTGTGGAACAGACACCCGCTTATCCAGCTGTACCTAGCACTTTGCTGGATGATCTTTCTTCTTTCCCTGTGTGATAGGTGTGATGGTAATTTTCCTGCAACTAGATAATTGGTAATGTCTGCATACCAAGGTGAGTGAGCAGATACTGCAAATAAATACTCATCAGGAAAAGAATCATCTACTGGATCATTTTCATCAGTTTTTAAACGAGAAAGGAAATCAGCAACTACATTTTCTTTACCTGGCCTATCTACAATTGTGATGTCAAATTCCTGCAACAGTAATAACCATCTGGTGACTCGGGCATTTGTAACTGATTTATTCATTAAATTCTTAATGGCCGAGTGATCAGTATGCACAAAGGTAGTGTAGCCAGTAATATAATGTCTAAATTTTTTGATAGCATAAATAACTGCTAGAAATTCCTTCTCAGTAACTGTGTAATTTAGCTCAGCTGGTGTCATGTTCTTGCTGATAAAATAGATGGCATAGGGGAGACTGTTTTCTTCCTGACCCAGGATAGCTCCAATGACCGTGTCTGAGGCATCAGAGGAGATATGAAAGGGTAATGCCCAATCAGGTCCTCTCAAAATAGGAGCTACGAACAACTGATGTTTAAGTTTATTGAATGCATTTTCACAATCATCAGTCCATTTAAATTCAACATTTTTCATTAACAACACAAATAGAGGAGAAGCTATTTTGGAAAAATCCTTAATGAATCTTCTATAATATCCGGCATGTCCCAGAAAGCTTCTTACATCAATTTGTGTTTTGGGGATAGGGAGGTTCTGAATTACCTGTATTTTAGCTGGATCGACTTGAATTCCTAAAAATGAAACAAAGTGACCCAATACAATACCTTGATTCATCATCATATGGCACTTTTCAGTGCTTAAAGCAAGGTGTGCTTCTATACACCGCTTAAGTACTTTTTCAAGATTTTGCAGTGCATCCTCAAAGGTCACTCCATAGGGAGTAAAGTCATCCATAAATATTTCCAATGAATCATTTAACATATCAGAAAAGATCCCTATCACCGCTCTTTGAAATGTTGTTGGAGCATTACACAGCCCAAATGGAAGTACTTTGTAAGCAAAGGTCCCCCATGGGCTAGTAAATGTGGTTTTGTCCTGGTCCTGGGGTGCAATCTTAATCTGATTATATCCACTAAACCCATCCAAGAATGAAAAGAATTTCTTACCTGCTAAATTATCCAATACCTGATCGATAAATGGTAAAGGGAAATGGTCTTTTTGGGTGGCTTTATTCAATGCTCTGTAATCCACACATACTCTCCATTTCCCATTTTTCTTGGGTACAATTACAAGTGGGGAGACCCACTCACTATCAGATATGGGGTATATAAATCCTGCATTCAAGAGTTTTTGAAGTTCCTCCTTCACAATTTCTCTAAGGTTGGGGTTCATTCTTCACTGGGGTTGGCAGACTGGTCGGGATCCCTCCTTAATATAAATACGGTGAGTGCATAGTTCAGGGGAGATCCCTTTCATGTCTGTGTAGTCCCATGCAAATGCCTCTTTATTTTCTTGGAGTAACTTTATTAATTTCTGTTTTTCATTATCAGTCAAGTCAGGATTTATATTTAATGTTTTGCCAGGTTCAATTTCAATTGTTGTACTTTTGGAAGGGCTGCCTACTGCTGTCTGAAATAAGTTTTCATCTTTCATGTTCTGTTGGGATTCAGATTCTAAGATTGTAGTGAAGTGATTATATGTTTCAGGGTTGACCGAAGAGGGTTCAGAAATAAAGCTGCTGATTAATTCATCTTCGGTGGAGTCCTTAAAAGTCAAAGCTTGTCCAATAGTTAATATAGGTTGGGTCTCTTCATCCTCATAGTCTACCCATACAGAATTGTCATTATTAATCATGGGTGTAGCATGAGGATAGAGGGTAAGTTGTTTGGTTTCCTGTCCGTTAGAGATGGTCATTGATCCAGATCTACAGCTGATGAAAGCATCTGCTGTAGCCAGCCAAGGTCTCCCTAGAATCAACGGATGACCCCCCAACTTTGTTTTAGTTTGTAACACCACAAAGTCAACCGGGTAATTCCAGGATTCTACAGAGATTATGAGATCTTCAATGACCCCTTCGGGTTTAATTGTAGAACGGTCAGCCAACTCTAAGATAGTTGGAGTTTCCCTGATAAAGTTTTTTAACTGGAGCAATTGTGTTGTTTCGAGTGTCATAATATTTATTGCAGCTCCTAAATCTACTAGGACTTTAGAGATAAAGGTTTTTCCAACCTGGACTGTTACTGTAGGGTGACCAGGGTCACCATACTTCACAGGATAATCTTTTTCGGTCATTAAAGCAGTTAATTCTCCCATCACATGAACTGTGACGGGATCCTTAGCCTTCCTTCCAGGCTTTTTTATACAAATATCTCTAATAGTTCTAGCATAAATAGGAAGATCCCTTAATGCTTGCAATAATGGGATTTTAACGTACAAGTTCTGTAGCTCTCCTAAAAGGTTAAAGGTAGGTTGTTCAGGTGTTTTAGTGAGAACCAGCCATTCAGGGAATGGCAGATCTATTGTTTGATCATTATTATTAGGTGTTGATTCTGCTGTTTCAGCATTATTGTTAGTTGGTTTCTCTTTTCTAGCTTCTTCTTTGTCAGAGTCAGTAATATCATCTATAATGGGTTCAGCAATTCTCCCTGAGCGAAGATGAATATCATTACATTACAGGGGAGAGACAGGCTGATTTTGAATGTCAATAACTTGCAGGGCTTTATTATTTGGATTGGGGTTACGTTGCACAGGCAGCTGTGGTCTCATTGCCTGGTTATTCGGAGGAGTATTGGATGGTAAGGAAAGAGACTGTTGTTGTTGAGGAAATGGTATCTGTTGGGCTGCCCAGTTTGGATTCCATTGATTAAAATACGGTTGCTGGGGAGCCCAAGGATTCCATATAGTAGGATCAGGAAAAGGAAGATTTGGTTGCTGCATAAGTGGAAAATTCATTGTATTAAAGGGTGGGTACTGCATTTGGTTCATGGGTGGGTAGTTTGTTTGAAAAGGAGAGTTATTATTCCAACGATTGAATGCTGTGTTAGAGCTCATACCTTGTCTTTGTGGCCATTTCCTCCTCTGTGTCATCAGGTACACTGCTTCAGCCTCTTCTTCGGTTGACTGCAGTGCTGCTTTGATTCCAAGCAGAGAGGGGCATTGCTGTGTTTCATGGTCCTTCTCGCAGATTGTGCAAATAGGTATCTTATCCAGTGGGCATTCTCTGAGTGGGTGTTTTTCTCTACATTTGGAACAGAAAATAGCTAGAGCAGCTTCTGCTTCCGCCTGTTTCTTCTTAACCTGCAGAGCATCAATTTGTGAAGCAAAAGAACTTAGCATCTCAGTTTTAAATTCTTCCAATAAGTTACCTATTTCAGCTCTTGTTGCTCCTCCACTAGCTGACTTCTGAACTCTTGAATACACATTATCTCTGTTTTTTGATCTGCCTGCTGCTCCCCTTGAACATCTCATGCAGAAATTAATAATTTCATCAAAGGGTTCTTTGGAAATGTCCCCTTTTCCAAGCATGTTCAACATGTCCAGGCAGTCATCTCTTACCCCTTTCAGCAATATGGTTTTCAAAATATCTTTACTCATATTAGGATGATCAGACCGCTGCAGATTATACTGTAATCTTTCCACAAAATCTTCCAAATTCTCGTCCTCTTTCTGAACCATTTTAAACAATTCTTCCTTCCTTTCTCTTGTCCGGCAGTAGTCTTGATACTTGGCCAGAAATCCCTCTTTCATCTGGTCCCAGGTGGTGATTGCCTGAGCTCCTAAGCTCATAAACCACCTCAACGCATTCCCTTTTAGTGTTGTTGGAAACAGTTTTAGCTTCTGATTAGGACTTATATAATCATAACTTCTACATAGTATGTCGAATTCAAAGAGGAATTCATCCGGGTCTTCAGAGGATAACCCATGAAAGTTGGGTAATGCTGAGAGTGGAATATTTTTCATGGGGGTTGTTCCTCTCGGGAGCTCCCCAATAGGGAATTCCAGGGTAGAGAGCGAATTTTCCCCTCTTCCTTCTGTTCTGTTATCCTCCATTGGTCTTTTTCCTGAATCACTTGCTTTATCTTCTGTGTCTTCTGTTTCTTCAGGTTCTTCTACCGGTTCCTCAGTGTATTCTGGTACTTCCAACTTCCTTTCAGGTCCTATTACTTCCTCCGTCTGTCGGTCTGTTTCTGAGGAATATTGGATCTGAGGTCTCTGGGAACTTGTCCTTTGTGATGTTTCAGCTTTTGAGATGATTTCGTCAATATAAGTTTTTCTTCCTCCTTTGCCGCCTGTGAAATTAGGTTTCTTGCGTCCTCTCATGCATTTGTTATTCTCAAAAAGAAATCATTAATGCCTTTAGAAATCTCTAGTTGCCTTCCCCGGCAACGGCGCCAAAATGTTGGCTAGTTGAATTGTTTATTGATTAAACATTCAAGTACCACATTAATTGTCAACCTGGGAAAGTCTTTTTATTCCAAAGGCTACCGCGTACTGTATGTACTTAATCCTAAAAGCATTAAAAAGCTGTAGTATACGTGATCCTTACGCTAAGTTATCATTGTATTGATAAAATGAAAGTAATTAATTAAGATTACAAATCTGAAAAGCGAAATGATGGATGCTCTGTTGGCAGAGGATCAGGACCCTATCCTCCAGGTGAGGACGTTCAGCACCTGCCTCTGTAACCAGATTGCTAACACACACTGCACTCTAATTCACCGGTGAAATATCCTTGCACAACTTCAAGCAATGAATGAAACAGAGTACTAGCAAAGCGGAAATACCAGAGGTAATGCTACAGAATCCAAACAGAGTACCAGCGGAAAGAAACTATCACACACTTACACACTTTAATAGAAAAGTAAATGGGTGAATCTTGTGAGGAAGGCAGGCCCAGTCCCTCTCACAAGATTCCACAGAACACAAAGGCTAGATTAAGTGCTCAGAATAATCTTCTATTCATCTGCCAAAAGATTCAAGTACAATAAAGTTCAGACTTGCTGATTTCTCTCAAAATCTCCCTTACAGATTACACATTAACCCCTTTCTAATGTAGATGTCTCCTCTTTATAGAGGAGACATCTATTACAATAGATTATTACAGTTCGTTCAGTTAACCCATTCTATCAAAAATAATAATTACAGACCGTTGTTACAACAGTATAACAACATATTCTTTCTTAGGTTCTGGCTGTTACACAGCTGGTAACTGTCTTCGACCGTCTTCTCAGGATCTTCACGTTCCTTTGTCGTTTCCCCATGTTGTTCCTGATTTAAGCAATGGTAACTGTGTTCTACCCGCTTTAGATAGTTGCAAATCGTGCCGCGTCAACGTTCTTCAGATAGTTGCCGGTTGTTATTTCCAGCTGTTGCAAAATAGCCTGCTTTAGATGGTTGTTGTTGCTGACTGTAGCAACTGCGTAGTTGCTGCTTCTGGTGTTGCAGCAACTGCGTAGTTGTTGTTTCTGGTGTTGCAGCAACTGCGTAGTTGCTGTTTCTTGTATTACAGCAACTATAAATTATAATTCCTGCAGGCTTAAGACAATTACTTGACAATTTAATCAGCTTTTTCAAGATAAATATAAAGATACTCACGAATATGCAATGAACAATTAAACATAGAGATATGCGGAAAGTTACTTCGTACCTTGGGGTGATTAAGTCATTACGTAATCAAAGCTTACAACTTATGACTGAAAAGGATAATATTAAGGCAAAAAATATAAGGTCAAAATAGGTCAATTCTGAGTCCTAACAATGACTTTAAAAATGTGTATGCTAACTTGAGTAAAGGGAATCATGTAGAGGAAAATGACTATCACATGCATAACAAGTTGATGTTTCATTTGGACAAGTTGTGTATACCACAGGGGGAGAGAATAAATGTCATAATAGAAGCTCATTCTTCTCTTATTGCTAGTCATTTTGGGGTAAGCAAAACAGTTGCACATCTATAGAGGTATTGCTATTGGCCTCGCATGGTAGATTCTGTTTCAAGGTTCATAAGAGGATGTTCATTATGTGCTACAAGCAAGCCTAGTAATAGGAAGCTTGGTTTGTATACTCCTTTTTCGGTACCTTCTAGACCATGGGAGAGCATTTCTATGGATTTTGTAGGAGGTTTTCCAAAATCTAGAAAGCAGCATGATTATTTATATGTAGTAGTTGATCGTTTCAGCAAAATGTGTATACTTATGCCTTGTAAGAAAACTATAACTGCTGAACAAACTGCTGAATTATTTTTTCATCATGTATGGATTCACTTTGGTTTGCCTACTTCCATTATTAGTGACAGGGATTCCAGATTTGTGGGGAATTTTTGGTCCAACCTATGGGAGATGATGGACACAAAGTTGAAGAAAATTACTTCTTTCCATCCGTAAACAGATGGACAAATAGAATTTGTGAACAGAACCATTGTGCACCTCTTGAGAGGATATTGCAGCAAGCATCCCAAGCTTTGGGATGAACATTTGCACTACATACAGCATGCTTACAACCGTGCCAAGCACTCTTCCACAAACACCTCACCGTTTGAAGCTTGTTTTGGTTACTTGCCAAAATCACCTCTTGATTTCATTCTTGAGAAAGATGTTGCCATTGAGGGACATAGTGATATTGACAAAGCTCGTTCATTCATTGAAATAATTCAGCAAATACATCAGCAAATTCAAGAACAGCTTGAGAAGAGTCAACGCAAGTACAAGGAAAGACACGACAAGCATAGAGTCGATCACAAGTTTCAAGAAGGGGATGAGGTATGGCTGTACATTAGTAAAGAAAGGATGCAAGGAGAAGGTAAAAAGTTGAAGCCTAGTCGTTATGGTCCATTCAAAATCCTAAAGAAGGTTGGAAATAATGCTTTTCAATTAGATTTGCCTTCCTACATGCAAATGTATTCTGTTGTCAATGTGAAGAACTTACGTTTGTATGAACCTCCTTTGGTTGTTGATCATGAAAGTGTTGTTCAGCTGCCATCTATAGAAGATTTCTCGCCAAAATTCTTAGATGAGCTGAAAGAAGATACAATCCTTGACAGAAGGACACACACTTTAAGGAGGGGCAATGTAGATTATGTTCGGGTTGGTTTCAAAGGCAACAAACTGAACAAGGAAAAGTGGATGGAGGTGGACAGAGTGAGGGAGCTGTACCCTCACCTCTTTAACAGGTAGTTGAAGGCTTTTGGGGTCCAAAAGCTTCCCAATGGGGAGGCGTGATCAGGGGCTCATGTCCTAAGTGTCGTAAAAATGCTCAAAATTTAAAATGCTCAGAACTATTTCAAAGTTGAATGACTAGAAAGTGCTCATCCTCCTGATTTCGGCACTGCAAACGGTTCGAAAAACGGTCGCCATATGAGAAAGTTATGGCAAAAAGAACTATTTCTCAGTAACATTGAAATTTTGAATTTTTCAAAAAAAATTAAAAAAAGAGTATTCCATAGAATATTCCAAGGAATATTCCTTTTGGGCAGCCAATAGCAAGCTGCCACGTGGCAGGCCCGGAGGCCGCCACGTGGCCCAAGATGACATCAGCAATAATGGGCGCATGTTAAAACTTTTGGTGGAATTGTGGTTTGAACCCGCGACCTCCATTTTAACAACGCAGTGCTCTACCAATACACCACTGCGGGTAGACTTGTCAGGAAGGCAGGCGGAACTTTACATAAGTTTTAAAATTATATTAGGCGGGGTCCGTAGGGGGCCAGCCCCTAAGGGCCAGCTCCCGTCCATGCGACCACCACATCAGAACCCAAGGCTTAAGCCCTACTCGCCAGTGGATAACGCAAAGGTTAACGTTTAATGCGGTTGAACGTGGTCACATATGCCAAAAACCAGGGCCCGACTACAGTTAACTAACCGATTCATTAAAGGGTTGGCGCTAAATCCGAGGCACCTAACCGCCGCCCCACAAATGCGCTCACATGTAGCATTAAACTCCCAGTTAAAAACGTGGTTTTGTTGGAGGCAGTTTGGCAGAGAGCGCCAAATTTGGGCGAACCCACCATATTTGGCAGGCCTAACTGGCTCCAACTAAAGTTAACTGGAGTTTTTCAAGGGCAACTGGCAATGGGGAGTAAATGGCCATAACTTTGGCTAGGAAAGGCGGTTTTGGACATATTTGTTTTTGATTTTGGGTATTTACGACCTTCTGAAGCCATTGGCATAGGTCTTACAACCATCTGAGGTCATTTGCAGAGGTTTTGGAGCCGTGGAAGTTCTAGGAGCCACTAGGGCCCAGTATTGGGAAGACTGTATAGGGTTGCATGTAAACATTGGAGGTGAACCAGTAGTCAATCCTAAAGGATTCAAGTGTTCTGAATCCGTTTTTACCATCTATTCCACCTTTAGATGCTTCTATTCAGCTGTATATTCAATTTGAGCATTTAATTAAAATAAGGACAGGCCCATTTGGGAGCCTTGGACCCAGCAGACATAGCCCAGGAGGGGTGAACTGCTTCATCAACTTCTTTTGCATCTATGGTTGATTTATTTCGCAGAACAAATTCGTTTTAGTGTGTTAAACAGTAAAAGGAAATAAATCTGCTATACTTAAATGGGTCATGAACAGCTAAAAATTTCATTTGTTTCTTTTCTGCAAGACATGGACATCTTTTAAACATGTATATTTCTGAATTGAATACCTTGCAAACCATTTACAAGTAGTTTCAAATTCAGATCAGTTTACCAACCCGAACAACATTTTGTGGAAAGTGAACATACCCCACTTGGTATAGAATGTTGTTTTGAGCCTGTCAGGTTCTTTTACCAGAACCTAGTTGTATCTTGAAAATCCTTCAAGCAAAGAAACAATCTCTACTCCAAATATTGTCTACAGTATATCCTCCATGGATTTCACTGGGTAGTTGTCCTTGTCCAAGGCATGATTAAGATTACGGAAATCTACACATAGGCGGATCTCCTCGGAATTATTTATGACAGGGACTAAATTGGATACCCATGTTGAATGTCCCATTTTATAGATGATCTGAGCATCCAACAACTTGGTTAGTTCTTTCTGTATAAGGGGATCAAGTGATGGATGAACCTTCCTCAGCTTCTATTGAAAAGGCTTGGCCCCCTCCTTGATTGGTATAACGTGCTAGATTATTCACGTGTCATATGTATTGAGATCATCGTACACCCACACGAATACATCATGATATTGTTTGAAAAGGCGGATGAAATCTCGTCGCTCTTCTGATGTACAACATGTATCGAGATTCATAAACTTCGGATCATTTTCCATTCCCAGATTGTTTTGTTCATGCAACAACATAGAGCTATGGGTTTTGGCATTCACATGTCCCTGAAAGAGGTTTTGCGAGCCATACAACTTCTCAAGTGATACCACACCCTTGGGTATAAGGTTGCCTTTGATTGTATCAGCTGCTTCTTGCAGAGATTGTTTGTGCTCGTCCTCATCTATTGATGCATCGTTGAAGACGTCAGTGTTATCCATGAAATGTAGTATCTGTTGACCATCATTAAAACACATAAATTAGTGATGTTATCTAGGACAAATGGTTTATACAAAATCTCAACAGTAAATCTATCCCTTAATGGTGACATCCTAGCAGTTGTGTTTTCTAAGGCATTTACAGCTGCATTACGAATTCTTGGTACTAAAATAATGTTAAAAGCTTGGAATTGAGAGATGAGTCACCATACCTCTTGTTGATAACTTTTAAGACGAGGTGACACACAGTGTATAGTGTTACATACCTGACGCACCCCGATCTCTAAATCACCTACCACTTCTAGAATAGAAACTTTGAGGTTGATGGCTTTCTGTAAGCCCAAGACGAGTGATTCATACTTGGTAGTGTTGTTCATGCACTCGAACTCCAAGCGGCTAGAGATTAAGTGTTTTCTCTACAACAGGTCTGTTAAAACACAACCAACTCCAGAGCCCTCCTGTGTTTTGGATCTATCAAAGTACATGGTCCACATATCATTTGTACAGGGACCGCTTGCTACACTAGTACTACTATCACTATTGCTACTACTATTACAAACTACTGTACAAGTTTCATTTTCACTAGTTGGGCATGGAAGGAGACCCAACTATGTGTCTGGTGGGGTAGGGGATGGCTCTGTAAGATAACACCCCAACTGTGTCTCCAAAAAGAAATTGTCGAACATAAGTTTTGCGAAAGCCAACAATTCATTTTCTCCATCCAAGGGAGTCACATTGTGTTTCATGTATCTCTATGACGACACCCAGATCTAGTTGTTTCTGCCCTTATATGGATGCCATAAGTGTGACCAGTCAGTGCAAAAGTATCCTTACAGCTTGCTTGACCAGTCTTTTCTTAGCAATACGCCATATGCTTCCAGGATGTTCACAACTACAATTTTGATGCATTTATGAACTTATCTGTCAAACGATAACCGAATGATCACATCCCTGAGTTCACCAATGGCTGGTACACAAGTCCTATCTAGCTGGATGATTTGCGCACTTTTCTTACTCAATTGAGAATTCATCTTCTTAGTGATGGAGAGTGGAATGACATTTAACCGATGCACTAGAGTCAACCAAGCAGTTACGAACATTGAGGTTGAAAATTTCGAAGGATAAAAAGAATGGTGGGCAGAGTGAGTTTTCTTCCTCCATGCAGAGCACGTTAAGAACAAATGCGAGCATGTCAGAAGACTTACTTGATCCCTTGCTGGAAGAGGTAGCATCACCTGTAGAGGTTTTTGCAATTTCTTGTAGAAGAATGTCTCGCTGACTCATGATTTTTGTGAGATCATACACATAGATGTTTGCATGGGTCTTCTTCATGTCTTACATAATGTTATAGTCCAAAGCGGGGAGACTCCCCAAGGTGTCCAAGGGTGGAACTGAGTTCATGGTTTCTAGTGGGATACCTTTTTCTTTGTTGGTCGTGGAAACACCTTTCACTGAAGTTGTCTTCCCGGACTTGCTCTGAGTGTTATGTGTTGAGATGACCGACGGACCTACTGTCCTTAACATATTTGGTCTTATTTTATCCTTCGATATCTCAAACACGGTGGGGGCCCCTAGACTTCTCAAGTTATATTGCTTGTTTTGATTTTGGGTTGGACCGTCACTCGGAGGTTCCTTCTTGGTGGTGTTCTTCTAGGCTATCCAAATACACTGATACCTGTTTACTACATGCCCAGTACTTGGAGCTTCATCAGATGTAGCAGCTTTTCTTTCTTCATTGTCAGGATCAGCCTGCTCATTAGCTGTGAGTGTGTTGGAAAACTATGTAGCCATGCTTCTCATTCCATGGTTCCATTCTGGGCACGTTCTTTCCAAGTGTTTGTCATGGTTAAATGTGCAGTATTAATCTGTTGTGAGGTGGTCGTGGTTCAGAACCAGATTCGAGCTCTGCGCAGATTTGGTCAGTTAGCTAATGTGGCTTCTTGAAGCTAAATTCTTCTGTGGTGGGTACCTGGAAGGCCTGCTGCCCACGTTTGTCTCGTTCATCCGTTGTTTAAGTTCAGTAACTTTGGTCATCAAGGACTTGACGAGATGAGCGAGACTCTCAATCTCATTTGCTTCCTTTTCCTTAGCCTTACTTACAGAGGTCTGAGGCCTCTTGCCCGTGTCTTTGGAGTCCTTAGCAGATTCTTCATCTACAATGACTCCAATAGCATGTAGGTCTTTCTCTACGGAAACATCCTCTTCACAATTTTCTGTCAATGTTGGTCTCGCAGCTCACTTGACAAATTGCGCAATACTGGTCGGCAGTGCAGACATGTAGTAGTCAATGGTGGTGGGGTCATGAGGTTTAGTGTCTGCTAAGAACTTGTTCAGAATGCAGTTAAAACTCTTATTTAAATCTTTAACCTTCTCTTTTTTCTCCATCTTGAGACTGCCCAACTCCTTTAGCAACATGGCGGGGGTCTTATCTTCAGATTCAAGAAATATCCTTTTGAACACCCCCCAGTTCTGGATGGAATTTGGTGGAAGGTTGTGGTACCATACAGCTGCTTTGCCATCCAAGATACATGGAAACATTCTGCATGCAACTTCATCATAACGTACCTCGAGTGTCTGTAGATGTAGGTAGAACATGTCTAAATGATCTTTTTCCTCCATTGTCTTGTCAGGGCCATATTTTGTTAAGAGCTTCTCCACGTGTCCTGGCATCTTTTGTGGGGCACCCAGAAGTGCTAATGGGCCTTGAGTCATCCATTCCAGGTTTTGTTCTGCCATGTTGTCCTCTTCATCGTCCTCCTCCTCCTCTTCTGAATTAGATGATTCTTCCTCTGAATCTGTTGGTTATTCTTCCTCTTCTCCTCCTCCTTCGTCTCCTTCCCCTTCACCTCCTCCACCAGAACTTGAGCCCGAGAGTAAGAGCTTGTCTTCTTCTTCCTTTCGAAAGATTGGGGGTTCCTATTATTTATCCATAGCTTCTACCAACTCTTCAAAAGTGGCGAAGATCGCTTCTTCAACAGATGAAACTACAACTCCTGTGGGGGTAGTCTTTTGCTTCCTCTGAGAATATGGAAGAGTGTACACTCTTGGAATTAGTCCAATAACTTTTGTAAATTGACGGGTGATGGGACAGACTACTCAGATATGATGATATGAGATTTCATGTTCGGGTCTAGGAGGTGAGAAATGACCAACTTCATAATTGTGTGTAGGGGAGATGGAGCGAATGTTACTGCCTTGACCAGATGATGGATGAGTGGGGTCAGACAATCAATCATAAACTACTAGCAGCACTCCTAGCGCCAGAAATGTTGATGGTGTTGGATTCACCAACATTCAGGGGATCTCTCTAGTATGAAGTCCCAATTAGACCTCACACCATTTGGTGTAGGATTCCCATCCAGTATGATGGTCTGGTTTCCATTTACTTAGTGATTTTCCTTAGCTCTTGTTGTTCAACATATGAGAGTGTTACATTGGTGTCTTGAAAAAGCAAGGTGAGTGTGCCTGGAGAGTGCGTAATGTAACTTTGTCTAGGTTATCTTACTTGCAAAAGGGGGAAAGTAAAGTGAACCTCTAAGTGAGAGGTAATAGTAACACCCAGGAAGAGACACACGCGAACCAGAATGGTCTATCCATCATCCAGTGGAATAGTCCATAGTAGATGCGATAGTCGTTAAAACCAAAGTACAAGGGAAGATGATCCGGACTTAAACAAGAACGCAACAAATTACAGAGATGACCATAAACACAGATATGCAGTGGAAATAATACTTCATTTCATTAATGTAAAATACTGAAATATGCTTACAAACAGTAATGGAAATAAAGCAGCTAAGGCGATGGTAGCTTATCTCTGAGAAGAGATGTGGTGGCTACATGCCTTTGAACGATGTTACAATGAGGCTCGAAGGCCTATTTATGGTTGAGAAACAATGGAAAACCCTTCACATTCCAAAACCTAACCCTAGAAGATGAAACGCCAAACTGTGGGCCCTATTTGGGTAAATTGGTACATAAACTTCCCAGGGTCGTAACTTTGGCATACGATCTCCGTTTGACGCGTACAATAGCTCGTTAGAAAGATCTATCCGAGCACTACCACTTTGGGTAGGGAAACATTAGTCCATGGACCCATGTTGCCCCCAGATTTCCCAAAAAACGTCGTTTAGGGCCTCAAAACGGCTCCGGAAGTTCAGGACCCGAAAAACTGCTAAAAATAGTAAGTTGTGCTACAATTAAGGAAACTGAAAATGCTGAGAGAAACAATGGTGGGGGTCCAGGTGGACTTGGCAAGTGGCCACCAATATCCACTTGGATCATTCCTCCCCCCTTAGGAAGCAATGGTCCCCATTGCGTTGAGTTCCTCCATGAGATGAGGAAACTTTTGCTGAACTTGGTCCCTGGTGAGCCACTTGCCCTGGTGAAGGAGTTGGCCTGCTTTGACAACTCGATATAGTTAGATATTCTGTTGGTGAGTGTTCTTGATCTGTGTTTCCATGATCCGATTAGTTGCAGCTTGTTCCATGCAATCTGGATTTAATTCTGTGGGTGTGAGCTGTTCTGCAATGTCGAATGTGTCTAGCAATGGTGGAGAGTATGGCCGAAGGCGGTCCACATTGAACACTGGGTGCAAGCCAAGGAATGGGGGAATGCTAAGCTCAAATTCATTGTCTCCCATATCCTTAGTAATGGTGTAAGGACCACATCGGAGTGGTCTCAGTTTCCGATAGGCTCCAGTAAGGCGTTCCTTTTGCAAATGCAACCAGACTTTGTCACCCACCTGAAACTTGTGTGGCACCCGATGTTGATTATGTCGCTACTTGTACTTGGTATTTGATTTCTCCATAATTTCATGGACCTGCTGGCGAATATGTTGGATGTGCTCAATGAAGCTGGTTGCCTTGTCTGTTTCGAATTGGACATGAGCCGAATCTGTGTGAGTAGCTGCAAGTGGCATGGCCACATCAATGGGGCATAGTGGATGGAATCCCAAACCCACCTGAAAAGGGTTGTGGCCAGTCGAGCTGTGAAGAGCTCGGTTGTAGCTGTGCTGAACATAGGGGAGGCTCTCGTCCCATGTGTGTGGATGCTTTGATTTTTACATGCAAAGAATGTGTACAATCATCCTATTAACAACCTCTGTCTGGCCATCAGTTTGAGGATAGTGAGTTTTGTGTCCAGCATTGACCAGAGACTGGACCAAAATGTACTGAGGAACCGACTGTCCCGATCTAAGATGATAAACTGTGGGATCCCAAAGTGCACCCACACTCGTTCCAAGAAGAGTTTAGCAGTGGCTTCTGATATGATATTCTTCTTGCAGGCCACCATAATGGCCATCTTCGAGAACCTGTCGACAACCACAAAAACACAGTCATTTCCATGCTTGGTGGAAGGAAGGCATGACATGTAATCCATGGAGATGGATTCCCAAGGTCGACTAGGGGTAGGCAGCAGGGTATAGAGGCCTTGCTTCTTGATGGTCGGTTTGGCGATGGCACAGGCAGTACATGATCTGATGTACTTCCCAACATCCTGTCGAAGATTCGGCCAATAGAAATGCTTTTGCAGTACTGCCACCATTTTCTCGACCCCGAAATGCCCAGCAGCCTGACTGTAGTGTGCTTCCCAAATCATCTTGACAAACTCGCTTGAAGGAACACAAAGGTGACCCAGGTGGCATAACAGGGCATCCTGGAGGTGAAAATATGGAACATGCTGACCCTCCAAGAGTGTCTAGTATGTGTGGCCAAATTCTGGGTCGCTTTTGTAGAGAAGTGGCCAATTAGAAGTCTCGTGCCCACAAGAGTTGAGCACGATCGTTAACGCCAAAATCGGTGGTCGACTGAGGCAATCTACAACATTATTGGTGTTGCCCGTCTTATACTTGATATTCAAATGGAACTGTTGCAGGTATGTAGACCACTTCTGATGGCGATCATTCTGCAATTTCCCTTGGGTCTGTATGAACTGCAGGGGTCGGTGGTCTATGTGGATGACCGTTTCCGTCCCCAAAATGTAATGCTTCCATTGTCGGCAGGCCTGCACAATGGAATACATCTCTTTATCATAAGTGGGATACTTCTGAACTACGTCTGAAAGTGTTTCACTGTGATATGCCACTGGATGCTCATGTTGAGTAAGGACTGCCCCAATAGCATAGTCAGAGGCATCTGTCTTAACCTCAAATGGTTGTTGTAAATCTGGTAACGCAAGCACTAGTGCCGTGCAGAGGTGATATTTCAACTCTATGAATGCCTTATGTTGAGATTTAAACCAAAAGAATTTTTCTTTCGCTCCTCCCTTGGTGACTTGACTCAAGGGCCAAGTGATATGAGAAAACCCCAACATGAACTTGCGGTAGAAGTTGGCAAGACCTAGAAAGTTGCGGAGCTCTGTTAGAGTGGTTGGAGATGGCCAATCCCGAATGACTTGGATCTTGGCTGGATCCACATGCACCCCCTGTTCATCAATAATGTATCCCAGATACTGAACCTGGGTCATGCCAAAAGTGCATTTCTCCAAATTGGCACATAGCTTGTGTTGCCACAGTGTTTGGAGAACCTATCGGATGTGGTGGAGGTGCTCTTCCCAACTCTGGCTAAAGATCAGAATGTCATCCAAGTATACCACTACAAATGAGTTGGTGAATGGCCACAAGATGTCATCCATTAGCCTCATGAAGGTTGCAGGAGCATTCGTTAATCCGAAAGGCATAACCAACCATTCGAAAAGGCCCTCCTTGGCTTTGAAGGCAGTCTTCCACACATCAGAGGGTTCGATTGGTACCTGGTGATATCCTGACTTTAGATCGATCTTGCTGAAATATTTTGCCCCCTTTAGTTGGTCCAGGAGGTCATCAATCTACGGGATTGGGTCCCTATTATGAACAATGATCTTGTTCAGCGCCCGATAATCAATACAGAGTCTCCAAGTCCCATCCTTCTATTGTACCAACATGATCGGGCTCCCACAAGGCGATGAACTCGGACGGATGTGACCTTGCTGCAGCAACTCCTGAATCTGCCTCTTGATTTCATCGTTCTCCCAAATGGAGTGCCGATAAATTGGTCCATTGGGTAGCGACGCACCTGGGGTCAGATCGATGGAGTGCTTGAACTGATAGTGTAGAGGAACCCCTGCAGGGGACGTGAAGATGTCCTCGTACTCCTCCATGACTTTGTCCATTTGTAGTTGTCATGCAGAGGGGCCCTGTCTAGAGGCCATGGCCACCGTCTTCTTCTTTCCTTGAGGGCGTATCATCAGGAAAACAAATTTCCTGGTTTTGGAAATGAGCTTACTGCATTGTTTTGCAGTAATCAAAGAGATGGCGGTAGGCGGTGCTACCTCTGGTATCCTGTACAACTTATTTCCTAATGTAATAATAACAACACAGGGCCTTTATTCATACACAGCATGTCGCTTCCACAAGTATGGTTGTCCTAATAATACATCACAAACTTCAAGGGGAGCAATGTCACACAATACCTCATCCTTGAAGGGCTTGATGTTGTATGGAAGGTGACACTGCTGGCTCACGCGAAGATCTCGTCCTTGGTGAAGCCACCCGATGGTGTACGGTTGTGTATGTGATGTGGTCGGTAAGCCCAACCGCTTCACAACCCTTGTCAAAATGAGGTTCTTTTGGCTCCCGCTATCAACAATGAACTTTAGCAGGGAGCCCTTTACCCACATTTGGGAGTGGAAGAGACGCTCCTCCTCCTCTGGATCTTCGGGTTCATTTTTCTGGATCTTGGTGGTAGGAACAGTGGTGTTGGGATCAACATCAATGATCTGCTTCCCTTTGTCATTCCCCTTGTCGGGTTCTGACTCAGAGTCGGAACATGCATCTAATTCTGAAACCTTTAGCTCAGCCACTAGTGACTACTTGGCCTGACACTCGCTTGTGTTGTGAGTGGAGCTCTTATGGAACTCACACCATTTTCCCTTGTCCTTTTTCGGCTTCACGGCGCTATTCTTTGCTTGCAACTTTGGCGGGTTGTCTTAGGCTACCCCACCTTAGCTTTGTCCTTTGTTCTGTGGTTTAGGGGCACCTTTCCCTTGCTTCTGATTCGCAGATCCAAAGTCTCGTTTCTTTTGTTTAAACTTTTGCTCGACCTTGACGACATATCGGTATGTTGTGCCAAGCGAGGAGATGTTCAGGAATTCTATTTCTTCCTAGATTTACTTGTGCAGGCAGCCGCGGTATTTGAGTATCAAATGTTGCTCCGTATCCTTGATACCCAACTTTGTGCGAAGTGTATGGAAAAGATTGGTGAAATATGGCATGTCTTGGTCCCTTCCCTGTCGTAGCGTGGTCCACTTTATGTATTCATCCTCATATCTTTCGACAGGGTAGTACTGCTCCTTGATGGCATCCCGAAATGAATTCCAGGTGGGTGCGGCTGAAAATAATGAGCCGGTATTTTCATCCTTCTCCTCACAGTAGGTTTCCCACCAGTCCTTGATGTGGGGGGCTGCTTTTAGAAGAGCGAAAACAATCTTTTCCCGACTCGAAAATTCATAAACAGAAAAATAACCCTCTAGCAGATTTAACCATTTATCTACGGCATATACGTCTATCTGAACCTCGAATATGGGGATTTCAAAATTAACTTGTACCTTAAAGGGTGTGGCGTTTCCAGAGTAGCTGCTGGAAGCCGATGCGTCGTTTCTGGGTAGCCACTGAAGGATCTGGGCAACGATGTCCATCATCACGTTCCGTTGTCGCTCGAGGGCTTCTTCGAGTAAGATTTTGATAGGATCTCTTGCCCCCTCATCTTTCTTCTCATCCGCCATGGGAGGCCATCGGGATTTGCGAGGCTGGTCTCGCAAAGGTTCGACCAGTTCAAGCCCTAACTCCTTATATCCCGACCTCGTTGGGGACATGTAAAGAATCCGGACTTGAACAAGAACGCAACAAATTACAGAGATGACCATAAACACAGATATGCAACGGAAATAATACTTCATTTCATTAACGTAAAATACTGAAATATGCTTACAAACAATAATGGAAATAGACCAGCTAGGGCGATGGTAGCTTATCTCTGAGAAGAGATGTGGTGGCTACATGCCTCTGAACTGTGCTACAGTGAGGCTCGAAGGCTTATTTATTGTTGAGAAACAATGGAAAACCATTAACATTCCAAAACCTAACCCTAGAAGATGAAACGCCAAATTGTGGGCCCCGTTTGGGTAAATTGGTACATCAACTTCCCGGGGTCGTAACTTTGGCATATGATCTCCGTTTGACGCGTACAATAGCTTGTTAGAAAGATCTATCCGAGCACTACCACTTTGGGTAGGGAAACATTGGTCCAACAACCCATGTTTCCCCCAGATTTCCCAAAAAACGTCGTTTAGGGCCTCAAAACGGCTCCAGAAGTTCAAGACCCGAAAAACTGCTAAAAATAGTAAGTTGTGCTACAATTAAGGAAACTGAAAATGCTAAGAGAAACAATGGTGGAGGTCCAGGTGGACTTGGCAGGTGGCCACCAATACCCACCTGGATCAGAAGATTCGTCCACCATCGAGCAGAGTAGTCCACAAAAGATGTGGCGGTCATTATAACCAGTAAACAAGGAAGGTTTGTATAGTATCCTGCAAAGTAGCCCACAAGGATGAGACAACAATGATAACCAATACGACACATTCCCAACAAGGTAAGTACTAGAACAACTGAAATAGTTCAACTATCTTAGTACATGTGAAATAAGCATGAATTACAAATGCCGAAAGAATAGTCTTACAAACATCTACAAAACATGCATGAAAACATGTTGGCCTTAACAGGCTTCTGTATTAAGCAAAAGTTCCAAGACACATATGTACACCATACATCACTAGCCCCATTAGTGGGACATTGGAGCCACTCCTTGCTCCTTAAAGAACTGTTTGAAAATGCTCAATGCTTCGTGGGAAGAGCCAAGGTGAAAAATCCCTTGCTCATACAATGGGAGGGGTATATATAACCAAGGGTGATGCTTGACCCTTGTGACTCTTGGACTACCCTCATGACTGTTCAACTTTTTATGACTTTTCAACTGACATGACTCTTCATATTCTTGTGTGTTCATTGGAATTTCACTTTACATTACATTTTATTTACAACATATATGGCCCATAATAGTTATGTGGCCTTGACAACTCATGACACTATTGACATGGACTAGCTGGTTGTGGTGGAAATGTCAAGTTGTTGTTGCTGCTAAGTGATGGATGTGTTCTTGGATGTGATGTCTTTTCTCCTCTACATGGCTTGATGTTGTGGGGTCTTCAATGATCTTGGTGTTGAAAAGTGGTTGCATGCATGTGTTCCCTTCGCTTGTTCTTGATGAGCTTCTTTTATACATCCAAGTGCAAGCAAGTATTCATGTTCACTCCTTCTTCATCTCCTTCGTCGTCTCACCATGATCTAACAATGTACATGTTCCTGCAATTCACTCATGACGGGACGACACCAAATCCAAAACCTCCTAATCTAAGATGATGTATTGTTAACCATGGACTAGGTCCAGGATGGATGACAAGATTGGAAGAGGGCTCAGCAATTACGCATTGTGCATTTCCGGGTGACAAGGAGGGAGACTAGTCATTGAGATTGCGTAAAGCGCAACTCATGCTTGACTAAAGAACTCTAGAGCACAGTCTTCACTATCGATAAAAATTGTGCAAAGGCCACTGGGAGGTAATATTGCACAGTTGATATCATCAATGGAATTTGTAAGGAGAGATCCTCGGAGGAAGGTCTGTGCAATTTTCTGAGGGAATTTGGGACAAGGCAGCAGAGGAACTAGATAGGACAGTTCTCTGCAGTTTCTGGAACAGTGAGTCCTCGATGAGGGATGACATTGGGGGGACACCTCTACGCAGTTATGGGAGGCAAAGCAGGCTTAGGTATCTGTGCATTACAGGGTTCTAGCAGGTAGGGAGGATACTTGATGACTGATCCTGAGAAATGTGTAGTTCAAGTCGGGCTTGAGGCAACTTTTGTGCAATTCTAGGAGGGAAGGCAGACTTCTCACCTCTAGGATTGTGCAGTGGAAATACCCTGTAGCATAGCCACTACACATTTCCATGAAGCAGAGTAGCATCACTGAGGGCTAAGACTGCACAATGCATCTCAGTCGGGGTTCGGTGAAGTGGATTTGGTCGGTTGGAAGAATTTTTAGGAAAATGGTTGTGTGAGAGGCAAGTGAACTTTTGAGGAACTTGACATTGTGATCACACACTTATCATACTTTGACGACATGACAACATAGACCACCAGAACAACAAGACACTCTCTGTGAGACTGTCTAGATCCAAAAGTGACAAGTGCAACCCTTGAGATAGACCTTAGGACAACCATGACGACACTTGTGTTACAGTGCTTACAACTTTTTATATGAGTGCGACGGATGTTTAGATAGCTAAGACAACTCAAACACATAAAGTTAAAACTTCGAAATCACCAGAACAGGACCACAAGCATGATAAAGAAATTGTTGAAGAAAGTTTAACTAGGTTCAGTATTTACAAATGTAATTTTGACCTTTGTACTTGTCAAGAAAAAAAAAATATTATTTTTGTAAATTATAAGAATGAGTTTCTTCCTCATTCCATAGGTCTAGGAAAGTCAAAGAGTCAAAGAAATGTGTAAATAGCTCTTCTTGAGCATATATGTAATGTATACAAGTCTATAAAATGGTGTCTAACATCCCTCCAGTAATGACAAGCACAATCCTCTTCAAGTCACCCAACAAATGAATTAAATAGAAGTCACATCAGCTTGCAAAAGGAAACACAACGGTTCACTTCGTCAAGACATATTAATATGGATACATAACCACAGTATATACCCAGCTAAGGTCACCGTAAAAGAGCATAACAGAAACTCTAATTTTCTTGAGATAATTCGGTTGGGTACAGGTCTGCAATCCGCATTACAGGAGGGCATAGATTTTAGATTTTTCTCTGAACTTCAGATGGGTGCAGGAGGTACGGAAATCTCGGGTCAAGGCAGTAGAACAGTGTATCATATCTCTGAAACTTCGGGTAAGTATAGGACCTAGAATCCTCTTAGATGGGTATAGGAATCTGAACATCGCATTACAGGAGGACACATCTCGGATACCCCTATAATTTCGTGTACAAGTTCAGTAAGCAGATTACAGTCTTCTCCTCGGTGGTGGCAATCTAGGATGCAAGGAAATAACACTGTCACAATCTCATTATAGATGTGATGATGAATACCTCAGTTCTAATCACTCTCTTAGCATGTTTGTTATGAAGAAGGTGAAGATGATGCATTGATCATTGTCTCAACATAATTGTGATCCTACAATAATGCTCTCTCAACATACTACACATGACCTCGACATAATGATCTTGATGAAGACAAGGTCATGATTGAAATATGAGTGCATCAATGAAAGCATGATGATGATACCAGTGAAGAGTGCAATAATGATATAGGTGAAGTAATAACAATTATGCAATAGTGATGCAGTAAATGATGAGCTCAATGGTGCAACAATGATGATGATCTCAGCAGTGACAAAGAAGAGGATTGGTGTCTTGGTCTTGGAATGGCTTCATAGGTCAAGGGTCATGGTCTTGGAATTTATCAATTGGAATCTCTATAAGAATAATTTTTTGTGGGTTTTCCTCTCCAAGAGGGAGAGGTTTTATCCTTGGTAGAAAGCCAACATCCTGTGTTCTTGTCTCTTTGTTTTGGTAGCTATTTGATGAACTTACAAAGATACATTCTAATAATAACAAGTGCAGACTATGCTAAGAAGAAAAGTTAAAACACCCTCACAAATAGTTATCAAGCTAAGAAGAATCATATTAATCCTACTTGCCCTAGATTCTTCAACATGGTATTAGAGCTAATGTGATGCAGTCAATGGAAGGGCAACAAAAGAGACATACAAGGATCAGTCTTCAAGAAAGGCATCAAAACAAATCTAAGGGTTTTAGGATCAAATCTACAACAAGCAGTCTACAACAGTAAGGTAACTCCACATAAGGAACTTGTATCTCCACATCACCATCATCAAAATATTACCAAGACTCTCATCAAGATATCTACAAAGCTATGAAACTCAAAGGACCTCAAAATAAAGAACTCAACATCTTAGAAAATATTGAAGCAATCCTGACCTACTCTACAAAAGGAGGAAAAACATATTGAAGGCAAGAAGGCATTGTTATAATCAAGCAAGGATCATTACCTTATCCAAGAAGAAGATCATCCAAGGAAGCAACAAATCATCCCTATCAAAAGGAGCAACCTTTTCTATTAAGAAAAGGCTTCTCATTCAAACGAAGATCATTCAAGAAGAAGCCCTCATATATCTTCTTCAACCATCAACAAAGCAATCAAGGTGAAGATTTGATCTTCACATGAAAAGTTAGTATATTTTAAATTTATAAATTTGGTTAAATGACTTCATGAATTGCAAGGACGTCTATAGGTTGATGGGTCATCAAGATTCCTTGAATGGAGAAGAAGGATAGTCATAGTCCTTTAAGTAGCTGAATTCATTAAACATATAAAAAGGTATCCTCTGAATTTATGAAAAGGGATACTTATGAAAATATCCCCTCATATAGTAACATTGGAGACATCAAACAAATGTATATGATAAACTCATTCTTTGAAGGTGCAATGAAGAAGATCACATGAAATATGATCTACATAAAAGTAAAGGGTATCAAAGGATTTAGGATATCTTCACAAAGTCTCATCTACAATATCTAGGAAGGAAGATAACCATCATTGATCTATAATGCACTAACAAATAATCAAGGTAAAAAATATCCATGGGATAATAAGGTTACCTCATTCGACAACTTATGGTATCTATGCTAAATAGATAAATACAAGTTGATGGAAAAAGTAAAGGACTAAATCATGTGCAGAAACAAAAGGGAATTTTGGTCCTCAAACAAGGAAGAATAGGTATAGCTAAAATTATGGAAGCTCATATCAGCGGATAGATGGAGGAATTGTTGAATTGAGGCTTCAGTGATCCATATCAAGTTTATATTTTATATATTTATTTAATACCTTTTATAACTAACTAATAACTTAATAAACATTTAAAATTACTTTATATATATATATATATATATATATATATATATATATATATATATATATATATATATATATATATATATATAATTAAAATCATATGTCCCTTTGACTTTTAATTTTATGATATTATAACTAACTTTCAATTTAATAAATTAAACTAACTTATTTTTATGCCCCTAGTCCTAGTCCATCTAACTATTCCCTATTCAAATTTAGTTGTTATAACCATTGCCTGGTCATGAATTATAGCTGTTGGAGGTCTGATCTATCTATTTAATATACAGAGCTTGATCTGTCTCTTCAACTTGTCCTGACGATGAACCACACTATTTGGTTCGAAACGCATCGACAAATGAAATATCATGTGATTTACGCTAAAAAATCTCTCGTAAACTAGATGGAGGAAGCTAAAGAAAAGGGCAAAAGAAAGAGGGAGTAACATATCTCTACTATGATTTGGATAGTATCCCTCACAAAAGGGTCCTATCATAAGATCTTGTTATAAGATATGAAAATGATAATAAGATACATCATGGAAGCATGAAAAACAAGATCTCGTGAAATCACCATGGGAATCATGAAGGAAAAAATCTATGGCAAACAAACATGAAGGATATAGCTCTTGGGAACCTCATTGGATATTGCAGGAAAGGAAGAAGTCATCCAGGACAAGGCTCATCATACATCAAGTCAAAAAGGAAACATTTGCCAGATAGGGATATGCAATATCCTCAAGATTCTCTAAAGGAATCCTCATCAAAGCGTTCACTAATCTAGAGAGGAAGCAAGTGTTTCATCAGGAGATCCAACTTATGGAATTCATGGGATGATGGTTTGATGACATAAGAAATGAAGTAGATAAAGGGATTGAAGATCTTTTCAAACAAGGAAGCTACTAGAAGAAGCCTAGATGAATGAAAGGTAAAATGGGGTATGTATGCTTGTGTTTAATATTATAATGTCATGTAGTATGGTTGTAGGTAACATGGATCATTTCTTCTATCTTAAGAAGCATGATCAAGAGAAAAAGGATCTCCTCCTCTGAAAGGATGCAGGAAGGCATAAAGTCACACTAGATGAAATCAACATAATATGTCCTCATATGAAGTATGAGGAGGTTGACTACAATCAAGAAAATCTGATTGAAGACTACTGGGAATGGAATGTGTGAGGAAGGAAGATATCGTGAGATATGCAACCCTGATAAAGGCAATCAACATCCAAAAGACCAAGAAGATTTGACTAGGAAATCTCCTGAAAAGATATGAAGACTTTGATGGAAGTCTACAAAAGATGAAGTCCCTTGACAATGGATATCTTTGGGAGATGTGTCAACATGTATGCAGGATGTTGATACCTACAGGAAGATGTCATGATGAAGAGACATCTCATAAGGTACTATTTGATTTAATGTTATGTTTTGATTTCTTGAATAATATATGGGTGAAGTTCATGCAAGGCTACTAGAACAAGATTTGTAAGTACAAGTACAACCAGCATTCATGCGATGGATGGAAACTCCTGAAAGAAGCATGAAGAGAAAGAAGTAGCCATATGAAGAAGGTTCCAAATATGTACCAAGAAGGCCAATTTCCATGAATAAAGGAATGGCATAACAGAATAAGAAAGAAAGTGATTAATGGTCATTGCCCTACAAGGAAGAAGCTTAACTGAATTTCTTGACATCAAGGAAATAAGTTGATCATGTAACTGAAGGACCCACAAAAATTAAGTTGCTGATGAAAGGAGAATCCCTAATTAAGAGGGAGCCTGGATTAAGTCACGCCTAATTTAAAAGGAGTGATAGATGTGTTTTCCCATTTCATGTGTCATGCACTAGACCAGGACTAACATCCGTAAGTCTTAGTGAAGGCCATGAATGGAAATGTAGACACATAAGAGACACAACATTCTTGTCTTCACCTGGGAAGAAAGAATGGAGGATTGGGTAATCATCTATCCTCCGATGCTCTTTGAGGATGTGTAGGGCATCCAAGACAAGAGTAGGCAAGAGGACCGATATTCTTTGACAGTTGGGAACCAAAGATAAGAATAGTAATAGAAGGTCATACTCAGTGAACACTCGGGTGGGTATGTACCTTGAGAGACAATGATGAAGGTGTCTATAGTCATTGGTCTCTCCAACATTGTGCTCTGATCTAATGATGATAGATTTATCAGTCAAGGCCTTGTTGTGGAAACAATGTTGGTTACTATGATGCTATATAGATGGGTTACTAATCCGATTCTTCTTATGAGAAATTATTCAGATTCAGAATGACCAAGTACCATTATAAATACCTCCCTAGTTAAGAGGGAGCGTTGAAGAAATTGTAACTAGGTTCGGTATTTACAAATATAATTTTGATCTTTGTACTTGTCAATAAAAAGAAATATTATTTTTGTAAATTATAAGAATGAGTTTCTTGCTCATTTCATAGGTCTAGGAAAGTAAAAGAGTCAAATACATCTGTAAAGAGCTGTTCTTGAGCATATATGTAATATATACAAGTCTATAAAATGCTTTCTAACAGTCCTCCTGTTAGGTCCCTATACTACTAGTGTAACCCCTTATTGTTATTAGTGCATCCCCTTTATTGTTGTGCCCATGTAGTCCCCATATTTTTATTATTGTGCCCCATAGAAGCACACTATTGTTATTATTGTGCCCTTACATTATAATTGTTATGTCGGCTCTGATTATATTATGACCCCTTAGACTCCTATATATAGAAAGGAGGTCTTGTCATTTGTATCATCGAAGAATTGTTCATTTGTGTAATGTAAAGGAGATTTGCCCCTCGAAGAGACTTATTTCAAAGGCGTTCAACTATATTTTCTATCTTTTTGTGAGCTATTTCATAACATTTGGTATCAGAGCTTTGGATTCTAGGGTTCCGCTGCTCCAAACAGGTCATCGTGTCATTTTTGCTATAACCTTTTTTCTATGATGTTTCAAAAGCTAAAACAAAAACCCATTTGAGAAGAAATTGTTATCACCCAGGTTGTCCTTCTGGTCGGCTCAAAAGGATACGGCTGAGGTAACCACAGACCAATCTTTGGACTGCAGGTTCTAGCCCACCTGCAATCAGAGAGGGCTCTCTCTTTCTGATTTAGCTTTGTTGATAAGATTTTTAGGCTAGTTATTGAGTTCAAGGGGTTTTGTTTTGATTTTTGGTGGGAAGGATGATGCTTTCAAGTAAAGAGGCAGGGATAGCATGAAAGTTTTAGAACCATTGGGCGTGGAGTCAAGGAGTAGGACTGCTGGTGCGTTTTCTTGGTCACAAGAAGGAATATGGAGCAAGCTAGCTGCATATGAAACAATCATTCAAGGTAAAAGAGATGGATTAAAGGCTAAGGAATGAGGGGCAATTAAGAATCTCTCATTCAGGTTAGCAGAAAGAAGATAAATGAGCCCTATCTAGGAGCAGTTAAGAATTCCTAGATAACAGTCATTCATATGTGAAATAGGTCAAACATGAGCCATAACAGAATTCATATTTATGCCTAATTCAAGAGGAAAACATTAAGAAACCACAGAAACTGAGCATAGAGTGCAGCTAAGCAAATTCTAAACCAATCCTTTGTTCTGTGACTTGAGCATATGTGAAATCGAAATAACAGAGGTAAGGAACACTTATTGATTCATATTGCAGCACAAGAATTCCGCATTCAATTCTTTAAACCATTAGACACAGAGCAGACAGTCATTCCTCCAAAGCTTTTCAACAACCTTTGATTAAGTAAAACATCTCAGATACAGTGTGAGTCTCTAATGAAGATTATCAACCAACCAACCCCTTAAAAAATACATAGGGTCGGTATAAATAGGGAAAATTATCCAAAATTAATCTACTACAGCCGACCTAAACCGGCCGGAAAGAAAATGATTACTTTAACCTAATCTTATCCAGAAATAAATGCGTGAAAATATCTTTGAGCTGCGCTGAGGGCCGCTGTGTCAAACTGAGTTAATATCTGTCCTGGGTGGCTCGGTGCAGTCTTTCTGTAATAACTGTGATTTGTCTTTTATCTCCACCTCTAACTTGGTTCTGCTGCTATTTGCTGGCATTAATGTGCACTAATCCTGAGCAGATAGGCTTTTAAATGGCCTTAATTGCTTTGCTGACTTCAATGAAGGTTTTTAATTTTCACCTGCTTTGATGTTGCTGAACTGATACTCTTTATCGCTTCCTGATACTCTTTGGCGCTGAACCTGGCCTCTTTAATGTCTTCTGAGTGCTTTAGACTGTCCCATCGACCTTTATGGCAGCTGTTCGGCCCTCTGTTGCTTTAAAAACTGTGTTCGCCCCTTTCTGAACGCTTCGCGAAGAAAATCTGGTCATTTTGCGCCTTTCGGGCATGCTGGAGGCCGAGTCACGAAGGGGCTTTCCATTTTGGCCTATTTCCCGTAGCCATGCGCGATTAGCACTAGGCGCTAATCGCGCATGAAAAACTGCCTCAGATTCTGATTCCGGGCTTCCTAGGCTACGATTTGCGCCTTTTGCACTTTTTGATGGTGACGTCAGCAGGCGGGTCCCAGTACGGCGGTGACGTGGCAGGGTGACGTCAACAGTACGGCCAGGTGACGTGGCGGTACGGCGGAGGAGGTGACGTGGTAGTACGGTGGCAGCTATGTGGCAAGGACATGGTGGCAGGGGGCCGACGCGGGATGGTGACATCAGCGGTGACGTGGTGCTGACGCAGGAGGGGGGAAGGCGGTTTACGTTTTCGGGTGCACTGCCTTAGAGTAGAAGTGGTTTCAGAGGAGGGGGCTCCGCCACAACCGGGAGGACGACGTGTGGCGGGAGTACGACGGGAAAACCGTCGATCTCTCGGACGCTAACCTTCGGCACGTCGGGGCATGAAAACACCCGCCCACCGTAGATCTGTGGCACGGGCAATCAAACGGCTGGCGGAACAAATGAGGCGGCGGAGGGATAATGGATGAGGCCCGCGGCGAATATTCGAATTTTTATACAACACTGCGGGGGGTTAAAAACTTAGGAAATGTGGGTTTTATGGATTTATGAGCGAGCGGGTTAAATATTTACATTTGAGACTTTGGAATAAGGGTGAAACATGGGTTTTGTAGGGCTAGTGTTAGGGGAAAAGGTTGTTAATCTGACCAGATATCTGACTAACTCCAACTAGGACACGGATGGGCTAAAAACAGCCCCAGATGGACTGTTATTTCCTGGACTTAGGAAAATATGGCTATAATGCCGGGAAGGGGGTATTATTTTTTTTTTTGGGATTTTTTATATAATTTTACATATTAGGGGATAGGGAAATGATTTAGGGAGCTAAATAATAGAGTTAGGAGTTAATGTGAAAATGACAAGAAAGCGCTAAGGTGAGAGACCTTAGGCTATTTGAAGGGGAAAATGACTCACAGAGTGAAACAACAACGCTCCTAAGCAAAGAGGACCTTTACTTAGGCAAATATAATGGGAGATGATGAACTCAAGAGTTATCAAGCAGATCTTGACCTCTTCAGGGAAGTTAGTAAGTGATTTGGGGAAAGAGGAAGAAGGGGAGGTTAGAGATGTCCAGTTTGAGCTCCTCCAAATGGAAAACTGCCTCCAACTTGTCATCTGAATAAATATGACACTTGACAACATGAAATGGATCACAAGCCATGATTCTGTAACCACACAGCTACCTACCTAGCCTACCTTCCTAACATTTTTTCTTCTTTTTGGTTTGGGTGCACTTAGACTTGCAGACCCTGCTTTACAATTTTTCTTTTGACTGCCCTCCTATCTAAATCTACACTTATTTCTGCCAAGGGCCCAGATTAAGCAGTTGGGCTCCTTTGATTCTCTACCTATCTACAAATCTGCAAAGATTAAGCTGTTTGGACAGATATTCATTCTCTATTTCTAAAGCAAGAAATTGAAACCTAGGGAGGCCAAGATTAAGCTGTTTGGCCTTCCCTTAACAGAACATTCTTCAAAAATGGTTAAGTCATCAAAATTGGAATACAGCAGTGGCATTTAGACTGGCACACTTTCATGGCTTCTTCTTTGACCTCTTTCTGGAAATATGGAGCATTGCAGCATGCAAAGTATGACATATTTGGCATGTAAAAATGTCAATCATGAAAGATGAACACCTGTTGCAACAGGAGGCTAACAGTGGCTCCACTTGGGGATGGCTTTTCCTTGTGAAAAGCCAAGAACAGCAGGTCAGACTGCCTTGATCTTCTATTGTTGTTGTAGACTGAAAAAAAAAAACTTCTTTGTACTGGCTGTTAAGAGTGTGAAACTTTGAAATATGAACAGCTCTCTCCTCAACTGAATTACTGTGAACTATATAGCATTGCCTGCTTTCTTCTGCGTGCTTAATGTTATGTACAATATTGCTTGAGCATTGTACCTTTGAAAAACATAGATCAAAACTGATGTGTTTCCTTTAGCTCTGGTCTAGAAACAGTTGCTGAAAGATTGCTCCTCTCCTATTGATACTATTTGACTGAAGACTGTAAGTTGCACACTGTTTCGCTTTTACCATGAATTTCTATGATATGACAGTGCTACTCTTGCTGTTTTGCTGAGATTAATGCAGAGACAGAGCCTCAAAAAATGGAACACTGGCATTGGCTGTGTCTTCACAAACATTGCTGCTGCTTCTCTAACCCTCAGACTGCTTATACAAAAAATAAAAACAAAGTGCTGACATAT
The DNA here is from genome assembly GCA_031772625.1 of Pinus tabuliformis. Taxonomy (NCBI): domain Eukaryota; kingdom Viridiplantae; phylum Streptophyta; class Pinopsida; order Pinales; family Pinaceae; genus Pinus; species Pinus tabuliformis. The sequence continues at coordinate 1,029,270,586 of CM062804.1, read as the reverse complement.
ACACATATCAATGTACAAAGAAATATGTACAGAGCTGCATTGTATCCCTTTTAAAAGGGATCATGGTAATGTTTTAACATTCGACCATTAACAGGGCCTTCTTCAGCAGTGTTTCCCTCTACAGTTTTGAGAAAATATGTGTTATTCCCCTGAACAACAGAAATAACAAATGGCCCTTTCCATAAAAAATCAAATTTTGCATGTTTTCCCTTGTCTTCTCTTCGTGAATCCCACCTTATAACTTTTTCGCCAATGTAGAAATCCTCAGCCTTAGCTCTCTTATCAAACATCTTTTTGAGCTTTTCTTGAAAAATTTGAGCTCTGTCATAGACTTGCTCTCTGGTTTGCTGAATATGAATGGTCTGATTGATTCTTCGTTGAATGTTATTTGGTTCAGCCTGAATCTCCTGTAATAGTTTGATAGTAGGGATGCCCAAAGATGAAGGAAATCTGGCCTCCATGCCATATACTAGCTCATAAGGGCTCATCCCAATGGATTTCTTTGTTGAAAGTTTGTCTGCCCATAGGGCATTTGTGAGCTTTCTATGCCAGTTCTTCTTGTTTTCTTCTAAGATCTTCTTGATAATATTAATGAGACTTTTATTTTAGGATTTGGCCAAGCCATTACCTTGAGGGTAATAGGTCGTAGAGTGGCCCAAGGTAATATGAAATTTATGGCAAAAGTTGATCATCATTTTGGATTTGAAAGCAGCGGCGTTGTCAGTAATGATCTTCTCAGGGCAGCCAAATCTAGAAAGGATATTGCACTCAAGGAATTGAATAATGATAGTGTCATTGGCTTGCCTGCATGGGATGGCTTCAACCCACTTAGTGAAATAGTCAGTGGCTGTTAGAATCCACTTGTGCTGGCCTGAGGAGGAGGGATGGATTTCTCCAATGAAGTCAAGACCCCATTGTTGAAAAGGCTTTTCAGTTGAGATGGGTTTAAGGGGCAGGGGCAACAGCTTTCTTTTGCCCTCAAAGATTTGGCATTTGTGACATGAAATGGCAAATTTCTTTACATCTGCAAAAAGAGAGGGCCAATAGAAACCAACCCTTAAAATTTTATCAGCAGTGGACTTCCAATATAGATGTCCTCCACAGTCACCTGCATGGAATTATTTCATGACATTGTTAGTTTCACTCATGGTTAAACAATTAAGCAATATACCTTCATGATTTTTCCAAAATAAAGCACCATCTATGACACAAAACTTTGAAGCCTTCATTCTTAAAAATATTTTCTTAGTTCTGGACAATCCTGGGGGAGCAAACAGGTTTAACAATACAAAGCATATATCAGCATACCATGGGGATTGCAAAAAGGTTTCACTAATCTATAGAGTTGCCAGCTCCTGTTCATTGTCCAATTGGTTAATGTCTAAGGCTTGAAAGTTTGTTTCGGACATCAGTTTGGCTAAACCTTGTCCCTTTATGAGCTTGGTTGGTTTTATTTCTATGTCATACTCAAGGATGTTTGCAATCCATTTGCCTCTTTTTCCCTCTAACCACTCTTGGGTTATTATGTCTTTTACAACAGCGTTTGGTACATAAGCAATCACATGTGAATATAAAATGTAGACTCTGAAATCCTTGATGGCTTTAAAAAGGGCATAGGCCTGCTTATCCATGATTTGGTAGTTCAAAGGGGCATCTCTTAAGGCTCGGCTGAAAAATGCAATTGGCTTTTCATTTCCCTGATCATCCTTTTGCAAAAGGACAACAGCTATGATGTGATCAGATGCAAAAGAAAATATGATAAATTCCCTATCAAATTGTGGATTGTGAGGACAGGGGCTTGGGTTAAGGCAGATTTTATGCCCTCAAAGGCTTGTTTGGTTTCAAGAGACCATCTTACCTTGGCATCCTTTTTTAACATGTTTCTTAACAGTCTTATCAGCTCAGCTAGATTTGGGATAAATCTCCTTAGGAAGTTGATCTTCCCAAGGAATGCTTGCAACTCTTTTAAGTTTCTTGGATATGGGATTTGGAGGATGGCTTGGATTCTTTCAGGATCAATTCTAATCCCATCTTTTGATATGATATGTCCAAGAAGTTTGCCTTCTTCAAGGCCGAAGAGGGACTTTTTGGGGTTCAAGGAAATGCCATATTTCCTACATGTCATGAATATTTGCCTCAAATGTTTTAGGTGCTCTTGATCAGATTTAGAGAAAGGGGTTAAGTCATCGAGGTAGACAACTAGGAAATCATGTATTTCTTTGGCAAATGCAATGTCCATTGCTCTTTGAAAGGTAGCACCAGCGTTTTTAAGTCCGAAAGGCATCTTCACATACTTAAATGTTCCCCACGGTGTGGTAAAGGCTGTCTTGTCTTGGTCATCCGGGTGAACCAGTATTTGATTGAAACCTAAAAAGCCATCTAGCAAAGAAATTCTAGATGACCCCACTACTCTCTGCAGAATATGATCCATTTTGGGCAAGGGGTAGTGGTCTTTTAGGGAGACTTGGTTTAAATTTCTTAGGTCTACACATAGCCTAATCTCACCTGTCTTTTTTCTTGTGGGAACAAGATTTGATACCCATTCAGAAAATCTGATGGGTGCTATGATACCTGCTTCAAACATTCTTTTCACTTCCTTTTCAATCAAAGGGAGAAGCATAGGATTGATTCTCCTCAGTTTCTGTTTGAAGGGATTTTGGTTTGGTTTTAAGGGAATGGTGTGTTGGATTACTGAGGTGTCATAGGACTTTGAGTCCTCATAACTCCAAGCAAATACATCTTGGAATTCTTTGAATAAATCAACATATTTGGGCTTCTGATCAGGTGGCAGATTTTTGGATAATTTGATCATTTTGGGCTTCTCTGCTGTTCCGATGTTATGTTCCTCTACAGTAGCATTTAGGGGTTGCATTTTTGGCTTCTTAGGAACATCATTAGCATCAAACATATCTTCTAATGGAGTGAGGCTAGCAGGGAGAAGGTTATCTTTCAGATCAACGATCTCGGCCTCTGTTTCGGCTATTTCCTCCCAATGCATCTGTTTCAGCTTTTCTATGTTTGTATTATCAAAAACAGTTGGGTTCAGCATTCGTTTGGATGTTATAGGTGTTACAGCCTGCTGATTTTCATTTGTTTGTTGTTGTTTATCTATCATAGCATCCATGTCAATGTTAATATTTGAAAACTCATGCTCAAGAGTGAGGAAATTGTTAATCTGGGCATCATTTTCGAACACTTGCCAATCTTTAAAATTATTTGGGACAGCAGGCCTATGTTTTATCTCAGCAGTAAAATGGTGATTTGGCTCAAAGGGAAGCTTGCATGTACTAAAAAAAGTAGCTAGGATGTGTGCATGAATGTTATGCTCTCTTGAAATCTTGGCAAGCTTGGATTCAGTGAATGCATTGAGTATACTAGTGGCAGCAGTCCTATAGGCCCTCATTCTATTGTCATTGGTAACAAAGTTACCTTTCATCTGTTGTATGATTAAATCGGAGTCACCTAAAATGGACACTTTTGCAGCTCCTAGAGCTTTGAGCAGTTTAAGGCCTAGGAGGAGAGCCTCATACTCTGTCATGTTATTGGTGCATTTAAAATTCAGTCTGTAGGCATGGCCTTCTGCATGATTGTTATGTGTATTGTGAATCCAGACACCTGCCCCTGCTCCTAACTTGTTGACAGAGCCATCAAACTCTAAATACCATGTGATTTCTTGCTTGTGGTTAGTGTTAAGAGTTTCAGTCATTCTTGCAGTGGACATATTGGAATTTTCTGTTTGGGGAGGTTCTTCTAGCATGCTGGTTGCATTAACTGTTTTGATAGTTTCATCAGTATGGGCCACCGATTCTTCATTGATGTGTGTGTTTAGTTCTAAAGCCAACGGCTTGTCATCAATCGGAGGACTTATTTCATCATTAAATAAAATAAAAGAATCCATATCAGAATGGATTGAGTAAATGGGAAAATTTTCAGGCTTGCTCTCACTAGTTACCACATACTTCATCAGTGTTTCTCTATATAGTCTCTTTGGTTGCCCAAAGACAGATATAGTGGCATAAGAGAGGTCTAATTGGAGGGACCCTTGGAGTTTTTCTCCCCAAGATCTTGACAATAGCATGCCATACTTTGGTGGAATGTCAGCAACCACCACATCCATGAGGATTGTCTTGTTAGGAAATTGGACTAAGGAGACACACAGGTCTTTGATGAGGCCTAAAAACTTGACTTGACTTGATTCAAAGGAGAATATATCTTTGTAGGGTCTTGTAACATCAAGGTTCAGTTTTTCCATTACAGCTTTGGGCATAAGGTTGTGTGAGGCACCTGAGTCAAACATAGCATTGTGCAGGACTTTGTCATGTATATGTAAACTGACATAAAAGGGTAAGACAGATCCATATGTTGATTTTCCATTAACTTCTGGACCGAACAGCAGTTCAGGTTGATCATCAAGAACATTCACATCATCCTTGACTTCTGGCATTTGAAGTGATCTTTGAATTTGTTGCCTATACACATCATGTTTAGCAAGTTCAGACAAGGGGATGGATATCTTCAATTTACCTATTTCTGCCTCCAAGTCAAATGATTTTTCAGATTGGGTTTTGGTATTGTGAGAGGCAGTTTTCCCTTTTTCCATTGGAGTATCAGCAATTTGGTCTTGTTTATCAGTGTTATGGGAAGTGACTGCTTGCAGTTTTTCTGTTTTAGGAGGGATTTTTGGAATGTTGTTCAAATTCTCTTTCGAGGAAGAAGGTGGCAGAGGCTGATCAATAGAAGGCTGCATTTTTGTTATGTCCTCTACAGTCACTTGATGCAGGTTTGGGACAGGTATATCAGCTGGTTCTGTTATGACAACCTTGCCTTTAGTCTTGTTGGGATGTTTGCCATCCTTTGGTTTGCTAGGTTCAGAAATATCAATGGTCCTAGTTCTCAGTTTATACTGTTTGTGGACCTCATACATAGCAGTATCATATCCTTGTTTAAAATCAAAAGACTCACCAGACTTAGTCTGAAATTGATTAAAGTCATGCTCATCTTGGTCTTGTTGAGTTAGGAAAATTTGTTGCTTAGCCCTTGAATCCACCAACTTTATGTGAGTGTCCTCTGGGGGTTCACTAGATGTAGAGGCTTCCGCATAATTTTCATGAAAAGGGGGCCTTATGTCATGGTCTGGGCTAGACCTGCCAGCATTTGCGTTTTGAGTTTTCCTGAAATTTGGGTTCCTTATGGTATTGGGCTGTTGTGCTTCCCATGAAGACTTCCTCTCAACACTTTCTACTCTGTCTCCCAGCCTTTGCATGCCACTGATAATAGCATCAAGTTTCTGATCTAAGGCTGAGGGTTCTTCTTTGAAGGTGGTTCTTCTCTCCATTCTAGCTCTGTTTCTTTTGGCAATTAGGTTGGCCTCTACGCTAACAGCAACATTTTGCATATCTGCAAGGGTTTGAGGAGCTCTTTCTTTTAACTGGTATGCCATATCCGGGTCGAATCCATCAGGGAATTTATACAAGGCAAGGTCAGGTGGAGGTCTTAGGTTCTGTGGTATTGCATTATAGACATTGTTGAATCTTGCACAGTAATATAGGACAGACTCTTGAGGGCCTCTTTTTATTGTATCATATTCAGCTAGTATGTGCAAGGGATATTTCTTTTTCTCCCATCTGTTGGTAAAGGATTGGTAAAGCTCATCCGGAGTGGTTATAGAATTTGCAGCAAGTGATCTGAACCAAGTTCTTACATCACCTGTTAAACTTTGAACAAAAATTTTCATTCTCACACTATCATCATCTATTTCATAGTTCTCAAAATAGTCTTGCATCTTCTTTGTATGCTGAAGGGTTGTGCAAGTACCAGTTCCATCAAAATATGTGATTTTAGCTTGATAATCCTGAGGCATAGCCCCAGGGTTTGCAGGTAATTGCAGGGGTGCATATCTATTAGCCATATTCACAGGGATAAGTGGAACAACAGGAACAACATGGACAACTGGAACATCTGTAACAACAGTAGTGGTAATGGGAGTATGTGCAGTGAATGGAGGTGTGGAAGGAGTGCTTTGAGAAGTGGATGATGAACAAGGGGAAGCAGGGGTTGAACGAAATAAAACTTTGACAGGGGTTGGAACACTGCTTGGGTGCACTGCTTCAGGACTATTATCAGCAAAATCTTCTCTTTTTTCTTGCTTCCTAAAGATCTTCGGGATTAAGTTCGGATTTTTAAAAGCAGCCGGGGGATTTGGGTTTGGATTTGACCTAGTATAACGAGAAATATTTTTGGGAGCCAGATTCTGAATTTATTTTCGGTATTTTTTTGGGAATGTTTTTAGAATTAGCAAGGAATTGATCAAATTTCTGGAACAGCTATCTGTAGTTTAATACTAGCATGAAGATTGACTGAAGCAGCATTTATTTACTCCTGTAAATGCAAAGCAAGAACAGTTTCAAAGGCTTCTTGGTCGAAATTCAGACTTCATCTGTAGTTTTAAGGAATAGACAACACTGATTTTTGTTTCTATGGAGTTTTCCAACTTGATTTGTGAAATTAACTGAGGATGTTCCCCAGTGGAGTCGCCATTATGTTATCACTCAGGTTGTCCTTCTGGTCGGCTCAAAAGGATACGGCCGAGGTAACCACAGACCAATCTTTGGACTGCAAGTTCTAGCCCACCTGCAATCAGAGAGGGCTCTCTCTTTCTAATTTAGCTTTGTTGATAAGATTTTTAGGCTAGTTATTGAGTTCAAGGGGTTTTGTTTTGATTTTTGGTGGGAAGGATGATGCTTTCAAGTAAAGAGGCAGGGATAGCATGAAATTTTTAGAACCATTGGGCGTGGAGTCAAGGAGTAGGACTGCTGGTGCATTTTCTTGGTCACAAGAAGGAATATGGAGCAAGCTAGCTGCATATGAAACAATCATTCAAGGTAAAAGAGATGGATTAAAGGCTAAGGAATGAGGGGCAATTAAGAATCTCTCATTCAGGTTAGCAGAAAGAAGATAAATGAGCCCTATCTAGGAGCAGTTAAGAATTCCTAGATAACAGTCATTCATATGTGAAATAGGTCAAACATGAGCCATAACAGAATTCATATTTATGCCTAATTCAAGAGGAAAACATTAAGAAACCACAGAAACTGAGCATAGAGTGCAGCTAAGCAAATTCTAAACCAATCCTTTGTTCTGTGACTTGAGCATATGTGAAATCGAAATAACAGAGGTAAGGAACACTTATTGATTCATATTGCAGCACAAGAATTCCACATTCAATTCTTCAAACCATTAGACACATAGCAGACAGTCATTCCTCCAAAGCTTTTCAGCAATCTTTGATTAAGTAAAACATCTCAGATACAGTGTGAGTCTCTAATGAAGATTATCAACCAACCAACCCCTTAAACAACACATAGGGTCGGTATAAATAGGGAAAATTATCCAAAATTAATCTACTACAGCCGACCTAAACCGGCCGGAAAGATAATGATTACTTTAACCTAATCTTATCCAGAAATAAATGCGTGAAAATATCTTTGAGCTGCGCTGAGGGCAGCTGTGTCAAACTGAGTTAATATCTGTCCTGGGTGGCTCGGTGCAGTCTTTCTGTAATAACTGTGATTTGTCTTTTATCTCCACCTCTAACTTGGTTCTGCTGCTATTTGCTGGCATTAATGTGCACTAATCCTGACCAGATAAGCTTTTAAATGGCCTTAATTGCTTTGCTGACTTCAATGAAGGTTTTTAATTTTCACCTGCTTTGATGTTGCTGAACTGATACTCTTTGCCGCTTCCTGATACTCTTTGGTGCTGAACCTGGCCTCTTTAATGTCTTCTGAGTGCTTTAGACTGTCCCATCGACCTTTATGGCAGCTGTTCGGCCCTCTGTTGCTTTAAAAACTGTGTTCGCCCCTTTCTGAACGCTTCGCGAAGAAAATCTGGTCATTTTGCGCCTTTCGGGCATGCTGGAGGCCGAGTCACGAAGGGGCTTTCCATTTTGGCCTATTTCTCGTAGCCATGCATGATTAGCACTAGTCGCTAATCGCGCATGAAAAACTGCCTAAGATTCTGATTCCGGGCTTCCTAGGCTACGATTTGCGCCTTTTGCACTTTTTGATGGTGACGTTAGCAGGTGGGTCCCAGTACGGCGGTGACGTGGCAGGGTGACATCAGCAGGGTGACGTCAGCAGTACGGCCGGGTGACGTGGTGGTACGATGGAGGAGGTGACATGGTAGTACGGTGGCAGCTACGTGGCAAGGACACAGTGGCAGGGGGCCGATGCGGGATGGTGACGTCAGCGGTGACGTGGTGCTGACGCAGGAGGGGGGAAGGCGGTTTACGGTTTCGGGCGCACCGCCTTAGAGCAGAAGTGGTTTTGGAGGAGGGGGCTCCGCCACAGCCGGGAGGGCGATGCGTGGCAGGAGTACGACGGGAAAATCGTCAATCTCCCAGACGCTAACCTTCGGCACGTCGGCGCATGAAAACACCCATCCACTGTAGATCTGTGGCGCGGGCGATCGGACAGCTGGCGGAACAAATGAGGCGGCGGAGGGATAATGGACAGGGCCCGCCGCGAATATTCGAATTTTTATACAGCGCTGCGGGGGGTTAATAACTTAGGAAATGTGGGTTTTATGGATTTATGAGCGAGCGGGTTAAATATTTACATTTGAGACTTTGGAATAAGGGTGAAACATGGGTTTTGTAGGGCTAGGGTTAGGGGAAAAGGTTGTTAGTCTGACCGGATATCAAACTAACTCCAGCTAGGACATGGATGGGCTAAAAACAGCCCCAGATGGACTGTTATTTCCCGGACTTAGGAAAATATGGCTATAATGCCGGGAAGGGGGTATTATTATTTTTTTTGGGATTTTTTATATAATTTTACATATTAGGGGATAGGGAAATGATTTAGGGAGCTAAATAATAGAGTTAGGAGTTAATGTGAAAATGACAAGAAAGCGCTAAGGTGAGAGACCTTAGGCTATTTGAAGGGGAACATGACTCACAGAGTGAAACAACAGTGCTCCTAAGCAAAGAGGACCTTTACTTAGGCAAATATAATGGGAGATGATGAACTCAAGAGTTATCAAGCAGATCTTGACCTCTTCAGGGAAGTTAGTAAGTGATTTGGGGAAAGAGGAAGAAGGGGAGGTTAGAGATGTCCAGTTTGAGCTCCTCCAAATGGAAAATTGCCTCCAACTTGTGATCTGAATAAATATGACACTTGACAACATGAAATGGATCACAAGCCATGATTCTGCAACCACACAGCTACCTACCCAGCCTACCTTCCTAACATTTTTTCTTCTTTTTGGTTTGGGTGCACTTAGACTTGCAGACCCTGCTTTACAATTTTTCTTTTGACTGCCCTCCTATCTAAATCTACACTTATTTCTGCCAAGGGCCCAAATTAAGCAGTTGGGCTCCTTTGATTCTCTACCTATCTACAAATCTGCAAAGATTAAGCTGTTTGGACAGATATTCATTCTCTATTTCTAAAGCAAGAAATTGAAACCTAGGGAGGCCAAGATTAAGCTGTTTGGCCTTCCCTTAACAGAACATTCTTCAAAAATGGTTAAGTCATCAAAATTGGAATACATCAGTGGCATTTAGACTGGCACACTTTCATGGCTTCTTCTTTGACCTCTTTCTAGAAATATGGAGCATTGCAGCATGCAAAGTATGACATATTTGGCATGTAAAAATGTCAATCATGAAAGATGAACACCTGTTGCAATAGGAGGCTAACAGAAATCACGCTGAACAGTGGTACAAAATTGCAGATATTGTCTCGCTAAATTGTCGGAGATATGATATAAGGAAGTTCTGGTTTTTGCAAGCTCCAGAATTTCATCTAAAACAGGTCATCGTGGAATTGTTGCTATAACGTTTTTGCTACGAAGTTTAAAAAGCTAAAACAAAAACCCATTTGAGAAGAAATCGACTAAACCTCAGGTCTGAATTTCAGATCTTTTCTCGCTATATTTTCAGATATATGATTTTAGGAAGATAGGTTTTTTGCAAACTCCCGAATTACATCCTACATAGGTGACCTTGGGAAAATCATCATAACTTTCTCTCTAAGCATTAGATTGAAATTTCGTAAGAAGTTGCAGAAAGAGGACAGACTGTATTTTGTTTGGGTATAAGTTTCAGAACCTAAAGGGGAAACCGTGACATGTGGTACGTCGTACACGTTCACTATATTGAACTAGTATATAATTAGGTCATCGCGGGAGATTGGGAATAAATCTTTCTTCGGGAATCCAATTGCGATCAGAATTGTGGAGTTAGAAAGAGGACTTGGAGGGCTATTACAGGCCGAAATTTAACAACTTAAGATTGAAATTACAGAGTTATAGTGATTTCAAGATTGAGCTCCTAAAATCAAGAAAAAGCGAGATGAGGAAATCTGATGGCAAGGATCCAGTAAATTGGATACTACATATGGAAAAATATTTTGATCTACATGGTGTACCACTATTACAAAAGGTACATATTGCATCTAATTATTTAGGACCGAATCAATTTTTATGTTATAAAGGGCTTTGTTCTCGTAAACCACTTGTCACATGGTCAATTTTCACGAAGGAAATGATAGCACATTCTGAGGATACAAAGAGAAACACCTTCTTTAGCCAATTGATAAATCTCAAACAAAAGTGTTCAATGACAAAGCACATTGAGGACTTTCAAAAATTAAATATAAGGGAAAATAATATTCCATAGAAGCATAGGATTAATGTATCCATAGGGACTTTAAAGGATAACGTTCAACATGAGGTTCATCTTTGGGAACTTGATTCATTGGAGAAGGCATTCATGTTAGCAAGAAAAATGGAAAGAAAAATTATGGAAACAAGGAAGTATACCCCTCACAACTATAAAGATGGAAGTGTTGTTTCTCCTAGCCTTCCACAACCTACAAGGATGACACCACAACAATTGGAAGAAAAAAGAGCAAAAGGGATTTGTTACAATTGTGATAACAAATACATTAAAGGTCATAAGTGTGTTGAGAAGAAATTATTTTACATAGATTGTGAATCGGAGGAAGAAAAGGATCAAGAAACATCAAAAGAAGAGGATATACACCAGGAACCAACCCCAAAGAAAGAAGAAATGAATCTGACCATATATTGTAAAGCATTGGAAAGAATTACCACTCCTCAAAATCTCAAGATAGAAGGACATATCAAGAAGAAAAAGGTTCAAGAAGTGAAAGATCACGTCAAGAAAGAATAAATGAATCTGACCATATCTTGTAATGCATTGGCCGGAATTACCACTCCTCAAACTATTAAGATAGAAGGACATATCAAGAAGAAAAAGGTAATAGTGTTGATTGACTCGGGCAGTACCCATAATTTTATTCATTGTAAGATGGCCAATGAATTGAATTCCTTCCTATATCCAGCACCAGAGTGTCAAGTGATAGTTTCAAGTGGAGGAACCATAAATTGCTCTGGAAAGTGCCATAATATCAAGCTATCCATGGGATAATATGTATTGAATAGCCCAATGCTTTTCATTCCAATGCATGGTGTTGATGTTGTACTAGGTGTCCAATGGCTACAATCCTTGGGTACAATAGATTTTAATTTTCAGTAACTTCTCATGAAATTTTCTTCAAAAGGAAATGAAGTTGAATTAAGAGGTATCACAGGGAAACCAGGAAAGATAATCAGCTCTAACGGACTAACAAAGCTTCTAAAGAAAGAAAAATGAGGCGTAATTGCACAATTATGTTTGCTAGAGGTTCCCACATCGAAATCATCTATTTCTCCATATCTCCAAAAAGTCTTGGACAATCATTCCAAGGTATTGGAGACTCCCAAAGGCCTCCCACCTATTTGCGATCATGATCATTCTATTCATTTGATTCCAAGAAGTGTTCCTCCAAACATCAGGCCTTATAGATATCCCTATGCCCAAAAGAGGGAAATTGAACATATGGTTGCAGAAATGCTAGAGGCTGGTATAATTCAACCTAGTCAATGTTTTTTCTCTGCTCCAGTAGTATTGATGCACAAGAAGGATGGGTCATGGCACATGTGTCCGGATTATAGAGAGCTCAACAAACCTCACTATTAAAGATAAATTTCCAATTCATGTCATTGATGAAGTATTAGATGAATTGCAAGGATTAATTTACTTCACCAAGTTGGATATTCGTTCAGGATATCATCAAATAAGAATGAAGATTGAAGATATTCCGAAAACAACATTATTTAAGAATGATGCATTTTTAGGGACTCTAGAAGCAACGAAGGCCTTTGAACATCTTAAAGAGGTAATGTGCCAAGCACCGGTCTTAGCTATGCCAGACTTCACAAAAACCCTTATTGTGGAATGTGATGCATCAGGAAATGGAATTAGTGATGTTTTAATGCAAGAAGAAAGACTTGTTGCTTTCGAAAGTCCTCCAATCAAAGGAAAGTATTTACACAAAGCTATTTATGAGAAGGAAATGTTGACAAGACTACATGCACTTAAGAAATGGCGACCTTACATAATGAGAAGATCCCATTTTAAACAATATTGCCAGAACTTGATGAGGAAGGAAAAATCATATTGGAATCTGGAGCAGTCACAAAAACAAGAACCCAATAGTTATGAAATTGATCAATTTCAGAGTATCTCATCAAGTGGAAGAATGTACCCGCTGAAGATTCCACATGGGAGGACAAGAATTTTATACAGAAGCATCCATAACTACTCAAGCATTGAGGACAACACTTTTTGAAGGAGAGGGGCATGTTAGGTCCTTATACTACTAATGTAACCCCTTATTGTTATTAGTGCATCCCCCTTATTATATTGTTGTGTCCATGTAGTACCCATATTGTTATTATTGTGCCCCATAGAAGCACACTATTGTTATTATTATGCCCTTACATTATTATTGTTATGTCGGCTCTGATTATATTATGACCCCTTAGACTCTTACATATAGAAAGGAAGTCTTGTCATTTGTATCATCAAAGAATTGTTCATTTGTGTAATGTAAAGGAGGTTTCCCCCTTGAAGAGGCTTATTTATAAGGCGTTCATCTATCTTTTCTATCTTTTTGTGAACTGGTTTCATAACACCTCCAGTAATGACAAGAATAATCCACTTCACATCTGCCAACAAATGAATTAAATTGAAGTCATGTCAGCTTGCAAAAGGGAACACAACGGTTCACTTGGTCAAGTCAGCTTAATATGGAGACATAACCACTATATTTACCCAGCTAGTTTCACCGCAAAAGAGAAGAACAGAAACTCGCATTTATCTCAGATAATTCGGTTGGGTACAGTTCTACAATCTGCATTATAGGAGGGTACAAATTTCAGATTCTTCTCTGAACTTCGGATGGGTGAAGGAGGTGTAGGAATCTCAGGTCAAGGCAACAGAATAGTGTCTCAGATCTCTGAAACTTCGAGTAAGTATAGGACTTGGGATCCTCTCGAATGGGTACAGGAATCTGAACTTCACATTACAGGAGGACACATCTTGGGTACCTCTCTAATTTTTTGTACAAGTTCAGTAAGTAGATTACAGTCTTCTCCTCGGTGGTGACAGTCTAGGATGCAAGGAAATAACACTCTCACAATCTCATTATAGATGTGATGATGAAGACCTTGGTGCTAATCACTATCTTGGCATGTTTGTTATGAAGAAGGTGAATATGATACAATGATCACTGTGTCAACATAATTGTGATCTTACAATAATGTTCTCTCAACATACTACACATGACCTTGGCATAATGATCTTGATGAAGACAAGGTCATGATGGAAATCTCAGTGCATCGATGAAAGCATCATGATGATATCAATGAAGAGTGCAACAATGATATAGGTGAATGAATAACAATGATGCAATAGTGATGCAGTAAATGATGAGCTCAATGGTGCAACAATGATGATGATATCAGCAGTGACAAAGAAGAGGATTGGTGTCTTGGTCTTGGAGTGGCTTCATAGGCCAAGGGTCATGGTCTTGGTTTTCGTCAATTGGAATCTCGATAAGAAGAATTTTGTGTGGGTTTTCCTCTCCAAGAGGGAGAGGTTTTAGCCCTAGCAGAAAGCCAACATTGTGTGTTCTTGTCTCTTTGTTTTGGTAGCTATTTGATGAAATAGCAAAGATACACTCTAATAATAACAAGTGAAGACCAAGCTAAGAAGAAAAGTTAGAACACCTCACAAATAATTATCAAGCTAAGAAGAATCACATTAATCCTACTTGTTCTAGATTCTTCAACAACAATCACATGCCAAAAGATGAAAGTTGGTCAAACAAGCAAAAGGGGTGAAAATACTCTAAGGGAGCTCATAGAGTGAGTTCAAGTGTTTGCAACCATAAAGGAAAAACCAAGGAAGGCTCTGAAATTTGAGTGCAAGCCAAAATTTTGGAGGGTGGTGCGGTGGCTACAACATAACACTTATGGTCTGATTTGATATAAGAGGAAATAAGGTGAAATATCAAAGATGGAACTTCATCCAAGGGTGAGGATGAAAGAGAATGTGCACTGGTTGGAAAGGGGAAGAAGGGAAAAGGGAAGAAATATCAAACCAAACCAGAATCTATCCAAGGGGGAAAGAAGAAAGATTTGTCCAAAATAAAATGCTTCAATTGTCATGAATTCGGGAACTACGCCACAAAGTGTCCACACAAAAAGTTGGGAAAGAATACCTCAGGAGGAGCATCAAGTGAAGCCTTGGCTTCCGAGTTCGAGCTTGACTTCACCCTTATCACACGCATGGCCATCACAGTGATGGGGAGCATGTGGTACTTGGGCTCAGGTGCATCATTCCACATGACAGGGTGTAAAGAGTTTTTTAGTGACCTGGAGGAGAAATATATCCAGATGCACATCGATTTTGGGGCTGATGGAAGGTACAACACCACTAGGATTGGTACAGTCACCTTTCAGAGGGAGTCGGGATCACCTCTCAGACTTAAGGATTTCATGTTTGTTCCAGGCCTAAAGTAAAATGTCATCTCTATTGCAGTTTTGGAAGAACTTGGTTATGATGTGATCTTCATCAAAGGGAAAGCATTCCTGAGACACATAGCCATAGGATAGGTGAAGTAGATTTGGGTTCGTTTGAAGAACCTATATAAGCTAGATGTGGAAGATTGTGTTGCATTAATAAATAAGGTGGAAAAAGTGTAGGGTCATGATGTCAGTGAACTTTGGCACAAAATACTTGGCCATTTGCATCATGGTGCCTTGAAGATTATGTATAAAATAACCACTAGCCTCCCTAAAGGAGCATCTGAGAAGCAGGATGTATGCAAAGGATGTACCTTGGGGAAGTATGTAAAATCCACATTCTATGATCGGGATAGCAAAGCATATGTAGTCTTGGAAAGGATCCACTATGATGTATGTGTACCTTTCTCCATAGCCTCCATTGCTAGACACAGATATTTTGTCATCTTTATTGATGACTTCTCAAGGAAGTGTTGGATCTTCTTCATGCGAAATAAACATGAGACATTCTCCAATTTCGTAGAATTCAAGGCACTAGTTGAGAAAGAAACTGACAAGAAGGTGAAGGCTCTCAGGAGTCATAATGGAGGTGAGTACGTTTCGAATGAATTTAAAACTTCTTATGCGAAAGAAGGCATTTGAAGAGAGCTAACAACACCCCACAACCCACAACAAAATGGGGTAGCTGAGAGGAAGAATCAGAGAATTGTGGGAACAACAAGAGTTATGTTACATTACCAACACCTACCTCTGAATTTGTGGGCTGAGGCATGCAACACATCAGTTTATTTGTAGAACTGGAATCCTCATCAGATTATTGGTATGATTACACTGGAGGAGGCCTTCTCTAGGAGAAAGTCAGATGTGTCACACTTTAGGATTTTTGGAGCCTATGCTTACTACCATGTCTCCAAAGAATCAAGGAATAAGCTTGAGCCGATAGAAGATTTGGGGTTATTTTTGGGTTACAAAAAAACTTCTCACAACTACTGTGCATACTTACCTTCCCTCATAATGATATTTGTGTGAAGGGATGTAAATTTTAATCAGGAGAAAGTGATGTGGTGCTCTCTTGAGAGGGAGCTTCATATCCCAGTAGAAGAGGAGCTCTTAGCTCAAATGGAGGAGGCTCTAGAAGTTGTGGATCAACCAAAAATGAAGGAGTAGAGAGTGGATACATCCACTCAAGTAGAACCATCCAGAGAAGGGAGAAAAAGAACCAGAGAAGCTGATTGATTAGTGCAAGATACGAGTGAGAATGTGGGAGTTCCTTCAAATTTTCGTAGGCAAAGGCGATCACCTGAGAGGTACACTGGCTACATGGCTCTAATGATTAAGCTTGTAGAGACAGAGCCATACTCTTTCGAGGAATCAGTAGAGAAACCTGTATGGGTTAATGTAATGGTGGAGGAATATGAATCCATTGTAAAGAACAATGTTTGGGAAGTGGTCCCAATACCGGCAAATAAATCAGTTGTGGGTTCGAGATGGATCTTCATGGTTAAGCATGCATCATACGAAAGCATAGAGAAGTATAAGGCCAAATTTGTGGCCAACAGATTCTCTCAAGTTGAGGGAATTGACAATGAGGAAAAAATTTCTGTTGTAGCTTGTTTTTCATCCATTAGATCAATTCTTGCAATGGCTACGCTGATGGGGTGGAATATACACCAGATGGATGTAAAAACAACATTTCTCAATGGGGTTATTGAGGAGGAGGTGTACATTGAGTAACCAATTTTTTTTGAGACATTTCTCATGTGTGCAGACTCAAGCGAACATTGTACAGTCTCAAACAAGAACCCCGTTCTTGGTACACCAGGATCGATAATTATCTCACTGGTTTGGGCTTCACCAAAAGTGAAGCGGATGCGAACGTCTATCATATTTTGGTAGAAGGTAAATTGCTTATTATTGTCTTAGATGTTAATGATTTTATTTTAACTGGTGATGAGAAACTGATCAGATCTTGTAAGGAGGACATTGTAAGGGAATTTGAGATGAAGGACATTGGTCTCATGCACTACTTCCTCGGGCTAGAAGTATGGCAAGGTAATGGGGAATTGTTTGTGTCTCAAGGAAAGTATGGAAGTGAGACACCGCATATATTTTGCATGGAGAGTTGTAAACCTATGGAGACACCTCTAGCGACCAACTAGAGGAAGGAGATTGCCACTTCAGGTGGAAAGGTGGATGCTACCATTTACCAGCAGTTAGTGGGTTCATTGATGTATCTTGTGAACACATGACTAGATATGTGCTATGCAGTCAACCAGCTAAGCCAAGCTATGGTTAGGCTGACCAAATTGTATTGGAAGACAACTAATCATGACTTATGGTACCTCAGAGGCACTACCCAGTGTGGATTATGGTACAGATAGATAGAGGGAGTGAAGTGGTGTGGCTTCATAGATGAAGATTGGGTAGGGAGTCCATCTGGACGAAAGAGTACATCAAGTGGAATTTTCAGTGTTGGGTATGTAGTTGTTTCCTAGTACAACATGAAGTAAACATATGTGGCACTAAGCTCAATAGAAGTAGAATACATGGTTGCAAGTCAAGTGGCATGTGAGGCGATCTGGATGAGAAAGATACTTGTTGGATTGTTTGGTCAGATGATGGATCCATTGTGATATATTTTGATAATCATAGCTGCATCAAACTCTTTGAGAATTCAATATTTCACGATCGATCCAAGCATATAGATATTCGATATCACCATTTACGGGATTGTGTGTAGAAGTGAATAATGTTGCTATAATACATTCCGACAAAGGAACAAGATGTTGACATATTAACAAAGGCTTTTTCAAGAGGGAAGTTCGAATTCCACATGTGTAGGATAGGGGTGGTTGATAATCCCTTTGTTGTTGAGAGGGAGTGTTGAGAAGTGCAACAAGAAAGTCTCAATTTGACTTTACCTTGGTCAAATTGAGAAAATTTGAATTTCCACATCAGCAGACAACCTGGATGCAGTTAACTTATGTGGCATGCCTCTTGTCACTCAGTTAGCTCAGTAAATTCGAGTTAAAGGGCTTGGAGTTCAATTAAGCATGTGTGATTTCTAATTTGTAGAAATCAAGGTCAATTATTTCAAGTTGTTTTCAGTTAAACAAGTTCTAATTGTTGATAGAACTAATGTAAGGTCAGTTGTGCAGTGGGACAATAGTCTAACTTAGTGATCATCCAGTTAACTAATCAATTAGCCTAAAATAGCTAGTGCATGCAGAGAATTCAAGTTCCCTAACTGTGGTGGAGATTCCAAGGCAATGTAACATCAATTGTAGACTAGTCTTGAGTGTACAGGATTTGTATGTAGTCAAATGATCAACCTTGGGAATAGCGCAATCATTTTGGAGGAAAATCCTAAATAATAGGGGACTAATTTCCTCAAGAATTGCACAAGGAAATAGGGGCTCAAGCAGAGGCAGAAATTGACTAAGTTTGGGTCAGAGCTTCTTAGTGAGTAGAGATATAGTTTATTCACTTACAGGTTGAGCTCAGATTGAGCTAGCAATTGTAATACATATCTATTCATTAGATTAATATAAGAAGGCAAAGGGGTGTTTCACAGATTACTTTCCCTTGGAAAAATAATATGTGCATGTATGTTATTTCTCATTGCATGTTTTTTATTGATGTTCTAAATTGTGGATTGAATTCCGCAAAGCAGTAGAGTAGGATTGTGTCTTGTGATTTTGACTAAAATTTAATGAGAAATTACAATTCTACACCATAATTTCCATAGTTCCTAGGGACTTTGTTATGTTCTTTGACCATTCACATTACAATATATAATGCAACAACACAATTTGAACCATATGGATGCCAAGAGAGTGGAATTCCTACAAAGTTTCACCTTTATTCTGAAACATGTGAGTGGACAAGAGAACAAGGTAGTCGATGCTTTGAGCAGGAGGAGTTTGATCATGCAGGAGTGTTGTGTACATATTTTGGGCTTTGATTATTTGAAGAACTTATATGAGGATGATGTTGATTTTCGAGAGGCATTTAAGGCATGCAAGAACCCTGTGAGCAGAGATAGCAACCCACAGAAGGTGTTTATGTTACAAGATGGTTTGTTGTTAAAAAACAGTCAATTATGTATTCCTCATTTCTTAATGAGAGAGAATATGATGCAAGAAAAGCATAATGGAGGATTGAACAGGAATTTTGGTGTGGACAAGACACTTGGGCAGCTAGAACATTTTTATTTCTAGCTAAAGATGAGGGCAAATGTGCAGAAATATGTGAGAAAATGCAAAGTGTGTCAACATGAAAAAGGGAGGAATCAAAATGTTGGACTATATGCTCCTTTTCCCATTCCCAACAGACCATGGGACTCATTGAGTATGGACTTTGTTTTGGGTTTACCAAGGACGCAACGAGGTAAGGACTCCATACTTGTAGTTGTGGACAGATTTATAAAGATGGATCATTTTATCTCGTGTTGCAAGACTAGTGATGCTACACATATGGTTCATTTGTTTTTAAATGATATTTTCCTATTACATGGCTTGCCAAAGAGTATAATATTTGATAGGGACACCGAGTTCACGTGGAATTTTTGGAGGACCTTATGGCAGAAGCTTGGAACAAAATTTGAAGTTCAGCTCAGCCTATCATCCACAATCTGATGGGTAAAATGAAGTGGTGAATAGGAGTCTCTAAAACATATTAAGGAGCCTTGTGGGTGAGAATCCCAAGCAGTGGGATCATGTGTTATCTCAAGCTGAGTTTGCATACAATGATTCACCAAATAGGAGCACGGAGAAGAGTCAGTTTCAGATCTTGTATGGAATGCATCCTAGAGGAGTTTATGAATTGACAGATTTGGAAAATTTTGAGCAGAGGAATGCTCATGGGGAATACTTTGCAGCAACAGTAAGTGAGTTATGTGAGGAGATAACAAAAACTACATCACAGTAGCTACAAGTACAAAAAAAGAAAATATTTAAGAAGAAGAGAACTAAACTTTGAGGTAGGCAACATGGTCTTAGCCCACATGAGAAAGGAAATATTCCCAAGGGGAGAATATAACAAACTCAAGATGAATAAAATAGGACCTTGCAAGATACTCAATAAATTTTCTGCAGATGCCTATGAATTAGAGTTACTTGTGGCCATAGTTATCTCACCTATTTTCAATGTGGTTGATTTATATCCCTATCAAGCTAGTGATGAAGGTGCCACTACAGCAAATGAGATCCGTGGAGAATTCAGTGAATAGAGTTGGATGAAGTAGATGTCTGTGAGAGAGGGTTCAGAGGCTTTGAGAATCTTGGATGCCAGAGTTGCAAAGCACACCAGGGGAAAAGAGTATCTTGAGTTTTTGGTGAAGTGGAAGAACCGTTTGATAGAAGATTCTACATGAATGAGTGTTGCAGCTCTAAAGAAGGCAGGTTACTTTGTAGAGGACCTTATGACGTAGGAGCATTAGATCGAGCTCGAGATGAAGAAGTGAAGCAAAGCTTGAAAATGTGGTGGACTGACCACATCTTAGGCTGAAAAATTGATTTGTTGTTTTTATTAGAATTCTAAATATTTAATGTAAGTGTAGGATTAGAGTAAGTCAAAGAGTTAGAGTTTAGGAGTTATTTTCTAGCTCACCTAGTTGTCTATTCGAATTCCCTCGTCTTGGAGGGAAGGGGAAACAAACCATTTGCAAAGTTTGTGAATAAAAAGGGGCATCGAATGGGAGGAGGAATAGCTCTTCTCCCACCTTCAAGTTTTTATGCTTGAAATGAATGAAAAGGAAGTTGTGCATCAGTATATATATTAATAAATGTGTTTTCTTTTCTTTGGTTTCCAATCGAACTGTGTATGCACTTCTTTAACTTTCAGAATTCGTTGTGACCATCTTTGTAATGTTATATGCTTGTTAACATTTGATTTTGAGCAGTGGTTGTTTATGTGTGTCCCATTTACTATGACCTTCGAACATTTCGCATCGCATCTATTTTTGCAGGCAGCAACTCGTTCCTTCGATTGGATTTCGTACCATCAACTTGAGTGATGGTGCATTTTTGATAAAGAGAGGTGGGAGAAGAACATTCCCTTAGTTGGGAGACATGCTAAGACCATGGAGAGTCGAATTGCATAGGGCGAGCCACTTCACCTTCCCAAAAGTTCGAAAACATAGAGTTTTAGAGCATATTAAATCATTTCATAGCACCTACAACCAGAAATGTGTTTGATGTCCAGTTTGTCTTTTGGCCTGCACTTTGCTTTCATTAGGAAATAATTAATTTTTCTTTCTTTCAATTATTTATTTTCTTTGTATATCAAAATATTTTATTATGATCAATATTAAAATATATATTATATATCTTACTTACACTAAAAAAATGAAAATATAAGGTTTTATCACATTTAGTTACTTTATCTCTTTAAAGTTAATATAAAATTATGTTACTTCATATGAATATCTAAATTATATAAAATTATATTAGACATTGAAATATTTTATTTATGGGAGAGTAAAATATTTTTACTATATTTTCTTATTATGTACGGATATTCATTTTTGTATTTTAGTATCACTATCACTATTTCTTTTATTTAAAAAACGTTTTACCTTTATTTAAAAAAAAAAAAATGGTCTTTAAAAAAACTTTTTGGAAGCTTCCAATCAATTTATGTCTGCCCTTTGGGTGCTTGATCTCGGCATCAGACGCGCTGAGAATCTGAACCGTAAAACCCTTTCAGACTTCAACAGTTGCTACGTTAACATCACTGTTGGTATTTTGTGGTTGTAAAGTTGACCCTTGGCCTCATAATTACTCTTTCATTGACTAACACATTACCCTATACCACTTCCATAGTTCATATCAGTACGGTGTAATGAAAAAAAGTGAAGTAAATAATTTAGTTTTAGTATTTTATATTCTCAAAATATTTTAAATTTAAGATCAAAATAAAAATGATTATAATAATATTATTATAAAAATGGTTATAATAATATTATTATAGATTTATTTTAAGCATGGATTTAACATATGTCGAGAGATCGGATTTTTTTAGATATAAATTTATTTTAGAGTGCCAAAAAACAATGTGTAATTTTTCATGGTTTAAATTCTATTTTTGAATGCTATAGAGATTACATAATTTAAATTTGTGAGTCCAAAAAATTATTAAAATATTTTCTTTTAACATATACATATATATATATATGAAGTTGATATCTACATAAATTGGTTAACACAAGTGATTTAAATATCTTACTTACATGTCTTTTTTACTTCTAATTACTTTACATGAAATTATATCACGTCATTTGAACAAATAATTAAACATGCATAGCATATTTTTTTATGGCTTACATTTCTTTTCTATTTAGAGAATATTTTATTTTTATTTAAAGAAGAAAAGGTGTCAACTCCAAATTGAGCAGGGACATACTTACACATGGCCTTCACACTATTTCACACTAGGTTGGGAAATATAATTTGTAACTATTTACCTAGTAATGTGCATTTTATTAGCAAATTCAAATAATAAAAAGTATCATCCTTTTTTTTTTTTGTAAGCTTAGGTGGGACCTTCTCATTTTCGAGTTTTTACATGTCCGTTATTCACCCCATTTCAAGGGAGGGTAGCACAAGAATCGAACCCAAGATCTCCGGTTTGGTGAGACTTCATTTTCACGGCCATTGCCACTTGAGCTACCCCATGCGAACAATAAAAAATATCATCCTTACCAACTAATTCTAAACCATAAAATAAATTTAAATTCATCCGTAAAGAGAAAATTTCATTTTAAAATGAAACAAAAATAGCAAAAAGTTCCCAACATAGTTTTCACTATTCAACCATAAGCATTTCCTCCTAAATGCTACTTCCAATATGAAATAATGATATAATTAGAAAGTGCTACTTCCAATATAAAATCATGATATAACAAGAAAGTGAAGAAGGTTGATCTTAAATTTATGAAATTTTACATTAAAAAAAATAATAACTAATACATAAATCCTTTCTGGTATATGTAATAATAGTTATGAGTATCAAAACTAACTCCACTTCTTTGTTAAATATTATACAATTATAATAAATACAATACTATAATAAAATATAATATAATAAAAAGTACTTATACATAATAAAATATAATATAATAAAAAAATACTTATACATAACTTATTTATTGAAATTTTTTTTTAATAATAAATATGTTTTTTATTATAAAATGAAATGTTAAATATTATTAAATGAAGTTGTTTTTAGTGAGATTTTTTGGTCTTTCTGTGTTGGAATATATTGAGATGAAATTTTAATGTGTGTTATTTAAATTTGTTTTTTGATTTTATATATGGATTATCTTGAAAAACTCGTAGACACTTAGATTGTACAAAATTACCTATCAAACTTATAATTTCAATAAATTCTTTCAAAATTTTCCACGTCCACGTCATAAACCACTATCTTTCGTAACATGATTCATAGTTACGATACCATGAACCACTGCCTTTCGAAATATCCACATTCATTAATGTGCTTTTTCATGGAGCATCTATCAACATCATGACAAGGTCCACGCGTTTTTCATGAATAGGTACCTTATCCATTCATAGTAAAAATTGCAATTATCGCTTCCCCTCGCCCTGACTTTCATTCTATAAATCCCCTTTTATCACACAACTCTCACTTTGAAAATTACTTTATTGGCTCTTTTTGGTCAAAGTAGATATTCGTTGTATTTCATTTTCGAAAAGACATTCTTTTGGTATCGAAAAAAGGTTCATTCATAAAATGAGTTTTTATGAATCATTTAAAACACGTTTTTCTTAAATGAATATTTCATTTTATTAGTGTTTGGAATTATGGTAATTTTTTTATTACTTAATTTTTTTTAATTAATATTTTCTTTTATTCATTATCATATTTAATTTTAAATAATAAATATTTATTAATTTATAATTATTCTTTACTTGACTTTTTATTAATTGTTATATTTTTTTAATAACAATATTGTTGTACTTGAGTAATATTTTAGCAGGGAAATCCGGGTTTTTGAATTGGAGCTCCCGCGCGCCTGCATCTCTGCATCCTGCGGCCCCTTGCAGGCCTGTCGCCTAGCAGCCCCTACTGCTGGGCCCTCCTTTGCCCTTCCCGTCCCCTGCAGTCGGCCCCCCCTCTGTTCAAGACCCCTCGCACCTTTGTTTATTTCGCCTCCTGCGTCCCTCTGCAGGCTTCCTCCCTGGTGGTGAGCCCCAGTATTGCAGCAATAATGCTTCAACTCCTGGAACTCCCTTCTTTAATTTTATCAACCCAGTAGTTCGTAACAAACTTGGAAGCGACGGTGCTGTATGCACAAGTACTAGCTCTTGCCGCAGCTGTCACTTGATCAGCTGGCACAAGTCCGCTAGGAGCTTAAGCCAACTTCTATGAGCTCTTAGAAGAAGCTTTTTAACTAATGGACAAAAGCTAACTCAAAGAAGACTAATCTACTTGTAGAAAGAAACTGGAAAGCTGAAAGGAAACGTAAACCCTAGCAAACCCTAATTTTACCAGTTAGCCCTACTAATGCAAGAAAGAGGATGCAAGTTACTGAAAGAGATGCCATTGACTTCTAGGAAGGTAAAATGCATGTGTCTAAACTACTTCTACATTAACATTTGAAAAAACATCTTTTTGTATTTTTGAATAAGTTGTTAGAATTATCATGCATGCGATTTAACTATTTTTTACTGTGCAGAGGTGGATTGGCGAGAGGAAATGCTTGGAGGAGGTTGGGATGGTTCAGAGAGGGCCTAAGGGGTCCCTTACACCCTTCCAGAGAGTTTCACAGAGTTTGGCTAGCAAGAAACCTCATTCGTGAGCTTCAACAGGAAGTCTGCAGGGGTTCTACAGGATGTTCAAGAATTTCTACAAGATGTTCAGAAATTTCTACAAGATGTTTAAAAATTGGATTTTGGAGGATGGGTGTGTTATAGACATTTTTGTGCCTCGCGTCAAGGAGCATGGAATGTCAATAATTACAGGGATCCTCAGTCCCTAAATATGTTGTTCTTACCCCTAAAAGAACAAGGTCATCAAACAACAGCACTTCCAATCAGTTCTCCACCTGAAAACACTTCAAAACAGGCTTATTTTGGATCATGTCAGCTGCTTAACTGAGCATCTGCACTGTATTGCAACTGTCCCACTCTGTACCTGCGCTGGAAGTCAAAAACAATGAAGGCTACCTGCGCTGGGCGAGATTGGCCAAGTGGCACAGTCATCCTGCAAGGTGTCAATTGCCCAGGAAGCTTCCAAAATGACACTTGGTTCATGAGATTCGCCCTGTGATGAGTAAGAGGTACTTGATCACCATGTGTAAGCAAGGATCTCCAAGTGGACACACGAACTGAAGATTAACTGAAGATGGAGAGGACACTAGTCAGCTATATGCCAGCCTCCAGCTGACTCATCCTTTCCTCTTCCCTCCTATATATAGAGCTCTTCTATGAGGTCTAGGGAGGCGGGGAATTTTGTGTAAAGCAAGGAGGTGCTGTTGGATTACAGTTAGAGCTATTGGGTGATTGTTTTACTAGAGGTGAAGAGGAGAGTTCTTGCTGCTGGGGAGGTGCTGCTGGATTGGAGCCATCATTGGTTGTAACCTTCTCAGAACCCTGTTACTTCTATCAATAAAGTTTTACATGTTCTCCTATATACTTGTATTGCATTGATGTATTGTATTTACATGTATATTTGATTCACTCTAATCCATGCATCAGTTATGAGTACTTGTATCTTGTAGTTTCCTCTCTCGTTTTGTGCAGGGCTTGTGTGTAGCTGGACCGGCAAAGAGAGCAAGGAGCTGGGAACAAGAGACAAAGAGAGAGGATCAAGATCGACTAAGCGAAGGATACCAGGTTGGTTGATCATTTCTTCCCCCTCTCTGTACTTTCATAAAGGAAAACATCAAAGCTTTACTTTCAGTTGTTGCTAAAGATTGTCACCTTTAGAGTAGGGATAGGGTCATCCGCATCGGATACTTTTCCCCACAACAAACTGGCGACTCCGCTGGGGAGCCTAGTATCTTGTTGGTGTTTGTAGTATTTTGCTATTCATTTCTTGAAGAAAAGAGTACCAAATCGAAAAGCTTTTGACTATATCAAAACCGAAGTAGAGGGTCTGCTACTCTTGCTCATTTGTTGAGCAAATTCAAGATTTGAAGAGCCTATCTACAAAAGACTCTTTACTCTTTGTGATAGATCTTCATCCTCTTGATCATCCCTTAGCCTGTACTTGACCTATAGCTTTTTATTTCAGCAAAAACAGTGCATTTTTGAGCTTTTTATGACCCGGAAATCCTTGTAAACGCAACTCTCGTGTCCCAGAGCAGGCTGTCCACAGGCAGTCTGCATTACAGCGC